>OZ001352.1:28743228-29343228 GCA_963924055.1 Drosophila limbata | reverse complement strand
GTAATTGTATAAAAGACGAGACGGAAGTAAGGTTCGCCTCATTTCCGTTGCAAAGGCTTCCTGTCATCATTTTTCATAGATTTGCCAGCGCATTTTGATTTCTTTGCTTCAAGTAAAGTGGCTTTCAAAGACAAGTCCAAACTTTTTGGGGCCAACTTTTATTTAAAGCCCTCAAATTGAGGGTGGTGACTTGGCGGGTGGTGGCAACTTGTCATGGCTTATTTCACTTGAACTTTTGCAGGCAGCCACTTTTGGGTCAGTTGGCCTGACCCCGCTGCGACTCGACTCGTTTTGGCCTGGCCAACAAAAAGTTGGCGTGCTTAAGCTTTATTTTTAATTTGCCTGTGCTGGCAGTTTTTTTAAACGTTTTCGTTTTTCTTTCGGCTCTTTATGGCTTGTCCATTAGTTTGGCTCGCCTTTGTCCCGCACACACACACACACACACACACAAACACACTCACAGGCAAACTCATGCACAATTGGCCGCAATTAACTAACTGGCTATGATTGATGATATTTTAAATGAGTGCGGCAGCAGCAGTAATGAAAGTGGCCAACCAACAACACAGCACAAATGGTACCCAAAATTCCTATGTCATCAGCATAATTTGATGTGATTTGATTACAAGTCAAATTGGCTCTTGGTAACACACACTCCTCATAATCTAACATAACTGACATTATCAAAATAAATAAATGCTAATAAAGCCTAGATAAGTTCGTCAATTTGAGCAGCAGCAAATATCGAATTTATCATAACTCATTTATTACTTTTCTCCTTTTTAAACTTTTTCAGTTTGTCGGTTATTTATGGAGCATTTGAATTCACATTTTCCTCTAGTCTAATTATATAGTTATTTATAAACTCGACACTTGCACGTCCTAATTTGGCTTATATAGTTATGCCAAGGCTAGCCTGACCTGTGACCTCTCGGGCCAAAAGTTAACTGCCATTTAATGGCGCACAAGTTGAGTCAGAACTATTGATAAAAAAGCGAACAGAGTTAAGGCTAAATCAGCTTAACGGACTGTAGACACAACTGAGCTTAATTGCAAAATGAATACAAGCTGATGTGAATGCATTCATTATGCACAGATGCCATCAGTTATGAGTATTTGGTTTTTATTTTACAATGCCTGCTGCACTCACAGCCATCAATTATCGTTTGGTTGAATTATAAATTATTCAAAAAGTCCATCAAATACGCGCGACTATAAAAGCATATTTTTTTAAAACTGTATACCCTATTTTCTTGAAACTGGGTATACTCAGCTTTAGTAATAAAATATTTAACACGATTAAATAAATATCTTGTCGTTTCTATCAATGTTAGTTCATAATAATAAAAATATTAATCACCTTTATAAAATTGTAGCTACAATTCGTGAATGTAATTTTTGTTAATAATTTTTTTGTTAATATTTCAAGCAATCTAGTTCAAGTTTTTAATAGCTGCTGTATTCCAGATAATTGTTACACATCCTGCAAATACTTTTATTTTATATTCAAAAAAAATACCAATCTGTAAATTCTACAGAATAAAATCGTCGAGCAGTGCTAATTGTTTCAATTCGACTTGATTAATAAATTGCATTCATTTTTTATTGGCACTTAAGTAAAGTCCTACCTCGGTAATTTTTTATATACTCGTACATAGTATGTGCTGATTAGGATGCAATTGACTGCCAAAAGTTGACAGCAGAAATAAGTTTGCTAATTTCGCGTAAAGAAGGTCCTTAAGTCACTGACTTGTTTTTTTTTTGTAAAGAAAACTGAACTTCACTTGAACTGTATCACTTGAGGTGCGACTAGGAATTGAATCGATTCAAATTGACGAGGCATTAAAAAAGCTGTAAATAAGTTATACAGCGTTTAAGTAAATTAAAGATTATGGTGATAAGCATGGGCGTGTCAAAAAGGCAGCACCATATGCAATTTTCAATTGATAAGTGTTTTCCATTTGAAGGTTCGTCTGTCTATCTGTCTGACTCTTGGCCTGTATCGCTCTCTCTCTCTCTCTCTCTCTTTCTGTTTCGGCATCTGGGCAGAAATATGAGTCAATTATACTTCCGTACGCATAAATTAATGATTAATTGCAAAATAAATTGACTTGCGTCACTTAATTACGTGGCCCGAAGAGTAAACTGAGCGCCTGTCAACCATTCACGCCCTCCCCCCCTCTCTCTCTCTCTCTCTCTCTCTCTCCGTCTATCTCTCTCTTTCTCTGTAAAGTGTGGCACAACTTGCCAGCCTGTCAACACACACACACATGCACACACACACACATTGAGACAGAGCATTTGCTGCTGTTGACATTCACAGTCAAACATGCTTAATTAATGCCAACGTGGCTCCCATCGCTCAGCCTCTGTCTCCCTGTCTCTGTCTCTTTATGAGTCTCTGCCTCAGTCTCAGCTGACGACAGTCGACGGCTCGAGCACTCCGACAACTGTAATGAGAGAGTCTGACAACATTAACGGCCACATTAACAAAAAAACTTGCTACTGGCAGCCAAAAATAAACACTTGCAGGCATCATAATAATGATACATAGCCAGCCAGTGAGTGGCACTTGCCGCCTTGCCACTTGCCTCCTGCCACAGACTCCTTGCCTGCTACTTGGTCACGGCTTCCGTTAGTCAGTTACACTGTCAGACTCAGAGTCAGAGTCAGAGGCGATTGTCGTCTTCATCATTGTCTGGCAAGCTCTCATAATTAAACACAATGTGCCAACGACGCAATGCTGCACAGTGGGTCGAGAGTGCGCAAAATATCAAAATTAAATGAAAACCGAATGGATGGGCGAATCTCAGGTATACTCTTTTTGGATGGAGTAACTTGGGAAAGGCGCTATTATTGCTTTTATCTAGGAAAAAAAAGTTATGAAGGCGTAAAAAATTAATTATTACTTAAGAATAAATATAGATATTTATTTTGAAAATTAATAACAAGAATTATTGAAACTTTTATTATAAAATATGAAAATATTATAAAAAGTGAAATTTAATTATATTTTAATTAGCTTTATAACGAAATAAAAAATATTTTTTTTTAAAGATTTGTTTTTATAACTTTTATTATAATTTTATTATTGTAGTTTTGAGTAGCTTTATATTCTCCGCTAAAAATGTATCTTTAAGATACCCTAAATATTTCTCAATAAATTTAAGGATTTTTTTATTTTTACTCGGTGTAAGCAACTAAAGAGTTAGCCATAATGTTTACTGGGCTATCTAAATGTTTTGGCCACTGTCCTCATTATCGAGGATGTCATTTCCCATTACCCCGTGAATTGCCTCTGGCGTTGTTACGTGCAAAAATCAATAAATACGTTGTCAAAATGGCTTTCGCGCCTTCGCAGTTTATCCGCTTTGCTCTCGTCTCCATCTCCATCTTCATCTTGATCTTCATTTTCATGTTCGCCTTGGCCTGGCACTTAACTTTCACATTAACTGCACAGACTTTGGCACAATTTGGAGCAGGCGAGCAGAGCAATTAACGTTGAATTGATACGCACAACTCTGGAGCAGTGAACCTTTCCCTTCCTCGCAAGAGGAAAAGGAGATGGACTTCGCTTATGCGTCGACATTAAGACGTAATTAAAGCAACGCCAAACGAGCAAAGGCGCCGCGAACCCTTTGGCTCTCGTCTCAAAGAGAGAGAGAGAGAGAGAGAGAGAGACAGAGAGGAGTAAGAGGAATGGGAATCAAGTCAAAAGATTATTTGTATTTAATTTCAAGTAGTCGCAATGTGCCAGGATGCTTCCGCTGCAGAAGACGAGTAAGAGACAGTTTCATGTGCTCGTATTTTCTCTCTATGCGCTGTACATGAAACTTAATTATAATTAAGCATTTAAGTGGAACTAAGCGAAGCTTTAGCAAATGAAGCGCACGTCCAGCCCCTTCGGCTTCTGGCTCCATTCAAGCTTCAGCTCGAACTCCATCCCAAATGAAGGTAACGATGGCAACAGCGGCGAGTGGATGTGGATGGCAAGGGAGATGGGAATGGGGCGGTTGGGTGGCTGGATGAGCTCGTTTTTATTGGTAGCCTTGCACCCTAATTGCTAAGCGTACCACTCGAAAGTTTTTGGCAAAGATGCGGACGATGAGGTGGATATTTAATTACCGTTCATCGTGCCACGAGGCCCATTTGCTCGGATATTGTTAGACTCGTACTTTTACTTGCACTCGAACAAGTGTTGCCAGGGCAACGGCGGATTAATTGTTACGTTGACTAATTTTACTTATATGTGAAAGGTTGTTAAATAAAGAAATTTAAAAATGAGAAATGCAAGGAAAAAGGCAAAAAAAATATATTAAACTTTGTCATATCGAATTTATGTTACTCTTGCTGAGCACTGTATTCAATTTAGAATGTTGTTTAGAATGTCTAAGACAACAAAAAATACGAAATATGTGAGATTGTTAGAGATATTTCAAAGTCAAGAAAATTGTCTGTACTACAATAAAATTATGCATAATCTTTGAGATTAGTTTAGATATTTCCAAAAAAGTAATGTTGATGTTCTCACTGCCAAAAATGTAATCGAGTTAAATTACTTGAAAATCGCTTCCTCGAAAATCGAGTTGTCGATTTTTCGATGTATTTCTAATCATGCCTGTTAAATAATGATTAGTAATCATAATCATTAGTAATTTGACTATTTTTGTTTAAAAGTCGACCTAAAGATTAAATTACGAATGTTTTCGATTTTGTCCAATTATTAAAAGACTACGATTACAAAAAATAAAAAAAGAATCTAAAATTATTACAATTATTCAAAAATAATCAGAAATAAAAAAAATAATCTTTTTGAGTATTCGGATTATTTTTCCAATTATTTATGACTTTTTAGTTAAAATCAAAATATTTTAGATTTTCACAATCAGAGAAGCCTCTATAATCAAAAGCTTTGCCTACTTTGATTGCGAAAATTTAAAGTAATTTGATTTTTACTAAATAGTCATAAATAATCTGAAATATTCAGAAATAATCAGAAAAAAATCAAAAATAATCCGAATACTCAAAAAGATTATTTTTTATCATTTCTGATTATTTTTGAATAATTGTAATAAATTTAGATTATTTCAGATTTTTTGTAATCGTAATCATTAATAATCACAAATTTTTCAACCGTGAATTATTTAGTCACTACGATTAATTCCAAAAATAATCTAATTGATTAGTAATTCTAATCGAAATTTAACAGGTATGTTTCTAATGTAGTGACGAAATTACAACACCCTGTGCAAGAGTATAACGAGCCAAGTCTGCAGTCTGTTCTCCGACCAAGTGTAGTTGACGGCGCAATTTAAAAACGTTAAAACGAGAGGCACAAAGAAAGGATGCTGCGACTGCGACTGCGAATGTTGCTGCTGCCGCTTGTTTGCAACGACAACTGAGGCAGCAACTTGGGCAGAGTGAAAGTATCTCAATTAGTGATGATGAGGATGATGAGGCTGCTTCAGCGGCTTGTCCGTCCGCTTGACTGCATGTCCTTGCTCTCGCTTATTATTCAAATTTTTTATTGGTTGTCATGAACTACATGAATAAAGCACCCGAAAAATAGTCGAGCCTGCCAAGAGCTGGCCAAAAAGATCTGGGCACTTTTTTGGCCATGCCGCACTGCAATATAATTTCATAGAAAATACCGTGGAAACGGGTCAAATTCTTAGCAACATTTTTATGTTTAGCCAGCCAAGTGTAAATATGCGACAACGGAGAGTTTTAAATATTAAATTCGACGAGACGGATAAGTTAATGTACAATTTAAATGCATTTTTTCGCTTGTAACAAAAGCAATTTTCAAATTGCCAACATAAAATATGTATAACAGCTGCTAGGTATGCGGTAAATACCTTGCTTAAAATACCCTGTAGTGTGCATCTAAATTGTAGTTGTGGCTTATTGTTCAATTATCATTTAAGCTTATTTAATATAATTTAAAATAATTTTTCTAAAATCGGTTATATTTTCTAGAATTATTTAAATATTTATGTCCAAGTGGAGGGTACTTCGTAGTCATTCTAGCTGGCCTTGGCAGTTGTAGTTGATTTTATCTTATTTATTTTGTTTTTTTATTTCTTTGGTAATGGGTTTGGGCGGTCTAACGAAATTCAATTGCGGCAGAAGTCGGGCAAGTCGAGTTGGCAACTTTCCGCAGCCTGACAAGTCACCCCCCCTTAAAGCCCACCCCCTTCAATCCACCCTTTCTCCTCCTCCTTTGCTTCAGTCTTTTGGGGTCGGCACTCGAAATGATTTCAAAATGGCATTGAATGTAGCATTTAATTTGTACGCCACCAAGGACGACGACAATGAAGTCGTCTGTCTGCCTTTGGCTTCGGCTCTTCCTTCGCTTGCCTGGCATTTATAACTGTTTGCTCAGTGTGCGCAGTAGTCTCTGTGTCTGTGTGCGAGTGTGTGTGTGAGTGCGCTGCCTGAAAAGGATTAATTAAACGTTCCTACTTTTCTCTCTCTCCCTGCCTGTATGTCTCTCTCTCGCATTGCATCTCATTTCTGCGAGTCTTTGAAGTCTGAGTACGACATAATTAGTTTAATGAGCTTCACTATAACAATAATGATAATCCAACATGCCACGCCCACAATTGACGACTCCACAAGTCGAATATCTTCACGTTTTCCCCCATTATGAGTGCAATTTTTCTTAAAATTTTCTTCGCTGCTTTTCCGCTAGCCAAATTATATGGAATGCAATTAAAATTTTACTCGCTGGCGTTGGCGAATTTTTAATTACCCTGACCAAAGCCAAATGCAATTAATTAAGTGCACAAGGATATGTTTGTGTGCGCGCATTCATTTATTTACAGTTAGTCATTTAGATGTGTTTGCTTTCGCGCACACAAAAAGCTTCGCTCATTTGCTGGCAATTAAGCGCACATCAAATTTCCGCCCGTATGTGTCTGTATGTGTGTGTGAGTTGGTGTGTCTGTGTGTGTGTTGTGTGGCGCCTTTTGCGTCACTTAAAAGGGCGCCAGCTGTGAGTAGCTTAAGCGGGGGCGTGGTAATTGGGGGGCGTAATGGCAAGCTTGTCACTGTCTGTCTGTCTGTTTGTCTGCCTGCCTGTCATTTGTGTGTGTGTGTATTTTAATTAGAAACTTGTACATTTTGCTTAATTAGACAAATTGTTTTAATATCAAGTGTAAACTTTTTGCACCGAAAACTGTGACAAATTAGTTTGAAACAGAACCTGGAGCACACACACATATCTAGGTCAACATGGCTTATATGACTGTTAAAAACCAATCAAATGCGGCTTAAACTGCAGCGCAGAACATTATGCAACACTTTCTGTTGAGGGGAAATGGTGGCAAGTGGGTTAACTTGGCTAAGAGTGAATGCTAATAACGTTGCACAGACACAGGATTAAACAGCGTTGACAGTTGCTGTCTCAGTCGCCCACTCTTTCTCCCTCTCACTTTCTTGTATCTGATTTATATGCATTTAATATAAAAATGACAGTTTAATTAAACATTTCATTTTCAATGAACTGTAAATGCAATAGTGCATTCACACGTTGTTGACGGTGGGAAAAGATTTTCCCATTTTATTATGTAATTGTTTTTAATATTGCAATTCAATATTTCATTTCAATATGAAAAAACTACCAGTTGTGTATTATATTACGTCAAATAAGAACTTCGCGGAAATACGATTTCATTTGAGGACCTTTTGTTTGCTGCCATGATTCCATAGAATGCATATTTGCTTCATTTGCCAGATGCAAAAAGCATTTAAATATTTTAATTTAAAAATGCTGGAACCTTTGAAAAAAATCGTATTTACACAAATTGTTGATATATTTACTTGTAACTGGTCAATGGGAAAGTAAGCAAAAGGAAACAATATCTGTGTTGCCAATATGAGAGTTATGATGTTTTTTATTGAGATAAATAACCAAGGATAAATATCTTTGAGTCGCAATTCGAGTTTCATTTAAAGAATTAAGTTCGGCTGATGAATTTTATAATGAAGAATTCCAAATTTATTCAAGCTAAAGTAATGCTTAAATAATTCATAAAATATTCTTCAATTAACAACTTTAAATTATTAAATTAAAATGGAATTGTTCAAATTAAACAATTTAAAATTGTAATACCAATCACAGGATGATTGATACCAATATGTTGTATTATGTTGTGTCTAGTGCAATAATCATAAGTTCCTATATGTTAAATAAATAAATAAAATTAAGTTTTTTATCGTGCAATAATTGCAAGTTTTTCTAGTTCCATTTCATTCATTTGAGTTTTCCAAGTGCTAGCCTCAATTCGATAAGATTTATTTGTACTTGCGAGATGAAATATGCTATCGGCCTGTAATAATTCGCCTTTGGCTCGAGTTCAGCCGAGTGCTAGCCACAATTCATCAAGCGAATTCATCAAACAAAATTTGTAGCTATGGCAAAATAAACAAAACATTTTTGTGATTTGAAAATGCTTTAATGCTTAATGCAATTTCATCAGTCGCAGCTGCACATTACTTGCTTTTCAGATGCGAGCTGCGAGTGTGTTTACAATAATTTGCTACTCAGAATTCGGCAGATCGGGCAATTAATGCAAAACGGGGCGAATGGGAACGCAATAACAGCCAATAAAAATAAGAATTCTTGAGAAATTTACAAAACGCTAAAAACTAATTCCAAATCGATATGTACATAAGTCTATGCTCTAATCCTTCACTGCTTCTGCCCCATCTTTGAGAGTTATCTTGGCGTAGAGATCGGCCAAGTCATCCTTACTTCGGACCGTGGACATAGCTCGTTTATAGCGATCTTCCCAAGCATCCGGATGCATCTTGGCCAGTTCCATGAGCGTCTTTTGGGCAGCAGCCTGCATCTCCTTTTCAGGGCTTTCGATGTAGAGCAGTAGAAGATCCATAGCTCGTTTTACAAACGCCTCCCACACCTCGTGCTCATGCTCCCGCTCCTCCGCCTCCGATCCCTCCTCGCTCTTGAATACTGGACGCAATTTACCCACCGCAGTGGCAGCTATAACCCGGATGCCCGCCGAGGGATCATCCATGCGCTGCATCGTTGCATAGGCCAGAGGTTTCAGTTCCTCCACGGACATGCCCTGAAAGTAACACATGGCTTTGATGGCATAATGGCGAGTGGTCACATTGCGATCCTCCAGCAAACTGGGCATGTGCTTGGCCAACGAGGGCAACACCTCACGTGCCTCCTCCTTGGCGCCTTGGGCCAGAGCACAGAGCGTGGCCATGGCCATGGAGCGCATGGCTTCCCCACTTGCACCCGCCTTCCAGGCCAAATAAGGTTCCACGATTTCATTGACAAAGCTGCTCAGGAGTTGGGTGCTCTGCTCCCGCTCCACGCGGACGGTCTCGGACCAGGTCAGCACTGCTATCGACAAGATGCTGAAGATGCGCACCTGGGCACTGTCACTGCAATGCTGGAAGACGAGCTTGACCTTCTCGATCAGCTGTGGCAAGTAGGTCGATCGAATGTTGGCCAGATGGATGAGGCCGTACAGCATCAACACAGGCTCGGCGTTCTCGTCTAGCGCCGCGTCCAAGCTCTCCACATCCAGCAGCACCAGGGCGAACCAACGCTCATGTAGCTGCCCCATTGTAGTCTCTTCCAGCTGCACGATACGCTTGATGATCACCTGGCCACGATTGACATTCTCATTGGCCTCGCTGTCCAGGGAGTAAGAGAGTGCCATCACCTTCATGGCAGTCACATAGATGTACTCATAGAGCTCCTGCAGCTGGTCCATTGAGGCTGTCACCTGACTCGCCTTGTTCAGCACGGTTTCGAGGGTCTTCAGTATGTACAATTGGAATCCTGGCTTCAATGTGTGAGCGTAGTCCGAGCTCTTCAGCAGCTTGCAAAGGCGCAGCAGATGATCGTAGGTGCCGCCCAAGGCCGCAGTGAACATGTAATAGAAGCACCTTAGGAATGATTCACGAGCATTGCGCTCCAGGCCGTCGAATCCGTGCTCAATCCAGGCATTGAAGGCCAGTAGGCGACCCAACAGATCTGCCACCTTTTTGGCCTCCGCACTGACCGCCGCCTCACGATCGCAGCAGGCCTGCGATACCTGGGCATAGATCTCGAAGAACTTGGCCGTCATCGCAGCCTCGGCATGCAGGACGAACTGATAGAGCAGCTTCAGCGCGTGGAGACGCACATTGTCCTTCCAGTCGCTAGTCTCGCGCGTGATCAGCTGGAGGAGACGAATCGATCGCTGGACAAGGCCACGACAACCAATTGTGGGTCGCTGCACGCCTTCCGGATAGTTCTCCACTTGTGGATCACATATTTCCTGCTGCGAGAGTTCCGCCTCGTTCTCATCATAGAACTGTTCGCCGCACTTCACCCAGAGCGGTCGGATGAATGATAGAACCTCTGGTGAGTCATCTTTGAGGCAGCACAGCACCAGCGGCAGGATTCGCTCAAAGTACGAGTAGCGATCGGGCAGCTCCAGCAGCATAAGGACTCCCATTTGGCCGCACTCGCGACGAACCAACGGCATGGAGTCCATGAGCAGCGGCGACACCTCCATGATCAAGCGTCGCATGCCTTCGCCGCTGGCATCCATGTGCAGACTGACCCGACCCAGTGCCTCCACGGCGGAGATGCGTGCCGCCGAATGCCGGTGATTCAGCATAGTGTAGAGGGCCACGGCCAGGGATTCGGTGAAGGGACGCAGCTCAATTGTGTCTGCCACACGCGACAATTCCACAAGAGTGGCACAGCCATTTCGCTGGACGGCGGCATAGTCATCCTTGATGGATTTAACTAGCACCTTCACCACCTGCGGATAACACTCACGGAAGACACCAACGTTACCCATCTTGGCGTACTTCCTCAGCATCAAATGCAGCTGCCCAATGTAGAGCAGTCGGATCTCCTCGCTCGGCTCCACCGTCTCCGTCTGGCCCATGCGCTCGGCCAGAGTTGACACCACATTGAGCAGATGAAAGTCCAATGGCGGCAGTCGCTCCAGGAATGCGCTCACCGCCTCCACGGCTCGTCCGCGCACGCTCTCAAAGCGATCGGCATAGCATTTGAGCAGATGCAAATACAATTCATCAAAATCGGCAGCTATGGCATCGCTGCCAACACTTTGGGGCGCCTTTTCGCACTGTTCGCGCAGCTGCAACAGCGTCGCACTTCTCTTGCGATGATCGCTGCTCTCCAGCTCCGAGCAAATCAATTTCGTGTCCAAGTCGAAGCTCATTATTTGTGAAAAGTTGTGAAATTGTCGAGATTCAAATTTCAAAGCTCTTGTCTGCAGCAAATTCAAAAGAGTTGTGCCCGCTGTAAAATGAAAACGTAAAACGAAAATATGAACGTCAAAAGGCTCCGTAACTGCAGCGGTTGCTATGATACACAATTCGAATTGTTTTCATTGTTTAGTTTGTTTAAACAGAGTCACAATTTATGTTTGTTTGTTTCCCACACGCGTTTTGCCGGTCGATCAGCTGTTTTTCGTTTTCTCTCTCTCTCTCTCTCTTTGCACAGCTGACGCAACAGTGTTGCCAATTACGGCAGAGTGTTGCCAGTGTTGACAAGTGCGTATTTTTGGCGCACTTTTTGAAGCACATTTAAAAGCTGTGGACAGTTGTTGTCGTTGTAGTGGAAGGCAAAACTGTTTGCCCAACTAATTAACAAGTCATAAATGAAATTTCTCTAGAAACTCTGTGCGCAATTTGTGCCGCTGTCTTTTATGAGCAGCGTCGGCCCCGACGGACTCATTAAAAGCGGTTGGTTCGCTTATCTTCGATGCAGCTATCTAATTGCGGTGTCGTTTCTTATCAGCCAGCAACTAACGAACGAGCGACAATATCTAAGATTGATTGCCAGACCTGTGTTGGGGAGGGGCGGGTGTTTGCTGGCTTGACTTCCTGATAAAAAATCACATAAAATGCCTATTTTTATCGAGCGAAACTTAATTGCATTTTTGGGTCACTAAATTGGGTTATAAAAAATATATATAAAAACAAAAAAATGGGGCTGGGCAGTCAAATTAGTTGATAAGTTTCTTAACTTAAAAACTTGTTATAACTCTAAAAACAATAAACAGCTTAACAATACATTGTTTGCATAAGCATATTCATCGGACTAGTTTTAATAATAGACTCTTTTGAAATGTAACTTTTAATGTGTGGGTGGCTAAGAGAATGATTTTTTATTTTTGTGTTGGCCATAAACATTTTAAGAGTTGAATTTGAAAACAATCTATTATCTGAAAGTCAGATAATCTACAATACATGTTAAGTATGCAAGACTTTAGCACAGTAGTCAGAAGAGATCGTCAACAGGGTTTATAGCGCTCATTTGTATCTGGGATCTGGGGATCTTTTCCCACACAATGAACGCAGTTAAATTCGAAACAAATTTGATGCCCTTGCGGAATTTTTATTTTTTTAAATTTTGTTTTTGCCATTTCATTTGTATGCCCCATTTGATGCTAGTGGCAACTTTATTTGACCCGTTCCAGCTATCCAGCATATTTTATAAGGCTCTCGTTCTTGTTTTTTTCTTTTTGTTTGTCTTGTTTTTATATTTATCTTCCCCTTTTTACGTTGAGTTTTTTTTCGGCTCTGTCAAAAATTGTGGTTGTCATTTTTATTGAAAGCCGCCGCTGCACAATGCGAGTTGGAACCCGGCAACATTTATAACTTTTGTTGCTGTTATTTGTGCACACAATTCGATTTCGTACCTTTTTGTTGCTCAGTTGACAGAGGGGCAGCGGCAGCGGCAGCGGCAGAGGCAGCGGCAGAGGCAGCGTCGCACGCTCCAAAGCAATTAAGCGCATGAATCAGGTTCAGGTTCGTTCCATGGGCAAAAGGCAGGGCAATATTTTCAAGTATGCCAGTGTGTGTGTGTGTGTGTGTGTGTGTGTGTAGCGTGCGTTTCTTTTTTATATGACTTTAATAAAAACCCATACCAATACAGTTACAAGCGCAGATACTGGCACACACCGGGCAATAAACTTAATTGATATGAAATGAAGTCATTTGGCAAAATCACTGGGAGAGTAATGGACCGCGTTTATTCAATTTGATTTGATGTCTGACTGGCAGGCATGCATACAATATATGTATGCACTCACACATACACAAATATACATAGCATGTACATAGGCATACATAGGTATGTACATATGTATGTACATACTTGTAGTTTGCATATATTTTTCATTTGTATTGCTATTGGAAAGCAATGGCGCATATGTGTGTGATTTTTATGGCTAAAACGATTCAATTAAAATAACATTTTAGCCGCGCAGCACGGAAGCTGCCTGACTGCATTTTGGCCGCATTGCAAACTTGTTTCAGTGCTAATGATAAGTCCAAAATTGGCTGCAGTTATTATAACAGCATAACGTATCGAGTACTTGCAATTAATAATTATACGCACAGCATGCAACTGTAGATACAAGATACAACTCATACTCATAGTCAGAGTCAGAGTCAGACTCATACTTATGCTGAATACTCGTATTCGCATTCGTATTCATAGTTGTTGGTTTAGTTTTTGTCATGCTGCGCTCTAATTTGTTTTTACCGACTCTGAAATGGACTTGTTAAAGCTGTTGCCGTTTTTATTATTGCCTGGCTAAATGCAAATTTTCCAATTGATTGCAATGGAAACGGACAGTGACTTTGTCAATGACGTTTGCCCCTGTGGCCGCTAATTAGTTGATTAGTTTATTTTTCAACGGGAAAACAACTGCGACGCTTAAAGGAGCTTTTAATGGACTCTGACACTGAGTCGGCCCCATCTTCTACATCAACGTCAATGCAAGTATGTAAATGTAGATTTAAGCATGTAAGCTCATCTATGAACCGCATGCCACTGATAAGAGGAATTCCCAGAATTTTTACACAATTTTCTATTTTTGTTATTATCAGTAAAACACGAACTAATGGGTTGCTCATGCCGGATTGAAGTCTCAAACTTGCAACAGTCAATAAATAATAATATTTTTAATATTTCAAGTGTGATCATTATATGCGCCTCGATTTAAATTGAGTGACTAATCACAGATTTTTGTTATCTGCAGGTCACTCTAATTAAAATCGTGTTTGATCTCTAATAATTGCCGATCGGAACTGTTTTTTTAACAAAGTGTTAATACAATTTTGGCACGAGCATTTAAAATGAATAGCTCTAGTAATATTTTCAAATAATAAAGATATATAACGAAATGTTAGAATTTTGCCAAAACTAAACAGATTTTTAAGCGGAATGTTATTTCGATATTAACTCATTATAAGTTAAATTAATTAATTAAATCTAATTCACTTTGTTTTAATAATTTTTTTAACCAAGAAATCGGTTTTAAAGCAGTTTAACTTTTCCTACATAGAAAAAAAATTCGGAATATTTAGCCCGAATCTCGGATTTTCTTAATCCAAGTATGAAATACTTGATTTTTTCAATCCCGAATTCAATGTATAATGTTTTTCGTTACATTTAAACTTTTTTTCAAAGATTTTTTTTTAAACGTTTTTTTTAAACTTTTTTTTAAACATTTTTTTTAAATAGATATATTTTATGTTAAATTTTTTTATTTTTACTTTTTTTTTTAATTGACGGGGGAATCTTGCCTAGATTTTTTTCAAACTGGAGTCGACGACTCTAACCATTGAAATGAGAGAGGCCGAGAGAGAATTTTCCTTTCGCGCTCAGCAATTGTGTATTTTTCCATTTTAATCCCGATACAGGGTTGATTATTCAGCTTAATTCTGAATACATACTTAAAAAATGCGAGCTTAAATTAAGTGTTTTATACTTGATTTTAGAATGACATTTTTTTATCTGTGTACCCTTAACTTTTTGAAAATTCAAAATTTTAAGCCTCAAGTTTTAAAATTTAATCAACTCTTGCCATAATTAACGGAACTACTTACAATGAAAAACCTTCAGTGAGTAGACGATTTAATTAAATCGATTTATAATAAAAAAATTAAGGAGCTGAAGTAGTTGAAAATCGTTTCAATGTATCTTAAAATCACTAGATATTATTTAGTAGATAATACGAAAATACGTAAATTTCACTTTCACCACTTGGTGTCCATCGATGTGTAAACTTTGAAGACCAAGCTGCCACATAATTAGCAACTGTTTTTCTAGATGCAGCTCTTGTTGCCACTTGCAACACGAACTGTGCCCCATTTCTGACTTGCAACTCTCATAAGCGGCAATTATACGAGTGTTTATGTGATGCATGTTTGATTTTCTTGCTCTGCACGTTCGTTTACTTTCTGCTATTTGCATTGCATTTACTGTCAACGGCGCTTTGTGCTAATTTACTGCTTGGTTCTGCGGCAGCTCCCCTCGCACTCCCCAACCTCCCCTCTCCCTCTCCCCGTCCCCTCTTCCTCTCGCCCCTCAGCTGCTGACTCTTAAAACAACAAAAACAGTCAGCGGCAAAGTATTTAAAGCGTCGCATGAGGTTTTCGTTTTGATTTAACACATGCTTTTCATATAGACATACACACATATATATTTTTTATTCATTTAATTTCAGATTTGATTTGTTTATTTGCACTATTAGGCAGAAAAACGGAGTACGGATAAACGGTAATCGGAGACGCAAATGGTTTTGCATTTTGCGTAATCGGCGGCGGTATTTAAAAGCCGACAGAATTTTGTTTACACAGTCGCATAGTTTTGCGGCAATGGAAGCTGACCGGTCTCGTCTGGCAGTTTGTCAGTCGGTCAGTCCGTCAATCTGTCAATCACTGGATCGCAAAGCAGCCCGAGTAACAATTTAATTAATTTAAGAGTGTAATACGAACCAGTTATGCGATAAATACCAACGAGAGACAGACGACCACTTGTTTATGAGTTCTCATATACGAGAATGAATACGAATACGAATACGAATACGAGAATGAGTATTGACTCGATTATGAACGAATGAGTATCTATGGCCTGTAGCTGTGAATGAGACTGCAAATGTCTTTTAATTATGAATAATACTCATGACATTCTATTAAAAGCCACACGGCGATAACATCTGAGTCGACAACGACGAGCTTCCATAAAAAAATAGAAACGTATCAAAATAGTTTTTGATTTGTAGATACATATAATAGCGTGTCTTTATGCAGAGATACGAAAATGTTAAGACAGGTTGATAAAGAATGGGTCTACAAATGGCTGGTATCTGTCACACAGTGTTATCAGAACTATCGCAGACTCGACTCATTAGCGACTACTGACAAACCAAATCTATCTTTCTATCTACAAATGTATCTGCGCGTCTGTGAGTGCCGCCGCTCGACTTCAATTACAACATGCCTCCAACATTCATTGATAACTTTGGAAGTATTTAAATGCATGTCTGTTTGGAGAAGGCCACCTTTTTTTTTCTCTTGCAGCTGTTGTATCAATTAATGTCGCCTTCGGGTTCGTTGCATATTTGCTTTTATAATCACTTGAGCATTTTTCCTGCTTTTCTGATTACAAATTCGCAATTAGCGACAATCAGTTCAATGGGTTCACAGGTAAGGTCACATAAACACTATTAAACACTAGCTGTTTCAACAGTTAGTCAAGTAATTATTTTGGCAGCATAAAAAACTCACGAAATTTATAATGCAAACAATACAATTTCTGGATTTTCCTTTCTTATTAAAAGTAAAAAAAGTATGTTTGTTATTAAATGATTACTTTTAAAATAAAATTAAATCAAAACAATTACTTGACTAACTGTAATATTGTTATCACGCTATGTTACATCTTTAATGTACTCAAATGATTTGAAATAATAATTGGAATTAATAAATAAATTGCATTTTTAAATTGCAATAGGCTAATAATAAAATTTCCAAGTAATATAATAATACAATATTTGACACACTTAATTGAGCCGTAGTTTATTTATTTACAATATGAGCGAATTGTTTCATTTGTGTATGATTTTATTATTTTAGAGATAACAATATTTGCCGACTTTCGATTATATTTATTAGCTTTGCTTAATTGAACCTCCAATTAGTTAGATAAGCAATTGCTATTTTATTTTGAGTTTAATTATATTCTAAATATAATTTTCTTTTTAACATATGTTAAATAAAATCGAACTTGATTATGCTGATATTGTTATCAGCCTTTCTTAACATTTAGCATTACAAAAATATACCTATGTCAGTGACAAAAAACATGAGTTGTCCCCTTTGAGCTATTGATGACACTTACCTCAGTTGATAATTGTATGACGTCCAATGGTTAATTGTATCCGAAAAGTCAAGGCGAACAGAAATCCAATTAAATGTTTAACCTTCTTGATTTGTCGGTTGCTTACTTTGTGCTTTTATTTTTTGTTGTTATTGTTTTTCTTTCTATATATTGCCTTCTTTTGAAAGGTCACGTTTTGTTATTATTGTTCATGTTTCACATATCCTTTTGTTGATTAAGTTGGGAGCAGCACCTTTTGCACCCTTTTGTTGCTGTTGGCGATAATCCTTAATTAGTCTAACGAGTCGCAAATTAATCCACTTTGCTTAATTAAATTGCGCTGCCCGCCGCAAAAAAAAGGCGAAACAAAAAATGCGAAACAGCGAGATAAAAATAAAAATTCGAATATCCGAACATTGTAATTAAAAAATTGATTAAATAAAATGTGAAAAAAATGAGTGCATAAAAGAGAGAGAAAGAGAGAGAGAGAGAGAGAGAGAGAGAGAGAGAGAGAGAGAGAGCGCGGTAAATGTAATTAATTCATTAGCCAGCCAGTTGACAATTATTGATTATGCTTTTTGCCTCTTTTGAGTGTCAGTTTGAGTCCTGTTTTTGAAAATTCATTTATTTGCATTTTGAGTTTATTTAGTGTTACCATTCATTTAATTATTTTCAATTATTTTGAAATGTGTTTAGGTTTTATAATTCTATTGTCTGATTGCAGCTACGTAATGCTTTTAATTCAAATTTTAATGCATTTTTCATTATTTGCCGCGCAATGAAATGAGATTTGCCTCCGTCGGGCATTTCAATTAAACTGTCAGGCTGCATTTTAATTTAATTGTATATTTTGTTATTTCAACTCAAAATGTATTTTGGCAAGCACTTAACATTTATATTATATATTATGTATTATTTATTATTTAATTATTTTGCTTTTTGGCATTTGCCAAAGCAAACGAGCTTAATTGCCCGACGAGGTGAATCCTGTGAATTTGTTGCAAGTAATTTAATGTTGATTTTAATTTTGTATTTATTTTGTATAATCTTTAGTTTACATTCTATTTCACTTGTAAATCCCAATTTAATTATAGAAAAGTGAATATAATTGAATATATATTGTAATAGACAAAGATTTACGATTTGCTTTGCATCTAAGGAATTAACTGATCACTTATAAAGTATTTATTGGCGTGTCGGAAATAATGCATTGTTTTCAAAATCCAAATTACCGAGGAGAAACTGGTAAGCAGGTAAGGGGGGAAGCAAAGGCAGAGGGGAAGTTACATATACAGGTCAAATTCACACACAAAAATTTGCTGTGTTTGCTGTTTAACTGGCTTTGGCTGCTTTGCTTGCCAATTTAAAATTAATTACGTTTATTTAATTGTTTACTTTTGTTAACGTTGTGCACGTTCCGACAATTAAAACTTGAACTTTTGGGATAAAAAGCAATTTCTGCATTTTTACATATACATTTATGTATTTTGTATACATGTGTACATCTACATACATATGGATTTTATAGTTATTTATTTTTAAGTTGTTAATAACATGCCGGTACAGCAATAATAACAACAACAACGTCGGGTAATTAATGAGAGGGAAACGAACACACAACACACGACCATAAAGTGGACTTCAATTTGCGACACAAACACACACACAGGCCGAGATACAAAACACAGATATAAATGCTTTATATATAACACCTCGACCAAAAACTGAATTTAATTGGGTAATTGAAATATTTGTGTGTGAAAATTACAATTTCCATTTTTGCACACGGCAAATAACTTATTCAGTTATGAACAACAACTTTGAGTTGAAGGGACAACAGTGCGGCTGCGTAACTTGTCAGCAAGTCAATTGACAAATTGATGACCGTTAAATTGTTGTTGTTGTTGTTGCTATTGCTGCTGTTGCCGTCGGGTAGCGTGCGAACCAAAAGCAACACAAACAACTGGCGTAAGTAGGCAAGAGTTAAAGTCGAATAACAATAGAAGCTTCAAGTGCTTAGTACAAGTATCTTTGAGATACACAGACGCCACACGGCAGCAATTAGCGCCCGTGAGCACAAGTGTTTATTGTTGTTGTCTGCTGACTGTTGATGATGATGATAATTGAGCACAAAATTTGTTGTCGCCGTCTTATAAATTTGATTGCTGATTGCCGTCGGCCAGCAAAGCTCGCACACAATATCAACAAATTAATGAAAATGCCAAGCAAAATCACATAAAAGACAGACATATGCATGTGTTATATGTGTGTGCTGTTGTGTGTGTGTGTTTGGGCCATATGCATAAGTAAATAAGTGTATCGCGATTTGAATGCCGCTTGACGTCGCTTGTCGCGCTAATTCTTTTGGCCAGCAAATGCGACAATAACAAACAGCCGAAATGCTAATTAGTTTCATGTGTGACTAATGGATACAAAAGCGGCACAACACACAATAACAACAACAACAACAACAACAACAACAAACACACGCACACTTAGGTTTAGATACATTTACACATGCGTGACTGACTCTTGTTGCTCTCTCTTCGCTGGTGGTTGTTGTTGTTGCAAGACACTTAATTAAAATAGTACACACTGTGAGCTGTCTCTCTCTCTCTCTCTCTCACTCTCTCTCTCTCTCTGTTGCGCTGAGGGGGTCGTTCCGTTCTGTAGATTCTATTTTAATAGCCTATGCTTCATCATTATAATTACATTTATTATAAGCCGGCGCGTAAATTGAATTTCGACTTTAGATATATCAACGTCAAAATATGTTCACTACCTCCTCCTTCTTCTCTTTCTCCTTCTCGTTCTCCTGCTTCATCAATTATGTCCGGATCCGGCCGAACCACTTGCGTTAAACGGTTTTGCGCGAACGGGTAACGCGTCGTCCAAAGTTGTCCACGCCGACGACGACAACGACAACAACAATAACAATAACAACATTAACAACGACGATGACGATGACGCTACCAATTTGTGAGTGCTTCAAATGGGCACCGACAGCACAATTCACAGTCCGATATCGAAATACCCAATACCGACCACGACAACGATGGCAGCGATTCTAAACGACTTCTGAGTGAACGCTATAAAGCACGAAAAACGATGTCGACGACAACGACGACGACGACGACGACGACGACGACGCCGACGACAACAACAACCAAACACACAGCCAACGACCGATGACGATTGGATACTGTTGCTAATGTTGCTGCGGATGTTGCTGCTGCTGCTGCTGCTGCTGTGAACTGCGCCGTGCAACTATTTAACGACGACTGAATGTGGCAATTATGTGTCTAGATACATTTTGGCCAAACGCAGCGCCAGCGTCGCTGCCAACGTCGACGCCACGCAAAGCAACGCAACGCAACGCGCGCGCTCTTTGTCTGTACGTCTGTCTGTCTTTCTGTCTTTTTGTTTGTATGTGTGTACGGGGATTTTGTGTGGGGGTTGCTAAACGAGGCAACCATCATAAAACATATTACTATAATTACAATTATGGTGCGCTCTCACACACAGATACAAAGATACATAGCTACGTGCACATAGATAGACCGAGATACAAACAAACACGTGAACATAACATATAGCACGGCCATAAAGCACACACAAATACACAAATTTTCATATGCATTACGGCTTAATTGTATCTCTTTTATTGTTGTTGTTGTTGCCAGTGTGTGAACTCATAAATTTATTGCTGCTCGTTGTTGCTTGATGTTCGATGTTGCTGGCAACATGTTGCTGCTGCTGCGAGTGTTTAGACTTTTTTGTTATCTTATGCCTCTTGCTGGATGATTATTAAATGCTGAATGTATTTTATTGCTTTGATTGTTGTTGCTGCCTCCCCCTGTGTATCTTGTTTTGTTTTTTTTTTTTTTGCATTGCAAATTGCCAACGTCGTTGGCATCGCTGGCATTGCTCGCTGTGAGTTTGTTTTTAATTCTCTATAATTGAGTTATATGTACTTTAATAAGTTGGCGGCGGATGCTGCTCTGCTCAGACATTGGATTGCCATTTGTTGTTGCTGCTGTTGTGGTTGTTGTTGTTGCTGCTGTTGCTGCTGTTGCTTTAGGGCGTTCGCTCACAGCCATTCACTTTGTTGTTGTTGTTGCTGTCGCCGTTTAGCGCTAATTAATGCTGAGCCAACGGTTTTCCATTTGCTTGGCTGTCTTTTGTCTCCCTTCGTCTTGCTTAATTGTTCACTCAGATTTATTATTTGATTAATTATTTCAATTCAATTCGATACGTTCTCATACCCTTTTTAAATTGATCAATTTCTTAAAATTCAACGTTTACATATTACAATACTATCTAAGTATTTTCTGTTAATTACTTACTTTGTGATTATTGCTTTAGCTTTAGATGTTGTTGCTGTTGCTTAAGCAATAATTGGTGTATAATTTCATTTCCTGAGAACTCCATGCCGGGTCGTGGGCTAACAACAAATGCTTTCATTGTATTTTAATGTCGTAATACACAACAACAACGATAACAACAACAACAACATGCACTCTGGGGCGAATTAGTCAGCTAAGCAATTTGCTAGATGTATACACAATTTTTATGTACCCGAGCTCAATTAGCTATAAGGGTGCAAGTGTTCTGTGTGCTGTGTTTATTAATAGGCGTTATATGCCATCGATAAGACGGATTACTCATCATAAATTCAACACCGCTGACTTGTCGAATTTTCGCTACTCTGTTCTGAGACTATAACTAAATTGAAAAAAATTTATTATAAAATTGTTTAATTGCATTAAGTGATTGATATTAAATGAGCTTAAACTGTTTGTTTTCATTTCATTTCATTTTTTCTATTTAATTTGACAAGATTAAATTGTTTACCCGATTTGCATTTGAATACTAATAACCTTTTATGCATGTTCCCTGATCATAAACATGGCTTATGATTGTGCTTATTAATGATGTATCAAGCATGAACTCGATGACCTCTTGTAAAATGAGCAAAAAACAAAGAAATAAAAGATGGATAGAAAGCAAAGGCAACATCTACTTTCTTGGCCCCAAACATCATTAGTAACAATCTGTAAAAGCAATAATAACAAAAATAGAGACAATGTGATTTCTCATTTAAATAGAACTGAAGCTGGAACTGGGCAATAAGCTGGTTTGAAGTACACTGGCAGCTAAAAATAATAGGGCAAATATAAATATAAGTAGATGAATTGTATCTATAATGATGTAGTTGCTGCTGCTGCTGCTGTAGATGGAGATGAAGCAATTTAGATGCACTTGAGCACATGACGATGATGATGATGGAGTGGAGAAGAAGAACAAGCAGAAGCAGAAGAACTCACGGTTGGCAAAGAGATTGGCAAGATGAAGCATATTTAAATGAATGCTAAAAACGAATTGTGTTGCTGTGTCTGCTGCTGCTGACGATTGATGCGAGCACGAGTTTAACTTTGGATTATTGGATTGGCTTACTTTATCCAATGAATTTGACAGAACAAGAAGAACGACAACAGCAACCAAGACGACGACGAGTTAAAATAAACAGCGACGATGACTGCGACGGTCGTTAACGCAAAACGTCAATTTACAACTGCGAATGTGATTGTGAATGTGAATGCCCAACAGCGCCAAACGAGCCATGCAACATCAGCAACAGCAACAGCAACAGCCATGGCAACAAAGCAACAGCAACAGCAACAAAGCAACGTGGCAATGGCAACATGTTGCGTGTCAAGGATGGCTCCGCAACATGCGGGGCCAATGCAGGGCGCATCGAAAAGTACAAGCAAATAAACTTATTATAAATATCTCCACTTAAGCCAAGCAGTGCTGATGCCGACGACTCGTTCGCTGCCGCTACCTCTGCTGCCGTTCTTGTTGTTGTTGATGTTGCTGTTGCTGCCAACGTCACTGTGGGGGCCCCGTTTATGCTGCAGACAAATCCCAAACGACCAGTGAACCAGCAATAAGATACAAATGCGCACACGCAAAGTTAAATGTGCTCTCGTTCACATAAACACACACACACATCGACACACACACACACAGTAACACTCACAGGGAGTCCTCGGACGGATGGACGGCTGTCAAGTCGCAATAAGCAACAAAAGCATTAAATGATG
The DNA here is from genome assembly GCA_963924055.1 of Drosophila limbata. NCBI lineage: Eukaryota > Metazoa > Arthropoda > Insecta > Diptera > Drosophilidae > Drosophila > Drosophila limbata. The sequence goes on along the minus strand of OZ001352.1, from coordinate 29,319,942 downwards.
ACAACAACATTGCGCTTAATGGACTGCCACTGCCGCGTTCGCGTCTCAATTCAAAACTGCATTCTCTCATTCTCCCACTCTTCGCTCTCAATTTTGCTCTCTCTCTCGCTTACTCTCCGTGTTTCTCTCTCCTTTACTACTGCTCTTGCACTCGCACATATTGCTTGTGGATATAGACTGACTGTTTGCTCTTGGCTTGCGTTATAAATCCATTATAATAAAATCATTTTGTTGTTTTATTAGTTCTGCAACATGTTGCCGGTGAGCAGTCAAGTGCCATGGCAACATGTTGCGCTGCTCATAAATATTGCAAGTGTTTTCAATTAGCTCACATTCTGTGACTTTCATATTAAATGAGAGCGCGCCGCCTGCATGAGTGAGTTTCTATATGAGTCAGTGTGAGTGTGAGTGATTGTGAGAGTGTGTCTGTGTGTGAGTGTTTGCGTGAGTAGATTGAATAGTTTGAGTTGGGAGCTGTTTGCAATTATAAATTGCAAGGCGCAAGTGACGTAATTAAAATCAGCAGCACAGAAATAAAATTACAGCAGCAAAGTTATGCAAGCTGAAAAGGTCACAGTTTATGACCTCAACTCAACTCAACTCAACTCAAGTCAGGCAAAGAGTAAAATAAAAGGTCAGTGCAGTTTTCTTGGCCGACCTATGGCAGCTGGCAATCAACGCACTTCCGTAGTCGTCGAATGCACCCACACAAACACACACATACCCACATAAATGTCATTCGTGTGTGTGTGTATGTATGTGTGTTTTTGAAAGCAATTTCCGCTTGTGTCCGCAATTAAAAAGCAATATCATCCCGAGTAGACATAAACAGAGAATCGAATTGAATTTTTATGATGTGTTTGTTAAATGGTTTCATAAATGGCAAATATTCTAGAATCTAGACAGACACAAGCTACACACACAGCATGGAGGGTGTATAGGGTGTGTGTATATGTCTGTGCATAACTGTAACTGCAGAATTGTTGTAGTTGCAGCAGAAGTTCAAATGAAATGAAATCAAATTGCACAAGTCAGGGACATGTACGAAAACAAGAGAGGGAGAGAGAGAGAGACAGAGATAGAGAGAAAGAGAGAAAGATAAAGAGAAAAAGAGAAAGGGGAAGGGTAAGAGTTGGAGTACAAATCCTTTATTGGACTTGCTGCAAGCTAACTCAATGGTCAATGGTTATGGTTACATGATTGTTGTGTGTATGATTGTATAAGTGTTTCTGTGTCTGTGTGTGTGTGCGAGTGTGTGTGTGTGGGCCAACTCTGAAGCACTCTCTTGCCGGCTTGTTTGCCATGTGTTTGATTAGCGTATTTATGGAATTTTTATATGCTTTGCGACATTTCGAATGCGTGAAATATTTATGAGCGTTGAATGTATTTGTGAAATTAAATTCTTTGCATTTGAAAATTGTCAAAATAAAAGAAGAAGAGAAATGTTGCTCACATTTGGCTTCAAATATAGATACATATTTATATTGATAATCATATTAATTAAGCGGAGTTCTGAAACAGAACTGGAGTTAAAGAGTCGCGTAAGAATAAAATGATAATATTCATTGTGTTTCTTCTTCTTTCAAGACTTTTATCTACTTTTGAAAGGCTTCCTTTTTCGCACTCACTGTAAGCCTGATTAAGCTTTTACACAGTGCCATTTGCAACCCTGTTAGCCCGCTCATTTAAACCGTTTCAGCCAAAACTCTACACAGAAAAAAATTATCTTTCTAAAATTCAAGTTAAGGATTATTGTTAAATTACCCAATCCTTTGATGTCCCTGAAAATATTGTTCTGGATTTATTTTGTCCCGGAATCCCGGATATTTTTTGCTGTGTAGAAAGGCGAACAATGAGGCTTTTTTGTTGGTGTTGTTGTCCTTGTCATTTTGGCATTAATGTTCACTCAATAAAATGTCATAATTAAAAAATAATTTTGCCCATATGCAAAATGTGGTAGTTGCTGCTGTTGCTGTTGCTGTTGTTGTTGCTGATGCTGCCAGAATGACCTTAATTGCTGGCAGTACGTGTGGCAGCAATTCATATGCAGCATGTGTGTGTGTGTGTGTGTGTGTGTCGCATCCGTTTGTGTGAGTGCCAGGCTGTGTGTGGCAGTGGCAGCAAGTGAGGCGGTGTTGCAACTGTCAAATGAATAAAATTAAGTGTAGCTGTATTCGTGTTGTTGCTGTTGCTGTTGCTGCTGTTGCTGCTGTGTGTTGCTCGTGTTGCTCTTTCGTAGCAGCAGCAACTGGATGGCAGGATATGTTGTTGCACTAATTGAATGTGGCAGGCATGCTGCAGACGGACAGACAGACAGACAGACAGACAGACGGACGGACACACAGACGGACAGACAGAAAAGTTGAGCTTGTCTCTCGCCACAGCATGACGCTCTCTTCTGTCTCGCTCAGGCTCAGGCTGGCATTGTATCTGTATCTGTGTATCTGTATCTGTATCTGTATATCTGTGTGTTTGTATCTGTATCTGTATCAGTGTTTGGGGGCACACAAGTAGCTTCATTTTGCACCACAATTCGTATTCGCATTTTAAGTGCAACGGCACACAGATTGCGATTGCTGTTGACATGGCAATGCAATAAAAGTTGGCTCCTCTCCGAGTCGAGCTGCAATTGCAGTGGCAGCAAAAGGCAGCAGCAGCAGGCGACTCTCTTGCCGCCCGGTGGCAGCATCAGCAGCATCAGCAGCAGCCAGAGACAGCAACAGACGTCAGACGTCAGACGTCAGAGGACGGCAATTGTTTCCCATTATTGCTTATGCTGATGATTAAGAGCGCCAGGCGAATTGCAGCTTCAGCTGCCATTGGGCGACGACCACACAAAAGCCATCAGCCAGTGGCAGATTAAAATGTGTTAATGGCTCCTCATCCCACACACACACACAATTGCACACACACACTTGCACACACACTTACTCACACTGAGAAAAAGAAGCTGCAAATTGACATCAATTAAAATTACAATAGGCAATTGCATTGTGCTCTAAATACGCATTCTATCTACTTTATTGACTGACAACCGCAATCAAGACAATTTGCATTTAATATGCAGCAAATCAAATAAAAATCAATAGACAAAATACAAAATCATAATACGAAAAGCTTGCAATCTTTGGCAAGACACACAGCTAGATATTTATGTCTAACAACGGCAATGCAATGATAATAACTGCCAGGTATTTTATGCTTCGGATTTGAAGTCTTTGAATATTTTTGGAAATATTTATTAGCATTTTGCCAGTCAAAAATGCAGTCTGTCTGTCTGTCCTGGCCAAGCACTTGCCTTGATGCCTGAATGCCTCCGATTGCTTGTGGTGGCGTCTTCAGTTCATTTAGTCCAACAAAGAAGTCAAGGCAATGAAAATCTGAGTCAGTCCCTGCATTCATTCATTCACTCATTCACTCATTCACTCATTCATTGTGTCTTGTTGGGATTCTCTTTGCCAGTTTCTAGTAAATAGATACTATATCAAATACTTGCTAGTTAAAAGGACTATTAAGAGACTCACATAAAATTAAGTTGTGGTATCTAGATATGTATATAGAATTTATCAGTTAATGGCGCCCCAATATTTCATTAATTTCTTAATAATCTTTAAGTCAAAGTGACTGGCGAAGTTTGAGTTTACTTGAAGTTGAAATAACAATAAATTAAAAATCCTATTAAATTTATAAATATTATCCAGGGAATAATCAAGGTATTATTTATTATTATAATTATTATTTATATTATATCACTTCTTAAACAATTTATTTAAATTATACCTGAATTTTGGTTAGAGCTTTCTTAATTTTGACCCTTTATAACTGGTTGAATTACACCTAAGTCCAATGTTGACTAACACTTTTGGCCCTAAGCACGAGTTGTTACCAAGGAAACATAGCTGGCAATATTGCATTTCATACTCGTAGATACATTCACTAGACATACGAGCACAGACTTGTAAGAATTCTCAGTGGCAAGTCAACAAAAACTGGGATTTAAAAGGAATTTAGCAGGCAGCATACGGAAAGACCCCTCACCCAAAATACTATATACTGAGAAGGACGGCGGAGTACGGACAACTGTGAGTACGATTACAATTGAAGCAGCTGTTGCTCTGTTGCCAACTGATGGAGTTCTGGCCACGACTCTGGCTCTGACTCTGAGACTTTGCTAACTGACAATGCAGGTACACTGTGTGCTCGTATTTAGAAGGAAGCCGGACGACAACGACTTCAACGACTCCAACTCCATGGATCCCGGATGGAGCCCACCCACGCCACTTACGCTGAAAAGCATGTTTAAATGTTGCTTACTTTGTTTGCTATTTGCTGTATCCCATGGATGCATTCCCTCCCCCCGCCACTTCCTCACTCATGTTGTTGCTGCTGCAGTTACTTTATTTTCCAGCAATTTGTTACATGAGCTTGGACCAGTGTAAGTCCCTCTGTGTGTGTGTGTGTGAGTGTGAATGCAACATGCTGCTGGGACACACTTGTAGTCACAGTCTTAAGACGCAAGACCACGCCCACTCTTGCCATGAGGGCAGCGAAGGCAAAAGTCAAGGTAAGTATTTTACTTGTGAGTTGTTGCTAAGTGGAAAAGTTGCTGCACATGTTTAACCATGAAAAGAAAATAAAATAAGGAAGAGCATCAACATGGAAATGCTCTACAATTAAGAAGTATAATTTAGATTTTAATATAAATATAAATTAATGACTATTCTAACTAAAATTGAGTAACACACTAATACATATTATTTCTGAAAGATACATTAACATCAAAATAAATTAGTAAAAGCACAAATATATTTAAGAAATATGTAAAGAAAATAGGGAAGAACCCATTTAAATTGTAAATAAATTAAACATTAAACAATAGTACATTAATTTTAGTAAATAAATAAATTCTCATAACACTGGAATATCAGAGAACTTAACTAAATTTGCCTTAAATTATGTGTGACTTAATAACATAATAACATTTAAATTTTAAGGTATCAGACTTTGTTGTTTCTTCTGATATTCTATGCTAAGAATTTGTGAATTTATTTGACCAAGACTTTGAAATTAGACTAATTGATAAATGGCATTAACATGGGAGCAGCTCATTAACTAACAGATCAGACAGGAAGTGCAGGTAATGGCAGCATCAATTACTCAATAAAAGTCAGTTACAATGGACTGCGAGTTGGACCAAGTTGTGCCGAGTTGACCATAGATCAAAGCCATCAAACAACTGAGAGTTGAAGCAGTCACATTTCATGCATTCGCTGTCGATGTCGTTGTTGTTGCTGTTGTTGTTGTTGTTGCTGCTGTCGATGTTTTCGGGCTAACATCCCTGGACCCAACACATCACCTCAATGCCATATCGTTCCCCCATGTGTTCCCCTCTCATTGACAAATGATTGTAGCTGGAAGCTGTGGGAGGGAGGGTGAGAGAGAGAGAGAGAGAGACAGTTACTGCCATGGCCAGATTGCCGCTGCATTTGGTAAATTAATCAACCCTCGTTGAATGATATACACAGAGTTGGAGACAGGGGGAGCTTGGTCCGATATGTCTGCAGGGTGACAAGGCATAATTACGTTTTAAATGCAGCCCTTCTTTGTCCCTCTGCCTCTGCCTCTCTCTGCCTCTCTCTCTTTCCCTCTCTCTGTATTGTATTGGCCCCAAACCCTGTGGCATAAACTAAATAATTACAGAGCAAAGGCAAATTGAAAATCAATTGCATTCGATTCAATTAGAGATGCGTCCATGCCACAATGTTGCATCAAAATCCTTGTTGCCCCTCCCCTTGTTCATTCCCCCTTCAGCATCCAACAAGCGACAGCCACAAGCCAAGATCAAAAATCAAATGCTCAGGTTGAGCCTAAAAGCAGCCACAAAAATACGAGTATCTGTGAATAGCTCTTGAACAGATGGGATGCTTGCTTAGGGTATTCAAAGTGAAAAGCATGAGTGATTGAATGAATGCTTTGTTAAAGTTAATCAACACTTTATAGATAATTTATTAATGAATAATGTTTAAAAATTACTTAAATATTTGATGACTTGTACAAAATGTAAATTGTAATCTATGAAATTAATAACTAAACTTAAGTTTTATATAAGTAAATTATGTATACTTTATTATTCATATTTATCAATAATTATTATTATGTTGTTAAAGTTAATCAACACTTTATAGATTATTTATTAATGAATAAAACTGTTTAAAAATTACTAAAATATTTGATGAGTTGTACAAAATATAAATTTTAATCAATGCAACTAATTACTAAACTTAAATTTTATATAAGTAAATTATGTATATTTTATTATTAATATTTATTAATAATTATTATTTTGTTAAAATTAAACACTGTATAGATAATTTATTAATGAATAAGACTGTTTAAAAATTACTTAAATATTTGATGACTTGTACAAAATAAAAACTTTAATCAATGAAATTAATTTCTAATCTTAAATTGTTGTTAAGTAAATTATATATATTTTATTATTAATATTTATCAATAATTATTATTATGTTGTTAAAGTTAATCAACACTTTATAGATAATATAATAATGAATAATGTTTAAAAATTACTTAAATATTTGATGACTTGTACAAAATGTAAATTGTAATCTATGAAATTAATAACTAAACTTAAGTTTTATATAAGTAAATTATATATATTTTATTATTCATATTTATCAATAATTATAAATTAAACTGCTTAAAAATTACTGAATGAATTACTGCATTTCTTATTGAATTGTTGATGGCTTGTGCAAACTATAAATTTTGTTCAATTTAATTTTTTTTAATGTAAATTTTTAATTTATTATATATATTTAACTATGAATAAATAATAAACATTTTTTTAAAAATTATATAATGTTGGTAAATTTGACGCTTCTCAAATTATGTTAGGTATCTTTAGGTCTATCAGTTGACTTGTGGTCGTCACTGCTGCTGTTGGCCAACTGCAATGCGTGTAAGCTGCAATTGTCATTGTTTTTGTTGCCATTTTTGGATGTTATTCCCTTAATTGTTGTTGTTGCTTTTGTTGTGTGATCTGTTGCAATTGCCACACGGCAATTGTGTGTTGCAGTTGCACAATTGTGCAGCCCTTAACTTCTGTTTCGATTCGATTTGTTTAACTATACCTACAGTGGGTACGGCAACATCGCAACCACCTCAACCACCGCCCACAATTTATAAGCCTTTTGGCAACATTTTGCGGCTTTGATTGCAATTATCTTTTGAATTTTGTATTTATTTGCTACACTTTGGCCAATTGTTCGGTCAACGGCTTTTGTGTTGTCATTGTCATTTGTTGCCGCCTGTGCAAATAAACTGCAACAATGCAACAATGCAACATGGCAATATGGACATGGACAGGGGCGTAAAGGGCCTTTTGTTTACGGCCAGGTTGAAGGGCGGCGATATACTATAAATATTTATTTGTGTGTGTGTGTGTGTGTGTGTGTGTGTGTGTGCCTCTGAAGAGTTAGTTTTCAATTTTGCAATTTGACGTTTATTAATTGCCAATTTCGAGTCGTGTGTAAGTGATTCATGATAGCCTCGGGCCAAGTCAAAGTCAGATGCGAAACAATCTGAAAAGTACACAGAGCAAAAAGTATCAGAGTCCAGGATCAGTCCAAAACGGTTTTAAAAGTTCGAGTACTCCGAATTTCTTAAACCAAAACAAAGTATTTGATTTGAATTTCGGGGCTCTATAAGAATTTTTGTTGTGATAATTTAACAATTGAATACATTCTAAAAAAAGTGGGAAAGGCTATAGTTGAGCTCCCGACTATAGGATACCCGTTACTTACTTAAATAAATTTTTTAATATTTTTTATTGCATGCTTTTAGGCACTTATATTGCTTAAAAGCTTTAATCAGCCATTATCACCTTTCTATTTGTCCGATCTTGTCAGGACTTAATAGGATGATAGGTAATAACAGTAGCTACCGGTAATTGGCTAACAAATCCTTATTGTTTGTATTCTTTTTTCTGTGTAACCCCCAAAAAAGGACTTTTTAGCATATGGGTATCCCTTGGTTTATTCATTATTCATTCAATCCTTTGCTCAAAGTATCAGCTGATTTTCGAGGAGCTTTCAAAGGGAGCTCAGAACTGACCCCAGCGACTTGGCAACCCCGCGCCGTGTGGATAGTTCTTGCTAGTCAAATGCTCGAGCAAGTAGTTGGCAAAGCATTCGCTGCGTTGCTCGGGCTGAGCCCACTGCACCGCCCTCCAGCCATTCGCAATGAGAGCGCACCTCTCCGGCTGCATAGGAAACGGCTTTGAGATGGTCCAAAAGCTTCGTTTCTTGCGCGGCCGTTGAGGTACGTTCACAGGCTCCAACATGTGGTGCAACTCCATTGGCGGCTCGTGCGGCGCATCCAGCAGCATGGCAACGTGCGGATTCTCCAGACGCATCACCTGCATCTGCACTTCGTCCAGTTGTCGCTCCCACGCCTCATCGGCATCGCCGCCGTCGCCTCCGTCGCCGCCGTCGGGCACGTGGACAACATCGACGACTCCAACCTCGGGCAGCTGTATGCGCACCACCTGATCAACCACTCTCTGTTCCATCTGGGGCTATTGTGGATCTCCGCGCTTTTGATCAATCAAGAAATAACATGGAATACTAGTTAATACGGCAGTTGGAAGCGCTGCTAGTCGAGTAAAGTATATTGATTTAATGATTTCTTTTTTTTTTTCGTATTTTTTGTCAGCTGCTGTTTCGGACTATAATGTAAAACTAAACTAAGTTTCTATCAAGTACAGTAAAGTCTTCCCAAAGCTTGCTTGATATTACTGCCGAATCTTATGGGAAAGACTCTTTTGTAAGAATAGTTTATACCTATGTATACTGATGTACTTACCTGGTTAAGAGGATAAATGTTTATTGTTTCCTTATTGCAAGCTTCCTAGTATTGTGCTTCTAAGTTGTTCCCCACTTTTTTGGTACTCTTAATAATAATTGTTAAAATAGGGAATCGATTGAAACTGTATTGACTGACAATGCCATTTCATATGCTATGAGATACAACTGTGTATCCATTAGATACAAACAACCACACACATTTACAGTTAGGTGAAGCATACATATGCACATCCATATCGACAACTTGAATGCCATAGAGCAGACAGACAGACGGACAGACGGTCTGCCCAGCGGCAACTTCTGCTGCTTCTGCTGTTGCTGTTGCTCCCCAGCGTCCAGCTACAAATGGATAAACGCTGTCTGACATTTACCCGCCTCTTCCCGCAACACACTCGCACTCACTCTCACTCATTCACCCAGCCACCCACAATGATTGCACGCATTTAGCCCTCTTTAACCCAATGGCGACTCACTTTTGTTGAGTTCCCTGTGTGACTGTGTGTGTTTGTGTGTGTGTGCTGCCAGCGTCACCATCACCATCACCATTACAAGCAATTTAATTCGTTGTAATGTTGCCATGAAGCACACGCCGCAGCTGCTGTCCCATGTTGCCCTTGTTGTTGGCTGTAAACGATGCCATTATGCCAGCACAATTATTCATTTTGCTTATTATATTATGTGTTTTTGTATTTGTTATTATTATAATTATTATACAGTCACGTGATTGCCGATCTGTAATCGCGGGCTTTAGGGGCGTAATCAATTTGTGAGCCGGATGGCAGTTTGAAGTACCTAAAAAGCATTTTTGGTGCGATAAATTGTAAGCTTTTAAATAATAGTCAGGGAAGCGTGTGGCACACACACACACACACTACCAACACACGCATACACACGCATAGACTCATACAAATAGCGCGCATCCAACAAGTTAGCTGTTAGCAACATGTTGCCAGCAACATGCAGACAATGCGCCGTCGCAGTCGCTCACAAGCAGTCGAAATGGCTCTCTCTTTACGAACTGCTCTCACTCTATCGCTCTTTGTCTGACTCGCTCTGTCTCACTTGGCTGTTGGCTGCAATTTATTGGGGCCCATCCTGCCACTGTGTGTAATCACATTGTTGCCATTTTCACTTCATTATTTTGCTTTTATATGTGGCAATTTTGTTTTATTGCTGGCGGCCTGGCAGCATCCTTCGGCTCATGTTTGCGTAAGCTTTGGCGCGCTCTCTGCCATTTCCACTCTCTCTCTCTCTGCCGCTCTCCCACCCTCTTCGACTTACCTCTGCCATGGCCACTTGTGATTTAGTTGGTTAAGCAACAAGGCCAGGATGTGCCGCCCAACAGGAGTCACAGCCAGGAGGCGGAAATCGGCCCTCAATGTCGCTTATTCGCTTGAAAGCGACCTTGTTTTTGCGCGTGTATGTGTGTGTGTGTGAGTGTGTGTGTTTGTGTGCTTGTGCCTGCTTGGAGCAGACAGTAATTATTATGCCATGTCCAGCGATAATTGGATTCAATGAAATGCCTTCTTGGACAGCAGCAGCGTTAAAGTTAAATCAAATACAAGGAGAAGCTGGCCAATTTGTCTACGCATTTATTGCATTCACACTGCACTCACGAATGCAGTGAATATGTATGATTATTAAATGCTTAGCTAGCAATTAAATATTGTCAACTGGTAAAACACAGTTAAAATCCTGTTTTTTCAATGTCCAAATAAGGTGTTTGATAACTATTGAAAATATATTTTAGGTAAAATGTATTAAAATTACTCTCAAATTTTAATTTATATCTTAGATACAGTTTATAAGTACATTGAAAAAAAGGCCCTAAGTAATTCTAGCTGTGTGATTAAGCATTTAAAATTATAATTAATTATTTTATATTTTGTTAGAATTTCTAAACAATTTTAAGAGATCTCGCCGATTGATTGACCTTATCAGGAAACGCCACCTTAGTCATCACATTTGTAATCGTTTATTAATTGCTTTTAAACAAAACTGACTTAATAATTGAAAGGGTTATATAAAAAATTCAGAATATTTTAATCGAAAGGAATCAACTTTAGCTTAAGCTTCGCAACTTCATTTATGAGTTATTTTGAAGCAGTTATGCAGTGATTAAACAATTCAAAAGTAGTGTAAGCAATCCGATAGTTATCTTTCAATATTTAAACAATTCAAGTCAATGAAACCGGAACAAGTATAATTATTTACCATATCATATTTATTATTTTTTGAATTGACTGCATAATTGAAAAATAAATATTATAAAAATAACAATTGTCCAAAGTATTTACTTAAGATTAAAAAAAATAAACAATGAGATAAGCTTCAGTTGTTCATTTCTCACTTGATTTATGCTCACATATTTATATAAAGGAGTGATTGTTAAAACTATAATTAGTTGTCGTTTAAAACAATTTCATTTGCATCATAAAATGCTCATCAACAAGCTATGATGGATGCGAGCACATTAGCATAACCCAAATATTATACTAATGAATCTTTTAGTGCTCGTCGCTCCATGGCAGACATTACCCCATGGAATTTGCCAGCTGCCAGCTAATTAAATTGAAATATTATTGCCTTTAATTATCGGCCTGGCCCATAGGACACTGACAACAATTGTTGAGCCCTCCAATTGGAGGCATTCTCACATTCTTCGGTCTCGCATAAAATGTCAACTGCATTAGCATCATCGTCATCATTATCATCAACAATTATAATATGGCAACACTCTAAAGACTGCCCTGGGAGCTGTCTGTCTGTCCGTCCAACGGGGCCTTTGATCTGTCGCTGCGATGGCGGCGACGTTTCGCTTGTTGAATTCAATATAGACAAACATATTTTTTATGGCAGTGCAGTGGAGAAACCGAGACGCAAGATTGGGAGACTGGGTGCGTTTTGCTTTTATATTTCTCATTTTTAATTACTTTTTGCGCTATTTTTGAGCTGTCTGTGGTATACTCAAACCGTAGGCCCAGAAGACCCGTAGTCTCAGTGCCCGACCAAGACCAAGACCAAGTCCCAAGTTAACTTCGAGGCAGAGACAGAGGCTGCCTCTTTACTAGGTGTTAATTTATTTTTAATTTTTATTATTTATCTGCGCTATGCAATCTGCGGCAGACTGCGACTGCGACTGCGACTGCGACTGCGACAAGCCCGTTGTTCCCCTTCAACAGAGTCGACGACACGCAGTTAAGTGGATCTCTCCAACGTGAAGATCCAAACACTGGGCCCATTCAATTCCATCATCAAAATGTTGACGTTTCTATTGCGTGGCACTTGGAGTTGCACTTCCAGTTGGGCTCGTCTCAGGTCTCCATCTATCGCACTCCCTGCTCTGCACTCTCGCTTGCAATTAATATCATTTTTATGTTCTAATGACATTCGTTGCGCTGCATTTCGTGTGCATTTAGTGGGACCCCAATACCATCGCTCAAAACGGCGTGGCAGGCACGAATCTTTCAAGTTGTAAAAACGCCATTAAATTGGCAGCGAAGTGGATGCCGAGCTGACTCCCCGCCCCTCCTCCTGCCCTCACCCCCTTACCCCTTGCCCACACTAGCACCAGCCTGATCTGGCATGATCACTCAACACGGGCAACTGCCTGGCGGGTTGCCTCCAGTCCACTCCAATCCATATGGCCATAAACTCACCAATGCGTAGGACGCCCCAATTAATGGTCTTCTCGGGCTCTCGGTTGTACAGTACATGCTTCTTGTTTATTGGCTTTAATTAATTTGTATGTTTTTATTTCAATTTTGAGTAAAATTTCTTTGGTTCATTCGCTCTTTCGCTTTTGTTGTAAATATCATAAATACTTCGTTGTCGGCCTCATAAACTTGCTCAAAAATAATAATAAAACTCAATGTATAAAATGTAGAAAGTTGTGCCAGCTACTGGTGGGTGTGTGTTGGGTGTGTGTGTGTGTGTGTACATGACTCGGTTGTGGCTACTATGGATGCAGTTATCATGATTGGAATCTTAATGGCCAATAAAGTCTAATTAAATGCTTATACAAAAGAATCTTTTGGGCCAAATCGATCAAATATTGAAAACTGTTGCATAAATCAGAAAAGTCCAAAAACTGATTGCCACACAGTGTTTCAAGTTACGCACACACTCACACACACACACACACCTCATTCTAATTGTCTGTGGTATCTGTGTGTGTTCCTTGCTTTACTTCCACTTCAGACTTTGCCCGTTGACAGCAAAACCAAAAGGCGAATCCAAATTGTTGAATTGTGCCAGGGGATTCCCCCCGCTCCGTGTGTGTCAAGCAGCCGCCTGCATCTCTTTAGAATCGACAACGATGTGACTCTGTTGACTTCATGGCTGCCTTTTGAGTGGGGAATGATTGGGGGCCACTGTGTGTGTCTCTCTCTCTTTCTCTCTCTCTGTCTCTCACACACAACAAATCGTCTTCATTTCTTCGGCAAACGCATTTTCAAAATTGATGCGCTGTCTGCGTTTAGGTGGAAAATTGAATTTTCATTTTCATTTTGCGTTTTCATTTTGAGTTTTCATTTTATTTATTTCTCAGTCAGTCTGTCTGTCTGTCTGTCTGTCGCATTGCCTTGGCTATGTTAACTTAAATTTGATGAGCCTGAGGTATTTAAATAAATTGTTGCATGCGTTCTGTTTGACATTTTGTTATTTTCGCTGTTGATTGGTGAAGTTGCCGCCCCGCCAAATGGGAAATGGAAAATGGAAAGTGGGAAATGGAATTCCTCATCCACACTCCGTTCTATGCCTTACCCTATTCATGTCACCCACTCACTTCACTCATGCATTTTGGCGCCCCCTCTTTGTGCACCTGCAGCGGCTGTCTCCTGCTCCTCCTGCTTCTCCTCCTCCTTCTTCTCCAGTGTGGATTCGATGTGGTATAATTTTAGATAAATGGCCCCACTCTCAATGCATAAATCTTGTTTGGGGTGAAAATGTGTACTCAAAAATTGGAAAATGCATTAATAAAGCCATTTGGTTTTCCAAATATGCTGCTCTTAATTGCCGCACCAAAAGGTCAAGAAATTAATAAACAGTATTATTAGATCTATTAATATATGAAGTAAAATATAAGATTTTCTTCCTCTGGTTTGATGCTTATTCATCAAGACATTTAACGTAATTTCAACTCGTCTCTTCACTCAAAAGTCTGCATCTCATCGAGTTTCATTAGGTTTAGTTTTATGCTTAATTATAGATAATTTCCAGCAGCTAAATGTTTTGATTACACAAATCTCTTTCTTTCGTTTGTGTAAAACAAAGAGAGATTTACAAAAAAATTAAGATAATTTTACTACATTATTGACATGGCACAGACAATACACTCATTCGAATGATTCGTTTTATTCACGGGTGGGTCGTAACAATCAAGCACAGACGTTGCTAATTACAGGGCACTTTCATTAGGCTATCTATCTGTATGTATAGGCAATAATACCCATACCTGGGACAGTAAATAGAATCATCAGAGTCTGATAAACGCGTTATCAGGCCATCACATTTATAGCTGCTGATTAATGAAGTCAACCATCAGTCGATTGCCGGCGGCTGGAGCTCATTTAATTGCTCCGTTGGCGACATTGCTTGTAACTAAGACAAAGAGCAACAAGAGCGGAGAGCGGAGAGCGGAGAGAGCAGAGTGAAGAGAGCGGAGAGCAAAGTGAAGCAAAGAGCAGACGGCAACGGCAACAGTTGCCAATGGCTGTTGTTGTTGTTGTTGTTGTTGCTGCTGTTGCTGCCTCTGTTGGTGTCGTTTCGCCTCATTGTCTCCGCGTGTCCCGCACATTGGATGCTGCTGCTGCTGCTGCTGCCTGTCGGCTCTTAAGCGACCGACTGCAACATTCTTTGCTGACAACGCAGTAATTAAAATTCAATTGCAATTAAAAGTGCGCACGCAAAACGGGCAACGACAAACAAAATGAAGCGCACAGCCAAAGGCACACACACACATAGAGAGAGAGAGACACACACACACACACAGAGGCCTTCGAGGGCGCATTGCGTAAATTTGTCGCATCGCGAACATTTTGTCCGTCTCTCTGTTGCCCGTTGCCTGTTGCCACTTTCAATGGGCCTTCGACTCTGTCTCTGCTTCGAATTCGCAGATTTTCCACTTGTTTGCGCATTTTTGGCGTGGGCTGATTAGCTCACAGAGAGCCCTGCTGATTGCCCAAAACTACGTTATGTGAGCTGCTCTCGAACTCTAAATATTTGTTAATACGATTACGAGATACAAGATACGAAATACTGCTTAGCCAACAACGAGTCAATGACAATTGGCCTGGGAAATGTTCTCTAACTGGCATCACAAAAGTTTCGTGGAAATGCATAAATATTTGTATAAGCAAGTTAATGATCCCACATGCCAATTGATACAACAGCAGCAACAACAATAAAACAATTTTTAAATAATTTCAGTTAATTACACGAAAAAACCGTTTCGACCCTTTTCATGGCCTTCTTTGCCTTCAGTTTCGGTTCGCATGAATTTTGTACATTTGGCTGTCAGCAGAAATTTGGAATTATTAATAAGTGCAAAATTATTAGGAATTATAAACAATTATTGTACAATTGTTGTTGCTGTCGCTTTGACTCGACACTTTCGTGTGCATTTAAAGGTTTTTGTGGTGTTTATGAGCATGAAGCTAATGACCGTTTAGACAGGTGGCAAGAGAGCCAAACAATTGGCGTGATTTGATCTCGATTTAATTAATATCTCTGTTATAATTATCATCTGCCTGTGTTTTGTTTCATTTATTTGTGGATGGTGTTGTGCTTCACATTTCATCTTTATTATTTGCATATGCAAATTCAGTTCATGGCAAACTAGTTGCGAATTTTAACTGGTAACATGAAACATGCCAATCAACCCGTTGCTGTTAGTGATTATTGTTTGTGGTTCATTAAATAATAGCGAGCACTGTTTGGCATATGATCCACATGCACACACACACACACATATACACATAGATACACACATGCAAGGGGCGGCCAAAGGGGGCGACTGCGGAGTGGATGGACATAATTAATTGCAGGCTGCTGTTTAAATACAATGTGTGCTTTATTATTTGGCAGACACGCAGCAGGTTGTGCACTTAAAGGACAGCTTAGCGCCAGCTTATAATTGTATCTATAAGATACAATTTGAGTGAGCATCAGTAAGTGCATATGTACGAGTTACTAATTATGGCTAATTACTAGATTATTATTTTTATTGCAATTTACATGTATCTTATTTTGATTGTTGTTCATCTTTCGTGTATTATGCCGAATTTTCTCTCAGTGCACTTACACTCACGCATATTGCGAAGGTCCCGCATAATTGTCACGGCACATTTGGAAAATAATTTCATCAATTACGGTGCTCAGCTGCAAAGCCCGAGCTCTGCCTGCGTTGCCATTTCAATTATGTTGATATTAATTTTCATATTTAATTTAACGCGAAAATAAAATGGCAGCATCAGAGGAACAGAGAGAGAGTGCGAAAGAGAAAGAGGGAGAGGAAGCGAGTGTGAGCGTGAACTGAATCATTTACAGAATACAACAATAACAACAGCAAGAACAACATTTGTGAAATGCATTTTGCAGTAAAAACCGCATGCATTATTTAATTTTTAAGTGAAATCAATTACAAACTCGTTGGCTCTTCCCAACAACAACAACAACAGCAACAGCAAGAGACGAGGCTGCTGAACGATGGACGATGGACGATGGACGAGCCCAAGGCTTTTGATGTTAAATGCCAACCGCCGCCGTCGATGTTCGATGACACAGGGGGACAGGGGGGATGATAGGGGGGCGGGGGGAGTGCGAGGGCGACGGAAGTGCGCATAAATGCAGTTCCAGTTGCAGTTGCAGTTGAATAAATAAATAAAAATATATTTTGCCATTAAATTTCAATTAATAACAACGCAAACACACACACGTGCAGCGCATCAACAGCAACTGCTGTTGTTGTTGTAGTTGTTGTTATTATTATTGCTGTTTTTTGTTGTCGCTGTTGCTGTTGCATTCACGGCTGCGGCTGCCGCTGCAATATTAATACATTTTGGCAGTCGTGCGTGCGTTGATTGCCGCAAGCCCATGAAATTAAGTCACAAATTAATTAATTAATGCAATCAATACGTGCGACATTTGCATTTGCATTCGCAATTACAATTATGCATTCGCATTCGCATTGCTTGACTGCCAGTTAAAGTCAAACATTTCATACGCTCTAAATTTAGTATATGTATCTATGAATTTATAGTTGCAGATACATATATGTATCTGTACGTAGCTACATGGCCTAGCTGCCTGTTTAGGTCGCCAGCCATACAAATTGCCGATGCGTTGTCGCCCAGCTTTGCTATGGACACACAACCACCTAAACAGGAGCAACGCCACGCCATGGTGAACATAATTTTTTAATGGACTTTTAATGTTTGTTGCATGCATTTAACTTGGTGTGTGCCTGTGTGTGTGCGCAGTATATGTCTGTGTGTTTGAATCGCGTGAGCTTTTGGGGTCAACTTGGTTGCCTGGGCACAATTAGCCGCCGCCTGTACTTAACATGTGTAAGCTACATACATAGGTGGGTTTTCCGGAGGCTTTTCGTTATGAAGCGATATACGGAGGGGACGACAAGCACAAGTGCTCACATTCACAATAGATTAGCATATCATTGATTATGATTACCAAGTAATCTGGTCTATTATTTATTTGAACCAGTTTTATTTTGAAATTAATTTCATATTCTTACTAGCAAAATACATTATGGTGTTGTTATTTAATAGGAAGTGAACCAATGAACAATTAGCTCAATTTGTATAAGTAGAGATGTACTTGACAAATTAAAATAAAATTTAGAAAATGGGTCCTAAAAACAGTAAACTTTCTTGAATAAAAGAGAAAATAAGCTCGCTAGAATTTTGGGAATTTTACCAGAATTTTTGTTGCATTTTTCTCGAATTTCCAATTTTTTTTGTATTTCGATTTTTTCTCAACTTTGCCACGCGAAGAGCGAAATGCACCAAACCAATTTTAAAATGAACTTCATTATTTTACAAAATTTTGAATTTTTTTTTTTCAAATTGTTTCTTTTAAATTGATTTTTGAAAATTTAATTCAAATTTCGCGCTCCTGTTTCGGATAAGAGCAGTGCAACAAGCAGTTATAATTTTATTGCCGCTAACAATCCATAGAGGGCGCCACTAAGTTAGCTGGCAAGCAGTTCATATGAAAAATAAGCAAAGCAGTACGAAAAGTTCTCTTAATTCAAGCAGTGATGCCCACTTTTGTTTGAAAATAAAAGTTGTTTTTGACGGGAGGAACGATGCAAAAAAGCTGAAAAATTAATAAAAAAAAAGCCATAAAAAAGTTAGTTTCTCAATTCATTAATTCCATTTTTTTCTCCAGAGAGGGAAAGAGTGAGCGCACAAAATCAGTTGCTCAGAAAGAAACTAAACTCTTTTATGCCGATATCTACCTGAATTATTCTTGATAAATTAAACCACTTGTATTTGTTTTGCACATTTCATAGTAATTTTATTGTGCTTGATTTTTTGTTTTCTTTGTTGTTTTATATATTTTTTTATGTAATACATAATTATATGCTCCTGTTTTTGACATTGGCTGGTTAGTATTTTTTATGTGTCATTACTGCATGAAGTAGTTGATAACTCGTACACATACTCCTGATACGATTAGATTATATACTGTAGCATACATTTAGATATACATACATATACATAAATAAAACTATATCGCCAAAATGGGCATTTACAATAGATTGATCAAGGATCATAAGGTTCATATACTTGCATACAATATACCTACATACATACATCAACAATATATATACGCAGTGCTTAAAACTATCAATAACTCTGATACTACAAGTACATGTATTTCATCTTTGCTTATGTTCTCATAAAGTTATTCAATCAAATTAATTACTTGTTCCTCTCAGTGGAATTTCTCGACAACATGTTGCTTGATAAACCATTTAGTTGAGTGTAATTGGGGTTAGTAATTTAACTTAAATGTATAGAATTTGACTAGTTGATTTTGCTTTACACATTAAAGGGTTGCGTTTCTTTTCTGATTTCTAGAATATTGTTTTTCCTTTCTTTCTCGTTTTTTACACATTAAGAAGACTACAAACTAATTAACATTAAAGATATAGGGGTGTCATAAACATAACTTGAAACTTTAGTTGGAAATCGTAAAAGTACATTTGTGATATATATGTATTGAGTATTTTGGATGTTAGATTTCGTTTTGTAAAGTTAAAGTAAGTTAAAGTATCCATAAATTAAGACCACATATAAATATAATACAGTAAATTATAGATGTACAGCGTAATAAAACTTATTGAAGCTTTTTTTTTGCAATAAAAAGATTTGGAATAATCATAAGTTGATAAATATTTACAAAAATATATACTTAAGTTATCAAATATATATGTATCTTATTTTGTTTTTGCTTTGAGTTGTGAAACTTAAGCTCGTCGTGGTCCAATAAGTTGGGTTTGGGTTTTGTATACTCGTTGGGGTTATCGAAATGCGTGTGGGTTTTTTTTGTGTCTCTTAAAGGCATCATTTACATATATATATATGCATTTTGATCCGGCTTAGACTTTGCTTTCGGGCCCATCGGCAACGTGCTTGAAGGCCAAACGTATGCGGGATAAATAATGGGAACATATGTGTCCATAGTTCTTGTTGTACCACTCCGGTGTCTTGCCCCTGAAAGTAGGCAATGATTAGCAGATACTCTAATTTTGAAGTTTAGTTGTTGACTTACTTGACGTCCACGCGCGCCAAATGCATGACTCGAGATCTTCCACTGCCGCAGGGCTCGATGAGGTATCTCGAGGCCAGGACAACTCCACGCACGGCACAGAACAATGGCTTGGCCTTGGAATGATCTATCGAGGTCTCCACGATGACGCAGGCACCGCGCGGCAAATCCGTTTGCCAGGAGCTAAGATGGATGAGGTGATATTATTAAAGTCTTTATTTGATTTGAGATAATCCCGCGCACTTACCGTAGCACACAAAAGTCTGTGGTCAACTGACCATCCAGTGCATACTGATAAATCTCAGTGCGATCGTCCAGCTTCTTGACGGTCTGGCACTGCAACAGATTCGGATCCCACGAGGCGCGTTGCTTGATAATGTACTCCAGAACTTCGCGTGGGGGACCCTCGATTTCCGTGGAGCAGCGCCAGAGACGCAGCGGATGACCATCGCCCACCTTTTTGTACGAAATGTCCACATTGCTGTCGTTCAGGGAATTTATGGTGAACCAGCCGCGAGTTCTGTGTGCAAAGGAAATGAGTAAATGAACACATGAATCATATAATAATTATAATATTGATGGGAAAATACAGATACAAAAGACAGCTCGATTTTCGCGTCACTACCTTAACTCGATAACTTTTGTTTACGATACATCGAGCTCATTAAATCGCTTTACATGAAAAATCGAAAACTCACTGGAAGCAGTTCATTTGTAGAATTTAATTTGGGTCGTTAAATTTTTAATAAACGAATCGTATTTTATCGCTAATTACCCGCCATAATTTTGTTTGACGATTTATCGACAGTTCGATTAACTTTTTGTAGATTTCTGAGACTCATACCAGTCCATTATGTACTCACTTTTCGCGTCCCTCTTTGATGGTGGCACTTGTGCACTCATACAGATACCCTCGCCAGTTGTGGAACTGCATGCCCTCTCCGAGTGCCTCCAAGGGAACTGGCTTGGACTCCTCCATATAACCAAAGTTACACTTGCCGAGTTTCTCCTTGGCGGCTGTGTAAATCGGTTTGTAGTGGTCAATCATAAAGGACAAGCACTCGTGGGACGCCTTTGCCTCGGCCAGCTCCTTCATGTCCGGCATACCAGATCCTTTGCCCTTGCGACGGGGCGATGCCGAAACGGAGGCGGATCCCGTGGAAATGGACGAGTGGAAGATGGACTGGGCCAGGCAGACGCCCAGATTGTTGCTGGTCATTTGATTCTGCTGCGAGTTGGCCGCCACAATGGTCAGGAATTCCAGCAGCACATAGAGTATCTCGCGGTTCTCATCCGGCAGCAAGAGAACCGCACATTGAATCGCATCCAGGCGAACCTCCGCAGGTAGATCTAAGAAAGCGAATAAGTTTGAAGTGTATTCTAGATATTTGTATTGGTAGACTGTTACTTGTCTTGTTACTCACGTTGGAAGATGGCCACAAATGTCTCGGACATTTTGGTGGTCAACAGCGACTCGGGCAGCTCTCGGAAGTATTGCTTGAGCATGTCGGCGACATCGTAGGCCTGCTGCAGATCGAACACCTCCATGCACTCGGCCGTGGACTCGGTCAGCTCGATCTGTTCGCGCAGCTTGATGATGCGCGACTTGCCGCCGCTCTTGCGGAAGAGTCCCACCTGGTCGAGGGCGTTCAACTGGAGCCAGCGGAAGGCAGCCCTGACCGCCAGAGGCAGACACTGTCCACTGCGCTGCAGGATGAGCAGGAGTGGGACGCCAAAGACCTTCTTCTCCTTGTAGTCGGGCATTTTGATCTTCTTGATGAACTTGGGCAGCTCCCAGTTCCAGCCGGAGCGGTGGGTGGGACAGTAGCGTTCCATGTAGCCCGTCAATGTGACCAGGGCCAACTTGCGAATGATTTGGAGTTGACCAGCGGACATGGCAGCGAAGGGAATGCCGGCATCCTCCTCCTGCAGCGCCTGTGGCTCGATCTTTTGCGAGAAGCACTTGCGAAAGATCAGGTTGGGACGCTCCTCCATCTGGAAGCTGTGGTAACGCACCACGGGCTGCCGCTTGGCGCCCCCGCCTCCGCTGTGCTCCTCCTCGTTCTTCGGCTCCTTGCGGGACGTGCTGCGGGAACGGAACGACGAGGAGCGGAAGCCATCCCGCTTCTTGGCATCCTTGCCCAGATTGAGGGAACCGCCGCGCGTCAGCTTCTTGATCTTGACCTCAGTGGTATTGGAGTTGGCATCTTTGATGAGCAGCTTGCGACCCTGATGGCACTCGGAGTCCGAGTGGGCACCAATGTCATCCACCTTGCCGGATCGCTGCAGGAAACGTCGCGCCTTCGAGGGCTTGCGCAGGGGCAGCGACAACTTGCCACCCGTCGATGACTCCTGGCTGTCACTGTAGTAGGAGGAGGAGTCATCCGACTTGCCCTCCTTCAGCTGGGTCATGGGGCTCGAGAAGAAGTGCAGGGGACTGGTGCGCATGGAGCGGGGCGTGGTCGGAGTTCGCTTGGGACTGGACCGATTGGGACTGAGGAAGTTCTCGCTGTGACTCGGCACCTTCAGTTCATTGCCAAAGAAGGGCGCCTTGGGGAATGTGTGGATGGGACTCAGCGCCGACGGTGAGGGCGGAGTGGAGTAGACGGCGTCCGGTTTACGCAAACTGCTGCGTTGTCCCAGCTGCGCCAGGTCCAGCACCTGTGGTCCACTGATCACCACATTCTCGCGATTCTGTCGCTTGCGACGTCGCGACTTGATGGACTCCACACGCCTTAAAAAGGCCTTGGCCCCATCCTTGAACCTCTCGCTGCCCGTGCGCCTCAAGCGAGTCGCGGCTCCATCGGAGCCATCGTGCAGGGAACTGTCATTGGGATCAGCCTTGCTGCAGCCGGGTATCATCAGAGTGATACCTGCTCCGCCAATGTCGTAGCTATCGTCCTCGAACCGATCCGGACTCGACTCCTTCGACGAGCTCTCCGTCTTCTCCAGATTGAGGAGCCCCGGGGGCGGCAACTCCAATCCCATTTCCCCAATGCGCGACCAGCGTCGAATGTGTGGTTGGAATGTCCAATTCTCGCTCAATGCAAAGTTCTCATCATCCGATTCCTCCTTTTGCTGCAAGTACTCAGTAATCACACTCGTGTCCTTGACTTTACTGTCTGCCCTCGCTAAACTCACCTGTGGCGTCTGTGGCTTGTGGGATTGATCCAGTCGCATGTTGGCGCAACGGTTGAGAACACAGAGTCGCCGGTAGAGCGACTGCAGCTGATCGTTCTCCAGATTGGTGTGATCTTTGGCTACATTGTTCAGTTCGATCGGGAACTGATGATCTGCAATGGCAATGAGCGAGTGGAATCGTTCTTTAATAATTATTATGGTAAGCTCTGTTGATGCCGCGTCCGATCGCAACGACAGCGCCTGAAATTCTAATTGAAAAACCAGAAAAATCGAACGACGAGGCGCCTATTAAACGCAACTATATGCCAAATACTCACACACACTCATCAGAGTGGCAATATGAGTTCAAGCTAAGTAAACAGGAAAGAATGGCTAACTTCGAAAGGCCGAAGATTGTATACCCTGTATTGAATTTGTGATATAAAAGTCTGATTTTATGCAACTCATTATATGTGAGATTGGTTGAAATATCTCAAAAAAGTAGACAGGTTTTCTAACTAAAGATTAATTACAAAAGGCTTTAAACTTTGTATTTGTTGAATCAAAAACCAACGATCACGTTCATTACCACGTCTCATCAAAACTCTAATGTGAACATGACAATACCCTATACCCTCTGCATATAAAAATTAAATAAAGTCGCGATGCAAAATTTTCACAGAGTTTTTCCACATACTCGTATTTTGCGTGGCCAATTTGCACGTAGGAAATCAAGTTGCCAGACGTCGGCCGACCACATAAAACAGATACGCCAGACGTTTACACATGTCGCGTCGTACACAAACAAAGACAGATATGCAGATAGATACCTCAACATATACAGATACAGATACATTTGCATGTACAGCTACAGCTATTGGAATTGGCAGGCGATGCCGTGAGATACGAGCAGCTGCAGTTCCGTAGGATGCACTGGATGGACGCCTGGAAAACTTGGCTGACTGACTGTCGCGACTGCTCACTAGGCGCTTTTGTTAGTACAAATATTGCTGGCATTGCAACAAATACAAGTGCAAGTGCAATTACAGGTACAAGTACAAGCGAGCATCTTGAGCAGCCATTCAAAGTTTATTGAACTCTTTTGCCAGAACTCAAAATCGAATCCGAATACGAGCCCGCAGTCAACACAATCCCTAGACGATTCCTTTGCAAGTCTTTTATAGCTTTGTTTATACGGGACTAGCGCTTTTTTCGACCATTCACGGGTTTATTTATAATGATTTCATTTAAATGTTTTACTTAATGCTGTGTTTTGTTTCTAATTGTGTGCACTTTGATGCTAACGAAATAAACAGAAACATTGGAGACCCAATTTTTCGAGAGTGTGCCACTCAATTGATGGTGTATGCGATGGTGGTGCTGGTGGTGGCATCCAACCAACGGGCGGCCCACAGTGCACCACATTAACACACACACACACTCAACCTCCTCGCTGACGTCAGAGAAATGGGAGAGAGAAAGAGGGAAATTCTTTGGAAACTAATTTGAGTTTTTCGACAGTTTACAACAGCTTACAGCAACAGTTTACTGGCCAACGGAACAATACATTCAGTTTCAGATTCAATTTATTAGGCCAATCATATGATTAATTTTTCACCGAGCCACAAAATGGGAAATCACAAAATGTTTGTTTGTATTAGGATCGATGATGACGCAGCCCGCAGAAATATATTCTTTCAATTTTATGGAAGGAAAATTTTTGGTGAAATTTGTTGAGAAAACATTTTGAAATCATGTACGAGTACAACAGTCAATTGAGTAATAATACTTCCTTAAATCGATGCCATAATCGAACATCAATCAGACTTGGATTTGGTCTCGGACTTGCCCCACAGTGCACTGTGGTCACACCCTCGAATTAAGGCTGTCACTTTTAGTGAGTAATGTGTGCGTACGAATGCGAAATGGCAACTTGCAGAGTATATAAAACAAACAGAAATTACACTCATCGCTTTTTGTGTTTCTTCTGCTTTTTCGTTGGCATTCTCATTTCTTTTGTGCTGTTTTTGCTCAAGCAAATTAACAGTCGCTTACAAATGTTACACCTCCTTTCAGCAGAGTCACAGAGTGGAGAGTGGAGATTGGAGAGTGCAGAGTCACAGTCACAGTCACAGGCAAATGACAGAGCAATAAAGCGCTGAACACCTACGGCATTTCAATCTGCAGACCAAAAGAATCCCCAAATCCTGAGCAGAGCATTCGTTGCCATCAGTCGAAATTTAAAACGCGCTCGTTGCGCATGCGCCGTTCGCCTTGTTTACACGAAACTCATTAAAATTCGCATTTATCATCTTGTGGCACAGGGATGTGGCATGGGTTGGGCTGAAGCTGGAGCTGGAGCCGGGCATGGGGATCGAGATGGACTCTTCAGTGTGCTGCAATTTAAATGCGCGCACAAATTATTTTGCAAAAGATACAAATTTGGTTGCACACAGCGAATTTATGCAACGAACTGGGCATATTTCAAGGTCGGGCGACAGCCACACATACGTTTAGCTATATGTATCTGTATCTGAATAAGAATACGTATCTGCATCTGTTTGTGTTTGTGTTGCAAATGCAGATCGTGCTGGGCATTTGGGCGCCTCGGGTTATTGCTCAAAACAGCGGGTTCTCCATTTCAGATTCACTTTTTGCTTTTTTTTTTTGTTGCTTTGCCTTTTGGCCTGGCTCATAATTCAAATAAAGTCGCTGAACTTTTGGCCGGCTCTAAAGAATTCTCTTGGACTCCTTTTAATTCACTCGCATTTGAATTTGCGGATTTGGCGGCGTCATCAATCTGCGCGGCCTTCAGGCGTTAAATGCAAAGCGACGGCGCGACAGAAATTTCGGCGACAAATGCCGAAACGCAATACGAAAAGCGACCAAAGCCGGTCTCAAAGGGGGAATCCGAATCCGGCGATTACGATTAACAGACCCAAATACGAACACATATGCAGCTTGGCAGGGGTTCAATGAACCCTTACCAACATTTTGGCTAGTGGCTAACGATAAACATAATAAAAAAGGCAAAAAAACGAAAGCATTTTAATTTCCGAATATTCTTTTAAGATTTTTGTACCCTGTGCAGAGAGTAAAATAATGTTGTGCAGGAGTATTTAACTGACAGAAGGGTGGTGTAGATTTTAGAAATTATAGGTTTTAAACTTTTTATTTTTTGTTATCTCAGCGTTAATAATTTCTTGATCCGATTGATAATTTCTTCAAAAATTAACACACAGCTGATAAATGAAGTCACGGGTATCTGTAAGTCGAGCATGCTTTACTAACTCTTTTCTTTTACTTGATCTGTCTTTTTTCTTTTTGGGATTCTCATACAAAGGTGGTCTTCATAAATTCTTGCGCAACGTGTCCTTTAGCCTTTTATTATATTTTATCTGCGCTTGATGAGTTTTTCTGGCTGTTCTTTTTTCTGTTGTTGTTGCCTTCTGCGTATTTTTTTTGCTGTTGTTAAATTCTTTCTGGGCACGATCTCACAGAGGAGTGGCAAATTGAGAAGAAGAGAAGCAGAGTCAGGGCGTTTTTTTAGCTTTCGTTTTCGCTTGAAAGGATTTCAATGAACGCTGCGAAGATCGCGTCTCCTAATTGTTGTCGTGCCATGGATATCAGATTCACTTGGCGGGCTTTTGACTATCATATCATGTGGTATCATGACTATGCCGTGATGAATGCTGAACAATGAGCTGCGCGTGAGCCAGCATTCAAATTGGGTTCTGTGTTTTTCAAACACACACAAACACACACAGACACAGGCACAATTTTGCCACGTCATAATTTGATGGCTATTTATTTTAGTGGCAGGCAAAAGTGAAAGTGCGCTTCATGAAATTAATAAACGCCACTTGGGAAGCGTAAAGTACGAGTATAAAACTAAATGGCGAGCAAAGCGAGTCACTCTTGATGACGTCGCCGTCGTTGTAGTCTTCAACGTCATTGTTCGCGTCAAGCAAAACCATCAATTACCAGACTACAGACTACGTTTACAGACTACACTCTACCCTACAGTGCTGCCCACATTGCCACGCCCCATGCCCGTGGGGCAAGCATGTTAACATGACACGGCACCGCAGCCTGTGCAGACGGAAGTGCGTGCTCCGTTTTGGCCTTTTGTGTGACTCTGACTCTGACTCTGACTATGACTTGCGACTTACCTTCGTACATCTGCGCATATTGCGGAAAACCCGCCGCCCGCAGCCATTTGCAAGCTTCCACGGCTTCGATTTCTGTTGGAGGAATAAGAAAAAAAGAAAGAGTATTAATATCACGCATACGTCGTGGTACACTACAAATAAAGTTAATTGTAATTAAATTGCAGTGCGAATTCTTGCGCCTGACAAAACTTAATCAGTTTCGCTAGAAACCAATTACGCGTCAAGGAGTCAAGCGTTAAATTTGGCTTTAACTCGCTCTCTGGAGTCTGTTTTGCTTTGGTTGTGGTTGTAATTGTAATTATAATTGTGGTTGTGGTTTTACATTGGACGTTGACCACTTGATGGATTATGTTGTAAGCTGTCCAAATGATGTCGACGTTCGAAAATATGTTGCTGCCGCGAATTGACGGCATTTTTAACTGTGTTTTTGGAACTGTTTTTATACCCCGACCGATGGTAAGAGGCAGACGTAGGCGTGGCAGACCTCATAAAGTGTACACTTTCTTGATCATTATTAACAGGCGAGTTGGAATTATATTGAATTATTTCACAAAGATACTAAGAGCTAGATGCAACAAATGTGGCATGTAGACTTCTTATAACTATGTTCAGGCAGATCAAGTTTACTTAAAATTTTGACACGAATGTTGCCTAAGCAAGTCCGGAATTATGGATAAAAAATGAGCAAGTTATTCAAGTAGCGAAGGAAGAAGAAATAACTGAAACTACAACGAACATAACTTGATGTGTATAAGTTGGTTTCAAAATGTTGTAGAATCTAAAATTCAAATGAATTTATGGGAGTTCAAACATAAGGGTATCTCGTAGTCGACTCAAACATTATCACTTGTTGCCTCTGGCCATTTGCTGATTGAACAACATTTTTGGGTTCACCAAAATGACATGAAAGTAAAAGTTTTGAAGAATCTTCCAAAATGATGATGTTCAAAATGTGATAACAAGAGCAAGGCAGACAGAATGTGCTTTTGGCCAAAAGTAAAGCATTGAACTGAAAATAATAAATGTATGTCATCGTCTAAAGATTTCAAAAGGGAAAGACACATTGTTTTCCACGAACTGCCGGAAAATAGGCAACATTTTGTTTTGCCAAACGCGACCACTGAATAGAAATTATAATACAGACATGACAGAGCTTAGTATGGGTATTTGAGATTTGTGCTCGTATCAATTGAATTGGCAACCAATTTGAGGTAAACCGTAAAAGCAGCTAGACATCTATGTATATAATCTGCTATTTTAAATGCTAATCTGTTTGGTGTTTTACATTGCTCGTTGGCTTTTGCAACGAATTCAATTTGAGACACATCTCCTGGCAAGCAGGAAGCCAGCAAACGAACGACAGAGGGAGAGAGAGGAGTCCTAACTGGAAGCTGTTACCTGGACTATTGATTTTTAATCAACTTTGTCGACCATGCGAAATACGTTGAACGACAACATGAAACACTTTCCGGCTGCTTACTGTCAAAGCAGCATTTATGCGACGAAGGATTGGCGGGGGTTGAATTATTATTGAATTTTGCAAGCGATTAACTTGCACGACAGTCGGAAAAGGTGACTGTGTGTCACGGAGGCGAACCTGCCGGGTTTCGACCCGGACTGTCAACCAGGCCAACAGGCAGCTAGTCAGTTTGCCAGTTTCCTGTGAAAGGGTTTTCCCTTCGGCTCTTTTATTTTTAAATAGCTTCAATCCTCCGGCTTGCATTTGAAATCGATTCAAGTGAGTTTGAGGCGGCAAATTGTGCACAGTAAAAAATATGTACTATCAGGATTATTGATGAGTCAACTGACCTGCTCTACAAATAAAAATAAGAACTAGAATAAATGTATCTATGTGGGCTCTAGGCAAATAATAATTAGCAATACTACGCCCATAATTACACAAAGTGGCACCACAAGAAGGCGGCAGATAAAGTGGGTGGACCTAAAAATAGCTTAACAAACGGATCATTAATTATCCATGCGTGTGCCGAGAACACCTATTTACAGACATCAACTTGTCCAACAAGTACAACAACAACGACGACAAGAACAACATCTCAGCTATTGAGTAACCCATAACAATGCAAATGCCACTTGAGCGTTATTAAAATTGCGCATACGCCGCGTATTCATTTGTCGTTTGCCTTGCTGTTTTCCTTGTTCCACGGTGTCGTTGTCCTTTAACCTGGCCACTTGCTCATCTAAAAGCCATTTAAAGTGCGCACATTATTGTTATGGACGCTTGTCGGAGGGCGTATGCCACGCCTCCACAGCTCACCTGACCTTACCTTACATTGCCACGCAGTTTATTGCGCCAGAGTCAATATTTGTTGCTGTTGGTCATACAGGCCGTGTGTGTATATATGTATATGGAGGTGTGTGTGTGTGTGTGTGTGCTTGTGTGTGTTTGTGTGTGTGGTGGACAAACTCTCTTTGTTCTTGCGTCCCTTTCTGCCAATGCTCTTGCCATTTTGGTCGTTTCGACATGTTAAAACATTTTAAAGCTATCCACGCGCAAATTCACGCAGGATAATTATTATCCTTCGTGTGTGTGTGTGTGAGTGTGAAGGGGCGTGGCTAAAGGGCAACTGCTCCAGGCAAACACGCCAAGTTAATTTAAGTTTCCAAGCGATTACGCGTCTAATAAAAAAAGAAATATAAATCGAAATGACCTTAAATCGATTATTTCAACTAATTTTTGCTCAATTTGATTGGTTAGTTGTCGCTTTTTCCATTTTGTCTTTAATAAATTGAATTAAATTTGGTTTTTTCATTTTAATGCATTTAATATGCTGTATCAAAAATGAGATATGCTATAGTACAGTTATTCCGGCTTAAATTGTGAACCGAGTAAATTAATTGTTGATTGAAATTTAAGCTGCACAATTGAATTAAATGCGCATATTTAAGCAGAATTGAATTGGCTGACAGCTTGCAGTTGAGTTGATTGTGTGTTACTGACATCCTTTGTCTTTTCGCGTACTCCAGAAAAAGTTAACTGAACCAGGACACACACACACACGCACACACACACGCACACTGACAGAGAACAACACGTATCGCATGCGAATGACAAGCATATCCGAGTATGGCTCACAATCGAGTCGTAGAACTTACATAAAGTTGCACGTGGCGTATACGTAACGAACTGAACTGGCTTCAGTTTGTTTATCAAAATATTCTGTTGAAAATTGAAAGCAGCACACAAAGTTGATCTAAGTTAATTAAACGTATTTGCTGCACTGGCGGTGGCTGTGATAAAAGCCTTTATACGCTTTAATATTGACCTTTCACAAAATTTCCATTTCAAAATTCAATTTTGAAGCCTGAGCAAACTAATTGCATTTTAAATCGGTTGAACTTTGCCTGTGGCATATTTTCGTACAATATGTTATTATTGTTGGCCAACATTGTTTAGCAACATTTATTTTCGCATTCATTTTTGAGCTAAATGCTTGCCAATTGGCCATTTAAAGGCTAATTGTAATGCCGCAGGAGCAACAGTTATTGCTTATAAGTGATTTTGCCATTATGGCAAAATTAGTCAATTATTATGATAAACACACACATACACATAAGTTTAAAAATGCTTCCTCTAAACGTTTCAGCTGACAATTGGCTAATGCATGCGATTTGTTTTGTGTTTTAGCCGTTGTAGGTGTTTGCCATTAATTAATTGCATGGCATTTGATGGTCAGCATTGCATCTAAGAAATCTTCTTTGTCTTTAATGTCATTTGCAACATAAATTTCAGTCAGAGCTGACAGCGAATGACGCATGCAACTTTCTGTTCATGTGCTTCCTTACACGGGGATTAGACATTAAATGAAAAGAGCTTTGCGATTCTTAATCAATTACAAAAGTCTTGAGGCAAACAATAGAACAGAAATTCATACGGAAGCCTTTGCCTGTTTGCCTCAATGCAAAACGATTCCGAAATAGAGTTCTTAGGGCTCTGTAAATAGCAAACAAGGTTATATAAATAGAGACTGAGGAAGGGAGATTTGGGTGCATTTCCTCTTCGATGAGCACGAGACTGGCAAAGGATCAAGCTATTTATAAATCACACACAAGCTGCACAATAAGCTGAGCAGTTGTCCTTTCAACTCACAGCTGGCAACTAAGTTGCGAAGTTGTGTCCAGAAGACTGCTTGCAACAAGTGGCATGTGGCATGTGGCAGGCTGTCAGTTCAATTTGCCGTAAGCTTGACGATGAGACACGCGTACTTGAATTTCATTTGAAATTGGCTGGAAGAGCACACACACACATCTCAGCATTTATGTCGACGCATCCACTTTGATGCTGTCATTCCACCTGCTTCCAAAAATGAAATAACAGATCATTGAGCTTTTAATACGTTTTTAATGTCCGCGTATTATACGCCGCATATTTCCTGCTGAGCTGCCCCTTCCGCCCGCTTCGCAATTCGAGTCCCGCCCGCACCACAATTAAAATAATTCAGACAACTCTGCTGCTGTTTTGCTCCAAAAAAAAAAAAGGAAAACGAATTCACAACACAACAGAAAACACACAAAAAGCAGACAACGCGCAAAAAAATAATTCGCATATAAAAATAATTACATTTGAAAGGAAAAACAAAACACAATAATAAAAAATACGAAAAACACAAAACACAAAATCAACTTGGCCAACAGGCGGAAAATTTATGCGTTTTATTGTTATAACCCGAAATGGGTTAAAGAAAAGTCATTTAAATTACACAAGCGCTTCGACAGTGATTGAAGTAAGTGCGGAAAATAACTTCGAAAGGGATAAAAGATACTTTTCATTTACATATTTTTAAAGAGGGAAAGACACTTTTCAATTAGGGGTTGTTACTTGTCCTGCCCAAGTAATTGAAATTTCATTATATTCTATGCTATTTTTGGATAATTTTAAAGTCTGTAGACAGATTTAAACTCAGATATAATTCGATATCGTTAAATATTATATGTTCGCAGTGCAACAACTTGAAAAAAGATGCTTATCCCTTACATGTTTTACATTTAATTATATATTATGCTATTTATAGAGAATTTAAATGTCTGTAGACTGTTTTAAACTCAGATCAAGCGAGTTAAACTTTGATATCGTTCAATATTATATGTTCGCAGTGCAACAACTTGAAAAAAGATGCTTATCCCTTACATGTTTTACATTTAATTATATTGTATGCTATTTATAGAGAATTTAAATGTCTGTAGACAGTTTTTAACTCAGATAAGATGCAGATCAAGCGAAATTTAATTCGATATCGTTATATAGCAATGCAATGTCTAGGGAATACATTTTGGGGGCACGAAGCATGGAGGCAGGTGCATAATATATGATATGTATGCCTACTCGTATGAACAAATTAATTGTATAATAATTTTTCCCATTTTTTACTGCATGCAAACCATTTTCTTTATTTAAATGAATTGCCTCGCTTGACTGGCACGCAATTTCACTTGAGTGTAAAAAAAGAAGAAGATGAAGCGAGATCGTAGCGCAAATGATGATGGGCTATGAGTCCAAGTATCGTATGAGACTGTCTGACAAACTGACAAACTGGCTCGCTGACTGAGTGACTGACTGACAAACTGACAAACTGACTGCGGCAACTGACAGATGTGGCCAGCTGTGTAACAAATGCAAATGGCAATAGCACACATACCAAGTTGGCCATATAAATGTGTGATATGACAGCAACTTGTTGCAATCCCTGCCCTATTCCATAGTCCATGCCCAACTAATAATGCAATGAATAATTCGATTAAATTGTGCGCCATGCGGCGTCGATTGATATGTACAGGCCGCCGCAGCGGTCCAGCTGAAAAAAGCCAACAGAGTGCTCCTAAAATAGTTGGCGGGGTTGCCACCGCCTCCCCACCCTCTATTCATCCCTCCTAATGGGGTGTCGAGAAACAATAAACAGCAAGCGGCACGCGTCCATACACCTCTAAACGGTCTGTGTTTGTGGAAAGTATAAATACTCGTATTTATTGTTTGTTTACAACAAGCCACAACAACTGATATTAGTTTAGAAATTTAATAATTTTCGCCCTTGGAGCAACAGTGGAAATGATTTTATCCTGTTGTTTTTTGTTCATTTTTTTATTGAATTTTTTTTAAAAAAGAATTGCTTTAAAACAAGCCACAACCACTGATATTAGTTGAAATTTAGTAAACAAGAAAATGTTTTTACCATTTTGTTTTTTAGATTTCAATTTTATTAAATTTAAAACTTGGAAACGTCTTGAAATTTTTGTTTTTAATTTAATTTTACTTATATTCCATTTTTTTAAGCGGTTTCGCTTTAAATGCTCACCTGCGATCTTGCGCTCACGCATCTTACGCCACAAGGCTTCGGCCTTGCGTTTGGGCCAATTCTCGAACTTCTGGGAGAAGCTCCTAAAGAACTTGTACTCCCGTATCGTGACGGACATGCGTCGCTGCATTTTTGCTAACGTTGGCAGCGCCGTTTTGTCGACACTCGCAATTTGTTTTGACTAAAACTGATGACAGCTTTTGGTTGTCTCAAGATTTGAAACGTAGAATGCGTAAAAATTTTACTAAATTTGTTTACATTCTGGCAATTGCACATTTACGCATTACGTATACGCACTGTGTACTTCACTTGACTGCACCGTTAAAGTGTGTGTGCTTCGAATTACCGTTAGAAATTTAGATTGTTACACCGTTACAGCCAATTGAGTCGCTGGCGTCGACGCGTTTCCCGTTGCCGTTGCCTCAGACTCGATGACGATGCGGTCACGAATGCGTCTACCGTGCACGGCGCCTGTAAGAGCACTAATGATTTTGCCCGCCAAGAGCCACGCAAATTGACGAGCCCCGAACGTAGTCCGTGTGCCGACGAAACGAATGCCGAGCACCACAGTCTACGGTCGATTCAAGTTGAGGCGGCAACAAAGCAGCATTTTGAACAATGGGGCGTATGAGCAATGTTGTCAGTTTGTCGGCTGCTGTTCTTGTTCCTTACATGGCTACGTGGTGGCTATTTGTGATTCCCTTGCCCAGATGCAGATTCAACAATCGCTTACTATTATCATTATTATTATTATTAAGTAATAATAATAATAATAATATTATTCTCTGTGCGACCCGAGAGTCGAGTCCATTTGAGTTGAGCGAACAAATAAATAAATAAACGTATGAATAACTGCTGCCATGTTGCTTGCTGATGATGTTTATTTCATTTTCATGTTTATTGAAAGGACACACACACACACACACACACATAACCACACACATAACCACACAACGTCACACACATACAATTGTATCCATTGTTTAAGCTGTTGCCATTTATAGAGACATTTATATAGAATTCAAGTACAATCGTAATACGATTGTGAAATGAGGCTATGAAAGTTTCAAGTCGATGGCCAACCGCACCTGTTGCACACTGTAGGCAGGCCCTACTGTAGTATGCTGCAGGGAGTGTACCTTTCTGTGGCCATTGGCATAGTTTTGTCATTGAAGGTTAAACATTTCATTTCATTTCATTTTGTTGTCATATATGATTGAAAACTTTCAGATAATTCAATGGAAATCTTAAAGCACTTTCAATTAACTGCACTCTGCAGAATCAACTTTTCGATTCAAACGGGTTAATAATAAAACACTATAATTTAAGCAACAAATTAGCGCTGAAATCATTGCGCAGAGGGGCGTGGCAAAGGCGCGTAAATTAAACATGACATTGACACATTCTCCCAGTTAGTACATAAATATGTATAGTATATATACATATATCAGCACATGTATTTATATCAAAGTGTTTACTCAGACGATGAGCAAAATAAATAAATATAAAATAAATGCTGGTAATTTTTATTTGTGCAATATCAGATATAAATCATGAAATACTGCGTGTTAATCTTTTCAACCAAAATAAACATAAAGTATAAAAATAATATGAAAAACACAACAACGACAACAAATACAAGACAGCTACTTGTGATGCCTGCTTCCGTTATGAAACGACAACCACAACAATCCCATTCTCAAGCTCAAACCCAAACCTCAACTCAAGCTCAAGTCCATTTGCAGTCCGTGTCCCATATAATAAATGGTGTGAGTGTCAAGTCCAAATGTCCAAATGGTCATAATGCGGAATGGGCTATATAAATAAACGTACACAGAAAAAAAATCATTCTTAAATTAAAGCTTAAAATACTCGATTTTATTATGTATTCAGGATGAATTTATTGGTTAAAATATTTGAATACGCTAAGAAAATTCGTATAGAGCCTCGATAGTCAAAATATTTGAGGAGAAGGAATTGAAAAATCAAACTTGAATCAAGTATATCAAACAAGATTTAAGAAACATCGAAATCCCGAAATATCCCGAAATTCCGACCATTTTATTTTCTCTGTACAAGTACACTAATGTTAAAGGCCACGTTGACATTGGCAGCATGGCAGAGTAAGAAACCGCTTGTACCCTTGTGACCTTTAGAGACGTCACACTTGTGACGTCATACGTTTGGAGTGCAAACAAACGAATTGAGTCGAGCTAATCGTGATGACAAGCTCTTTACGCCAACGACATCGAGTTGGTCGAAAGCATGGCTAACTGACGTCATCGTTGGCTGCTGTGTTGCTGCCTCGGAATTGAAGCAGCTCTGCTGGGAAACAAACCAATTGACTGAGTTGACTGACTGAGAGAGCACTTCTCTCTGTTGATTCAATTTCTCTGCTCGTTGCTGGCATCAAAGGAACCAACCACCCAACCACCCAGCCACCCAATTCACTGGACATTCACATTGTGCATGCGAAAATGGAATATATATATAGATGTGAGTGTGTGTGTTTGGCATGCACATTGACAGATTGACAGTCATTTTTGGCTGGGCATTTGTGCTGAAGTGTTGACGGAAGTGTTGGAAATTGGCAAAAGAGCTGCGGCTGCTCGGCAAACTGTTTGTTGTTATTGTTATTGTTGTTGCTAGTAGCAAAAGAACATGAAAGTTATTTAAATGACGGCTTCCTCAATGGGTTTCTGCTGGCATTGATTGCCTTCAATTGTTTACAGCGAAAATCAAATTATGACCTCGACTTGAATGAAAACGAAAGCTGAGACTGCCTCCGATTTTTGAGATAGATACGGAGCGTGCGTCAAGGCAGAAGAACCTTCATGCAATATACATATTGTAGATGCGACGAGTAAATTATAGAAATTATGAAACATAGTCCACAGTCTGTTATTATAAACCACTCACGCTTAATAACAGACCGCTAATTGGATGGCAGGACCACCAGCGCATCAAATCAACGAGCCAACTTTACCGGCCAGATTGCCATCCAACCTGATTCTTCTCCGCCTCTCGGCCACGGCTACGGCCTCGATCTTAGTCGCCATCCCGGTCCCGGTCTTGGACAAGCCATTCAAATAACTCATTTAGTACACATCTACGGTTAAGGCTAAACAAAACTACAAAAGCAAAACTCGTTGCCAGCCACTCACCTGCTAAATAGCGATCACTCTGCGAACGAGAATAGCGCAGTGTCTGTGGGATAAATAAAAAAGGAACACGATGTTAATGTCTGACGATCAGCGTTGATGCGAGGGTTGCTCTGTCAATAATCAGATTACAAAGCAAATATATATGATTTTCAACTAAATAATATACAGTCGAACTTCCCTAACTCGAATCACCATTATCCAAAGAAAACGTTCGTTAACGTTCATTAATTTTACTCATTTAGCTCGAGTAAGAGAGAAATTCGAGTAATAAAAGTTCGAGTTAGGGAAGTTCAACTGTATTGTTAAGTGATTGACAATATGAGAGATACATTCAAAATTGTTTGAATCAAATTAGCTAAATTAAATTGCCATTCGGATCAGGTCTGCAATTTTGAAGTTGGTCTGGTTTTAGAAATTGCAACTTTACAAGTCAACATTTTTATTCGTTTCAAATTGTATTTTTGAATTTTTGATAAAGATTTAAAATTAATGAAATTCGAATGTAGAATGAATTTAGAGACCAGACGAAGATAACATTCCGTTCGAAAATCAGATCAGTTTTGGCAAAGTTATTAAATTTTGAAGACGCTCTGATCTCCGACATGATCTTCTTCTCTCGCTTCTCTTCACTTTAAAAACCTCTCTCTGCACATAACTCTAATCTACTGACTCCTTCCTCAATACTAACCAGATGCTGTGCGGCAAAGTCATCGCAGCGTCGACTGTGCTCCCGCTCCTTGAGCAGAAGTGGTGCCGAGTTGGACTTGGTGGTGAGTTCCTGGATGCCGCCCGTGTCGCTGTGGAGCGAGGCGCTGCTGGGCGAGGGCAGTTCGACGAAGTGGTGCAACTGCGTGACGTTCGTGGCGGTTGGGGAGAGCAGGGACTGGAAGGGTTCCTGGCGCAGCGCCAAGGAGAGCTGAGCGCGTTCCTTGTGATTGTGGCGGGGCAGCAGCTTGCGTGGTTGCTGCAACAGCAGTTGGTGGTGCTGCGGCTGGTGGTGCTGATGGTCGAGGGAGAGACTGCGCTGGTTGCGGCGCGCCACACACGGCACGAGTGGCACCATGATGGGCGGTGCGGCGCTGTACTTGCGACGGAACACCACCGGCGTGGTAATGGATGCAGTGCCTCCACCACCGCCACCACCACCGCTGGCACTGCTCGCATCTCCGTCGGTGCAGTCGCAGTCGTAGTAATGTTGCGACAACTCGAACTCATCCTGGCACTCGTCATACTCTGTCTTCTCTGGCAGCTGCTTGACGGGCTGCTCATCCAGCATGTCGTCCTGCGACTCGTTGGCCGCCTCGCCGCCACTGCCGCACAGACTGAGCACCTCCAGCAGATCGGGATCATCGGAGGAGGCCACCGAGCCGCTCTTTTGGAACTTCATTTTGCGCAGCGCTTCCAGGCTGCTCACGGATTCGTTGTCTGGTGCACTGCCGCCAGTCCGATGATGATGATGATGGTGATGATGATGATTGAGATGATGATCCCGCAGATGATGGCTCTTCCAGTAGGACATGTCCTTCGGCGGCGTCGCCGTGCCAATGCCACTCTCATTGTTGTCGTTGTCCAGTCCAGAGGAGTCCAGCGAAATGCCCGATTTGCCGGAACTCAAGACACCAGTGGCCTCCTCGCAGGCTGAAGACGACGAAGTGGAGCTAGAGAGAGAGAGAGAGAGAGAGAGTTGAGTTGGATTCAGTTGAGAAATTAATTTAATGTCTTCATTTCACTTACTTGTTGTCTTCATCGACGGCGCCAACGCTGCGCAGAATGGACTCCTCCGAGGTCCATATGGTTGAGGTGGAGCCTTTTTTGGTTACATCTACCAGATAAGCAGGCGTGGCGGCGCCTTTTCCCGATCCCGTTGCCGTCTTTGCCGGCGGCGGAGTTATAACATTTCTGCTCAACGTCAACGTCGTTGGCGACGTCGCGACTGCTCCAAGATTAATTCCTACCCGTTTTGGCATCGACATCGACATCGACAACGACGTTTCCAACTCGCTGCTGAATTGACGCTGTCGCCTGGATTTCAAATCATCCAAGGTGGTCGCAGTGCTTGCAGCATCACCTGTTGTTGTTGCTGCTGCTGCTGCTGTGGTTGTTGCTGTTGTTGTTGCTTTTGTTGTCGCCGTGAGCTCTTCGATTTTCAATGCACTTTGGAAATTTGTCAGCTTATGAGTTGCTGACGTCGTCGTCGTCTCTGTCCCTGTCTCAGTCTCTGCATGCCCATTAAATGCGCACAACGCGAGACTCTTGCGCTGACTCTGGTTGCCCCCTGCCAGCACCACCCCTCCCCTCGGTGGTGCAACGTGGCCGCCCGGCGCCGACAGCGTTCGCATGTAGGCAACGCTTGGCCTGGAAGCCGCCGATGCCGCCATCGCCTCAGTGCGTCCGCAATCAAGGTTAAACGATTGCAATGGAATGGTTGCCTGGGGAAGAGAGAGAGAAAGGGGAGAAGGAAACAATGTATTAAAATATAGTCAGTCTGGTTTAATATAGAAAAGTCGACACAACACAACGCTGACAGATTCGAGGGCCACAACCTCAACCTTTTAGTCAAAAGGACCTTGAATACATAATGAGCCAGCGACTGAAAACTGGAGACTGGGTCTACACTCAGAAAAAAATATAGCTCTAAAGTTCTGGTTTAAAATTCTTGATTTTAGCATTCATTTTTTAAGTACGTATTCAGGATATTATTGTTAAATTAACACAATATGCGGATAAAAAGGCAACCACTCAGCATTAAAAAATAGCCAAAAAAGTCTAAGGAATTTGATTTGTATAGAGTCGCGATAATCAAAATATTTGTGGGGGAGGTATTGAAAAACCGTTCCTGAATCAAGAATTTCCTACGCGATTTAAGGAATTCCGGGATTACCGAACCTAATCTGCGTTGGATTGATTTTATCCCGGAATCCAGGATGTTTTTTCTGTTCACTTAAAAAAAAAAGACCCATATTTCAACCTAAAAATCAGAAATTCGCCATTGATTCGTTTTCAATTTATCGATTCATAAAAAAAATTAATTTCCCAAAAATGTGTCAAATTTTTAAATAATATTTATTAAAATTAAATTTGAACATTAAATTAATTTTGTTTACTCTTAGGGTATTTTTTAATTTAATTAAACAAAATAGTTTCGATAAATAAACACTTTTCTAAATATCAAGGCGATTTTAAGACAAAGGCGAATTTCTCAATCGAGGGTAATAACTTCTATTTTTTTGAGTGTATAGACTGGCCTGGGGTTATGGCTAAAACGAGGCGTTTTCACGTTTTTCAGGCAACCACAAAAACAAAAACAATGCCAAAGGAAATATCAATGGCATTTTTGAGCGTTGTCAAGTGGATACAGCAACAGAAGAAGAAGCAGGAGAAGCAGATGAAGAAGAGGAAGCAGCAGAAACTGCAGCCTCAGAATTTGTATTTTATGCAAATCGCCAGCGAGTTAGTTTTCTGTGGAATCTCCACAAAGAGATGCCATTTCAAGTGGCATTTTATATAGAAACATTTGCTATTGTTGTGCCATATGATTTATACGACAGAGTTGCCTACGAAGAAGTTTTCTGAATTTGCGTATCTTTCGCATCTCTGGCATCTCTCACATGTCGTTGTCACCTGTCGCTGTTCCACTGACCAAAATGGGTGGTGCTGTGTCCAGTGGAGCATTCTGTGGACATTCGTTAAGTTCGTTAAGTCAATTCGATTTACAAGCCTTTGGCAAGCGATTGACAATTTGGTTTGGGCCCGGCTAACAAGCTGAAGTGCGGGGAGGCAGCGAAAATGCATTTTGAAAAAAGCAGCAACAAGCGGAAATTGATTTAAATGATTTATTGGGTTAAAAAAAAAGCACAGCGTGTGTGTGTAAGTGTATCAGTGTATTTATGCCCCA
Source organism: Drosophila limbata (assembly GCA_963924055.1). NCBI lineage: Eukaryota > Metazoa > Arthropoda > Insecta > Diptera > Drosophilidae > Drosophila > Drosophila limbata. The sequence continues at coordinate 29,279,601 of OZ001352.1, read as the reverse complement.
AAGCAACTGTGCAGCAGGTTGTTGTTGTTGCTTTTGTTGCTGTTGTTGCTGCTGCTGACTTTGCTGACGTGAACAGTCAGCCAACTCTCCTTAGGGGCAAACTGTAACGGCAGTGAAATGGCCAACAAACCTGGCTCAACTGTAACAGAAGTGTGCAAGGAATACACGGCAAAAGAGAGTGAGGGGCAGAATAAGGGAATATAAATATGGCTGTCGTGTTTATTAATTATTACGAGAGCAGCTTTTGTAGACAGAAAATAATTAGTTTGGCAACTGGGACAAGGTATAAAAATTTGATAAAAAATAAAAGAAATTCCTCTATTCCCATGTTATAAAATGTCTTGGGTATTTACTAAAAAGCCACTGTTCAAAAAATGGATTTTACCTTAAATTTTAAATTTAAATAAATAAAAAAAAAAATAATTTTTACATTTAATCTTATACTTTGCCCTGCTTTGTTTTGAGAAAAACTCTGACCAGATATGGACACGCCTTAATGTAATTATTTGCACACAGGATGCAGTGGATTCGATAAATGTCCTTGGGGAATTGTCAGCCAAAACGATGCCACAGTTGCTGCTGTTTGTTGCTGAAATCAAATTTGTAATGCATTATGGAGCAGCTGCCCGACTGCACAACAGTTTCTATGAATTATTAATAAAGTCCGATGGCTGCCGATGTCTGATTCCGATTCCGATACTGATACTGATACTGCTGCCAATACTCGATCCCAATGTTGTGTTGGCCAACTGCGTGTTAATGAGCCGCCAACTCTCGCCGGCGACGCATTAATTGGGCTGGCAACCGACGCGTCTTTTATGGTCATCTACACATGACTATGTATAGCCAGGCGGGCGCCAGGCCAGAACCGGCCAGAATCCTCCATATACGCAGTTCGATTGGACTAATAAAACTTTTCCATTTTACGGCTGTTTATTTTGTTGCAGTCGTTCTATTAATTTAGCGATTTTATCAAAAGACTAAACAAAATTCTCAATTATGGCACCAAATGTTCAACTTGTTTAACATATGTTTGTTTTAATTTATTTTTATTTATTTAGATTGTCTTAATTTTGATTTTTCTTTTCGATTTGGAAATTTTGATGTGAACAAAAACGTTTTACGATCTTTTAGAAGGAAATGTTAAAAAGTAAAATGAAATTTTATGTATTGCAGTAGAATTCGATAGCCGAAAAGCCAATTTAAATGCAATAAAATCTGAAGATTTCTCACAACAAACTGACAATGACAAAAGAAATAAAATTTTTCTTCAGTTAGCTAATGAAAAACCCAATAAAATGAACACAAAATGACACATAAAATGGGAATTGTAAAGAAGGGGGGTTTTATTTTGTCGGTTATCTGAATAATGCATTAAAAATAGGAAACTGTAAATGCCACTAATTGATCATAAAAGTGTCCCAAGAAATTGAAACGAGTGTGTAGTACGAGTTTGTGCCCTGTATCTCATCTATCAATGTTCAAAAAATTGAATGACAAATGCAATGGGCTACATTTATTGATGTGTGTATGACCCAGAAACAGAAAGAGACGGAGATAAAGAGAGGAAAGGCAATGCTTTAACCGAGTCCAGACTATCGCAAATCGATTGGACATGCCCCTCTGCCTGCCTGCGGTCACGCATGCCCACTGATAATAATTATCAAATCAAAACACTTAAACGCCTGCCCAGCCCATTGTTATGAATGTTGCCCCAGAGTCAGAGTCAGAGCCAGAGTCAGTTTCAGTCTCAGACCCAGAGTCGAGCTCCTTTTTTCAAGTCTCTTCAGTCTCGTCATGTTTGTTTGCCTTGCAGTGATTTGCAAGTTCTACTTAAGTCAAAACTGTCCAAAGTCCGCTGTCTGTTGTCCGCTGTCCTTTGTCTGCCCTCCATTGATGTTGCAGCGAGTTGTGTTGCACGTCGCACGTTGCACGTTGAGATGCGTGAAAAGATGCTTTGTGTGTGCGCGGCCTTTGTTCAGTTCATTTTGCATCTGGTTCGTCATCATTAAGCGTGGATTGGATTGCATTTACAATGTGTTTGTGTTTGTGCTTGTGTTGCATGCCCCACACATGCCCAGGCTGAAGATTCACTTTCGTTGCAATCTGAGCGCGCCTCATAAACATCAACATCAACATCAACTGGCAACTAAATTGGGGCGTTGGGTTCCACTTGGTCTGCCACAGCAGCGGCAGCTCCACTTGCAACGTGCTGACAGCTGGGGCAGAGTGAAGTGCTCTGGCTCTGCTCTGCAGGTAGTGCAACACCACGTCTCCATCTCCCAACTCCATCTTAATTCCCTCCCCGATCTGTTTGTGCCGCAGGGCGGCATATTGACCCAATTCGTTGGCAACTCTACCTTTCTTTCTGTTTTTCGTTGTTTTTTTCTTTCTTGTTCTTTCTCCTCTTTTTCTGCTTTGGTTTTTTCGCTTTACTTTCGTTGACAGTTTGTCCGGATGATGTTTTGGGCCATTTTGGCAAACGAGGCACGCACTTGTGTCCTCGATAAGGTTGCCGCTTGCTGCTGCTGCTGCTGTCTTTGATTTATACTGTCGTTGCAAGCACATAAATCATTCACTGACTGACTAACTCACTGACTGACTGACTTAACTGGAGGAGAACCGCATTCTCGGTGTTAATTATTGGCACTGCAGCTTTTTCGAGGCTTAAGCCATTTTAATTGGCACTTTTACTTGAACGATTACTGCGAAATATGACAGCTCCAAAACTGTCTACATTTTTGGGGCCTTTCGGCTAAATGTCAATTATGCGCCCACATTGCCTTCACCTAAAGGGAAAACAATTTCACAGCAACAACAACAACAACAAGAACAACAACAAGGACAGTTTTAGCTTGAGCCTGGCAACAGATTTTTGCTTTTAGCATTGGCATCATGACCGAAATTGCGGCAAATCTTTCTCATGCATGTCATGGAATATTTAACAAGACATGAGTTTCCTGCTGCTTGCCCCAAAAAACACAGAGACACAGACAGAGACAGCTGACAGTTGGCAGAAAGGGAGAGTAGACTTGCATATCATTATTATTATCTTTCTCATTATCATTATCAGCACTGTGACTCGCATAAGTATGCGACTACACAAAAATAAATATAACTCAAAAATTCAAGCTCAAAATTCTTGATTTAACATGGTATTTTTAAGCATATTTTTCGTACATTATTAGCGTTCAAATTTGCATAAAGGGCTACAAAATTTGATTACACAGAAAGAATTCTTATAAGTTAATTAATTAATTCGGATTTTTTACTGTGTAGCTGCTGCAAATTTTATATAACTCTGTAAGAAATTTAACAACGATTAGTTGGCCAAGTTTGTCTGCGTGTGTATGTGTGTGTGAATGTGACGTTTTTTTAGTAGTGTCTATTTCAGTTTAGCCACAAATTCATTTTGGCTTTTTTTGTTGTGGTATATTTTTTTGTGTGTGCTGTGGCACGCGTTTTGAAAATTAATATTTACTTTGTTGTTGTTGCTGTCTTTTTGAGGTTTTTTCACTGATAATCACAAGCTGAGCGAAATGTATGCTAAGCATATGCAACAGGCAGCAACAAACAGACAACAAACTACTCAAAACAACAGACGGAGAGTGAGAGAGGGAGATAAAGAGAGGGAGTGAGTGGGACAGATAGAGAGAGAGACCGCAAACACAGTGCCGTTTATGAGCTGACTCGGGCTTATAAATGTTTTAATTAGATCTATTTGATATGATAAGCCAGAGACAGCTAACAAGTTGCTTGCTTGGGTTTCTGGGCTTTGGCTTATGGTTTACGAGTACGACTATGTCTGGATTAAGTGGGTCATCGGGTTTACAGCCAAAGTTGAGGCTGTGTGTGGTTGGTTGGTGACCGCAGTTACCAACACTTTGTTGCATGTTGCAACAGGGAGTTTTGATTCAGAAATGCTTCAAATATGAGTATCTGTCATATCAATTGTTTAATTTAAAATGCCATAATTATGATCATCTCTCTTACAAATTGTTTAATTTGCAAAATTACCTGTCGATTCAGAAACATAAGAGGCATTAACATCTCTCATACCAATTGTTTAACTTAAAACAGATTGCAATTGATTGAATGTTAAGTGAGAGATTTCTTTGAATTTTGCATTATTTTCTATATATTTGATGTGTTTTCGTTGACCTTAACCTATATATGAACATCTCTCATACCAATTGTTTAACTTTATTTCATTTTATAGTCAATGCTTGCTGCTGTTTTATTCATCATTCTATTCTTTCAACAGTTCAAAGTTGAACTCATTCAAGTGGTGACTGTCTATCACCGCCTTAACCCCTTTGCCACTTGCCTCTTGCCACTTGCAATGTGCCACACAGAGAGGCAAACGCACATAAATTTCACGCGCTTCAGTTGCTCATCGCATCCGGCATAACATTTGGAACATATGGCGGCAGTTCTTGAAGAGAACATTCTTGCATCTCGATGGGGGCAAGAAAACGAGGGAGAATGTGTGTAAGAGGGAGGGACCGAGGGAGAGTGTGAGGGGCGTGATGTGTGTGGACAACATTGTTTGACTTTAGATTAAATGCCTTTGTTTAAAGCGCATTTTATCTAACCTACATAAAATATATTCTTATGCTGTGTGGAAATCGTGCCAGAGATTACACTGAGAATTCAAGTGATTTCATATTATGAAATCTCAGTGTGAGAATTTATGTGCTCATTTGACTTACATGCTTCTCCGGTTTCAAGACGAGTCCATTTTGTTGCTGCTCGCTGTTGACTTGGCTGGCTGTGTTCTTGCCAAAACGACTCTGCAGAGCTGCATTCGCTGCCGCCGAGAGCAACATGGGAGCTGTCCTGGATGTGGGCGAGGAATTGCTAGAGGAATCGTTGCCAGCAATTGCTGCCAGATGTGGTGGCAACTTATCGCCACCCATCAGATTGTCCAAATCACGTAGAAATTTGTTTGCCCAAATGTTGACATCATCTGGATTTGTTGCCGTTGCTGTTGTTGTTGAAGGGCGTCGACTCGAGGCTGAGCCTGGACTCAAAGGAGGCGGCGGCAAGGCTCGAAGTTTAGTTGTCACTGGTTTGCTGTTGCTGCAACTTGTTGCCGTTGTCGTTGTTGCTGTTGTGCTGCTGCTGTCAAAGCCACTATCTGATTCCGTAGAGCGCGACAATTCATCAAGCTGCTTGGCTGCCACAGCCGCTTGCCGCACGGCCTCCAGTTGATCCTGCAACTGCTGCTGCAGACGCTGCGCCTTCCGCAGCTCGAAGACCTCGTTGATTTCCAGCTGCAATTAGAATACGAGTTGTTAGTTGCTTCAGTTGCTTCGTTTTGATTAGCACTCTAATGGCGTGCATATATCAGGCCAATAAGCGACTACTATTAATCGCGCCCAGAGCGCCAGTTTTCTAATGGCATCAACTATGATATATGTTTGCTTAATTCCAGCAACAAATAGAGCAACAAACCGAAAGCTCTGAAAACACGACCAGACATTACTCAGAGACAGAGACTGAGACGGAGACTGAGACATGGGCACAATCAAAGACAAATAAATTAGAACACGACCGCAAAGACAGCAAAAGGTTTTTCCTTTCCATACGAAAAATGCAGCCACACGAATTGCAGACAACAACAAAGAATAAAGAAAAAAAGAACAGCCAAGACGTGCAGCAACAACAACAACTACAACTACAACAAAAAAACAAATGCAAATAAACTGAAATGAAGCAATTTGTTAGCCAGATTAAACAAAAAAGCAGCAGCAGCAGCAGGAGAAAGATCTGAGAGGAGAAGAAAAGAAAAGAGTTTCTAAAGAAGATCAGACACAGAGAAGCTACAGGGCTAACAAAGTCAGCGAATTACTTAATTAAAAATCGTGGCCCTGAGATACAAAAGAGCTGCGCCAGCACGAGAATGAGAACAGGCCCAGTCCAAGTCTCCAGTCTCCAGTCTCCGACTCCATCTCCAACCCAATGACATTAATAACGTGCCGAGCTCATTACTCAACAATTGTGCTTGTGTTGCCAGCGGGAAGAGGCAGGAGAAAAGAAGAAAGATACTACAGCCCTTCCAGCCAGAGGAGACAAATGCGATCGAGCATTAGCAAGTAATAAATTCACATAGGTAGCCAACATCTATTGGCCATGAAAGAAGGAGCCGACTCCAAGTGGAGTCGTAGTCTTGGTCTTGGCCATAGTCTTAGTCTCAGTCTGCTGTGATTTTTATCGCTGAGAATGTTTTGGCAAAGACGCTGCCTCATTTGTCCTGCCGTGTGAGAAGTTGTCGGCTAATTTGTACCAAAGAGACCAGGTCGTAAGGTAACTTTCCCTGAGTAAGACAAACAATCAACGTAGCCAACTAACAGTTTACTTTTGCGCCCACTGTGCAAGTTGGAATTTTTTGCTGAACTTTTTGAATTTTAAGATACTCTTTTTCCTTAGGAACTCATTATTTGTAATGCTTATAAAATTTGATTTTTTATCATTTAAATATATTTCTTTTTTTCTTAATTATGAAGGTTAAAATCTTATTATATTCAAGATGCCCGGCTAGCTCAGTCGGTAGAGCATGAGACTCTTAATCTCAGGGTCGTGGGTTCGAGCCCCACGTTGGGCGCAAGACAAATTTTTTCTTCCTTTTTTAAATCTATATTTAAGTGCACAAGTAATGTAGTAAGTCAGATTAGATAATTAGGATTGAAAAAATTGCTAAAAAGTTAATAAATGGCGGTCGACAAATAAAAAAAAAATAATTTAACATAATTTTTTTTATATTGGGGTCTAATTGAATTTTTAAATCTAATTTAATTTATTTTTAATTATTTATCTATTATTTATGTTGATTTCATTTATAAATATGTTATGTAATTTAACCTTTTTAAATAAAGGTATTGAAATGCTTGACTTTAAATGCTATTTCTATTTCCTCAGCTGGTGGCAGTAAATCTCTAGTGGCAGCATTCATATTTCCCAGTTTGCCACAGTGCGCGTCATAAGTACAATAACAATTTTTTATTTAATTTCATGGTCGAATGCACTAGACAAACAATAGCGCCAAATCACACATGCTTCGTTCACATCGAAAGCCAGAGGTCCAGAGCGTATTCCCAAAACTCCATGGGCTCGGACTTGGCGGCTATAAAAAGTGAAGTTGGTCCAATGGCCACTTTCAGTTTCGCCGAGCAGAGAGAAGAACGCAGCGGTCGCAGCAGCATCAAAGTGCCCGACGAACAGAAATTGGAACGACCATTCCGATCGAGGGAGCCCAGAGGCAGACGAGTTCCACATCGAGCCAGCCAGATCGAGTCAGACTTCGACTCAGAGTCAGAGTCCAGACAGCATGAGGCTCACGCTCGCCTGGCTCTGTGTCTGCCTGGCGATTTATTGCGGTGGCGGTGGCTGGGCCAACAACGGCCAAGGCAATGTGGTCTTATCTTTGCCACCATCGCTTATCGCTGCCACGGAGGCGGTGGCCTTGAGACAGCTGCAACAACAGCAACAGCAGCAACAACGGCAGCAACAACAACACAATTCTCGTTGGAAAAAGGATGCACGCGTCCTGTTTGACGGCGGCGATGCACTGCACGATATGATGCACAGTAAGGAGTCCACAACGGCGGCGGCTGGCAAAAACAATTTGGCCTACAACGATGACATGGAAGTGGAGCAGCAACCGCAGTCTACGGATTTTAATCGAAATAAAGCATTGCGCGCTGCTTATGATTTAGAGGCACGACAGCAATCAGCGCCGCAGGAAATTGCACAGCGACATGGCCATGGTCATGGAGTTGGAGCTGGTCTGGGTGTTGGACCCGAATATGCCACGCCCACGCCCACATCCAAGTCCAAATCCACTGCGCTCAAATATTGGGGCAGACTGTGTCAGGCAAGCGGCAACTGTCCGCGGGAATACAATCGAGCCATGCTGGCGGTCAGGTGAGCTAAGGAGCTGAGGATCAGCCAGTAACTGGGTGGCAATAATCAGTTGGGTTAAATCAACATCCAGTGGGGTTCAGAAAGTGTCCGAGAAAACTTTCTCGCCTCAGTTCCGTTCGACAGAGATGCCAACTCTTAAGTTCACATGTAAGCCAATTAAACTTGGCCTGCAATTTATCAATCGCGTTAAGGTTCGGGGTTAACCCTTTTGATTATAGCGACTTTGGGCACTGGACAACACTTGGCAACAGGGCGCCAGGGCCCAAAAAAATCAACAACAATAACAGCAACAAATCGTCGACAATTTGGCTGTCGGCCAAAAACACGCAAAACCAATTAATGGGCGTGAAAAAATCAGTACAACGATTGCAGTTTTGTTTCAACTCAGCGGCAAATACATATACTTATGGTAGAGAGTGTATACGAGTACATATGTTGATTTATTTTATAAAATACCAACTGTCAGCAAATTCATTGGCTCGAAACGAAACGAGAATTGCATTGCGAGTCGAGTGGAGTTTCACTTTTCATTCAGCTTAAAAGCTAAAAAGCGTCTTTCCCTTTGTCTCGTTTCCTCTGGGAAGCCTGAAATATTTCTGGCAATGAATTTCATTGTTACATTCGCTATACTCTTGCTAATTTTATTGTTATTATTTAAAGAAAATATTTAGAAGAAAGAAAACAACAAACACAACAAAAGTAGTGCATCTAGCTCTTAATATCCTTGAGATAAGCAGAGATAAGGTAATGAAAGAAAGGGTATTTAGTCTCCGGCAACCGATAATAATTAAATTTTTTTTGGTTTTCATACAGCCTATATAATTACCATTTGTTAGGTCTTACAGCGATAAACACAAGTTCAGAGATCCTGTCAGTTTTATCAACATATTAGGGTAAGTCAGCTTCGGGCAACCCCATGTGAATATTGTGTAAGTATTTAAAGGGGTATGGCGATGAAAAATGATTGGGCATCGGGGTGCTCTTGCTATTAAATGACGATTAATCATTTCTTGTGTTTTCGTTGATTTGTTAAATGCGTCGATTAATTGGCCTTAAGCCCGCATATTCCACGACTTTCGTTTGTTGTTTTTTTGTGCTTTTAATTTGTAATTTTACACAGCAATTTATATGGGGGAATTGCCTAAAATTGACTATTGATTGGATGAGCAGACATGACAGAGAGATTAACGCTCAAGTCTATGGCTAATTCTGCATAACATATTTGGGGGACTTTCTGGGTCAACTGTGGCCCATTGTTGTTGAAGGCAGCCCACGTACATATGCCGACATGTTCATCAATTTACGGCAGGCACTGTGCAGCGAGAGAGAAAAAAGAGAAACCAAGCACAGAGACAACACACATGTAATTGAAACCTAAGCAGCCCACGCACATTAAAAGAAATATGTTTTCATTTTCAGAAATGATGCACAATGACGATCCTTAAACCAACGTCGTGTAACAAATGATGCGTCATTAATCTTAGCATAGACAGCATCTCAGCCAACTTGTACACATTATTGAATTTCAAACAGCAGTTTTCACTTCTCAGTTCTCTTTTCTCACTTCCCATTTCTCACTTAGAAATAGAGAAGCTGTCGCCCGTTTGCAAAGGCAACTCTATGATATGCAGGATCATCTGAGCTCGGATAATGAAGATGCCACCGACGATTACGCGGACAGAGATGATTCCAATGAAGATCTGCACTTGAAAAATAGCAACAACGAGGTGTTCCTACTCCTCACCGGAGAACAGGATCTCGTCAGGTTCCTGCATTGGGCCATGCAGCTTCTCTATCCGCGTCAGCAGTCGGATGCCAAATTGGAGGCAAATGACGCTGACTTTTATCATCCGGGTATGTTCATCTGGAAGAAACTCAACTTTTCAGGGCACTTGGAGCCGCCACTGATTGTGGACGAGCCGCGTTATGTTCTCGTGCGGCGCGAGAAACAGAATTCGGAGGATGGTTACCAATTGGGCGGTGAGGAAACATAAATCATAATTCCATGGGCGTAACGAGTACCAGGGTGTTGAAATTACAAAGTAACAGCCTCTGCATCTCTTTCGCTCTTTTTATCTCTCTCTCTCTCTCTCTCTTTCTCTCCCTCTCTCTGCATGCTTCGTTTAATTTAAAATGCATGAGGCATGGCATATTCTTAATGATAACTTGCACCACGCACTAAATGCAACTCCAGGCATAATTTCACATATTCCTCGACCCCTCTCTCATCACCCCACTCTCTTCCTAGATGAGCTGAAAAAACAGGACGATCCCTTTATACCCCCGCGAGGGCGTAAGCAACACAATGCCCCCGATCTGGACGCGTTGTTAAGTCGCTATGAGACTTTTGTGCCGAATCGCGGCAAGCGAGATAAAGTCAAAGATCTCTTCAAGTATGACGATCTATTTTTTCCGAATCGCGGCAAGAAGCATCGCGACATGTTCAAGCTGGACGATCCATTCTTTCCGCATCGGGGTAAAAAACTGCAACTGCGTGATCTTTACAACGTCGACGATCCATTCTTTCCGAATCGCGGCAAGCGATTCCGACAGTTGACAGCGAGTAAGTGGGGAAAAGCGCAGAGAAAACTCGTGCTGGACAACAACAACAAGAAGGCGAATGACATCGACAAAGGCGACAACTGGCCGCAAAGAATGTCAACGCATGAAATTAATAGCAACGATCAATCAGTCAAGTCATCAATGTCAGCCGAGGATGCAGCAAATGCAGCTGAGGGATCGTCTCGACTGCAACTGCATCTGCAATTGCCTTCTGCTAATAGATTACGAGCACACTCAACAAGATCAATGCCAGCAAATTTACAACATCTCCTGCAACTGTTGCATCCACAGCAGGTGAAAACTTCCCTTCCAGCTGGGAGATTGCAGCGATCTCTTGCCGATGTCCGCGAGACACAATTAACGCGGGGGCCCAACGAGAGTTTTGACCATGGCTCAGACACTGACACTGACATTGACACTGATTATGGCCAATTGGACATGTAAATGCGGCAATCACAATCACAACAATTGCCAAGGCGATCGGCGTTTTAGTTTCGGGCAACAACTTCCTTCAGGCACTGTGAGTGTCGTTTTCTCTTTACATGCACACGAAGTTTAAAATGTAAAACAAAAAATAGTATAAAATAAATGCAATTGATTTTGAGAAAATCGACAAAACGAAGGTTACACTGGCTGCCCAGTGTACTCGTACACTATAAATATGCCCTTGGGGCCTTTCTAGAATTGTGCTGCGAAGGTCTCTGCCCTTGTGGCAGCTTCGTCGTCACGGGCCACATTTTTTAATTGTATTCATTGGCTAATTTATCGCTAAATGTAATCAGCATTGTGCTAGCTATTCAACTCTAGACTCCATCGCAGACTCAGTACCAGTCCGAGAGTTTCAGTCCAACTTTTGGTCTTGACTTCGATCTCAGGCTCAGCTGCAGACTTGCCACACAGCTGCAACATCGCGACGCGGGCGTGGCACGCAGTTGTTGATGCCGCTGCTGATGCCAAGGCATCGATATGTTCACAGCACAGATAGAACCCCAGCACACAGAGAACAACAACAGCAATGACATTCATAAATACACACAGAGAACAACTCCTATTTTTAATTTAGTTCAAAATATGAAAATAATCAATCTACCTTTCATGCAGTTAATTTGGGTAAAAATCATATTTAATATATAATTTATGTTTTAAATTAAGTTTATAATTTTTTTAATTTTAAAATATTTTATAGTTAATTTACAATAATTTTTAATATAAAAATTCTTTTCTTTATAAATGCAATATGGTAAAATCAAATATGATATATATTTGTACTATTCGTTTTTTATCTGGGTGTAGCCGCAGCAGCAGCAGCAGCCACAACAATATAAAGGTCAGACTTCCAGTGCCATGTAATCCCCAAAACGCACATCAATCAAGCAGCTGTAGGCTTAGCTTATTAGCCAGCATTGAACCTAAAATATCATGCTCGTACACTCCGTCAGAGGAAATCTCAGAGTTACAGCAGCAGCAGCAACAATTCAAATTTTCCACTTTAACAAATTTCTGACATTGACATTGAACAGTTGTTTTGGCTGGCAGTCGGCCACCAAATCGACAACAACGACGTCAAAATATTTGGAAAGAGAGACGCAAAGTCTGCTGGTTAGAGACCAGGCCAAGACAGGCCAGGCCATAAGGTAGTCCAGGCCTGGCCAGCTCTTTGTTTTTTGTACAAATGACCATTGAAGGTCATAGCCAGAGTCAGTAAGCGGCCAACAACAAATTGGTTAAATAATACTCACACACACACCCAAAAGTATACAAAAAATGTTAAGCAGATGCGCGTCTCCATCTCCATCTCCATCTCTGTCTTCATCTCGAACTCGATCTCTGTCTGTTTTGCTTTGGGTTTTGTTGGTAGCTTGACGTTTGCTCGATCAGTCCAAAAACATATGAAGATCATTGTAATTTCAATGGCACTTCAGGCACTGGGGGCAACTCTATGTGTCTGTGTGTGTGTTTATTTGGTTAGAAAAATGAGTGCAGCATTTGTTGCTGTTGTTGTTGCTGTTGCTTCGGGTACTCAACTGGGCAATGACACTTGGAGTGATCAACCAACAAAGTGGTCAAGCAGGCCAGACATTGATGCTGCAGCCCTGGTTAGCATCTGATCGGACAGATTCATAGGTTTTAGCCATGTGAGTTGGGTCAGCTGAATGTGGAGGGCTTAATGTCATTGAGATGAACTACAATAATGTGATGTTTGAGACGGATATTCTCAGTATCAATATCATTTTAATGGATGAATGAATAAACGATCGTTACACAATCCTTTCTCCTATTCAAAACCCCACTTAAATGTCCAATTTTTGGCAAAAACATTGTTATGTCAAAACTTTGTTCATGAGAAAAATCATCACAATTTGAGTTTGATTTTGAGTCTGCGCTTTTAAGCTGATATCGAGCTAAAAACTTGGCTTCTTTGTGTCAATTGGGCCCAAACGGAATGGCATTGGCAAAAAGAAAGTCCCTGTCCGGCTGACAACTGTCAACTGGCCGAGTGTACGAGTCCGTGCCACAGCAGCAGTTGCAGTTGCAAGTAGCAAGTAGCAAGTAGCAAGTCGCAGTCTCAGCAAATTGGCGCAATTTTCGTGGCAAGGCTATTTTCGTTTTTTTTTTTTTATTTATATTTCTTTTTTGTTGCAAGCTGATTTGCTTGTCGGAAAATATCAACGCATTGTCAAGAGGCAAATGCCGTTGACAACACGGCGAGGGTGAGGCAGCACCAGCAGCAGCAGCAGCAACTTGCAACATGGCAACTGCAACTGCAACTGTAACACGAACTGCATGAGTAGCTGGCAACATTTGACAGCAGCTTAATTGCTGTCTGCAATTATGATTGCTGCTGGTGAATTTGTAGAAGCTGCTTCACTTTCATTTGATTTGTTGCAATGACAGCACAACAGCAACATCAACAGCAACAACAGCAACAACATGTTGCTGTTTGATTGTTGACTGTTCACTGCTCACTGTTGATTTTTTGGCTTCATTTGGCGTATGGCTGAGATTTCTGGTTTATTGTCTGCATTGGCGGACACGGCAAAAAACTGAAATAAAAAACTCCTCTGGGTTGACAAAAATAGTAACGTGCAGGCTTTGGCACTGCCTTTTATTGCCATTTGTTTGCCATTTGCCATTTGCAGTTTGCAGTTTACAGTTAACCGTTTCTGCTGTTGACGTTGACAAAAAAACGTCATTTGCAAATTGGGCAAAGACAACTTTCTCTAGGCAGCTGCGCAGACGCAGACTTCGACGCCGACTTCGACGTCGACGTCGACGCAAGGCGCAAATTACCCGAGCTCAACTTTTCAGCTGAAGTCGTTGCATAAAGTTATAGACTTATAGATAAGTTAAAGGCAAAGCGACGCGTCGCCCACATTCATTAACAGCATTCGCATAATTGGCTGATATTTCGTGGGTTCAGTGAACCAACCAACCCGACTGACTAATCAACCCGACCTCCTCTTTCCCTTCTGAGGCTGAGAGACAATCCCCTACACAGTAAAAAATAAATGGGGTTGCAGGAATAAAGCTTTGCCTGCAGTGATGTAAATCCAAATAATCAGCTATTATTTTAATCATCGAGATACTTATAAGAATTTTTTACTAGAATCCAATACTTTAAATTAAAATATTATTTTTTTTTATCAACTCTTTCCGAAATACGACAAACAGTTATATAAAAACTATTTATTGATTGTTTGACAAGGACAGATTTTTAATTAAAAATCAAATCTAATATAAATAATAAAAAACGCAATGATTTTTTTCCTGTGTAGTAAGTGAGAGACTTGTTGAGTTTTACGTCTCAATTTCACATCGCCACATTGTCAATATTTATAATTAAAATCATTTGAGAACACACGCAAACCTACATTGTGTTGTTGCTTATCAGATTTTTGAAATTGCCAAAAAAACAAAAAACATCGTTAGACGTTGAAGGCTTGATGGAGATGATGACGGACTCGTCGGGCCAATTATGATTGTTGTGTGTTCGAAGTTATTATTATGGATTATGCATGTACTTGCTTATCTACAAGTACTGCTGTGTGTTTGTAGCCAAAATGTGCAACAGAAACGCGCTAATTGATGCAGGAAGCGCGAAGCGAAAACGAGTTGGCAGCGCTTGTCATGTTGCATCTGTTTCAAAGGCTTCCCCCGCCCACCAGATTCGTTGCACGCTTCGCTGCTTGCCGCATCCAAAATGGGTCAGGCAACAGCAACACAAACAACGACACCGACAACGACAACAACAACATCGACAACAACTACAGCAACAACAACAGCACTCTACACCTCCGCAAAACGCATTTCATAACTAGGCAAATTAAGCCTAAGGCCAACGACTACAACAAGCGTCTTATAGAGTCTTACCAAGTCTTACCGAGTAACGGCAATTTGGAGCCTAAAGTGCTGCACTATTTGTCATAATAAACGCGGCACACAAATGGGGAATAAAGGAGAGAGGTGAGGAGTCGGCTAAGGAAAGAAAGCAGCTAAAGACTCAGATGTGTGGGCAGCAGTGTGACACATTTTGTCATCATTAGCCACAGTTGCCGGCTAATAATTTCAATTTAGCCAAAAAATTAGTTGCATTCAGCTGGAATATGGAATATGGAGAGCAAATAAAAGGCGTTAATAACTTGGCTAGTACGTTATGGCCAGGGCCATAACCAGAGTCAGAGCGCGAGTCAAAGCCGTAAGCCGACAGACAGACAGCCCACGCCAACTAAAGCTAACCGAACGCATGTGACGCCCAATGGGCGTGGCTCGGGGCATTTTCGAGGGGTGTTGAGGTGATGACACTGATTATAAAATGTGTACAGATGGCGTGCCACATACGAGTAGATGTGACCGCTAATGAAAGCTAAACAAATGCAATAAAAAATGCCTGTAAAATGCCTTGAAAATGCTTTGAAATTGCACGTGATTTGATCGCGATTTATGTGCGTTTGACATAGCAAGAAAAATTAGTAAAATTCACACAATGAATGAAGTTTAGTAATTGAAATGGAGAGCGTTGATAAATACGAGAGTGGACTTAGAAGTCATTAGCCCAAGTAGAAAAGTAGAAAAATAAGATTTAGTTGAAAAGTCAATTTTTACCTTTAGAAAAACTTGGGTATTTTGGATTAGTACAACTTATCAACCTTCTCTCGAATCCAATTGAAACTGCAACTTTTTTCCTCTAACTATTTTAAAAGTTGAGAAAACGCGCGCGAGTTGGGGGCGATTTCAGCGCGTTTTGTTTGTAGTGTTTGCTTTCAATGTTAAAGAACGCGTCGAGTTGCGCAGAGCAATAAACGCAATGCTAATGAGAAACGCGTGTGCGTGCAGTGCTTCCGCTATGGGCCAAGAAGCTATGAAGCCAAGAAGCCGACTTGGCTCTTGGACAAATTTCATGCGAAACAGTTATAAAAATAACTAAAGTTGCCGCTCGGCCGTTGACGCCGAGTTGATGATGTGTCTCTATCGGAGTGTGAATGTGAGTGCGTAATATTGCGCTTTCCGGTACAGAAACATAAAATTTTATGTACACGACGCTGACAACGCTAACGACAACGACAACGACAACAACGACGGCAACGGCAACAAAAGCAGCAACAACAAAAAGTCGGGCGTGCAACGCGTCGTATGCGTTACACATTACGAATACGCCGCTGTGGCAACTCCGTCTGTTTGCTTTAACACATTTTTCTGTCACGCAAAATAATCATTTGCAAAATCACGCCGTGTTGACAGTCAAGCGGCGAGCGCGGAGTGTTGCAAGGCGGCGAGGGGAAGCACAAAGAGAAATGTGTGTGTGGCGACAGCAACTGTCGTTTATCGTCATGTGAAAAATTTATGAAATTGAAACTTATAGAGCAGAGTAACAAGTGGCGAGTCCCCTAATTCATTGTCTCGTTGTCTCAATAATGCAACGTGTGAACGGAAAAGCCCATAAATTTACAGCAAATTGAACGATTTCTTAGAAGTATTTTGACAAATTATACTTAGAAAAACTAAATTTTCTGAAAAAAACAATAATACAACGCTAGATACTTCGGATAAATATATACATATTTATGTATATTGGAAAGTTAATTAACCACAAATCAGAAGAGTTAACTAGATTTTCCTAATTTCTGTACTGTGAATGAATTCAATTTTATAGTTTTTGCTTTCATTTTTCCATTCTCATATTGGTTTCTTTACATTTAATTCTAAGTTCTGTTGTAACTTTTCGAAAACTGTTCGCAATTCGCATTAGTTATCAATTAAAAGTATTTGTTACTCACCTTGACACGCTCCAAATAGTCCTGGAGTGCACCATAAGGATCCTCGCTGTCGTCATCGATCAGGTCGAGTCTGTGCGCCAGGTCGAGATTATCGAGTGCAGCCAATTTTGATTCGGGCTTATCGACTAATTGCAGCTTATGATGCACATGCTGCTGCTGCTTCTGCTGTTGCTGTTGTGCAGCTGAAGTGTTGGCAGCGGGTGCACGACTTAAGAATTTCTTATCAGCTGTCATGGCTGCTGTTGATGTTGCTGTTGCTCCTGAAGCATTGCTTCCGTATTGGCGAGTTCGCGGCATAGTTGCACAACCGGTGCTAAAAACGCTTGCAGCTGCCACAGGAGTGGCAGCAGATGAAGTTGCCGTTGCCGCAGATGTTGCTGCTACAGTTGATGTTGTTGTTGCTGTTACCTCTGTGGATGTGGCTGTATCATCAACGTCCTCGTCGGCCACAACATCACTTAATCCCGATTTGTAGCGCGTCGTGTCAGCGGCGATAGTCGCACTTGAGACTGACGTGTTGCCTGCCGCTGATGTTGCTGTTGTTGTTGTTGCTGCTGATGTTGCTGACGTTGTTATTGCCGGCGGCGTTGCGTTGCCGTTGATAAGCGTTTGATGTTGCTGCTGGTTGCTGGTGTTGCTGCCACCGCTAATTGCACTTTTCACATTGCTTGTCATGTTGTTTTGATTTGTATTGCACTGAATTTTAGAAAATTTCTTGACGCTGTCATTTTGCCGCGTCGTGTTGCCTCCACTTTGTTGTGCCTCTGCAAAGAGAAAAAGAGAAAGAGAGATTGTTTAATTTTAGCAATATATCTTCAGCGAGTCAAATAAAGTTGTCATTGCCGCCATTACGCTGCACACAATTGCTGCAATTATTGTTGCAACAACGGCAACATGTTGCTCACACTTCGCACAAATGGCGCGCCCAAAAGACACATTTTCATAATCTCTTTTTTTTTTCCAGCCGAAAATGAAAAATTGCGCCAAATGTGCCAAGACACGGCTGCCACATGTGGCAACAACGTCGTGCAACGTGCTGCCTGCCACTGGGCCGCTTAAGCCAAATGCGCGAAAATTTTCTGCGCTAATCGCCTCAAATTTGGCGCCGAATGTGTGCCATTTAAATTGTCATAAATTGTGCAACATGCCCCGCACACATGTGGCACACAGTCTTCACTTGAAATAACTTCAGTATTTCTCGCGCGCAAATATTTTAATTAAATTTTTGGCCAGCAATAAAATGGCAAGCAATTATTTACTTTGATTATTTGATTATATTGCTCACACCATTTATTACTTATCCCGTGCCCTCAATTGTCCCCAGTGCATAACTTATTAATCTCTCACATTGTTTGTTTAATTCGTTGTCGGTTGCTGGTTGCCATTGCCACACCCAGCAACGACAGCAACAACGACAACAACAACAGCAATTCTTTGCCAATGGACTTTCTTCATACTGGACAAAGTTCTTGCAAATCTGTCAACTTGGAGATTTATTACTTTATGAATTTAAATTTAATTAAATATAGTTTGATTAAAATATATTTGACAAATTGTAAAGAAAGTTTTAAATTTTAAAAACATACTGATCACCATAGTTCCAGTTATTCATTGAGTATAATTATTATGAAAATTCTCAGAAAACTTTTAGCTTGTTCAGTATTTGGAATAATAAAAATTTGATATTAAATTTGTCAAATAGTTTTTATAAATATTTATTAATAATTAATGTTATAACTTTTGACCTTAGAGTTGTACTCATATGATATTTTATTTTATATGTAAATAGATTTCTCGAATTATCTCAGTGTCCAGCGAATAGTGAGTTTCTTTTGCAACTCTTCGTAATTCTTCTTTGCTTGTCTATCAATGACTTTGGCTGTTTGAAAACATAGTTTCGATTTCCAGGTGGTCATGCTCTCTCCTGGAATTTACTCTTGGCTTCTGACTCCCTTATTTTCACTACAAAACTCGCTGAATATTTGCATATTTAGATAGACGACGACTCTATAAGTTGGATATGGATATCGATCGGAATAAATACCAATGCGAATACAAATACGAATACTTCTTGGCTCACTGTACGAGTTTAGCCCACATGGCTATGCAAATACGGGAAGGTATCGCCATAAATCGCATTAAAAATTCGCATAGGGGCAAAAAAGCGACTGAAGATCAAGTGAACTTTTTTTCCGTTTTATTTTTCCTGCTTTTTTTTTATCAGTTTATTTTTGGCGTTCGTCAGCCACCAAAACGAGAGCGAAAGAGAAGACAGAACAAAATTTGTATGGTAATGGAACTCTTTTTCTGTCTCTGTGTGTGTGTATGTGTGTGTGTTTGTGGTTGTTGTATTTGTTGATTTTATAGGTTTGATTTTATTTGTGTTTTTATTGCGCATGCGTGCGTTCGATTGAGTTTCTTGATTAAAATGTCGCCGCCACCGTCGCGACTTGGCGACAACAACAACAACAGCAACAACTGTGGCGACTTCTCTCCTCCTGGTAGGCTCAATCTGGTGGTGCTGTTGCTGGTCAACGGTTGGCATTTAAAAATTCTGAATCGCATGCGTTACACAACGACAATGACAACGACCCGTGGCGAGCTCGTAAATCAGCGGCCCAAACGATGTCAGTCAGTCCGTCGACAGGGGACAGTTTGGCTACATTTTATGGGGGTCTGGCCAGAGTCAGAGTCAGAGTCCGAGTCCGAGTCAGACTCACAGTCAGCTGGAAAGCGTACGCCAATTGATCGTCTTGTGGCGATTGGCAGGCCGCCAAACCAAGTCAAGAAAGCCAGGCCAAGAGCCAAGCTAAGCCCAAGTCAGACTGAGCTGCAGTTCCTTCTTCTTCTTCTGCCTTTTTGGCAATATTTCAATTGTCCAACTGCTAACGGTACATTCGCCAATTGCTGGTGCATGTAGGAGGCGCGTTGAAAGTTCATGGGAGGTCTTCTCAGTCTCAGTCCCAGACACAGTTCCCGACTCAGTTCCATTCAGCGTCCAGCTCAATCCAAAAAGGGGCTTTTTTCATCCCATTCCCATTTGGTTGGCCAGCTTGAGCTTTTAATTAACGGAAATAGCTCTCTTCTGGCCTTTGTTCTATTTGATTGTTCATAAAACCGTAGTTTTTTTTAGACTTTGCGAGCTCAACAAATATGCAAACACAGTGAAACAAAAGCCAATGCGAGAAAATGAGAAATATTTGTACTTATTGTAGCAATAACATAACAATAACATAGTCTGTAAGTTTACTGTGCAATAACTGTTAGCACTCTCTCAACAGCCTTGCTGAGAGAGCACATAGGGATACATAATAATTAATAAAGAGAGAGCGAGATCAGTCTGGATCAAGCTACGAATACAAACGGACGTGCATTTGTCATTACTACAATTCAGAAGTGGTTTTACAAACGCTTACAAGTAAATTCG
Source organism: Drosophila limbata (assembly GCA_963924055.1). Taxonomy (NCBI): domain Eukaryota; kingdom Metazoa; phylum Arthropoda; class Insecta; order Diptera; family Drosophilidae; genus Drosophila; species Drosophila limbata. The sequence goes on along the minus strand of OZ001352.1, from coordinate 29,259,411 downwards.
TGTCTAATTAATTAAAGGCCAATCCAAAACTATAATCATGGACGAAATAGAAATAAAAGACATAACTCTAAGTGAATTAAAAATGTGGTGTGCCCGTTTAAATTTGCCAACACACGGCACCAAGGCTACGTTAATTAAAATTCTAAATCAAGTCCCGGCAACCGATCGTGGACTAAGACCAGCAAAATTCGACGGAGATGAACATAGCAACGATGCAGAGAATACTACTGAAAAATCTGACGCCACTCAGAAAAGCAGTAACATTTTTAACGATGACAACGACGGCGCATACGCTTTAAGCAGCGGTAAGGCAGACGATTACAACAAAAATGATGGCAACGACGAAGAGACTGGCGCCGACGCGCACAACGAAATTTTGCAGAAGTTGCAAATGCTTATGCGCAAAGAAGACGACGAAAAAATAACGGATGTTCCAATAAATAAAGGAGACGAAGAAATCAAGAAAACAGTGTTAGGAAACGATAGTGAGAATAAATTCGATTCCGATACCAATGCCGATAGTTTTCCAATTGATAGCTCAAACGCAAATAGCAATGCAGCCCTGGAAACAAACAGCAATGCAACCCTTGAATACATTGTTTACAAATTGCAACGCGAAAATGAAAAACTTCGGAGCAATTCTTTCGATATTCCTTTTAACACTATCAAAGAATGTGTTCCTGAATACAACGGAGAAGACGATATAAATGATTGGCTGCAGTGTGTCCAAAACGTTCGCGAAGTGTTCAAAGTCAAGAATGATATCATGCGTCCACTCATTTGCAGTCGCATCAAAGGCAAAGCCAACTTGTGGCTACTTTCTAAAACTTCACTACTCTCAAGTGACATAGACGATATGCTCATGCAATTGAAGGCAATGTTTGGAAGCAAGGATAATGTTCTAGAAATTCGCCGTAAGTTCGAACAACGTAAGTGGCAACATGGAGAACGGTTTGCCATTTATTACCATGATAAACTGGCGCTGGCGACAAATATCAGCATGAGCCGCGAAGAACTAGTGCAGTATCTCATCGATGGCATTCCCGATCTACAAATGCGTAACCAAGCAACGCTACAATGCTTCAAGTCAACCGAAGATATTCTACGTGCGTTCCAGCATGTGGAAAGACCCCGTCCACCATCAACTAAAATGCGTTCGTCCTCGGTTGAAGTCTCTAAAAACTCAACGTCCAAAATAGAGTCAACCAAATCACTGGCTCCGGACCAGCGAGCCAGCAAGTGTTACAACTGTCACAGCTTGGGACACATAGCAGCTGAGTGCCGTAAGCCGGTGCGAGCAGACGGAGCCTGCTATGCCTGTGGGGAGCTTGGACATTTGGCTAAAGAATGTTCCCAATACAAGAAGCCGAAGGATAGTACTAAAAACGAATATGTAAGGTATTATAATATATATTATTTTGACAATACTAACAAGCCATATCACACAGAATGCCTCCTAGATTCGGGCAGCCCAATAAGTTTTATGAAGAAGCGTATCATTCCAACAGAAGCAAAGATAAATGAAGATAATTTGAATAACAATTACTTTGGAATCAACAAAAGCAAATTGAAAATTTATGGAAAGTTATTTTGTATTATTGAAACGTTAAATAAAAATATTAAAATCGAAGTAATGGTTGTTGATGACGAATCTACAGGGCATGATGTGGTTCTAGGTAGAGATTTCCTTAGAATAAGTAAAGCAAAGTTAATATCATTGGATGATGTGGAAATAATACCCAGAGAAAACGTAAAGATCAATGTGGAAAATGTTGCGACCAATCCAGATGTTAAAAATCTAAATACAAATGTGGAGCAGTGCAAAGTTTTGAACAACGTAGAGTTAACCGAAAATGTAGAGTCAAAGTTGAGCAACAAAATTGAAACAAAGTTGAGTAACGACGGTGCGCCAAAGAATATAAAACGAAGTATAAATGTAAGAGAAAATAAACAATGTGTGAAAATGTATGAGTCAGATGACTTTGAGGAACAAATGTTAGCGATCAATGTTATACAAGATGGAAAAGTTGCATATAAAGTTGGTGACCATATAAGCTATAATGTGAAGGAAAAGTTTGAAAATATGTTTGAGAAATATTACTTGTTACCCATTAGACCAGCGGAACCAAAGACGAAATGTGAAATGAAAATATCAATAGAAAGTGATAAACATTTTAATTGCCCTCCTAGAAGATTGTCGTTTGCAGAAAAAGTCGAAGTACAAAAAATACTAGACGAGAATTTAGCTTTAGGATACATACGAGCAAGTGAATCTGAATACGTTTCACCCATCGTATTAGTTAAGAAAAAGACGGGTGAATTAAGATTATGTGTAGACTACCGCCGATTAAATAAAGTCACCATTAAGGACAATTATCCGATTCCCCTTATTGACGATCTGTTAGAAACGTTAGCAAATAAAAGTGTCTTTTCGAAATTAGACCTTAAAAACGGTTTTCATCATGTATTCATGCATAATGATGCAATTAAGTATACCTCATTTATCACTCCTTTAGGACAATACGAGTATTTAAGGATGCCTTTTGGCTTAAGAAATGCACCATCTACGTTCCAAAGGTATATTAATAAAATTTTTGCCGATATGGTCAAAGACGGAAGAGTTGTAATATATTTAGATGATATCCTAATAGCAACAGAAAGCGTTGATAAACATTTAGAAGTACTCGAAGAAGTTTTTAAACGTGTAGTGGAAAATAAATTAGACCTCAGATTAGATAAATGTGAATTTCTACAATCGTCAGTGAAGTATCTAGGTTACACGGTAAATAGAGATGGAATATGTGCAAACGAGAGCGGCCTGGATGCTATAAATTCTTTTCCGGTACCAACAAAGGTTCACGAGGTTCAGAGTTTCATTGGATTATGCTCGTATTTCAGAAGATTTATCCAAGATTTTGCTATAATTGCAAAGCCACTATATGATAGCACAAAGAAAGACAAGAAGTTTAAGTTTCAAGAAGTAGAGTTAGAAGCTTTCAATAAGTTAAAGAGAAAACTAGTAGAGTCCCCGATTTTATCCATTTATGACCCAAGAGATGAAACTGAACTACACTGCGATGCGAGTTCATTAGGATATGGGGCCATACTCCTACAGAGAAAGAAAGATACAAAATTTCACCCAATATTTTACTATTCAAAACGTACTACCGAAGTAGAGTCTAGGTATCATAGCTTCGAGCTAGAAACGTTAGCGATAGTCAATGCACTAAAAAGATTTCGTGTTTATTTACAGGGTATAAAATTTAAAATAGTCACTGATTGCAATTCGTTAACCCTCACTCTAAACAAAAGGGAGCTGAACCCTCGTATAGCTAGATGGGCACTTGAATTACAAAATTACGATTTCAATCTTGAGCACAGATCCGGTAAAAGAATGCAACATGTTGATGCACTTAGTCGCAATAATAATATATTAACAATAGAAACAAATACTTTCGAAGAAAACTTAGTAATATCACAAAGTAGAGATGAAAAGTTAAAGAAAATAAAAGAAATGCTAGTGGAAAAAGAAGATGAACATTACGAAATGCGTAATGGAGTCGTTTATAAAAAAAAGAACGGTGGAATCTTATTTTGCGTACCAGAATCCATGGAAGATAGTGTACTTTACAAGTATCACAATGAAATGGGTCATGTTGGGCTAGACAAAGTAACAGATTTGATAAGTAAAAGCTACTGGTTCCCAAACATAAGAAAAAAAGCAGATATCCACATTAAAAATTGTGTTAAATGTATTGCATTTTCTCCAAAATCCGGCAAGAAGGAAGGCTTTCTTCACTCAATTCCGAAAGGTACAACGCCATTCAAAGTCGTTCATATAGACCACTATGGTCCTATTAATAGCAATGACACAAAGAAGAAGCACATACTTTTGGTAATAGATGCATGCACAAAGTTTGTTAGACTTTTCCCAACGAAAACGACCAGCTCAAAAGAAGCAATAGATGCCCTCAAAGACTACTTTAAATCATATAGTCGACCTAAATATATAGTGTCAGATAGAGGTACCTGTTTCACTTCTAATGAATTTGAAACATTTTTAGAGTCAAATAACATCGATCATATTAAAATTGCCACAGGATCCCCCCAAGCGAACGGCCAAGTGGAAAGAATCAATAGAGACTTAGGTCCAATGATAGCTAAAATTAAAAACGTAGAGAAAAACGAACCATGGCACAAAGTCTTGGACAAAGTAGAGTTTGCAATGAACAACACCAAGAATAGAAGCATAGATGAATACCCCAGTATAATGCTTTTTGGAGTCATGCAAAAGGGCGATACGATAGATACTCTAAAAGAAAACGTTATTGAAGAAAATGAAGACACAACAGTTAGAGATCTTGAACTTACCAGAAATAAAGCTGAAATGGTGCAACTAAAAACTCAAGAATATAATAAAAACTACGTGGATTCAAAAAGGCAAAGACCTCGGATATTTTCAAAGGGTGATTTTGTTATGGTAAGAAACTTTAATTCTCAAGCAGGAGTATCTAGTAAACTTGTCCCCAAGTTTAAGGGACCTTATGAAGTTATAAAAGTATTAGATAACGACAGATACGTGGTTCAAGACGTTGAAGGATTCCAACAAACTCAAATTCCATACTCTGGGATATGGGCTGTTCACAACATGAAACCATGGATTGAGAATAAAAGTAATGAAAGTAGAGATTTAAATAACGAAGTCAGTGAACAATGTGAAAATACTAATAGTAACTTAGAAATAGAAAATGAATTAACCCCTAATGAAAATGAGATAAACGATGACGATAGTCAACAAAATGTAAATAGAAATAATGAAACTAGTTGTAATGAAAATGTAAATAGTGATAAGAAGAAAGATAAAATTGCAAATGTACAAAGTAATATAATAACAAGAAGTATGACAGCGAGGACCAGGAGTTCCTTGATGTCAGGACTGGCCGAGTTGTAGCAATAACATAACAATAACATAGTCTGTAAGTTTACTGTGCAATAACTGTTAGCACTCTCTCAACAGCCTTGCTGAGAGAGCACATAGGGATACATAATAATTAATAAAGAGAGAGCGAGATCAGTCTGGATCAAGCTACGAATACAAACGGACGTGCATTTGTCATTACTACATTATTTGCTTATTTACTTAAAATAAAATTGTTTGCTGGGAGTGTCCGCTAAATGGCCACTGTCCGTCATCCCATTGTACATAACTTGGGCGTGTTGTTGTTGTTTTTGTCGTGGATGTTGTTGTTGTTGTTGTGGTTGCTGCTGCTGTTGATTGATTCTGTGACTGAGGTCACTTGAACGTGATTAATTGCTTATTGAGCTCAGCGACAGACGAGAGGTGTCACAGGCATTTTGCACTAATTGAAACTGAAACGAGGGTCGCACTATGAGTTAGAATTGGAGTTAAGAGTGGCACTTTCTTTAAGAATGAGACTTTTTAGCGATAATGAAATTATCTGTCTGTACCTGACAACATCCTGAGTTCTGTGTTCAATATCATCAAGATCTAATGATTATTTAAATATTTTCAGTTTTTTATAACTTTTCTTGACTGCATTTAACTGACGGTTTAAAAATAAAATACAAATAATTAATATATGCATAAACAAATAAGTGAATAAATAAACAACTAGTCTGTTGGCTTAGGGCAGACTCTTCTTCCGGGCTTAAGCCTGGCTAATTTGCCCATCACAATGATATAATATGCGTTCATGACGTCGATCAGAGTGCGTACGTGTTTCCTGTTTGCAAAAAACTGACAGCGACAGTTGGTGGCAGTTGCCAATTGACAATTGGCAATTGGTTTTGGGGCGTGTCAGCCAAGTTCGTGTTGCATTGGTGACATGGCCCAAGGCAGGGAGTGTTTGCTGTGTGTCTGCTGTGTTTCTTGTGCTGCTTTGGCTTCGCTATTTTAAATACAAGTGCACTGCACCCAAAGCCAGCACTATTCATAATTTTTATACGAGTATGCAACTCTTATTTTACGACTTTTTCAATTGGCTGGACAAATGCAGACGGGAATTAATGTTCGTAATAAAAAAAAAATGTATTTTCTTTTATTATTAATCACAATTTGAAGTGACTTTTTTCATGAAGAGTTTTTATGCGGCTTTAAGTGGCTTTTTATTAAACATTGCGGCATTTAATTGATTTGTAATAGACTTGGGTGTCTATCTCACTCTCTCTCTGTCTGTCTATCTCTTTCACTCTGTGTGTTATGCAAAAGGTGTGTCCATGCGAGTGTGTCAGGCTAACGGAAATTTAAAGCTGAACGTCATGCATAATTCATAACAAAAATTGCAGTCAATTTCTTTATTTATTTATTTTTTTAATTTTTGATTTTAAATGCGACATTAAATAAATGGGAAATAACTTACATGTATGAATGTGTACGTTGCCCTTTATTTATTGCATATTTATAAGCATTTAGTCGTTGTCATTTACTGCAAATCTCTGCTTAATCATCGACTAACAATTGCCTTTAATTGCCAGCATTTACTGTGACTTCAAGCATTACAATTGCCCTCAAATATTGTGATTCAGAGTCTTTAGATTCGCGTTCTGATCTTTCATTTAAATGGTATGGAGAGAATGCTCTATCTGATGATCGTTCAATCAACAGGAAATGACTGGACAATGAGCTGGTCGACCTTCAAGTCTGTTGCCCCAAGGGATGCATGACGAGTCGGAGAATTGACTATAGTAGGTGTAATTTCAGAGATATATATGACTTATAAGAAGCGCGACAAATCAATTAATTACTTATTGTTAGCTTTTAACTAGCCTAATGATTGTGTGTCCCGACCATGCTCGATTTTCCCACAGCAACGCAGCAACATTTCCGCCCAGGCGACTTTGTTGCTAAACTTAAAGCTGATTAAGCGACAAATGAAAAAAAAAAAATTAAAAGAAAAACTTACCATTTCCTGCCGCAAAGGCGGCGATGCGCTCCCTAACCGAACGCCTGGGCTCGTCGTTGTGGTTGTTGTTGTTGTTGCTGATGTTGCAGCTGCTCGGTTGCTGCAGCAAATCCATCGCAGTTGCCTGCGTTGAGTCATGGCTAGGACTACGCTTTACCATTGTCGTTTTGCTCACAGTCTTAAGGCGGCTGGGCGTGGTCGGACGTGCTGCTATGCTGGGCTTAGGTGTTGTTGTTGTTGCTGTTGCTGTTGGTGTTGGCGGCGGCGTCGGCGTCAACAACGTCGATGCTGTTGCTGTCAATGTTGGTTTATCGCTGCACAGCACTTCTGTGGCAGCACCCACAAACTCTTCGGCAGTTGTTGTTGCTGTTGCTGCTGTAGTTGTTGCTGTTGTCGTTGTCAACCCACACTCGCTGGCTGTGGCCGTTGCGGCAATGTTCGTTGTTGTTGCTGCTGTCGTAATTGTCATTTTATTCTGCGACCACTTCGGTGAATCAATTTTCGAGTTTGTATTTATATTTGTATGTGTGTTGTTGTTGCTGTTGTTCGTTTGGGGCTCGGCGTCGTGGTCGTCGTCGTCGGGTAATTTACAATAATTACAGCGCGGCTTATTGTAGTTACTGTTGTTTTTGTTGCTTAGTGTATTTTCCTTATTGCTATGTTGCTGTTGCAGTTGTTGCTGTTGCTGTTGCAAGCTATTGCTAAGTCTTTGGATTGGTTGTTGCTGTTGTTTTTGTTGCTGTTGCTGTTGTTGCTGCTGCTCATTGCCACTTTGCTGTTTGCTTGTGACAGCGCAAGTTTTACTTTGAGTTGTTGGTGCAACTGTTGCTGCTGTTGCTAGATCGCTGCTGTTACGCTTGTTGTTGCTGCTGCTGCTGCTGCCTTTGTTGTCCTGCCGCCATTGTTCAGACACATTTCGTTGATTCATTAATATCAACGCCACATTTCCGTCGTGGCCGCCAGAGATCTGAGCGATATCATTTGCCTCATCATCATCATCATTGTCATAATGATCATCATTGCAATCGTAATCAAATTCGCAATCTTGGCGTCGCTTCTTGTTGTTGCTGTTGGCGCGTGGCACATCATCAATATATGTAAAATTGTTATCGACGAATATATTTCTAGCATGCAGCGTATTGATCTTGGGCTGCTTCAGATTGTAGCGCCTGCGCTGTGGACAACAGCAGAACTTGATGATTGCTCGCGGCGATGTTGGCGATAGCGATAGCGATGATGGCAGCGTCGGCGTCGGCGGCGTTGCAATGTCAGCCCATTTCTGAATCAATGCCAACTCGCGAGCATTGGACATTGTTGTATAGCCATGGAGTGTGATTCTGAAAAAGGACATTAATAATTATTAAATTGGAGCTACATTTAGTGTAAAATCATTTAATAGTAAACAAATTTAAGCTAAAATTAATCTTAAAACTAAATATAAAGAACAACTTTTTTCTTATTAATTGTGAGTTGTTTAATCTTGATAATATTTTTTAATAGTTAATAGTGCCTTTAAAAACAAGTGTAAGCCTGTAGCTTTAGGAATCGAAATAAATAAATACTAAATTTATTAACAGAACCAAAAAGTTAATTGCAAATAACAGAGATGGAGAAAGAGAGTGTGTGTGTGAGAGAGAGTGAGAGAGAAATAGGGAGCCAAGTAAAATCAATTAAGCACATTTTTCAACGCATCTCAGCTTTTCACCAGCATTTCCTCATTCCTGCGACGGCGCTTTAAATGTCTGTTGAATTTTGAAAGCCAATTCGTTGCGCACATCAGCTGCTGTGGCACAGCAGCGCCATCTGTGCTTCATGGCAACTGCCACAAGTTGGCGCGTCTAGACAACGACGACAGCAAAAGCAACAGTTGTTGTTGTTTTTGTTACTGTTGTTGCTGTTGTCAGCAGCAATGCCAACATGTTTTAATTGCAAACTGCTTTTTGCGCAACACTTTCGAATGGGGCTTAGAAGTGACCGCCAAATGCGACTATGAATATGTTGCTAGCCGGCAGCAGACGGGCAACATCAGCAACTGTTGCAGTTGCAGTTGCATCGGCAGTGGCAGTGGCAGCAACCAGGCACCATGCCACATGTCGATGCATGATTAACTGCCGCGTTAAACTGCCAGCAGCGTCGGCCTGCATCCATTTAATTGCATTCGTTGCGGTCGCAACGACAGCAGGCCAACCAACAAAAGTATTCAGCTGCAGGGCAACTGCAGCAAGAGCAACAACAGGTAGCAATGCCATCGCCCACTGTCACGGCCACGCCCATTGGTTTGAAGCTTGGCTAGCTACCACAAACTACCCTTGGGGTTGACGTTGACCTTTTGGTGGCAGGCCAAAAAAGCTTTTGTGAAAGTGTCTCTCTCTCGAAATTTCTTTCACCAACCAAGTTGCGGCTTCTATTGTTGTTGCCTGAATGTATTGTTGTACAATGTTCAGACATATGTGTTTGTTGTTGCCACGCCTGTTGTCAAAATGCTTGACAAATTAATTTCAATTGTTTAATGCACTCGGCTTATCTTTCAATTTATCGACAGTGAAAATAAATTAACAATAAATAATTTTAATTATTTCATGAAGATGTCAAATTACACACACCCACGCAACGAGCCAACAAAGCGCCTTCAAAAGCCGCCAAATGCCGCACAGCAACAACAATAAGTCTTTTGGCCATGTGTGCCAGGCCTGGCCCAGGGATGGAGTCAAACTCAGAGTCGGAGTCGGAGTCCACATCGGACTCTGCGATCTTTGCCACCAACTGCCAGTGCTATTTTTGAAGCTTTGCACAGCTGCAAAACACGGCGCACTCTTTGTATTTATTATTATTTCGTTTTTTCTCTCTTTTCTTATTTATTAAAGTTTTGCCAAGGCTTTTAGCTTTTAGCCAGGCCTATGGAAACAGTTCGGACAGCTCTAATAGGATTTTGTTAAGTTCACTCAGCTGAGCTGTTGATGGCAATACCATAAATACAATGAGCTTAAAACTACACTCTATCTCCCTGTCTATCTATCTATCGCCATCTCACTCGCCATCGCTCTTTCTCTCTCTCTCTCTCTCACTTTCGGGCTGAGATTTGACTTGAGCTCTTTTGTCGGCTTTGTGACGCCCTATTTATCGAATTTATTTCGAGGCTATTTGGAGCTCAAATTACATTTAAAATTAATTTCAGCTGCTTGTAAAAGTTGAGAAGCTGCCAATGAAAATGCTACCAACGATTTGTCAATAATTTTCACTAACATTTAATGACAGGCTAAACGTAGCTTAAAAGTGATTATAACCAAATGAGAACACGAATTAAAATATATAATGATAGACTAAGGAAATATTATTAATTAATAAGAGAGGGAAAAACTGCCATCATTTGGGGCATAAAACACTCCAAGATAAGTTTAAGCTAATGAGAAATTCTCCATCTAAACAGCGGTTATTTACTACCCTCAAATATTTTATTTTTTATTTTTAGATACATCTCAGAAGTTGTCAGTGTTGATCACATTTCATGATTTGTGCTTTGATTTATTTTTCGGGGTAACAAAAACACCGTTCGGACAACCGATATACCCCTTTATGGCGCACGTGAACAACATCATAAAATGGAAAACTGAGAAATACAAATAAAAAGATATAGTATAATGAAAACCAAACTGAAAATATGCCGCAGCTGAAACCACACACAAAAAGTGGCAACTTGGCTCCTTCTCCTCTTTCTTGTCTTCCCATATGCCGAGTATATTTTCAATAAATCCAAATGCGGCATTTAATCGTGTGCTTATGCATGATATTGTGATTTATGGCAGTGTTCAGATTGTTGTTGCTGCCGTCGTTGTTGTCATAAGGAGCAGACAATTAATATTGAAAAAAGCTACTAAATCCAGACTTACGCATAAATTAAAAACTTAAGTAGGTTGCCCAGAGTATTTTTTTGTTGCTGTTTGTGCTATTTGTATGAGCAATAAATGCATGTTTGTAACAACAGCAGCAACAACAAAAACAACAGGGGGATGGGGTGACAAGCACCCTTCTCATGAATGCTTAACTCGTAATTTATCGCCAGCTCGAAAACATTTTTGCACATTTGCAATGCATTTCAATGCGTTTGACATCGTAAATACATATTTTTCAATGCATTTCAAGTCGAGTATAAAAATAACTAAGTAAATGCACTCATGTACATGTGTACATACATATATAAATATTTATTTATATATGTGAATGATTAAGCGCATGCGTAGCACGTACGAAAACACACACATATCTTACAGGGTATATTTAGTGTCGATGGGTATTTTATGAAGTCTAGACGCCCGATTTGGCATACCTATAATTAGCATATAGCCCATGGCATATAGAAGTATTTCGATTTATGAGCTTACGAGTTAGGAGTTACGCTAACGGTAAGCAAGTTCTATGAACTGTTCGTCTATCTGTCTCTCTATTTCTCTGTCCATCTGTCTCTCTCTCTCTTTCTGTCTGTCAGCTCAGCTAATTGAGGCACTGCAATGTCGTTGGCAGCCGCTTAATGTCAGCCAGTCCGTCACTTTGGCGGGGCCATCGATCAATCAAGCAATCAATAAGTCAATCATATGCATGAGCAGCTCAACAAAGCGCATACAAATTGTTGCTTTTATAAGTGCATTACGAGCTGCAGCTAAGAGTTTCGCTTTTGAGAGAAAAAGAGAGAGAAAATATATTTATCGATAATAAAAGAAAATATATATTTTCAATAGATTTATAAATGTATGCATTCGTTTCGTTTTTTTTTTTTGGGCGCTCTGAGGAAAAGTTTTTCCAGCCTCGGGCATTTGGCAATCAAAGCGACAGACATTAACGCTACGTATCTTTCTCCCTCGCTGTCTCTTTCTCCATCTCCATCTCCAGCTCCCTCTCCATCACCATCTCCATCTCCGGCTTGAAGTTGCATCCAAAATGTTGTTGGCCACGTACGTTGTTGGCCTGTTAATGCTGCCCATTAACCTGCTGACCCCATGGAATTGACTGGCTGCTGTTGCTGCATTGCGTGGCACAACAGCTGGTAATGACTCTCTTTCTCTATCTCCATCTCAATCTCCCTCTCTCTCTGTCTCTGTCTCTTTCTCCTTCGCTATCTGTGACGCTCTCGGTTCACGCAAAAATGCGCAGAAGCCAAACACTTTGCTGGCCTGGCCATTTGCCATTTATAACCAAGTATTGGCCCTGTCTAAAGCCTACAGCTCTACTCGAATTTGTTGCCAATTTGTTGAGCCACAAACTTTGTTGCCTGCCTGTTATTGTAGTTGTTGTTTTGGTTTTTTTTGTCTTTTTTTTGGTAGTCGCCCAATTAATTTCCGCATTTCCCAGACAAACTTGGCAATTAATTTTTTGCAGTTTGCATTTCTTCAACCTTGTTGCCTGACCTTTTGGCTCAAGTGATTCACGCCAACGCCATCCTCCATTCTCCATCTCCTGTCATCGTCATCGTCATCGTTGCCAGCGACAGCATCACTTTGGCCTAACGAGAATGGCCCAGGCTCTAAGTCGGCAATTAATCAAAGCGCCTTTGGCCACAGACAAATCCTTTTGTAAGCTCGTACTCGTGCTCGTATAAGGCCAACAACTGACAGCGCAAATGGCCAAAATGACAGCGGGCCCGAACCGCGTCATGAGTCAGCCGAACCAATGCGCATTGGCCAACGGTAACATTAACATGCGTTGGCTTTTTGGGCGGCATTTCGACTTCTTCCTCCTTCAGTCACTCAAATGCCAAAGGCCACAGACAAACAGACAGGCAGACAGACGTTGGCTTTTTATTGAAATTAACTTTGTTACCTATTTACGAGTCTCCTCTCCATACATTATTATTAGGCACATTTGCATTTTATTAAATCAGTACAACATTATTAATTTCAAGAAGAATTCTGAATGAAAGACTGAAAAGCTTGGAATTTAATCGAAATATTATTAAAAATTGTAATTTCAATCTATTATTATTATAAGCATTTAATTCTAAATATTATTTTAATGACTTTTCTAAATCTGACCTCAATCGAAGTTTACTCTCGTTATTAATTGATTATCTAAAGATTCTATCAAGTTGTACCAGAAAAACAAGCTTTTAAAGGCAACAAGTAAGTTGCCTGTACGCTTTGGCAATTCGTTTAAGCTGAATTAGTTGACAGATGTGTTGAAAATCAAGCCAAGTTAATTGTAAATCCAATCAAAACTGAGGACTGCGTATTGATTACCAACACTACTCGTATTGTACTCGCACTCAGGGACAAGGACAAGGACGCATTGTGCAAATACTCCATACACAATTGACGGCATTAGTGTTTGGCTCTTTGACGCTTTTCGATAGCCACTCAACGGCTGGCGATTAGTCCAAGTGGAAGTGGAGCCCACAGATGCCAATATCACGGGGAGTGAGTGTTTCACCTGCAGCTGTTTGAATTGAGTTTCAATTGTCTGACTCGGACGGACAGACAGAGGGACAGACAGACGGACAGACAGTGCGTGGTCGGGGCTATTGGCAAAGGCCAAGTTAATGAAAATATCATTACAGTTTAGCCCAGAGCGTAACAATAAATTTTGTCTAAAAAAACGAAAAAAGAAAATAAGGCGCGCTCACGTCCACAGTCTGCGCGTGTCCCACTCAGTTTATTGACTCATGAAATATGAGCACTTCTTAGGGTGTGTACACTGTACTTCCAACACTGTTGAGGCATGTCATTTTTTATTTCTCGCTCTTTTGGAGGTGCGTGCTAAGCTCGCATTAATCTCACAAAAAGCGCTCAGCAAATTCAGCTCAAATTCTGCGCGTGCTTCTCCAAAAGCTCCCCGGACTTCGTCTCGTCAAGATAAAGTGCGCAATCTTCGAGCTGCTGTCAATTTGACAAATGCCCAGAGCTCAGCGATTGTGACAGTTTTAGTGAATTCGTAATTAAGCATGGTCAGGCACACATGCAAAAATCCGAGTACGAGCATGAAGACAATGTGTTGATTTTGGCAAATACAAATCCAAACATCGTGCCACATTGGTCGCTATCTCTTTGCCACAGTAAACACACACACACACACATAAATACATAGACAGTCGGGATGACAAATTGCTCACATCACATTGGACTCGCATGCGACTTGCGCATTTTAAATCGCTGCCACTGAAGGTAATTAAAATAATGCAGAAAAGGTGTCAAGGACTTGCGACGTCAAGTGAATTTTAAATTGTAGCAAATTGACGCGCACAGTGGGACAACCAGACGGACAGTGGGACAACCAGCATGTGAGCGCCGACTTAGCATACTGTCTTGTCAGTTGCAACAATGAGATATTGTTGTGAGATAGCTGTGTGTGTGTGCTCACACTGCGTATGCTTATTATTATTATCTTTTTCCACACACTTAAAACAAGCTTATGCTCACGCATAAATTCAATGAAATTTGGAGCTTGTGCAAAATTGTGTTTATATTTTACATACACACTGCGTATACGCATTGTAAGCTTATAATCCATTTCATAAATACAAGCAAACTTAACCCTGGCCTTTTTTTAGCTAGTCAACGCAATTTTCAAATTTTTTTTTGTCTTACAACTGTTGAGTTTTTGATTTAAGATTCAATTATAAACATTATAAGATTAAAAGCATGATCTGTTTAATATTCATTTTATATTCCCTTAAATTTTCTGCACAATATTTAAATATTTTACAAGTTTCAAGTCAATAGATCATACTCAACCTTCTCAGCCCACATTGCGTATGCGCAACATTCTACGATCGTAGCTCAAATTCCCATGCAAGTGACATCATATAAGCTCGTTTAACTTAACTTCTACCAATACATACTCACATTTGCACACATATACATACGTATCTCTATACTTAAGCTGAGAGCAGTTCAACAAATTTGCATAATTTACCTGTAAAGAAACAAGAAAAACATAAATTATTTTTGGTTGTGTACTGTTTTTATTTTTTAAATAAAATATATTGCGTATTTAAAACTATAGCCACACCTTGTGCAATAAATTGTGGACATTTCGCTGCCACACACATAGTAATTAAATGCACTAAAAAATGATATAAACTTTTATCGATTAAATGCGACAGATTGCGAAATTTTCGTTGTTGTTGTTGTTTGTTGTTCTCCACTCGCGTCTTGTGTGTTGAAGACGTGTGCACTGCCGGCAACTTCATTGACAAATAAATTGAATACGAGTATTCGTTTCCCAAAAAACAAAAATGCACGCCCTGTAGGCTGCCCCAAGCAGCGGCAACAACAACAACAACAACGGCAACATAACATACTTGCTCGTAACTCGACATTGGCTTCCTGCACAATATGCAACATTTTGCTGCACGTCCGGATGTTTACAACAAAATAAACAACAGGGCGGTCGATCGAACACACTCACTCACTCACACACTCATACACAAACGCATTCATTTGAATGCGCACTCTTTTCAAATTTCGAATCAAAATCGATACTCGTAACTTGTTGCTTGTTACAGTTTTGTTTACTTTGTGTGCAGCGCTTTGTGCACTCTGATCAAAGTCACATGGAAATTTATTATATAAGGCCGTTAACAACAACAGCCGCATCAATAATTGGGCGCAATCAATCAGTCTGTAAATGATTTGATCAATTCCAATTGAAATCGATGCAGCCGCTGCTAATCTGCCAGTTGACCCAGTTGACTCCTCAGATCTATGCACTAATATCTCTCAATCGATCCATCTAAATGCAAGATAAAAGCATTTTCTCAAGCAACTTTTGCAGGTGAATGCACTCACAGACTATTCGCTTGCGTATTCGTATTCGTATTCGTATTCATATTCATTTTTCTTATTTTGTTTACTAATGAATAGCACAATGGCATACCGCAAGTGCGTTGAGAGATCCGTTCGAAGAGCTTTGCTTGTAATTGTTCTCTAAACGATTGGGCGAGGCCTTGTCGTCTGTCCGTCCGTCTGTCTGTCGGTCTGCGGTTACGCCATGTGGCTTTTGGGTCGTCATAATGAGGTGCCAAAGGTAAATAAGCTGCACCAATACTTTCCTCCATTTTTCTAGTTGCCTCAAATTTGTTTTCTTCTTGACACCCTCTGCTCTCTCTCTCTCTCTCTCTCTCTCTCTCTCTCTCTCTCTCTCTCTCTCTCCACTCGTTTGCAGCGTTCTTTAATGAGCTTATGAGAAAATCTCAGGCACATGTTTGTGTAATTAGTTTGCTTTTTATATACGCTTTTGCTACACGCTTCCTATGACAAGATCGCTTCTATGTATATGTGTGTAAGTTAGTGATGTAAAAATACATTGGGGAAAACTAGATATTTTTAACTCGCTATTTAAATTAAATTAACAAATCGAATCAGAGTTATGTAATATTGAAGTTGGTCTGATCTTCGACCTAATAACTTTACCAGATCCTTTTTTTAATAAGTAAACTCCATAAAATAAACCAAGCTTTCAACCATTTCCTTTGCCTTGCTTTCTACTCTCCTGCTGTACTTAAATTCTATTCTCCTCTCAACTCTTTCGTATCTAATTTTCGAATATTATTTTCTCAGTTTGTCTCACATTCTCAGCGCCAAGACAAACACAGCTGCTGCTTCCATTTCAGTTGGCAATTGTTTAGAAATTGCTGGCCCCAAAAAAACATATTTCAATAAATACTCGTTACTCGTTTAATCGAGAGTAGATGGGAAAAGCATTCGGCATGACTGCAGATTGGGGACGCATCATCGATACCCAATTTGTTTGTTTGTTTTCCTTCATTTTTTTTTATTTCTTTTCATTTTTTTGGACAAAAGCGCAGTTCCGTTGATAGAATTGTAACAACTGTCGTCGCATAAATAAAGTTATTTTGATTTATGCTGCAACGATGATTATGAAATTGTTGTTAGAACTCTGGAAGGGAACTTAACGAACTGAGATCCAATGGATCCAACTGGTTGCCGCATACCGTGCAACGTGCCACATGGATTTGCATGTCTAGCGCCAATAATTCTAAGGTGTGCACTCCGATGATATTTGAAGTGGTTGGCGGTGCGCCGAGATGTCGACGTTTGATATGGCGCAAGGCAAGAATAAAAATAAAAAAAAATAAGAGAACGCAATCACAATCGCAATCGCAATCACAGAGGCAACTCTGCAATATATGTCTGTGTGCCCATCCATCGATGGCAATGCGAATTGCGAATGTGATTGTGCGTGGAATTGTAAGTTTCTGCAAATGCAATTAAAAGCAACCACAGCTGCAATCTTTGAGCATGGCTTTTGTGCATGTAAGCGGCGCTTTTTCAAATAAAAAAAAAAAAAACTCCCTGTCTTATCAAGCCACAAGTTGTTGCGATTGTTGCTGTTTTAGCAGATGCAAGAGTCGATTGGAACGCTGGCACGCAAATAACCAACGCACGCCCAGTTTGAATCCCAGTCACAGTTTCATTCCCAATCCCAAGTGAAAATCATTCGTGAGTCACTTGCAGGTCCAGAGACGCCACAGACAAAAGCCTCATTAGGTGTAGCAGTCTGTAACATTATCTTTGCTTTTGCTCTCAGTCTGAGTCTCAGTCTCAGTCTCAGTCTGGTTTCCTAGGCTCGTTTCTATTTCAGCGTTGGCGTTGAAAGCGCGTCGAGCACTCCTCTTTAAGTACATAGTTATAGTCATTGCAGGAGCAGCCACAAGCAACATCATCATCATCTTAATCATTATCTTCATCATGTTGCGCCCATAAAGCGAATTCTGCTATTTGCGTAAATTATTGTCAAGTGTTTCGGCAAATCATAGATTACCATCAACTGAGCTGCTTTTTACGCCTGGCAGTGAAATTAAAAAGTTCAGGTGACCCACAAAAAAATATAAAGTTCATATTCAATTTGTTGCCATGGCCTATTAAAATATAATACTTTATTCGAATAACTTGTGCCAGTTTTTGTGGCACAGGCGCAGGCGCAGAAACAAAGCCAAAGAACGGGCAACTTTCTTATTAAGAATTATATATGCAATCATAATGAAAAGCCATAAAAAATGATACTTATATGAGGTCCAGCTACCCCTTGAAGAAGTTGCAGTCGTTGTTGTTGTTGTTGCCGTTGCTGGCTTCTCCAAATTTGACCCAGAATTGGGAATGGGAATGGGAATAAGATTCGCTGTTTTGCAGTTGCTGTTACGCGGAAGTTCTCAGTTCAGTCTGTGGTGCCTTTCGTCGCGTATAAATAAATTTAATGACTCAATTTGTAATGAAAAATGTGGCTGGGTCTTAACCCAGCTTGTTTGTTCTGCAGTCGTAAGCTCCACTTGCGAATTTTGCCATAATTTTGCTTAAATTGCCAGGCATCGGCATCGCCCTCGTCTTCGCCCCAAAAATAATATTGACTTTCTTTCTGTTTGGTTTTAATCAAAAGACCATTCAACGACTGTATGTGCATTCGTAAATTCCATCCAGTTAATTTTACATAAATTACGCAATTTAGAGATTCTTTGGGCTTTGTTCTACACGCTAAGGATCTGAGCGTATATCCGTATAATATGTAAAGAAAAGTCAGTTCTGTAGATCATCATAAAAGGCAAACTCGAAACAGGTTCAAAACTTGATTTGGGTTTTTGCTTTGTTTATTTCGCTTTTGTTTATTATCTTGTACAAATTTTTATTTGCCATACAACAAAATTCACTTAATTGCAAATTGTGTTACAAGCAACAACAATAACAATAACAACAACAACAACGTTGATAACCACATTCTTTTTAGCTATTTTGAGACTGCTTTTATTTTTATGGGGCGGAGTAAATGGCAAAAAATAAAACAACAAGAACGACAGCAACAACAACAGCTGAAAAGTGTCAATAGGCCACAACGCATAAATTTTACTAATTAACATTTATTGTTTGCCGATTGTACAACAACAGCAACAAGCTATAAAAACGGTATTCAATTTGTATGTAATAAAATTTTATGAGCTTGCAATTTTTCTATTGTAAATAAAAAAGCATAAATTTGATCGTTGCTGAAAGCGAAGCAGCGACAACATTTTTTAAATATTTTGAAAGCGTTGCTAATAAAGGAATTTTATTCAAAAGCGTTTGAGTACTCGACCAAGAGATACCCATTGTGCAGTGAAATAAGTAAAGACCTATTAGAAAGCTTTAAATTATTCTTTAAATTTTATATAAACACCTAAACTAGACCCTAATTATAGAGATTACAAACACAATTAATGCGATTTCAGATTTTTTTCTTTAATTATATAAAATTTTTAATTTAGGGATGGAGAAAGAATACATCTCTCAGACATTTTCATTCAGATCTTTTTCTTTTATTTATATTCAAGCATTAGCATTCCTTCTAATGTCGTTGATAAGACCATCATGGTCCATTCGCATTGTAATCAGCACTCGATTCGAGTTGTTCCGAGTGTCTTCTCAGTAAATGAAGACTGGCGACTGGTAATTAACCCAGTGCATTATTGACCGTAACTCTTTACAAATAAAAAAAAAAAAAAACAAAAAAATTCTTATAACGCAGACACAACACACAATTTAAAGTTATTTAAAAGCGATGTATGACAACGATGTCTGAGAGGGTTGAGGATCAAATTGATATGATTGAGGCAATGGCAACGCAATGCGTGTTGTCTTTGTCTTTGCAGTGGTTATTATTATTGTTGTGGTTGTTGTTGTTGCTGTAAACAAACTAATTAAAACTGACACTGACAGCTGATGACAATTTACGCAGCTGCCGCTTAAAAAAGGGAGACAAAGAGTGTTCACATTCGAGCTAAGCTTCCAACGAGCTGCGCCTTTAGTTTCTCCACAAGAATTTATGAAGACTGAATACCCCCCGCCCCCCTTCTGACTACCCTTCTCGCCACTTTCTTTAACTACATTTATAATAAATGTCGCTCCATTGCATTTGTGCAATTGAAATGTTGCACGCGTAATTGCAAAAAACTTCAGCTGCACTTCAAAGCAGGCACAACAATCTACTAAAGGAGCAGCAAAAACAACAACAATAGCAACATCAACAACAGCAGCAGACGAATTAAAATAGAAATGCCGATCAGTTAAATTAGCGGCAACTGCGCGCAGCATACAAATTGATGATTGAAAAAGGCAAATGAGGCATTGGCAACATGTTGCCAACAGCTGTTGCTGCTGTTGTTGCTGGCAACACATGTTGCCCAGCTTGTGTCTAGGCAACTAAACACTATACGACTAGCAATTACTCTTACTAATATAAATAAAAATGCACACAATGAGTACGAAATACTTAATTCAAGTTTGATATTTCGATTACATCTCTGCAATTATTTTGAATTCTTTCGGTTAAATCAAATATTTTAAGTATTTTTAACAATTTTAATGCTGAGTGTTTGCCATTTGATTCGCATATTGTATTAATTTAACAACACATACTTAAAAAATACATTTTCAACTTGAATTAAGATTTATTATTTTTTTTCAGTGTAGTTGTCACAGCGTATGTATATGCCCCAAGTGTGGCAGCAATCTGTGAGAACAGGAGACACACCTCAAAGCAACTCGAGGCGAATTTAACTTTGACGACAGTCAGTCTGGCAAAACATGCGAAACGTGGGCAAATAATTATACATGTATATATATAGAGACCCACTTGGCATTGCTCTTGTTGTTGTTGTGGCTGTAGTTACTGTAATTGTTGTCTATTTGGTGTTGGCTTTTAGCGTAAATGCAAAAAAATAAAAATATAGGAAAGCAACAACATTGAGTGAGAGAGGCAAACAAAGCGCATGTTTAACTTGAAATTGTTACACATTTTTGTAGTTGCTGTTGTTGTTGTCACAGTTGTTGTTGTTGTTGTTTTTGTTGCTGCAACTGAGCAAGCAACCGTCCAGTGACAATCATAATTTTTCATAACTCAACCGGTTTTTCGGCGAGTCTGACTGACGTTTATGTTGCTTGTTTTTGTTGCTAGCGGCAGTTTGAAGCTTTTTTTTTTATATGCCAACATTTTGTTGTGCGTCTGTGTGTGTGCGTGTGTGTCGTCGGTGTTTGGCGTCTGCGTCCGCATCTACTACAGCTACTTACAAGAAACCGCTAAGCGGCAACTCGACGTCCGTTTTGTGGCAGGGAGAAAGAGAGGGAGGGAGTTGAATGTCGTGCTCATTGCACAAAAGAATAATGTGGCATGTGCTTGGCCTGTAATTACCTGTGGATACACACGCACTTATACCCACTCACACACACACACATACAACACACACATGTGTTTATATGTCCACATACATGTGTTGTGTTTTGGCCTGATCGCATAATTAGCCGCATTTTTATTTCATGAAGGCCCTTGTCTCAAGGTACAAGTATTTTGTTAATACTAAAACATGTTGTTTGCATAATTTTGTTATTGTTATTGTTATTTTTGTCGGGCGCTTTTATAGATTTTTGACAGTCAAGGTGAGGACGGGCGGGGGGCTAATGAGCAGCATTGAAATGATTCCCTTAAATAAAAGTATTTAATATGTATATTTCTGTTTGTTTTTACTTAGTCTAAACTATTTCTCATGGCATTTGCTTATTTCTTGTTCGACCGACATCTGTAGTCTATAATTTTCAAACATTCAAGTGCCCATCATGCTCGGCATGCCACAGCCATTTTTCTTGGCCCGCTTGTGAAAGGAAGTTGCAACAACAGCAACAGCAACTACAGTCCGAGTATTGCCAAAAAGGTCTGGAAGACAACAACATGAACATGAAAAACTATTGCAGCTGCAATTACTCGCACTTCAAAATGCCAACATTTTGCACAAAGAGAATTTTTCGACATGTTTGTTTTTCCCCCCACCATTAGCTGCAACAAAAACTACAGTAACAAAAGGTAGCAAGCAAACGTGGCAACATCAATCATTGGGAAATTTCGCATTTGCATTCGGCAGACAGTAGCAAAAATGCAACAACAACGCCAGAAATAAGACATAAATTAGCTGCAGGGTTTGTGTTAAGTTTTTAATGTTGCACCCTTCTGCCCCTTCTCTTGTTTAATTTCATGGGGGTGGCAAGTGCAACACAGCTGTGCAACGTGTTCTGTTTTGAAGCCATAAACAACCGCTGAACCTGACCGTAGAATGCTGAGAACGCTTCAGTGCACATTTAAAGCCATTTCACTACCAAGTTGAACTATGGCCAAGACAAGTACCGGGTGGATTTAATGGCCAACACACACCGCATGACTCACTTTCTCCCCTTGCTTCCTTCCTTCTTTCCTTTTCTGCGGCACAGTTCACTTCAAAAGCCCTGCATTGTCATTTAGCTACTCGTCATAGTTGCTTAACGTATTTCTTCATCTGGTTTCTGTTGTTGCTGTTGTTCCTGCCTTTAAGGTGTTTTCCAGTCAACCCACACTCAATTTTATGACAAGCCCAAGTCGATCCCATTGACCACATCCGCTGCTCATTGGTGACTCACCTCTGTTAGCTGTTGGCTATTTGTTGTTGTTGTTGTTGGCTTTTAGTTTTAGCACTGTTGCAAAATTTGCATTTGGCATTTGGCTAAAACGTCTCATAAAATCTTTCATGGAGGTCAAGGCCTCAAATACTAATAGTACTCGTAAATATAGACAGGTTTCTTCCTAAGAGACTTTTCTTCTATGACATTCCACTAGCTTCGAATGTTCTTCTCTTTCATCACTTTCTCACTCACTTTCATTGCAGTTCGATAAGGAAACGTGTCATTAGCTGTTGTTATTGTATTGTTGGAGTTCTCTGATAAAGCATATATGTAATTCTGAAGTGTAGGAAATTTATTTTAAACTCAAGTCGAAGCTTGCATTCCCTTAATGAAATAGTATAGTGTTTCTAAGGGAAATTGTGAATCGAATTTAAGCTCAAAATAAAAATGCGTCAAAACATAAAGAATTTAGTTGGAGGTCAAACAATGAACAAATTTACACTCCGAACAGAAAATCGATAAAGTTTTGACAAAGTTATGGGAGTTCAACAATGATGGAAAAAAATGATTAAAAAAAATGTTGATGTAGAATCAAATAAAAGGCCAAACAATGATAAAACTGACTTTCCTCAAGGAAATCGATTAAGATTTTAAAAACCTCGGACATTTTGAATTTACAGAGGTCTCGCTTCGTTTTAAAAAAATTCTCTAATTATTTTTAAATTATACATAATGTGTAAGTAATTATGATCAAGAAAGCGACAATTCTGAGAGTCTATTATTACTTTGTCTAGACTTGTCTATCAACTTTGCACTCCCATAAGCAGTTCTTTTATGCCACAAGCTCATTGTATTGTAATAAACAAGAACGATATCGATTCTGGCCACGTTGAAGAGCCTTTTCTTGTAATTTCTTCATCGCAGATGCTGCTGACACAACATTTCGCATAGCCATGACTTATGCAAAATCCAAATGCGTACAAACGGACAGGCTTATCTCAATGAGCTGTTGCTGCTGTTGTCGTTGTTGCTGTTGTCGATGTTGCTGTTGTCGATGAGCTGGTCCCGAGCACAGTCTGGCCAAGTAAGCACGCAGCCAAGTTTTGGCTTTAGTCCGATGCGTGCACCAACAACAACTACAATATTGATAGGCGCAATTAATTATACTCGCCTCACACTGACAGTAAGCGTTTTGCTTTGGTCGCACCGTGCCGCCTCTGCCCTCGCACTACACATGCCCCCCTCTGCCCCTGCCCCTGCCCCTGCCACTGTCTCTGCGACGGCAGTGCCTCCTATTTTTTTTCGTTTCTTTCTTTGGCCGTCGTCGCACGTATCAATGACCAAATGACATATTAGCCTTCGTCTTAGTGTAAAAAGCCGCGATAACTTTGGCAGACGCACACGCAATGCGCTCGCCGCCAATAACAACAACATCAATACTAACAGCAACAACAACAACCACAACAACAATGTCTCTTAGAACTGGGCGGTCAGATAATCGTTTATTGAACCCGTCTGAAATAATAATGCGCATACGCAACGTGCACCATGCAGCGAGCTATTTAACTTTTTTGTGGCTGCTCTTTTCTTGGTTATGGTTATTTGGTTATTTGGCTAGCCAAGTGCTGGAGTGCACTTCCAACTGTGTCGCACCGCTGGCCCGCTGCTAGCGTTGAGTGCTCCAAATTACTACCAAATGGGCACGGGAACCCCACAGGGCAACTCTGATTAGGAGGCCAAATATACACCACAAAATATGCGAGGTATTTTTTATGTCTGTCTGTCTATGTGTCTTGATATGCATATGAATTGGTAGTTTATGTGCACGTTTTGTTTGAAATATGAACAACTAAGTGACTATAGAGGAGAGTAGATATAGGGCCACTGTGACTGGCGCCATTACAGTGCCTTCCCATGAACTTCGGCCACGTCAAGAGCAGCATGCAACTCCCACGCTATAAAGTAGCTCGTTTAGCGCATTTGTCACGTCTTTTTTGTTGTTGGTTGTCATCGTTGTTGTTGTTGTTGTTGCTTTGTTGGTTAGTTCTGTTATGTTGTTGCACTCTTTCAGTTATTTACGAGCGCGAAGCGTGTTGTGGCTGCTTAGAATTACATATAGAATTGTCTACCAGGAGTTGCAATCCCCTATGACGACAGTCGGCAAAACTGATAATATAAATGTGAAAGGTGATAAACGTGCTGCTCTTATCAACAGTCATAGAATTCCCTCAAAGTACGATAATAGACGTTTCTTGGGAAAGTAAGTATACTTTGTATATTGACAATTTATTTAAATATAAAAAATATACAACTTCTATATCTCAGGAATTGATTGCTCTAACAGATAGACAAATGTTAGACTCTTTTTATTTTGGGAGTTTCCCAGTTGTTGCAACAAATTGTTGAATTAATTTAAAAAGTTTGTGTACCACTGCATATTTTCAAATATAAAAAAACGTAGTTAAAATACATTTTAATTATTAATAACTACAAAACAATAAAATTGTATACTACGAGTATTTTTAATGGTTTTTTTTTTTTTAAGAATATAATCATCATTGGTAAATTTTAGTTTCAACACAGCCAGCAATTTTAAAATGTTTAGTATCATGAAAAAGCAACTTATTGAATTTTAAATTATTTAAATACTTCTAGTTTAAATAATTTTTTAATTTACACACTAATTATTAACACAAATAAGCTGATATAGACTTTTTCTTCAAATAAACACTCTTCTAAACATTTGGATCTGTAGACGATTCAAGTCAGTTAATGCACTTCCTGGCTCTTAAACGAATGTTATTGTAAATTGCCAGTTACTACTGTGTAATCAGGCACAACAATTGCACTCATTGCAATGCCAAAGACTCGAGCCCTCTCAACTGATTTGCTAAACAATTACGAGTACGAACACAGATACGAATACGAGTGCGAGTATACGAGTACTCGTGCTCGTACAAGTATGAGTTCACTCTCTGGCAAAGCGGCAAATAGGCTGTACAAGCACTTAAGATAAAAATCTTAATAGAATTGCAAGGCGCATTGCAATACAAATACGAATAAGAATACGAATACGAATACAACAACAAAAGGCGAATACTGGCAAATAAAGGCAATGTATAGGAGTATAGAAGTAGAGTTGGAACCTAATGATATTTATCAGCGATTTACACAATTTCCATGGGGCATCATCATATTTACAAGTTAATATTTGCGCTAACAAGATTTGCCTCTGCCCCACAATGGCAATAACAACAACAACAACAAAGCTGCTGATCTGTCTGTCCGTCCGTCTGTTCGTCAGTGTGCCTGCAAGGAATCCCACACAAAAGGATGGCGATTGGGCATTGGGATTGGAATCGGGATAGGGCGAGAGCGAGAGCGACATGAGTAGACAAGCGAAATGCTTGTTAAAGCACAAAACATGCAGATTTCATTAAAGATATCGCAATGTCTGGAACTGCAGCTCGTTGAAGGGCCCCACAACAGACCCAGGGCCACTTTGCATGTATCTGAAAAGCAGGAGAGGAGTCTGCGTAGTTGTAGTTGTGGTGCAATATGTGTCTCTGACCATTTTTCCCCCTTTTTCCGCCGCTGATGCGTAAATGAAGCTTCAGTGCGACTTCAGTTCTAATGAAGGACAGAGCACGATTTTAACTCCTTTGGCTTTGACTGCTGTTGTGGCCTAATAGTTACAGTAATAAAATGGCAATTAAGTGTATTTATGGTCAGACCGATGGTCTGGTCATCCTTTTATGCGTGCCAACTATAAAAAGCCTTGTTTACCCATTCAACAACAACTTCATATGCAGAGAAGAAGTCTGGGATCTCCTTCGGATCTTTTTGGCATATAATAGTAGAGTATGTATTGTATTTTTTAGGGCTTGTCTGGGCGATAGCTTGTTTATGTTTATTGTATGCATAAGTTTGTGCTATTTTATAGTCTTATAGCTTACACATGTCCAAATCGTAGGTGGGCAGGCGTTGCCCAGTTTACGTTTATTGATTTTAAGTGTGAGTTTATGTTCTCTCTCTCGACTCTCTGTGCCTGTGCAAAGATGGACTCCGATTGCGGCATGCAACATGTCCATATAGCCAAACAGCTTTTCAATTTGTTCTGCATGTCAAGTTCATAAGCAGCGCACACAATTAACATACATGCATACCCCAAAGAGGGGAAGAGTATGAGAAGGAGGAGGAGTCGCAAAGTGAACTCATGCTGTGACTTGTAATGGAAAGGCATCCTAATCCGATACGGACTTTCGTTCTTGGGAGCAGCATAACAAAAGCGGCGTTAAGATTAACGCAAATCAAAGCAACAGGCGGGCCATATTTATTGTAGACGCGTTCTTCTGGCTAAATCAGAAGACAAGAGCGACACATTATGACTGCTTGACTTGGCAGGAATCAGTTTAAAACGATACTCGTATGCTTAATTCAATAAACAAGCTGAATCAACTGATAATTGCATTAATTACACCCTTGCTGTGGGGACTTTAATTTGTATCATATAAAGAAGAGAAATTTGGCTAAAGTCTGGTCACTTAATTTATTAAAAAGCTGTCATATTTAGTATTTTATTAATTATTTATTTAAAATTAGAGTAAATTTAAATTTTCCATCTTTTGATTTACGAATTAAAAAGTTGTAATATAATTAAATTTTTTATTTTACATTCTCATTTTAAATTTCAATTTAAATTCTTATTATTATTTTTCCCTCTCTCTCTCTGTCGACTGTTTTTTTTTTAAATAAATAAATAAATTTGTCAAAAATTGAGTAGAGAGCTCTGCAAGAGTATCAAAACAGTAGATAAGCTTTGTTTACTTATTATTTTGCTTTTCTGATTACTCAACGTTCGATTTGATCTTGGAATATTATAAAATTCCTTTAGATACAACGGAAATTCTACGTGTTTTTTCATTGGAATTGACCGAATGCATAAAAACTTATTACGAAATGCAGTGAATTTCATGTATCAAGTCATCTCAAATGAGTCATGAGTCTTGGCGAAATAACAATAACAAGCAAAGCACATCACGGGGCGTATGCGTAATATTGCTGAGCATATTCAGTATGATTTTACAGTTGACTGCGCTCTTTCTCTCCCTCTCTTTCGCTCTCTCTCTCTCTCTCTCTCTCTTGATGTTTTAAAAGCTGGTTCTGATCTTCTGGGTGACAGAAGCGCCGCCGCATTCACTTCAGTTGGCGCTTTATGGGCCGCCTTTATCTGCGCTGTCATTTATGGTTATTTAAAAGTGTTAGTTATCATGGTTGTTATTGTTGTTTGTCATTGTTGTTACTTGTATTGTTGTTGTTGTTGTTGCTGGTTTCTTTAGATATTCGAGAGCCCGCAAGCTAAAGTTGTTTTCACCTTTTACGTTTAACTCGTTTAGAAATTAATGCGAATTCGATTTTGAAATGTGTTTGGCGAGTTTGACGAGCTCATTCAGCGATTTTGACTCACAGAAATTTCGCAAGAATCTTCAGTGGGCAAATGGAATAATAAAAAAATACGATTACAAACAGTTGGGGAGCAACAGTAGCTCCAACTGTTCGTTCGTTGGCTTGTTGCATATTTGCATAAGAATTAGAAAACCCGCCGAGCGGACAAGGCACGCAGAAATCTTGTTCGGCATGGGGCATGCAACATGGGGCATGTGGCGGCCATATAAAGTCAAGTCGGCGGCACACACAAAAATAACTCTCGTGTCTACACCTTCAACAACGACGACACGACGACGACGACGACGGCGACATAGCAACACCAAACTGGCCCATCAAAGCCGCCAGAGGCAGCAACAACAACAACAAGAACATCAACAACAACACAAATGGCAACATTAGCGCAAATTTCAACGGCGCACAATTTGAATTTGATTTTGTTGTGCGACACACACACACACACATATACATTTAAACAGATGAGAAACACGTTTATTGTATATATTTATTTTGTTTCGGTTTTTTGGGCATTTTAATATGCATACAGCAACAACAACAACTCCAGAAAGACGACAGACAAACAGACAGACAGACGCATTACATTAGCCAGGTCTTTCGGGCCTGGTCTGTGGTCTGGTCTCTGCTCTGGCCTGGCCAATGACTTTAAAAACATGTGTTGATTAACATAAATGATTTCTGTCTGCCTCACAGCGTGATGTTGTTGTTTTTGTTGTTGTTGTTGTTGTTGCTGCTGCTGGTGTCTCAGCTATTTGTAAAAAATATATTTTTGGAAATCTTTATTGCTATTTGGTGTCAAAATTGCGAATAGCTTCGTTTGACAACAGCAGCTGGCGCAAATATTTATTGATTTAATTGGCATATTTGTTCATCATGCTTGGCAAATTACGAAAGCTTTCCCAAAACCACAATACAAAATCCATTACGTACCTTTTTTGGCTGCAATTTTCATGCAAATCTCAATTCCAACAGCCAGCTGCAAAGAGAGAGAGAGACAAAATTAAAGTAAATCAATAGATTCGAACAAGGAATTTTATTTTATGATTATGAAAAAAAGTTAAAAGTTAAAAAGATATTATTGGGATATAAATCGATTTATATTTTTTATTTTTCGATACTAGATAATATGGTTTTTGGTTAAACATCTTAACAATTATTGATAGATATCTAAAGTCCCACTCGTCTTTAGGCCATTAATCTCAACAAGTGTGCAGAAATTAGCATGCTGTCAATGACTGAGATACAATTCATTAAGGAAGCTAATGGTATTCGATACATCGAACATTTCTGAATACGTAGATGTGATTGCCAAATGTATTCTCAAAATTTTGCAATTCTATCGTTTGACATTGGCGCAGTCAACGGAATGGAACGAAACGAAACGGAACCAGACGTCATTTGAAATACAAATCACAACACGTAGCACATCAGGTTTCTCCATGGTCAGCAGAGTCCGGCAGTCATTCTGTCAGTCATTCAGTCAGTCAATCAGTCAATCATGCAGTTTGTAGAATTTCTAAACTGGTTGAGCTAGACAAAAGGCCAGTTACATAGGATTATACTAAATGCAAGTACGAGTCCAACAAATTCCAGTAGGTGCTGAACTGTTTTTACTTTCAAATGCCGCACATATTTCTCATGCAACAACAACAACAACAACAACAAGTTGGAACTCGGGTTAAGTGTTGGTCCATTGGTAGCTCTGGATAATTTGCGTGTGTTAATTGAGACTAAATGGCAGCTGGCATTTGATGGCGGCCCTAACGCTTTGATTAATTATAGACAGACTGTCATAATTTACATCGCCATGGCAGCAAGAGGCAGACAGAGAGAGAGAGGGAAAGAGATAGATCAACTGACAGTTGTGACTCGCAAATTGTTGTACTCGTAATTGTGGTGCAACATTGTAAGAGTGGGAAAAAAAGACATGCAAGAATTCAATTAGGAGATGGGCAAATGTTGCACAATGAAAATGAAAGCGAAGCTTTGGACACGTTTGTTATTGTAACCCACAAAAAAGTGTCGAATGCCACTTGAGGCAAATCATCATCAGCAGATTTACTTTTCAAGAATTAATCCGCCTTAGAGGGAGATGAGAAAAAAATAACGTCGACTCATTGTCTAATCAAAAGTAAGAGTAAAGAAATTGTTAATAAAGTTGCCAGCAGCAGCCGAGCACTATAAACAAATGCAAACACAAACAAGCATAACAAATACAAAAACAAACACAAAATATAAATATAAATACAAATATAAATAAAACTACAATCAACAATGAAAACAAATAATCGTTGGCTGCGCATTAACCCATTTTTTTTATTATTACTATTTTTTTTTTGCTATTGCCAGAGTTAAAATCGAGTTTGAGAAAGAGAGAGAAAGATAGAGAAGTGCTTGCGTGCCTGGAGCTTATTGATCAGAGCCACGTGATCGAATCAGCAACAACAACAGCAACAACAACACTCGAAGCTGTGGCAGTTGCAACTACTGACACACCTATAGAGACCTAGAGACGCTGCCACAACGGTTGCAATAATGAGCAACTGCCAACTATATAGATAAGACAATTGTGTGGGTGCCGTTAAAGCCATGCCACAAAACCGTTGAAGCCACCTGCACTCGGTCTCAGCAAATTTGAAAGCCTGCCAATCAGCTAAAAAGGCAAACAGACAATGCCACAGACGGCCACAGATTGCCACAGCGTGTGACTGCCAAAAATGCTTGCCGAATGCAATGCAGTGCAGCACACACGATTCCGTTATGCATTTCAAATGCAAATTGGTTTTGAAAGGTAATTGATCCCCGCTTGGTTCCAATTGCTCCAGTCAATGCCCAATGACAGAATAATTCTCTGCGACTTTCAAATGCAGACACAGGAAATATACACACGACAAACAAAATATACAAAATTCATAAATAAATTCACGATTTGCAGACCCTGTACTTCAAATGTGAAGGGGTCGAATAAATTTGTTAAAACAGCAGACTGAAAGAAAGAAAAGTATATATACATACTTGATCAGCATCCAAATCGTCAGCCTGTACAAACATAAAAATTTTAAAAACTATAAGAGCTAGACACACCAAAATAATGATACAATATATTTGAAGTTTTCTCAAGTCCTGTTTCAGAAATTTGCATATTTATTTTTGTTTGCTTTTTACAGTATTTATATCAGTTTTATTTTGAATATTCCGCTTTTACAAAAAAATGCACAGGGTCTCTCACAGTCGAGTTTGCTATTTGATTTGACTTTAGTTTGATCTGACTTTGTATGCTGCCTGCAAAACACAATAAACAAATCAAAACCAAAATAAAAAATTAAACAAACCGTGCACGGACTGTGGCACATTTATAACTTTGAACTTGACAGGGCCAAGAAAAGATCGCGACTTCGTTTTGTGGCCAACTCTTTGTGCACCTCTCGCTTTTTGGTATGACAGCGTTAATTGATTTTCGTTTTCATTTAAATTTTCCATGCGTTTTCCCCCAGCTATCTCTTTTCTTTCTTTTTTAGAAACCTATCACGGCAAAGAAAAAGAAGAAGCCAAGTTCTGTCTACTACTCGTATTGTAGCTTGTTCTGTGTGTTGATAATCGGGTTAAACGCTTCATTACGCATGCAGGCAAGCGTTACAAATTAACCCAGTTATTTATGATTATTTAGTCTTTAATTTCGGTTGCATTGAAAAATGATTTAGATGCCGACAACAATTGGAAACGACAAAGCTTTGAATTGGATAAGAAATTCTCTCTCTCTCTCTCTCGTACTGATTCTTTCATTCTATTTCATCTCGAAAATCATAGAATGCTTGGTGAGAGTATGGGAAAATAAAAGAAATCATGTAAATTGCATAATCACTGGGCAACTGGCAACTGGCAACTGGGCACCTGGGCAGCATTTCCAGCTCTGACCAGTCCAATGTCTATGCAACGGGGATGGTCAGCAAGATATTCTTTTGCTGGCTGAAACGAGTTTCAAGTGTTTGGCTTGCTCCATTTTCCAGCTGGTAATTGGCCAGGCAATTGCAAATTGCAATTGTGTTGCCTGTTTGCCACATCAGATTGATGCCTCAGTTTGATAATGGCCAATGCCAAGGCATGCAATTTTAACGGTTGCAAGCTATCAAACTGCACATAAAAGAGAGCTTGTGGGAGAGCCAATGAAAGAGTGAGATAGAACGAGAAAAAGAGAGAAATAGTTGCTAATGTGTTGATGATAATTCCCAGTAGCCAACAAGGGGCAACAAACTGCTTCACCATAAAGTAGCCCAAAAATCTGAGAAGAATCATTTTGAAACTTAAACTTTAAATTCTTTTCTCTTTATTTTAAGCCTCAGGCATTTTATTTCACTAAGAGAGTCCCAATAATCAAAATAAGTACAGGGAATTAAAAAATATAGCTCGAATCAAGTATTTCGTACTCGATTTAAGAAAATCCAGGATTCTGACACCGCATCGCATTGATTGAAACACGGAATCCCCAATTTCTCTGTGTGTAAAAGTCTTGCAAGAAAGTCTTGAGTTTTCTAACCGCTTCTAAACGAATTTATATGCACTTATAAAGCACACGAATGGCGTAATTGGCGTCATAAAATTAGCGAGAAACACAAAAATACAAAACACACACACACACACACACACACACACACACACACACAGAAAAACAAAGTGTTATGCGCGACAATTGCCGACGACAATTAGGCGCATTTTGTTGTCGACACTTTTCAATTGCTTGCCGTCTCTTGGCCGCTTCCTCCCTCTTTCAGGCCAGGCCAAGTCAGGCAGCTGGCGATTGCATTGAATTCCCCAAAAACCGAGAAATTGTGCAATATCAACAACAACGGCAACAACAACAATTTGAGCTGCACAAAAATGCGAGTCGCAACTGCGACTCTGGGGCTGAAAAACAAAGAGACGGCTTTCAACGGTTGCAGTGTTAGCCTGGTCAAGCAGAGCTGTGGGTGGGTTTTCAATTGCATTGAATTCGTTTCACACAGTTCATTAAGACGCAACCAATAAATAAATAAACTTTTAATTGTGCAATCGATCGACGAACGAAATTGTCAACACAATAAAAATAAAAACAAGTGGGAAAGGCTATAGTCGAGCTCCCGTCTATAGGATACCCGTTACTTACCTAAATAAATTTAACTTTTTTTATTGCATGATTTTAGGCACTTTTATTGCTTAAAAGCTTTAATCAGCCAGTACCACCTTTCTGTTTGTCCGATCTTGTTGGGATTTAGTAGAATGATAGGTTATAACAGTAGCTAACGTTCACCGTTTAAAAAAACCTAATATCTTAAAAACTGTGCGTGTGGTGGATTTTCGCGATTTACGGAGGCGGAAAGGGGCGTGGCAAAATTTTGAAACAAACTTGGCCTGCGTGGGGTTTATAGAAATCTGTGTGCCAAATTTGGTTGCTCTAGCTCTTATAGTCTCTGAGATCTAGGCGCTCACACGGACGGACAGACGGACGGACGGACGGACGGACGGACAGACGGACAGACGGACATGGCTATATCGACTCGGCTGTTGATGCTGATCAAGAATATATATACTTTATAGGGTCGGAGATGCTTCCTTCTCCCTGTTACATACATTGCAACGAATACAATATCCCCTTTTACTTATTTTTAATAAGTAACGGGTATAATAATAACAACAATAAGTGTCTAAGCCTAATGAAGGTTAATGGACAGCAAAGTGCAGTTGAAAATTGTCAAAACTTCAAACTCAAATCATTGCCATGAATGAAACGAGTAGCTGAGTTAGTGAGAGAGGGAAGATTGAAGTGTTGTGTTGTGAGTAATGCAAAATAAACACAGTTAATAAATCGATCGAATTTCATTAATTGTAAAATAAACTGGAAACCAAAGAGAGGCGCAGTTGAGTTGGCTTTTTGGTTTGTCTTTTGGTTTATAGATACGTATGTGTGTGTTTGTGTGTGTGTGTGTGTGTGTGTGTATCTTGAGGAAGCATAGACAACAATCATGCGGCAACTCTTGGTGGCAAGTTGGCGACTGAATGCCAATGAAAGGCAGCTGCCTGTCTGCAACATGGACACATAGACACAGAGATGCATTGGCATGCGTAAGCAATGCAGTTACAGATACAGATACAGATACATTACTATACAGATACAGATACACTCACAGATACAGATACAGATACAGATACAGATGCTGGCATTGTTGATTGGTAGGCTGTTAACTGGCGACGTTAATTTCACTTTAACAAACATTTCGCTTGTCTCCAACCACAGCGAGAGGCGGAAGACAAAACGTAGGCAGTGCGAGGGGCAATCCAAGACTTTTGTGGTGGCTTTCAGTGTCGTTGTGACAGATCATATAGAAATGTGTTGCATTTTTAATCAAAACGATCGATCAAACGGTAGTTTTATGTCTGACTCTTCCCTGCCACACACACACACGCACACACACATGTGCATAACTCAAACATGCCACACATGTGTATTTATGAAGAGAAAGAGATGTGTACGCACATATGGCGCTCACTGTCTGCTCGTCCATCTGTCTGTCTGTTTGTTTGTTTATCTAACCGGGTTGTCTGTCCGTCTGCCCGTCCGTCCGTCTGTCTGTCTGTGCCTGCGAATGCAGCGGTTGACATACGATACCCAACCACAGACACAGATGCTCACTCGTACAGTGAGGCCTGCATATGTATTTCTGTCTGCAATTCCATTTAAAATTTGATCGATCGCCACTGAAAATGTAATTTGGCTGCATTTGCTATTAAGGAAACCCAAAAAAAAGAAGGATCAATTACTTTATTATTTGTTTTTTTGAAAGGAAATCGGAGAATGCAGCTGCTTGCTAAACGATGGAATGATAACTCAAAACTCGCTTATTAGCCCTTAGCCTAGGCTCGCCTTAACCCTTAACCCCTGGCGACCTGTGTGGGGCAACCTTGAAGTCGCAACCATCAAAAAAGCCATTAACGCCTGCCCCACAACCTTTGCCCCCTTCCATTCTCCCCCTGGGCCAACAAACGCTTATTGTCGTTTTCAGTATTTACTAACATCATTACGATGAGGCTGCACATTTTCTCAAGAACTATTAGAGTAACTAAACAAAATTATACAATGCAGCATGAGGCATGAGGAACGAGGCTTGAGGTTGCATTGAAGGCAAGAGTACACAGAAAGAAAAACCGCAGTTCCGGGATAGCACAGTGAACAGTTCGGTAATCCCGGATTTTCTTGAGCCAAGTTCGTAATTCTTGATTTAAGAACGATTTTTAAATTCCATCTCCTATTATTATTATTACTATTCAGTGAAATCAAATATTTTATGCTTTTTTGACAATTTCATTTAAAATTAATATTTTAAGTACACGTTTATAAAATACATGCTAAAGTCAAGAATTCTTAACTTGAATTTTAACATATAACTATTTTTTTTTTCTGTATAGCAGTGTGACCCCGAGATGGATTCTCCACCCACCCAGCTGAATGTTTGTTAGAGATACTCTCTCACAACAGCAACAACAACAACAACAACAACAATAAATGTATCTTTACATTTCTAAGAAGCATTTAATGCCATCACACGCCGACGCCAAGCAGGCGGGGCATGTGTGTTGTTGTTGTTGTTGCAGTAGTTGTAGTTGTTATTGTTGTTGTTGCAAGACTTTGTAATTTCAGCTTTGGTGCAGCGTCTGGCGCTGTTGCAAGTGTGACTATTAAATTGGCGGCGGTAATTTTAGGTTATTTCTCTCTTTTTTTGTGGCAAGTTGCAAGCTGAAAACTGAAACACAGACAACGAACGAACGCACGCAAAGCAAAGTCGCCCGCAGCAGCAGCAACAACAACTGTTGCAACAACAACAACAACTGCTGCAACTGCAACATCAGCTATAGACTGGGCTTGGCCAGAGTCTGGACCACACAGTTAAAGTCGAATCATTGCGTCGTCGTCGTCGCTTTAGGTTTGTTTGCCTTTACTGAAATTAACTCTGCGAGTCTATCTATCTCCCTCACGCAATCTCCACTCCTCACACTCTCTCTCTCTCTCTCTCTTTCTCTCTTTATTTCGACTGAAAATTATGCAATCGTTACACCCGCGGCACATATGAAAAGCGAGTCTGACAAAAGTCTACAGAGTTTTCGATTCTCAATTGAATTTGACGATGAATCTGTTTTTTTTTATGATTGCCTCTAAGAAAACCCACAACTGGTCAGTGGGCCACCCAATGTTTAATTGCCTTGGCTATCGCATCGATTGTGTAATTAAAACAGGTATTTTTCCCATCAAAGATGCAGCGCAGCAGCAAATCTGATTAGCGACCTACGCGCAACATTTCAGAATCTTTTTTGCGGCATTCTTGAGTGTCACACAGCAGTTGAAGTTGCAGTTGAAGTTGAAGTTGCAGTTGAAGCTGGAGATGATTGGAAGACTGGGGAACTGGGAGTCTGTAAGCTGGAGGCCTGTCCAACTGTCAGACATTGCCCACACGCTTCGCTGCACATGTAAAGCAGCTTTGGCGACTGTCAGAGCTATTTATTTAAAAGAGGCTGCCACATTCTGCCATTCTGGCTCAGACAGACAGACAGTCAGACAGACAGTGCCATCCAGTGACAAATCAATAGCCAGAACGTAGGCCGATCCATCGTGGCCAAGTGTAGGCATTAAATATGCTGCTGACACTTTTAAATCTTGTCGCCATCGCAATAATCTGTGGAGCATATCGAACATATCTCTCTGTCTCTCTCTCTCTCTCTCTGCCCCAATCAGTTGGCTAAAATTAATATTGCAACATTATCGAGTATCTATTGCGTGGGCTTGCAACTAATTAAGCGTCTTTTAAAGTCTGCTGCCAAAAACAGCAAACAGATAAACGTTTTGTACATTTGCTTCAAATTTTGATGAGTTCAAAACCCGCCCATAAAAGAAAAAAATATATATAAAAATACGACTACAACTGAAGCTGAAACTGAGATAAAAGACAGCCGCGAAGAGCTTGTTACAACTTAATGATCTCAGCTCACTTAAATAATGCAATAATAATACATTTTAAGAGCGGTAGCCATAAAAGTTGGACGTGAGTAAGGCTATCGTAATAAGTTGTTTGATATACAAAGGTCAAGGACTGACAATGTTTCAATCTACAAAAATCATGCGAAATTGGGTCAGAACTAGGTTAACACAAATTAAATTAAATTAAATTCTCTAGAGTCAGCTCTGTGTTACCCTAGAAAAAGGTGCAATTGATTCTAAATTGCCTGTTATTTGTTTTTTTAAAATAACTATTACTTTTGATGTATTACTTGATATAAGATTTGTAATTATAGATTCATCAAGTCGTTCTACTTGTTTTATAACTCTGCCAAAAATTAATCTCTACTATTTCGACATTATTTTCAAACAGGAATCGATTGATGGATGAAAATGTATTTGAACGTTATTCTCTTTTACAATTTTTTCTCTCTATAAACTTTTAAGTATCTTAAGGCATAAAATTTGACCTAGCTAAGTTTACTGACCGCAATAATTGTCCAGCTAAAAGAACCCCTATATAATTTGCTCCAATTGCAAATGCAATTGGAGATTCGCTTTCAAGTCGAATAAGCAAAAGTCGAGCCGAGTTGAGTCGAGAAGTCTAAGATTTAAATGCATGGCCAATCAGAAGAAAATCATTTGATTTACATTTTATGCGCCTGATGTTGAAGCTATTGAAGCTGCTGAAGCTGCTGCTTTCATTTCAATTGCACATTCTGAATTTATTAGTGCAAAAAGCGCTGCAAATGCCGAATGCCAAATTTAATTTATGCGATTTGAAAAGCCCGGCACAAAAGACAAAGCACACACAGCATCCAAGTTGGACTCCAGTCTCAGTCTCAGTCTCAGACTCAGCCAATTCCAATGCCAATGCCAATGCCAATGGCTTTTGGATGCGATTGCGATTCCGAATGCGAATACGAATGCGAATGCAAATTTGCCGTTGTCTTTTGAGCCACTTGAACTTCTTGCGCCGTTTTGCAATTGATGCTGATGCTGAGATACAATGTTGAATTGCCTGATGCGCAGGACGTTGTTGTCAGTCAGCTGAAATGGCAACGGCCATGGCAATGGCAATGGCCATGGCAAGACAGGCACAAGCCAAAAACAGAAACAGAAACTGAAACAGAAATTTACAACCGAAGCAGTGCAAACTGAGAGCAGCTGCTACACACGAAAAAAAAAATAATATTCTGAAATTCAAGTCAAAAGTTCTTGATTTTAACTTGTATTCAAACTCAAAATATTCACGATATTATTCTTAGCTGTACACAATACACAACGTAGCATTAAAATAGTCAAAAAAGTCTAAAGCATTTATAGATTGTTCTTGGATCAATTATTTCGTAATCTATTTAAACCATTTCGATATTATGGAACTTTTGACACAGTCTGGTATTATTTGTATCCCGGATTTTTTTTTCAGTGCACTTGGACTGCTGCATGCCCCATCTGGCGATGGGGTTCGAGGCTTATCTTGTCACACAGCTAGATACCAGACCAAACCCCGCTCCTTCTTCTCCTTCAGCTCTTTCCATTTGGCTTCACTTTGCCCTGGCGACGAATTGACGTATGTTTCAAGCCAAATAGAAATGGAAGACAGATAGAGAGAGAGAGAGAAAGAGAGAGAGAATGTTTGAAGGAAGTGATCTCATCGTAAATTACAAATTACACAAAGTCACGATATTAATTTCAGATACTCGCACACTTTTTCACTCGTGTAGACATCGTTGTATCTGCTGCTGTTTTGTTGTTATAATTAAATTGTCGCCGTTTTTTTTCTATTTTTTTTTGCTAGCATAAAACAAATGCTAGCCATGGGAATTGATTAATGTTTCTGAATTGATTGAGCGCGGCAAAACAAAACACACACAAAAAACACAACGAATTGTGTAAGAATCTTTTAGAGCCGACAGCAAATTTACATAACTTAAAAGGAATTCCGTTTGCTGAGGGTCAAACACCTACACCAAAGAAACAGAAACAGAGAAAAACTACAAGTTTGCTACCATTTGGTTAGATGAGAACAAGTTCATTAGAAGTCGGCGGTCTCTGTTGGCCCGAATGGGAATTCTGGCCGGCGAAAGGTGACCCACATGTGGTGAAAGCCACGGCATTAACTCAAAGCGCCTTTAATCAGCCTTTGACTAAAAACTGTTTCATTGAAAAATGTCTCAAAGTGCACGGTCATGGCATAAGTCGAATGCTAATAACTAACACTGACCCACAAAAGTATGTGTAAGACACAATCACCCACGCCCACACATAAGTTTTTTCTTTTAATTGAAATTTAACATAAATTTTACAAGCCGATTTTTGTGTTGTTGTTGTTGTTTGCTGGAATTTTGATTTGTTTTTGAATATCGTTCTCGGAAGCAGCTTTGGCATTTGGCAATCTATTTCCTGTTAGCGGAACGAGTTCTCTGTAAACGGTTATTGGCCCGGCCCTTTACGCAATCGATAAGCAATAATTTATAGCCATAACAAAAACAAAGTCAAGTCAACTGAAGCCCTTCCGCATCGCTTTCATTAATCATTAATGCACATTTGGTTTTACTTTTTTTATTGCTTTGTCTTCGTCGATTTGTTTACTTTAAATTGTTGACATTTGGCTAAGTGCATAAATTTTAATCCCAAAGACGACGCGTCGCGCTTTTCATCTCTCGGCTGGCCAAGGAAAACGCATTGCCAAACATACAGCAAATATTATTGATAAACATTGCAAGCAATCGAAAGGAGAAGCTTAATTAATAAAGCAAATATTTTACTATTTGCAATGCGCAAAAAAGCAAACTTATGCAACATGCCGCATTGCAACTGCAACAGTCAGAGCAACAACAGCAACAGCAACAACGCCTGCCATAAATTTACACATTGTCAGGTGTGCACAGTTTTTTGCTGTTGCCAATTTTCTAACAACTAACAAATTCTGCCAACAAATTGGTAAAATATTTGCATGCACAAGTGTTTCACTCTCAACTCGGTTTGTACTTGAATCTGTGCCACATGTAGGTGGCATGCCACATGCCACACAATAAAATAAAGGAGAATGAGTGGGTAGAATTGACTGATTAAATGAATTTTAGTTGAATGCACTTATATTAAATTTGAATAAATTAATCATGTTCTAAAATTAAGTGACAAAAACGATGTTGTAGTCAAAGTTTCCTTGGTTAGGGTATAGAAATATGCACATGTGCAATGGAGTTCGAGTTATGTCACCCGGCTGGGCATGGGCAGCACCTGGACGGGCCAAGGCGTCGTTTTTTGACGTGTTGCAGACATAAACAAGCAACAACAGCAACGACAGCAACAAAAACAATGCCATGTTGCACTTGTTGTTGACGCTGTTGGTAATGGGAGACGACGCTTTGACTTTGGCTTGTTACCTGTTGCAAGTTGCAAGCATCGTTTTATTTTTATTTTTTTTTGTTTTGCAGCTGACCTTCGGTATTTTGTAACTATGATAATTTACATGGCAAAAAACAAAACAAAAGAAAAACAATGCAAATAATATTATTGCTGGAGACATTCCTGGTTATAGCCATGGACAAGGTCAACTGCATTTATAAAATAAAATGCGCTTGGCCTTTTTATGTGCTGCATTACAAATCAATATAAATCGAAGAGTTATAAAAAGCTGAGCAGACCATAAATAAAAGGCCATACAATGAAATGTCTCAAGATGCCACCATCAGCTGCAAAAGCCAATGCCACAAACTGGAATCGCATCGGGTGAATGGCACAAACTTGGAACTGGAGAGTCTTCCTCTCTCTTTCCCTCTCACTCTCACTCTCCCTCTCTCTCTCTCTCTTTCTCTCAGTCTCTGGCTGCTGTGGGGCCAACGCATTGATAACTGCAAGATGCTTGCCAGGCACATAAATCTTTTCACACCCAAGACCAGACCCCAGTCTTCAGTCTCCAGTCTTCAGCCTCCGTACCCCAGAGCAGCTTTAGCTTTAGCTCCTACTTCATCTGCGACTTGGTATCTGTGCAAAGTGCATGTAGTTTTGAAATTTGAGCTACGCATGCGACGACGCTCAGGCAGAGCTAATTACTAGACCAAACTAAAAGCTGGCAAACAATTCTATAAAATGAAAAGAAAACTAAAAAAAGCTGGGAAAATAAAAACAACAAACGTACAACGTTGTCTGATTATCGCTAGTCATAATTTACAAGGCAACAACAACAATCACTGATATTTTTCTGGTTTTTTAATTGGCAAAAACGAAGCGGCATGATATCATATTGTATACTATATAAGCAGTAATAATTTATTTTTAGCCAAATTGACAGCACAGTTGAGTGAAGTCAAAAAGCAAAAGTCCAGATAAATGTGTGTTTAGTTAAAGCACACAGATAGAGACAGTGAGAGCAAGAAGAGAGAGAGAGAGAGAGAGAGAACTAAAACTCAACAATTTGGGAATTTAATCATACGCTGATTTGGCTTATCAATTATAATTTTCGGCATTGCTGGCTGGTGTGAATAATTACCGACTCTGTTCAGGGTTCAATGTCATTAAAAATGCCAATAAAATCATTTATAAACAGCTCTTAAAACTCAACAACACAACGAGATTCTTTCAAGATGAATTTTTAATTCATATTAATTCAGATTTAATTGAGATGATTTTTAATTTCACTTTCTTAACAAATAAATGCAAGCTCACCTTATACTTCAAATGTTGTTTTCTTTTTTGCCGTGTACCACGTTGCGTATGATTGACATGCGACACGGATAGGAGGAAATATAGAAATTTGACCGCCTGCTGTAAAGTTAAATGAATTGCACCTTAATCCACGGAAAATCGTCTTCGAGTCTCGAATCTGTAATGAAACCGAAAGGGGAAAGCAACAATGAAAATTAATTGTAAATTCAATGTTTTCCCTGACTTGAAGTTGTTTACAACTATTGCTATTTTTGTTAAGGCCAATGAGGGCATATGCGGCGTATGCGCGATGTTGCTTGCTGTATTTGAAAACACATCGTGTCGTATGGCAATCAACGCACACAGCTGGAGACTTCTAAGTTTGTTTACATAAAAAAAAATCTACAGGGAAAAAACGTTGAAAATATGTCATGATGCTGCAATTTTCATGTTGCGTTTACAAATGATGTGAAAGGTACAATTTACAAACAATAATAGAAAGCACAATCAATTCATTATGAAGTGAAATAATAATATTAATTGGCACACGGATAGTAGAAGAATTTTAAAACTAAACAAGTAGTATTTTTGCCTAGTGTAATTGATCCGCATCACAGATTTGAGGACTTATGCTATACTTGATAATGCGGGATCAGGTCAGCTGATAAGAAAACCTTTAAGCGAAACTAATCAACAGACGTTCGACTTTAGTTGCTATTGAGACGGACTGAAATACAGTCGATCGCAATGAGATCTTGTTTATATTTAGTCGGATTAATGTTGATCTTAAGTTCTCTTGGGGCATCCACCAGCATAGAAAATTTGCAGCTCAGTCCACGATTATTATACAGAAGGAAACTTGGAACTCAAGCAGAGAGCAGCAAAAGTCCTGCGAACTGGACCCGTGCATTGTTAAATAAGTTGTCTTTGAACCATCTGACATATAAGCTGAGTCAGGCCAAGATCTTGGAAAATAATGAGCTGCTCTTTGAAATGCAAACATATCTTATTGCGCTGGAAGTGAAGCGAGCTTGGGACAAACAGTTGGAAGAGCAAGAAATGAGTTCGGAATCTATGAACTGCGATTCGGATTGCGTGAATGACGAATATGAATTGAAGCAGACGAAAATAAATTTTTTGGAAACACCCGTATTAAATTTTAGAACGAAATATGTATAATAAAGAATTCCCAATGATTTTAAATGGCGTTTTTACTGTAGTTTATCTTATCACATTTGCATTTGATAAGAATTTTTCGTTAATCCAAAGTGGGCTGCAAATATTGTTTTTACTTTTTCTATGGAAAGTGAATTTCTGCAAACATATTTTAGACCCTCTTCTATTACTATTTGTATAATTTTGTAAGTTGATGCGTGGAAATCATAGACGATAAGACACTCACCCACATTTGTGTGCGCATTTGCAAATGGAATTGAATGCACTAGTTATAAACATGAAATTCAATATGCTGGCTTTGAGTTGATGAGTAATACAATACAATTCTATAGCCTTGACTTAATTTGCAGCGTCTCTTTTTACTTTGAAAGTTGCAACGAAAACAGAATTCACACGCTTGGCCAGCCAACAATGTGGCAGCAACAGATACAAAAACAAAATCAACACTCAACCCATATTCAGCTTGGCACTTGGCTTTTATTTTCAATGTCAAACTCGAGGAGGAAGTCGAGTCAACAGCGAGAAAGAGAGTAAGAAAGAGAGAGAGAGAACTTTAGACAATCGCTTGTTGTCCCACAATAAATCACTAATGGCCCCTCGCAAAGCTGTCTGTTTAAGGCGCCATAAATTCTAAAAAGCCAAAACCGAAACCAAAAAGGTTCTAACACTTTAGCCAAAAACATTCGAAACTCCTAAAAAAAAAAAAACTTAAACTCTCATCGACTGCAATCAACAGCATTCATAATTTATGCGAGTTGCTTTGATATCAAATTATTGTGTCTGTCCACATGAGTTATAGCTATTGAGCCCAGATTCCTTGTTGTTGTTTCTTGTTTGTGCCATTTCCTGTCGGCATTCACTAATTTTGTTAGAACACTGCAAAAAGAAATGCACTGTTTGTTGCAACTGCTATAACTGATTAACTAAGGCACCCTGTATTTTAGTTTAAACAAGTTTCACCATATATTACGAAATTTGCATAAAAATTACTATAATTATAATAGTAAACAAAAGTTGAGTCACAAATCAGATAGACACAGAGGCAGAGAGAGATTAGCTCACCGAAAATGCGCATTAACATTTGAAAAGAGTCAACGAAAAATCAACGAAATCTATGGACTTAGCTGCTGATAATCGAAAGCAAATTGAATTAATAATAACGAGCCAATAGCTGTCCACCACACAGAAATCATTTTGAATTATTGTATTGGGAAAATTGTCATAATTTCAACTAATGTGTGCCTCGTCGCATTGCGTATACGCCGCGCTGTCGCTTTCAAGTCAAGTCAAGCGAGTCAAGTCGACCAGTATTTTTGTGCATGTTATCGAAAAGAAATTTGTATTTGTACTTTTTGGCTCTTTTGGCTTTTTGTATGCCAAGCGTGCTTGTCAAATAAAATGTAAAGTTTATGTGACAGTTTGGCGATTAAAAAAATGCTTTGAAAAAAAAACTGCGTTTTGATGTCAGTCCAACAAAAAAAAGAGAGCCCAAAAAAATAAAAGAGATTAGAAACTGTCGATCGATGGAATATTAAAAGCAAAATCGAAAATTATTTATTTAAATGTAAATGCAGTGAGCCAAAAAATTACCAAATATAAGTTAGTTTAGTGTTTTAAGTAGTGAAAGTATGATGAGCTCAATTTACAGTATCTAATTAAAGCATAGTTTATTGTGGAAAATTTAGAGTCGCATGCGCGCATTGAACTGACCCTTGACACTCGGCTTGTATTCTCTCTATTATTGCGTGCCACTGTTCAAAATGATGCAGGTATCTCAATTGGACATGAGGGTTGAGGGAACTCAAAGTAAGCATGCCAAAATACTTAGCATGCTTAGCTCAAGTGTTCCCAAGAGATGGAGAGAGAGAGAGAGCGAAACAGCAATAGAAAAATGAAAATAAAAATAAATTAAAATTGAAGCAATTAAAATACGACCCCAAACCAGCAGCATGACAATTGCGCATGAGTTTTCCCCTTATCCCTGTCGCTCTGTAGTTCCTCTGCTGAAATTACCACCATGATAGTAGTTCGACAATTCCTTTACAGCTGTGAGTACTCGT
This sequence comes from Drosophila limbata, assembly GCA_963924055.1. Classification (NCBI taxonomy): domain Eukaryota; kingdom Metazoa; phylum Arthropoda; class Insecta; order Diptera; family Drosophilidae; genus Drosophila; species Drosophila limbata. Next base: position 29,214,719 of record OZ001352.1, on the reverse strand, counting down.
ATTGTTCGAAACATTCATTTCGTGTGCCCAGCAACCACAAAAACTCATTGCAAACAAAAGTGATCGACGATAAAACGACTACAGACAATTCAAACGACAACAACAACGACAACAGCAAAAACAACAACGATGACGTTGTTAAAAGACAATGTTTGGCAGTCCCGCATTTAGTGACAATTAAGAAATCAAACCTGGGCCTTAGCTGGGCAATTGTATTGGAAAATCGCTTACCAGGAGCTGCCTGCCAGTAGCTTTATTTCCTCGATGACAGACTCAGACTCAGACCTAGACCCAGACCCAGACCCAGTCGGACCCCTGGTTGCCAGTTGCCAGTTGCCAGTTCGCTTTCCACTCTAATGCAAATGTGCAATTAAATTGTTGACGTCGCCTGTCGTTTGCTGCTAATCAAAATTGTACGATCATAGGACATGGAACAGACCCCATAGCCAAGAGAGCGTAACAACAACAACAACAACAAACACATTTTTTGATGGCTTTTTAAAAAGCAGGCAATAAGTTGTAATTGACCTTTTTAACATTGCCAAAGCAAATAAATTGTGGGCGGTCGATCGTTTGCCGAATAACGATTTAAAGCCAAATTTGGCATGGAAAACCAATAGGAAAAGCCATTAAAGAGATTCACAAAAAAATGTGTTATAAAAAAAACAACACGAAAAATACCTCAAGCAAATAGGAAATGCATAAAAAGAACATAAAACCTTTTAAAATACTCGTATTTTCACAATGCGTAATTCGATAATTAGCTTCACATATTTGCACAAATTAATTATCAATTTGTCTGTGCAGTTTTTTTAATAGCATAATTAAATTGAATTTAATGAGCTGACTGGAAATTCTCGAAGATCATAGAATGTTCCACACAGCTGATGCAGTTGTAGCTACGGGCAGGGTATAATTGTAGTTGGTAGAGTTGACAGAGCTATAAAGCAGCATGAAGTCAGAAGGGGACAAGACTCTGCCACATATGGTTACAGTTCGGTAATTTTCATTTTATTTTCAAGTGAAAATGTAGCTATGAGACCGCCAGAGAGGGAGAAAGAGAGAGATGGGTATCTCTATTTGCCACACACGCTTAAAACTATAAATTGAAACGGGTGTGTCATTATTTTCAACTGAATTTCATGCCACATGCAAGGCAGGGAATGAGGGACCTACACTGTAAAAAAAATCATTTAAATTCAAGTTTAAATTTCTTGATTTTAGCATATATTTTTTGCGTATGTATTCAGGATATTATTGTTAAATTAACAAGATATTATGCGGATTAAATGTTAACCACTCAGCAATAAAATAGTGAAAAAAAAAGCCATTGCCATTTGTTTTCCCGTTTTTTTGTGTGTAAGCCTCGAGGTTGTTGTTGTTATTTTTGTTATTTTTTACTGTGGGCCAACGTGGGCAGGCGCAACACATTTTGACAGAACAGTTAGTCAGTTAGCCTTTTTAGACAAGGTGTTGCACAATTCAATAGAACATTTATTGGCCAACACTTGGCAGCCAATTTATTGCAATGACATCGATTTGGAGTAGGCAAAAGGGAACGGCAAGGAAAAGGGGCAGAAGCAATCTCACTCAGTTTAGTCAGTTGCATAAATGAGCCAAACAAAATAAACACACACACACACACACGTCTGTATCGAAATGCATGTGTAAATCTATCTTCAGCTTTGAGCTCTGCCAATGTATGCAAAAGTCGTAAACGTGGCCAAGAACCGACGCCAGCTTGATGGCAGCTAAAACGTCTACAAAGTAACTAAAAGCTGCTAAGCTTGTGCGCAATTAGAATAGTTGTTGTTGTTGTTGCAGTTGCAGCAGTTGCTCTTGCAGTTGCAGTTGTTGTTGTTGCAACATGGCTACACATGTTGCCAGTTGGCAGAGATCTTGACTTGGCTTGGTTTGGTTCGGTTTGTTTGTTTGCCATGCGCCTAACTAGCTATCTATATTTGAGCAGATTGCGCTGCTAACCTCATTGCAATCTTGGCCCAAACTGGCAAACCAAGTGGCAGTCGTAGCTAACAGACTAACTGACTCTCGGCCAAAGTGACTAACTGACTGCAGTTTGAAGTTGTTTCGTTGTTGGCCCGTTTGCTTGGCTTGGCTATCACTTGTACATTTATTGCTCACATTTTTGCATGTGTGAGTAAATTGTTAACATGTAGACAAGTGTAATTTAGTTGTTAGCAAAGAGAGAGAGAAAGAACAAGAGAGAAAGAAAGCGAGAGAGAGAGAGAGAGAGAGAGTGCTGTTGCTGTTGAAGAACACTTTCAGGCAGCAACATTTGCAGCATTGCATTGACAACACGTTGACTACAACAAATTGAAATTTAAAACGCGCCTTTTTGGCCAATTGGCCAAAACTGGTTGCCAACATTCAAAGACTTGGCCAGCCAGCCTGTCGCATTTATTTAAATTGTATCTAAACTGTTTGACTAGATTTATTATTAGCCTGTTGGCGGCTTAATTAGCCAGCATTTTTTTCTAAATGCGAAACCAATAAACAAAACAATAGTAGAAAGGAAGAGGCAGAGAGAGAGAGAGAGAGAGAGAGAGCGAGAAGAGCAAAGAGTGTCTGCATTATCAGCTGTTAGCCAGCTGCCATTGTTATTGTTGTTGCTGTTGTTGTTTATAAAGCTGAAAGTCGTTAACCTTCGTTGTAACACATTCATCATCATCACTCACCTCAGTAGAAGAGGCAGCAACACGCACACAACAACAACAACAACAACAACAACTGGCAAGTACAACAACTTGTAGTCAATGCAGCTGTAAAAAGAAGTCGTCTTAATCTTAAACGACGTCTCCATCCATCTCAGAAGGCAGCATCAGCAGCAACAGCAGCAACAACAGCAGCAACAACAACATCAGCTGGGCAGTGGCTGCTTTTAGCCAGTTTTGTGTTGATGCTTTTGTTTGCTGGCAGCATTTGAAAACCAGCGAGGAAGTTTACCGACTGACAAACTGACGTGGTGAAGAATTGACGGGCTGGCCTTTAGAAGGCAACTGCAACAGAGCAACTGCAACAGCAACTACAACTGCGACACATACAACAAATAAGTAAACAGCCCGCACTTATAACAAATTAGCTTGGCACAGAAATAAAAAACTGGTAGAAAATATAACTAGACTCAAACAATACCGATTGTGAGAGTCCCTGTACTTATTCTTTAAAAAAAAAGGAAATTATACCAGACTTATTATTAAAACAAACAATTTTAATTTAATTATAATAATAAATCTTTTTATACCGCAGACTTTTTTTCAGACTATTATTGAAAGTTTATATAAATTTAATTATTTATTCACAGTTTTAGTTTCAGTTTAATTGTTAATATTTGAATTTAAAGCCAGTGGATTTTAATAAAGGAAAACTTACACACCAATTTTGGTGCCTCTAGCTCTTAGAGTCTCTGACATCTGGATATTTATGTAGACAAACAGACAAACGGAATTAGCTAAAACAATTTTAAGGAATCGAACATTCCTTTTTTTGTCTGTGACACACATTTTACTTATTAAAAAAGCTTATTTAAAAGCTCAACTTTGAATCTTTAAGTACAGGGTCTTAAAACCCAAAAAAAAAAGAATCTAGGCAACTTGGCTGGATCAGACATTGAGCATCCAGAGGAGAGGCAGAGAGAAGAGTGAGGGAAGAGATTGTCTGCTCCCAACTATATTTGGGAAATCGTCATGCTAGTCGACGACATTTGAAAGCGTTTGAAAGTGTCACGTTTGGTGAAATGTCTAGAACTAAATATGGAGAAAATTGGGTACACACGGAGAGCTCGGCAATGCAATCATTTGACTTGACACTTTCTAAGCCAGACGCCGCCGCACAAATGAAGAATGCAAACAGAGACAGAGGGACAGACAGAGAGAGAAAGAGAGACAGACAGACACAGCTGAGTGGAATCGCGGCTGCTGTTGATGCCACAAAAAGGTTCGGCGGATGTTTGCCTCGAGTGCGAGTGCTGAAGGCAGCCCAAAATAACTGTAAACGAACTAACAATGCAACAAGCAACAGCACAAGAACAACAGCAACCAGCAGCAACAACCGACAACGACAGCAGCAACTCGAGTGAAATAATTAAAATTCCATGCTCATAACTTCCGCAATTAAGGCTGATAGACGACTGAAGTTGAGTCCTACTCCCAGCAGAGTCCAAGAGGCCAACAGGAGTCGGCAACAGCAGCTAATTTCCACGCACAGTTGACGCAAACTTCAGAGCACTCTACAAAGCAACAGCAGCAACAGCAGCAGAACTTGCCACTCGTTGCAAGAGTCGCTTTCTGTCTGACAGGCAGGCAGGCAGGCAAACAGCGAGGCAGTCAGACGTTTGCCTGGATGGCTGACTGGCTGGATTGTTGGCCTGTTGGCGTGTATCTTCGAGATACATGGCTGCAACGACAACGACAACGACAGCGTCGACCAACGCATGCCACACGGAACACGCCTGCACTAATGAAGTAATTCATTGAACCGTGCTACGCCAGCGCCTTTGCCATTAGTTTAGTGTTGGCTACGCTCTTCCCTTTTCCCTCTTCCCTCTTCCCTCTTCCTCTTTCTTTCCCCTGCCCCTTCTCCTTTGTCTTTAGCATTACCGACCCTTTTTGTATTTACCAAAAAGCTGACTCTGTTTACCTCATGCGCTTCCTGGATCGCACATTAGATCACTCACTGACAGCAGCCTGGTCAGCAGTGAGCAGGCTTTGACCTCGCCTTAAATGCATTGGCATTGGCATTGGCATTGGACCACTCCCAGTTTTTTTTGGCCACGCTATCAGCTGACCAAGCCCAAAATGATGGCCGTTGAGAAAAATGTCTTTGATAATTAAGCGGGCCATCGCAATCACTCCACACACCACTCACTGCAATCCACACTCCACTCTCCACTCTTTAGTGTCCACAGTCCACACTCCAGAGTCCGCATTCTAACGATTGCACTTTCTCGAAAATGCACAAGAACTTTATCTGGCACGCCGCTTGCCGCTTGCCGCTTACTGCTTACTGCTTGCCACATGCCGCATGCCGCACGAGCCTGCCATAAACTAGTAGCCAAGACTACATTCGGGGTAGCCCGACTGTAAGAGACCCTGCAACTATTCTCCAAAAACTCATACACATTAAGTTTTTTTGTATTTCCCAGAATCGAATTTTTAGTCTTTAAAATAAAGTTAATTTTATTATAATTATTAATTTTTTAGTTTTACTTTAGTTTTCGGGATATGTTTTCGTCACTAGCGTGGACTGCCGTCTACAGTGCTCCGATCATAATGAAATTTGTAGGACTGTTTCAACATTTAAATCTATAGCTTTAAAATTATTTTTTAACTTTTTTTCTTTTTTATTCTTTTTGATGGCAAAACACAATAATAAATTAAATATGCTTAGGATATTTAGGAATCTATTTTCCAAGTTTTGTGGCTCTTGGAGTCTCTACACACGCAGTTTTAAACGCTGATGGCATTATTCTTTTGACAAACTTAACAGACTTTTTGTACTTTCTAAGTACAGGGTCTAAAAAGTAGCTTAACTTAAATCGGAGAGTGGCTGCTCAGTTGAGAGAGTGTTCACATCATCTTAATAGAAATATGGGTGTTATGTATGTGTGTGTGTGTGAGCTGTGTGTGTGTTGTGCATATCAAAATCCATTAGTGGCTTTTGTAGAAATAATCAACAACGACACCAAAAAAAAAACTGCAAACGGCGGCAGACGATGCGGAATTTCCGCCGAGAGTAACTCCTTGGAGAGACGAGGATGGACTTTAGTTGCATGCCCCATCTCTGTCAGTCTGTCGCTTGGTCGATTACTTCGGCAGTCGGTCGTTTGGTCGGTCATATCTACGGTCGGGCTAAGTGAACATTTGTAATGGTCACTCAGGCGGCCAAAGCGTCCGTCGTCTATCAGCAAACGCGTTTGTTACGCTGTCCACACACACACACACACGCACACTTTCGAATTTTTGTTGTTGTTTGTTATTCACTCAACAGCAAATACGTATTCGCATCTAATCATTTGTTTTCGTTGTTTATTTCAAACAGAGCGTATCGAGCGCATTTTGTAAAATATAATTACAATTGCGGTTATTTGATGTGTGTATCTCTATCTCATTGTGTGTGTGTGTGTGTGTGTGTGTGTGTGTGTCTAGTTGTTGTGCGCTGGTCAGTGCTCCTCTTGTAGTAGTTGTAGTATAAAAAATTGCATTTAATTATAAATTCTATAATGAGCCAAGCGCAAATAATTTCCCTTGTACACACACAATCTTTTTCCAACAACCATTTGGCCGTCGACTGTCGACTGTCGACTGGCGGCGATTAAATTAATCAGCGTCATGTGGTGATTGACTTGTCGGCATGCAAATATGTATAAATATGCACACACATCTAGCATATTTACATAGTCGCCCTGTGCTGTAAATCATATTTCTGCATATAAATAAACGTAAACTCTGTAGAATTTATGACCCACGCTGTTGTAAATAACAAAACTGACACTTGCTGACGTCACACACGGAATGCAAAGAATTCTTAATCTAAAACTAACTATAGATACATATACACATACCTGTTTAGCATACGTGAATATTGCGATAGGTTTCAGTTCATTGAAAGCCCCAATAAACCCATGATTATATTTATAAAATAAATTTAAAAGAAACGTCATTAAAGTTACCTTTCATTTTCTACACAAATATCGTTGCTAGATAAACAGATTATTGTTCATTTTTTTTATAGATACATAGACAACGTCGTTAAAGATACATTATTTGGTATATACTACGCACACAATTCATTCAGCTTGCCACTTTTTGTTGCCCCAATAGATTTATGTCCGATTCGACCTTAACCAATTTATTGAGGCATTTAAAAGCGGCGACTTTTGTAGCCTTTTTTCATAGACTCAATATAATTTTTACGATGCTCCTGACTGAACCGTGACACCAACAGATATTTATTTTTCACAATTCAGACAAACAATCAAACGAAGGCAGATGAATAATATATGAAAATGTTGATTATTTTGTTGTTCTTAATGTCAGAATGAAACAAGGCGTTCTATTAGTCGCTCTGGTCCAAACTATAAATTTATGGCGTCTTTAGGTGCAACAAAACCAACAACAATAAAGATCTGACAAAATTTGGCAATTGTTCAAGGTTGTACAGAATTTGTACATACAAATATTAAAGCTAATTTCGATAGACAGCAAACAATTTCTCAGAGACCGATCATCTCACAATCTTGGCTGCATTTGGATTTTCTTTTTCCACTCTCAGAAGAAAGTTCTTTTCTTTCTTTAAATTAGACTGAAGCACATGTTTAGTCGTATTTGTTTTTGTTTTTTATTTGCTTATCAATGCTGTGGCGTCTCTAATTAATTTCTTTTGCTTCTTCCTCTCGCTCGAATTGTTGTCCAACGATAGATCCAAGAGATCCGGTCTCCACGACAACGACGACAACGACAACTTTGCTGCGCCCACGTAGGCATAGCAAACTAATTAAGTCGCATATACATAACGCCAGTTTTTTTTATCAAGCGATAAAATAAAATACAAAACAAAAACAAAACCAGAAAGAAAAAAATAGGTAAAATAAAAACAAAAACGTTGCTATCTACGTGAAAACCAACACAGACACATTTCACATATATTGTAGATAATCGACAGAAGAAAGAAAGAAAAAAAACGAAAAAGAACTGAAACTGTTTATCAGCCTCTAATGAATGAAGCTTGGTCAGTGATAAGAGGCCCAAAACTCTTTAAGCCACGCACGTGTGCTGCCAACAACAACAATGAAAACCACAAACAAAAAGCAGCAGAAATATGTATGTGGTTTTTACTGATATACCCTGTTGTTAAGTGTAAAGAAAGGGTATATATGTAAAGTGCAGATAAAAAATACTTTTTGGCAAAAAAAAAAACTATTAAATTGGAAAAATAAATAAACACAAAATTATGTCGATTAATTAAGTTAAGCTAGCTTCAAATATATTACAGCGTATCTCAACTGGCGAGCATAGTAAATAATTTCCATTTTATGTTGCTTGTTTTTTTTTTTTTTTGAGGGGGGGGGGGTTTTAATAATATTTTTGTATAACAATTGCTGACGCTGCTTGAACGCCCATCAATCAAAGCGCTCGAGTGTCTCTCACAAAAATATTTATAATAACTTGAATTTATTTTCAGTTTTTTTCTTCTTTTTTTTTGCATGAGTAGCTTTCAGCGTTTTCAATTTCATTTAGAGGCTTTTAATTGCCGAAATCAATTCAAAAGCCAGTTGAACGCGTTAAAAGCAGCCACAGCAGCCGCAAAAAAAAAAACCAAAATAATAATAATAAAAAACAACAGCAACAATCGGACAAAAATGTTTAATAATTATTAACAAGACGACGGAGTTCATTAGCGCCGCAGGCAATATCAGAGAGAAAAAGATTCGTAAAAAATTTGAATAGAAACACAAATAAATGTTGGGTAATTAAGACTTGTCTTCTGTTTGCTGCATGTGAATATTATGAATATTTCTGAGTACTCGTACTTTGTTCAGTGTACTGTGTTTGGGAGCTTTGTGCTTCCAAAAAGGCGTCTCGAAACTTGTTCTACAACTTGTTTTTACATAGCGACTAGAATTGCAATGTGGCAAGTGGCAAGGCGGCAAGGCGGCAACTCTGGCGATAATGTGTAGCAGCCGCACCATATGCGATAATGTTGCTAGCACATGATATAACAAAATTGGAATGCGCTGCAATTGCTCGCACACACACACAAACACACACACACACACACACATACACTTATAACATAAACTATTGGCTTGTATTACAGTTTATCAAGTCAGCTCAGCTCAGCTCAACTGAACTCAACTCAGTTCTGTTTGCTCGTAGAAGAAGCATGCTTGGACTGCAGTAAATTTCCATAAATTTACATGCCATAAATCAAATTGAAAATGTTTTACTGAAATCTCTCTCTTCTCTCCACTCTGTCTGTTATCTTCATTGACTTGTCTATCTGTGACTGGGCTGCTGTGCCGAAGAAGAAACTAAACAGTGGGCTTATCAATCCAACGCTGACAAAGTGCAATCAACTCTGCAACTGCGTTTCCTCGTAAGAGTCGATCGTGCTGATGCTGCTGTTGGCAATAATGATGATAATAATGATAATGATGATGATGAGTAACCCACCAGTTGGACACCCCACGCACTCCACACACTCACACACACACACACTGACTGTCTGTCTGACTGACTGGCCGCATGTTTTTATTATTTGGTTAAACAAAACACAGCCGGCTAAAATGGCAAAACGCTGACGGTTGATGTTGACGTTGACGCCGATGAACTCATTCATTCAAGAGATATCTGAGAACTGAGAACTGCGAACTGCAAACTGTGCCTGAGACCACAGACAATAGCTTCCCCAAAATGGCAGTCAGTCCGTCAGTCAGTTAGTCGAGTTGACTTTGGTTTATTGACTGCCTGCTAAAACATGGCTAATGGACTTTGGGGGCCTAAAAGGAAAAGGAAATGCAGCCAACAATAAAAACGTGCAAAGAACATCAAAGTAAAAGCCACACATGTGCGATTCTTTCTCTCCGTCTCACCTTCTCTCTGTGTATTCTCTTTGACTCAGGCAATGACTAATTCACAAAACTGAACAAAGTGACAAAGTCCAAGAACAAAATGAATACGAATACAATGAGCATGATCCCGTGTGTCGACAATACTCGAATGCTAATTAATATGCAGTCTAGTTTTATTTGGGGCAACTCGACAATGACGTCATCAACTGCAACGGCAACAGCAACAACATTATTTAAAGTATATTTGTAAAACTGCCGCGATTCGTTTTCATATTGCACTTGGCAGACACTCGAAATTGTATCTCGGGGTCTGTGGCGCTTCATGCGGCATTGCTCGTTTGCTGCTGCCGATTGCACTTTTTCGCAAAGTGCACGTTTAGGAAATTTTTTATTTATATTTAATAATATTGTTTTGTTGGTTTTGTTTACTTTTTAAAGGCGACGGCGCTGTGTGACATGTGTTTTTGTTGACTACACCTAAAATATAGATCGCATAATATTTGAAATTGGACTTACGAGACTGATATTCGCATTTTGTAGGTTTTACAAGGAATGAAAGATTGCACGTACCTATAAAGAAATATCGAAGAAAAATACTCAGAATTAGTAAAATATATTTAAGGAATTTTGACAGTTAGTTAACTAAAGTTAAACAATATGCACATAGAAAATACAATATAAGATGTAAATTTCATAAATATAAGTATTACTCTCAGAGTGGTGAATAATCTTTGTTTTATCGATCACATTTATTGTATTTATGTTAATAATCATTATTTAAGTGTTATTGTTTTAGTTTAAGAAAACAAAAGGTTTTTAATCTTAGAAACAATGATGTCTCAACGACCCACGATTATTTAACTAATTATCTTTTCCTTTGTTCTTTTGTTTTTATTTTTTTAATCAAATATTGCACCTTCGATTGCTTGAGAATTATTTAAAATCCAAATTACTAATCAGCATATTTAGCTGACAAGATTTTTGTAAGGAACATCTGTATCTATATGTATTCCTTATCAATGAATATGCAATTTAAACAGGCGCCAGCGCAATGTATTAATCATCCGCCCCGTAGGAGATAGACACGCCATTGCGAGGCGATCTTATCTTTGACTAAACAGTAAATGCATTGATACAATATTACATATACTTATGTACACATTCAAAGCGTTTGTATTGCCAATTATCAGCTGCTAAGCACAAAAGCTGATTCACACGCCAACCCTAAAAAAAACAAGCTCAAAATATGGAATGCAGAAATGTATAAAAAAAAAAATACAACAAAAAAGACTAAACAATTATTGTAAAGGAAATAGGAAAAACTAACAACAACAAACATACTTAATTAAAAATCAAGTCAACAACAAACCACCCACACACACACACATACACACACACAGACAAGCACACTCACACAGACACAGTGGGGCAACTGCACAAATTGAAAAAAGAAGCGAATTGCACTTCAGCGTACAATGGCCATAAATATGAAATCGTATGGTAAATTAATGCTATTATAGCGTCTAAAATACAACACACGTTTAATATGTAGAAGAAAAATGCTTAGAAAAGACCAACAGCAACAGCAACAACAACAACAGCAACAGAAAGAGCCATATTTGAAGACCTTGTACGTGTGCTGCCTACACAACCAGTTCGCAGTTTCAGTTGATTTCAATTTTGTTCCTCTCCCCCCCACACCCTGCCCTGGGCCTGGTCCGGGTCTGGTCCGGCTACATAGACTGGCTCGGGCGCTGACGACGTTTTGGTTTCTTAGTTTATATATGTATGTATTTCGTACATAACTATACATATATACAAATGGCGGCACTTGATTTGCATAACAAATGCAACAGCCACAGCAGCAGGCAGTTCACACAAAAAAAAAAAAAAGCAGCACAAGATTGTTTTATGCCAAAAAAAAAGAAAAATAAAGAAAAACCGTGTGGCAAAATTCACGCTCAAGATTCATCAAATGCTCAGCCAAACAAAGCTCAAAGCTCGTCGCGCTCAATTACGACCAAATTTCACTCCATTAAGACACACACCTCGCGCGCCCATAAAAAGTGAATGTCTATCATTAAGAAATGTTTTTTTCTTCTTTTTTTTTTTTGCCCGTGCCATTATCAATGAATGCTCTCAGCGAGTGCGACAGAAATTTTCCATTTCCGCTTTTAAGCGAAATTAATTGCACTAAATTATAAACGAAAATTGCCAGCAATTGAACGCCTTGCGATTAACTTCAACTGATGCAAAGCGAAGCGTGAACTAAATATGCCCAAAAACATAAAGAGAGAAAAACCATAAAAAAGATTTATAATAAATCTGCCAAAAAAAAAAAAGTGACAAATTCTGTGGTGTATAAATTTCATAATAAAAACGCTCATAAAGTATGCTAATTTTTAGATTTTTGACAGACATAATTGGCGGCATTCTGACGCCTCCACGCCCTTTGGAAAGGGCACGCAATAGGGATCTAAATTTGGTAGAGACACGTCTCTATATAGGGTATGTATTACGTATCCGTCAGAGCAGCCCTTATTAGGGGGTGAGGGGGCGGGTGGAGACATTAGTCAGCAGTTGACGTTTCGATTGCGTAGCACGGTTGTTGTGATTTGTTTGCATTTTCACATTTACTTACGGAATATAAACAAATTACGCTGTAAACAAACAGACAGCCGGACAGTGGGACAGTTGGACAGGTGAGTAGTCGGAATATCATCGACTTGAAGATATGGCAAATATGCATAGCATGGCAAAAGGTTAATTATGCAGGGCCCAGACTATATTACAATACAATTTTCTACATGGAACTCTCGTCGTTCCCTCGTCCGTCCAGTCACTACTGACAGTCAGTCTGTCCATCATTCAGTCAGTTCGTCAATCATTTTTGTTTGCTGGTTGCGCTTTTGCTTGTACATGAAAATCGTGTTTGTAGTTTTTATTTTTTTTTTTTCCTTTTTTTTCGTATTTTTTTTTCACTCAGTTTTGTTTTTCTTTTTGTTGTAGATTTTCACTGCATTTTTCGAGGCAAACAAATTTTTTGACAAGCAACTGACAGAAATTGACAAGCGCACGAGCAATGGACAGCCAAATGTATGAATAGATCGCAGATCACCGAGATCACCGAGAGAGGAGAGTGAAGAGAGGAGAGAGGAGAGAGGACAACAGACCACAGACTAGACCAACGTTGCATCTCGGACCGTAAACAGAACCGTACGTTGTGGTTGTGAAAGATGATTCCAGCTGTGAAAAGGTCAACATACAGAGACCCAGGCCATTTAGCCATTCAGTCCACCAGACAAACTGTGTCTGTCAGTCTGTCCGTCTGTCTGTCTGTCTGTCGCCCTGTCGTGTGTCGTGCAGAGTTATTGCTGTTTTTACTCGCCTCACTTTCCAATGCTTGAAAGAAAAACTCTAAAGAAATGAAAAGTGTGGCCTGAGAACCAATCAGGCCATTTCTCTTGCCCCCCACCCGAAAAAGGGTCGTTGACGAGCTAATATTGACAAATTAAATGCAGGCTAATGTGTGTTTAATGTGTGTGTGCTAGCTGGATTGAGATTGGCTTTAAAAAGGTTAAGAGATCTTCAGGGGGATGCATAACAAACAAAAAGAACTAGGTTAAGAGAAGATTTGATGCCCAAGCAGAGCTCTGTATTCAATTTTAACTTTTCATTCCAAAGAAGGCAATATGATATAAAAGTCCGATGTTGGAGAAAAGTTCTTAAGATTTATAAAACAAAAGCGAAATAACAATTGAGGCATCCCAACAAACACAGATTTGAACCAAATTTGATCGGGTTATATAGCAAATCTGAGAGCTATGGAACTTTAGAACTATGTATTCTGATTTATAATCATATTGTGATTCAATGATCAACAGAAAAAGAATTCTTCTAGAGAATACATCTCTTTAGAGGATTGATTTTTTCATATCTTTTATTTGCGTCCCTGATTTCCAAAATTTGTTTTGACAGATTAAACAAGTTCTTTTAGATTCAAATGAAATATTACGTTTCATTAAAAAGTGCCAAATTCATTTTTTAACAAATAATAAAAAACACTAACAATGAAAACCTAATAACAATTTTCAACCAGCTGACGACAAAGTAAGAATTTTTTGATTCTTTCTAAAAGAAAATTCCAAAACTCTCCAATGCATCTGGTTGCAATTTGTGGCAACATATGTGCGTTTCGCCTGTGGCATAAACAGAAATACAGCAGAAACAACATGTGTGTGCGAGTTCAGTGTGTGTGCATGTGAGTGTGTAATGCGTGTGCATGTGTGTGTGTATGTGTAAAAACTGGCAGCCAAAGGCAAGGCAATTCAAAAGTCATTGAGGCGCAAAAGTCAAGCATAAATAGTATTTGAAATAATGTTTGTTGGCCCCGTCCCCGACCAGGGCTGCTGATGTTGCTGTTGTTGTTGCTGCTGATGTTGCTGATGTTGCTGTTGTTGCTGTTGTTGCTGGGGCACACCACACAACGCCACTGGGCACTGGCAATAGCTCTGACTACGAGTATCGCACTGGGTCTGGGTCTGGGTCTATTCAGGCAACGTCGTTGTTGTGTGGCATAATTTGGTGAGAGTTCGAGTTCAACAGCTGAAAAACAGCCACAACAACAACAATAACAACAGCAACAGCAACACGAGCACATTAACTTGAAATAAGAACAACACGAATCTGAGAGCAACTAAAGATCGAGACAAGAGAGGAGAGAGAGGAGAGAAGAGAGCAGAGGGAAGAGAGCAGGCGTTGACTGGGGGCAACGTTGTAATCGTCGACAACAACAGAAACAACAGCAACAACAACAACAACAACAACAACAACAACGACGACGACGACGACGCTGATGACCTCAGTTAAAAATAAATAATACTTTACATTGTTTGGAATTAGTTGCTGTTTTTGGATAGAATTTTGTTGCATCTCTACATCTGTATAGATGTATCTGTATCTGTGTATCTGTGTATCTGTGTATTTATGTATCTGTGTGTTGCTTGTAAGTTCAGGGTGGCGCTCAGTGTCGTTTCCCGTTGATGACAACGACAACAACGACGGCATACAAATCATGTTGTCAAGTCAACTTGTTCGGCAACTGTAGAAGGTATTTATGTAAATTCTTGTACGACATTTATCACATTATGAAATTGATGAACCTGTCTCTAAAATATATGGCAGCATTAAGACTGGAAGTCACATTTCAGTTAGAATGTCAAATGCAGAGCATCAGAAGCCGTTCTTAAAAGTGACTGACTAATGTTGGGTCAATTATTTCTAATTTTAATATAGATACCCCCCACGAGCTTTTTCACTTTCATTAATTTTGTTTTCTTTTTTTCAATTTTTAATTTAATTGTATAAATAAATAATTAAAACCCGAAATCCATAGAGATCAACGTGTGCTAATTAGGACTAAAATACAGAGCAAACAGATATCATATCATACCATATGAAATGAATATGAGTATTAATATTAAGCATATTGTTTCAGTTTTATTTACTCGAGTTTGCCGTTATATTAAACACCGCACAAGTGTTTTTTATAGGCTTATTTATATACTACAAACATGTGTGGAATATATAAACAAAGAGTCAGAAAACCAGTTCATACACACACACTCACACACACACACATTTCTCAAGCTTGTTTTATGCTGTAAAATGGGCAAAACACACCGCACCATAACCATATCCATAATCATAACCATATCGTAATAATATTGCTACAAAATCGTATAAAGAACTTAAAACTCCCTTGGGGGATGATGACGCATACGGAATGAATAAAAACCGGAAACATTTCAATGCAAATCACAGAGAACCGCAAACTCATTAAAGTATTGTGTTTATTTCATCAACAGAGCAGAACAGAACAGAAAGAACAGAGTCTGAAACTTTCCATGAAACATAATGCCAAGAAAACAAACAAAGTATTGAACAATATTTCAAGATTATGATTTAAGCGTTTCTAAATCGAAACTCTGTCAAAGAATCGACAAAAAGTGTAACGAGATAAGTTTCAAGTGCGATTTGAATTGCCGATGAAACTGAGAAAGACAGATAGAGATAACGAATAAAAAGGGAGGGAGGGAGGTAGACTAACTAACTGTTGTGATACTCGTATAATATATATTGTATGTAGGTTATCACTATATCATTTCAGAGTCAAGAGACGGACGAACCCAGCACACAACACAGCTGACAAGAAAGATAAAGCGGTCTGGCTGACTTAAAAAGGAGAGACCACTAACAGACCCATAACTAGACCCAAACTCAAACCCAGTCCCAAGTCTCAGTTTTCAGTTCCAGGCTGGCAATTGCGATAGTGATGATAGCACACACTGATTGCAAGTGTGTGTGTGTGTATGTGTGTGTGTGGCATATGCCGGTTTCGAGCAGAGTCTGTGTATATTTTTTCTACTTCTTCTCTATTTTGCTGTTGCTGTTTCTGTTTTTATTTATTTTTTTTTTCTTTTTTGTTAATTTTTGTTTTGTTTTTGGAGTGAAAGTAACTGCAAACATAGCGACAACAACTAAAACGCTGACGTCGCGTTCTAGGAATTGTCTAGCATTAACTTTGGCAACTGCAGATACGGCTGCCACACACAGAGATACAAACAGAAAGAGAGAAAGACAGAGAGGGAGACCGCGCATAAACCCACAGAGATAAGCTCATGTTTACCCATGGCTAATGATAAGCTCTTCTTCTTTTAATCAACTTGCACTTACCTTTAATGCTAAGCGAGAGAAAGAGTGAGAAATAAAGTTGGAGAGAGAGAGCGACAGCTGGCTTTATCTCAATAAGAAACTTTGTTTTCGTTGCACAAATTAAACAATCATTTTTTAATCACTTTATATTTCTTTAAATATTTCTGCAATTTTGCTTTCAGATTTATTTGAACAAATGCGTTTTTTCTAATAACACTTTTCACGCACTTACAATTTGTTGTTGTTGTTATTTTGCGCTCGTTTTCAACATTTTAATTTCAATTTCAATTTCAATTTCGACATGTTTTTTCGTGCGAGAATTTCGGTAATCTCTATAGCAACAACAAAAACACACGCGACGCGCTCTCCGCGTTTCTCATTCTATTGCGCACAAATACATGCACACTCGCCCTCATACATGCACAAGTATGTATATGTATTTACACTCACACACTCCCTCACAACGGGAACCGAAACGAACCGAATTGCACAGAAAACCGATTTTTACGCACTATTTAGCTTTATATTTGTGCTGTAATATTTTCCTGGTTTTTTATATTGCACACTAAAATACACATGCCTGTGTGTGTGTGTGTGTGTGCATAAAGGGTGTGAGTAACAAGAGCGTAGTGGGGTGGGGCGAAGAGAGTGTGTAAAATGCAAGCCGAAAAAACAAAAACTAAACTCGCGAATTTTGCCGCGTCTTTGACAATCGAAGCGTTTGTTTTGTTTGCAATTGCAATTTCCGCGCTCGTATCTTTATTTTCTTGTTGTTGCCGTTGTTGTTGTTGTTGCCGTTATAGCTGAAGCAAAACAAACGTTTTCTTTCTTAATAAACTTTTACGCTCTGCTATCGTTTCGTATGTTGTTTTATGTGTGCGTGTGTGTTTGTTTGTGTGTGTGTGTCTTGTTGTTTATCGTATGTAAGAAGTATTTTTCCTCGATTTTGTTTTGAAATTTCGTTCACGTTCTCGTTTTGTGTTTTTATTCTTTTTTTTTGTATGGGAATTGAATGTCTGTCTCACGCTGCGCGACGCTCATTCATAAATCGTAGAGCCCGTTGTTATTTTCAATCAGCGACACAATCACTCGACCGGTCTGCACGTCTGTTTAGCTTGGCAAGCGGTTGCCGACTAACGGTTGCAACTCAACGTTCGCAATGAGCGCGATCGTTTCATGTTGCAATCGAACATGTTCGATGCGAACGAATACAACCGCATGTTATTGTGCTTGACAATCGAACATGTTCAATGCGAACGATGTTATTGTTTTAAATTTTTAAAAATCAATTTAAAAAAATTTCAATACAAAATTAAAAAAAAAAACAAAAAATTCAAATTTTTGTAAAATTGTTCATTCCAAAATTGGTTGGTGCATTTCGCTCTTCGCGTGGCAAAAAGAGTTGTGAATTCTGAAAAAAATCTTAAAAATTCGAGAAAAATTCTGGGAAAATTTTTGAAACCCTAGCTCTAAAATAAAGAAAGTTCCACTTTTAACTCGCGAAAAAATTTAGCTAATTCAAAAGAGCTAAAAGTGGGGCTGCGAGAAAATTAACATGTTAACAGCAAATGCAGACTTTAACAGAGCGAACTTGTAGCACGACTTAACCGTTTCGCCGAACGAACATGTTGTGTGTGGAACCAGAGCGAGCGCGCGCTTCATTCGAAACGGTCAAAGAATCGGCTGGAAGAACTTTAAACTTTTCATCATCATTGAAAGTAAAACCAAGTGGGAAAACTCCACCTGCGGTGTTTTAGGTGTGTAAATTTACACACTTTCCAACGTTAACAAGCGGCGATAAAAGACCATGGAATTACAGTGCTCGGGGTTTTTATGACGGGCTGCTCACAGCTCACAGCTGGGCATAGGGCAACTGTGTGTGTTGCATCTCTTGTTGCAGCCTCCAAGTGTTTATCTTTGGTCTTAAATCATTAGTTCTTATCAGAGAATCGTCTGCTATCAGAGCCAGTTTTATGACTGTGTGTAAGTGTCAATTTCCAAGAAGACGACTTAACACTTTCGTTGTCTCAATTAGATTAACCCCCTGTGTGCAGTTGTATTAAAGTTTCAACATTTGAGTCTAGTGTCATTTACGGCTTTGAAAATATAAAAATTTTTGGTTTGTCATAATACATAACATTACATACACACATACGACAAAGAGCACACACTACCAATACTAAAAATTTAATTGTTTTGTATTGAATAATTAAATTAAATTTCAGGGGTTTTCAGTTAATGCTTAAGTAAGTGAATAACAAAATTGCTGAAGTATTACTATCTTAATAGTTTAAGATTTGCAGAATGACTTGCATCTTTCGGACATTAAGAAAATACTGGTCATCGCTGCGATCACATTGGAAATTGCAGCGAGTCAGTTTTTCCCCCAGTACCCTAAGCACCGATCGGGAGCGCACATTGCGTAAGATCGCATCGCCGATTCCATTTCAAAATTTTGTCAATGATGTGCGTCTGACGTCGTTACAAGATATGGGCAGGGACAAAATGTCACTTCGGGAATCTTTGAAGCTGCGCAAGTCAGCAGTTCGTCTTTGGCCTGGTTTATCAGAGGAAAGAAAGAATAAATATCGAAAGATGGCTGACAATTGGCGAGCCACCCGCCTGCCCATGGAAAATATTCCCAAAAGTGTTGCCAATCTGTCTGTACCACAATCCAATAACCCGGAAGTCATGCTGGACGCCCCAGCTCCAGCTGCAATGACTGAGGGAAGATGCAGACCAAGAAGATCTTGCAGAAAGCAGCCAGTGAAAAGAAGAACTCGCTCCAGGTCTGCGTCTAGAAAACGCTCCAGATCTGTGCCAAGAAAACGAAGGGTCAAGAAACCCCCCGAAATAATAGCTCCAACGGAAAGAACTAAGCGTCTCAGAAGAAAGCGCAGAATGGACGCAGAAGAGCGTCGGAGCAGCGAGATCTTTGTGAGTCTCAGCAAATGCATCTCTCGCGTCGATTTACAGTCCCAGCAAGTTGGAGAGGAGCCAGAGACCCCGAAGGATCAAGAGAATAGCGCACCAGATTTGTCAACCCATCGTCTAACAAAACATAAACGAGTAACTCGTAACTCGTAACATCAGTCCTTACATTGACTTATCCATGCAGGAAACACAGCTATTGATCAGGATTATCCATGTCAAAGGCTCTTTCTCTTCGCTTCTCAGCTTAGAAATTCGTTTCATTCGCATTTGTTGTTGTTTGTTTAGATTCCCCCTCTACTCGTCTCGACGATTTCATAACTTTGTGAGGTGTGTTAGACGACGACGGACGCGGGACGGACTTATCCTTATCAAAGGTGCGCATCAACGTCACAGAGAATTCCCCCCATTCCGCCAGCCACGATCCCGACGACGACTACGTGCCTGCCTTTGAAATCGAAACCCCCGACGTCCCATTGTGTTAAAATCTCAACGAACCCCGCGCTGCATGTTGATCGATAGCGTCTTCGTCTTCGTCTTCTCCAACTCCGTCTCCGTCTCCGTGTGTGAGTTTTTTCCAATGAAAAGCAAAGCAAACCCCAAAAGGAAAAAAAACAAAGAAGAAGATGGCATGATTATAAATTTGAGCATATTTTAAATAGTTTTCAATGCCAGCGCACATTGTTCGATGTCCGCAGCAAAATATTCAAGAATTTGATTTATATTTTTAAAAAGTTAGATAGAAACAGAAAATTCAACTGAAAAGCATTTCAAAATATTTGATATAGAAAAAATAAATTTCAGTTTTTCTATTTCTATCTAGAAAAATAAATGTTTTTTGACTTCCTGTACTCCTTTCTCTCTTAATTATATAAGAAACATAGATTCTTCAATTTTATAATTGTCATTATTCTTTTTTAAAAGCTAATTAAGAATGGAAAATAAAACTAAAAAGCCTTACAAAATATTTAAAAGAAAAAATAAAAATGTGTATTTTTTTTTATCCAGCAACATATTCAAGAATTTCATTTATATATTTAAAAAGTTGACTAGTAGAAAAAAATTAAACTCAAAAATATTACTAAATATTTGAAATTGAAAAAAGTAATTTAAGTTTTTATATCCAGAAAAATAAATGTTTTTTGACTACATATATTTCTTTCTCTTATAATTATATAAAAAACATGGATTCATCAATTTGATAATTTGAATTGTTATTTTTTACAAGCTACGAATGGAAATTAAAACTAAAAAGCTTCACAAAATATTTAAAAGAAAAAATAAAAATTTATATTTTTTATCCAGACAACTAAGTGTTTTCAAAAACTCCAATTCTAGATTTTTTGGTATATATTATAGGCATATAATGTAAAAAGTATGCTAGATAAAAACTATCTTAGCGTTTCTACTTTTCTCTCCTTGTTTATTTCCTATTGTATAAAATTAAATTATTATTCAACAACAAATTTTGCTGCAGAAAGAGAAAATTTTGTCTTCAACGGAAGTCATTTTCCTTTCAAGTAAAATTTCTCTTCTATTAGTACAGTTATTTTCTGATAATCAAAAGTATCTAAATAATAATAAACATATAAAATATCTGTATCCGTAACCGTATAATTACACGGCAGCTAGCTGTAAACGCACTTTTCTCTCTTTTGCATAAATAATGCAAATAAAACGCCGATAAACGATAGTTTTAATATTCGGCGCACAGCAGGCAACCTGGGCAATAAAGTGGCGGATGGTTTTTCCCCGTCTATTGGTCAAGTGAAAATTGCCATAAAAAAGGAGGCAATGCTCGGACACTCAGCCACTCAGCCACATTGCTGGCGACATCGTTCTGTTAATGGTCACACTCTGTTCAATGCACTTGCACTTGCGATGCTCCATCCTGCCTATCCAATCCTATCCTATCCTTCTCGGCCAAAACGCATTTGCGCCATTTGAGTCATTTGGCGGCGGCATTGCCTGATACCGAGTCCAAGTCTTTTTTTCTTTCTCAATTTTTTTATGGCTTGGCGCGCATTTAACTTGATTATAAACGACCACAGGCGGCCGAGCAATATAAAATCGCTTTTCATTATAGCCAAGGCATGTGAAATTAATATGCCAGAAAGCCAGCCAGCCAGCCAGCCAGATAGGCAGATAGTCAGCCAAGCTGGCGAGCAGCTAGCTGATCAAATATCTCAGTCAAGTTCGTTGCCTAAGTCTTTTGTTTTGCATGCTTCTTTTTATTTTTTGGCCAACTGCCTGGCGAGTGGCGACTGCCTGCTGTGTGTGTTTGTTGTTAAACAAAATCAAAGTCGCTTCAAATGTCCATTAATTCAAATTGATTCTAATCGTGGCAAGCTCATTAATCGAAGCGCCACGCGATGCCACCCCACGCATGTGGCCAGGATTGCCAACTTTATATTGATGAGTCGCAGTTGGTAGCAGCAGCAGCAACAATTGCATGATTAATGCCTACCCCAGGTACAGTGGTAACTGCCTTGGCATGGCCAGCCACTGTCACGTTCTGTGGCAAACAAAGTCAGGTTTCTTTTTTTTTCTGCCAGGTAGCCAACTCTAGATTTGGCTTATTTATTTTTGTTCCTTTTTACGAGTTTGTCTGACTTCCGCTTGGGTCAAACAACAAATTTTAAGTGCTGTTTGCTTAGCTGATAAGCCAACAGATCCCTCAATTACTCGTATAAATACCAGAGCCAACACACTCACACACACACACACGCAATGACACCTTCAGGCGGAAGACACAACAAACACGGCCAAATAAAGAACACGCTGAAAACTGTGCTATGTGTGTGTGCAGGACAACAGATCGAGAGCTAACGAGTAAATATCAGACGGACAGACGGACAGCTGCCGTTATACGAGTACTGTGGACCTGGCTCAAGGTTGCCACCAGCCATTGGGTCAGCCTCGGCCTAAAGTCTTAGCTCGAGTTGAAGTTGAAACTGAGATCGCGTTGATCGACGCCGTGTGAAAATCTTGTTCAACATTAAACGCCAATGAGTAAATACGAGCATAAATCAACATGACAAATGACTAAATGCGAGTGTTCTGTGTGCCGACAACATCACAAGAAGCCCAGCAGTGCAAGTTGAGCGACTAACAGACACCCTGGAATGGCAAATATCAAGTGTCGTTAGAGTGATCAGAAAAGAAAATAAATTGGTAACAAGTTACTAAAAAGTTAATAATAGTTTTTATTATTTCATCACTTGTAAAAATAAAAAGGGAATAAAATAATTTATGAAAATATTGTACGAAATTAGATAGTTAATATTAAAAAAAATTAAGTTTAATTTTGGAAGGATTGAAATAATTACTGAAAATATTTTGCGAAATTATAAAGTAAATATTTAAAAATTTGAAATAAACAAATAACGTTCATTTTAGAGGGTATGGAAAACAGGCTATCAGATAATGTGGTTGCGGCATGAATATCATTTATATAGGGTATGGAAGTATTTTTACATGTTGCTTAAATATGTTATTATGTCCATTAAATAATAAGAACGGCAAGTCTAACATACCCTAGCATGCAAATATAGGGTATTTCAAGTCAGCTATTCTGGCCATGACTATCCTTGTTGCTTTAATGTTGCTGCACTCGGTCAATGTTTGTTTGATCTGCCTAGCGCAGCATACCCTAGATAGCAATTGTAGGGTATAACAAGAACTCTGTACTATTTACGAATTGCGTGGTTTTAGTTAATGTTATCATTGTTTATGTGGTAAGCCCAGACTTGCATACCCTCAAGTCTCTGAAATTACAGGGTGTGGCAGGCGTGCTGTACTCGAACTTTATGCAGTACACGGCTCCCGTGGCTGTTGTTCATGTTGAGGCCGTTGTTACGTGTTGTTGCTGCACATGCCCGATGCCCATTGTTTTTGGCCAACAAAATCTGCATAAATGGGTCAACTGTTGCTGTTGCTGCTGGTTGTTGGCAACTGTTTCAACTGTTACAGCAACGGCAGCGGCAACTGCCTTTATGTACTTGTTGCAGCCAAAGCGAAACATTGATCGAGGTGCATTGAAAGTTGTTGCTTTTGTTTCCTTTATTGTTTTAATTTCCATTCACAAGTCTCAGCAACAACAACAACAATTGCAGGCTGTTGTTGCTGTTTTTATTTATGGCTTGTTAGTCTTGTTGCAAGTCGCACACTTTGACGTCAAGTCATGGCTAAAAAAGGCTATCAACACCACGGGCAATGGAAGCAGCAGCCACATTCCGGGAAGATCTCATATTTCCAGAATATTTACCGAGTGCGAATCTCTTTCTGGGCCTTGGGGTTGGGGTGCTAAGTTCAGAGCCGCTATGAAATGTGGCAAGCTACGAGCTGTGGCAAATGTGCCGCTGACAACATTAAGCCCCGACAGTAACAACAACAACGGCAACATCCGCTGACAGCAACTGTTGCAGCCAATTGTGAGCTGACGACGGCATCTGTAGATACTTTTGTGTTGGCCCAGAAGCTAATCTTTTTTCATTTTGTTGATTAACTTTTGATCTGCTAATTAAAGTATTAGTTGAATAATTCTGATTGTGAGCAACAATGGGTATTACAACTTTGTGCTACTGTATGTTGCAGTCAGAAAGAAGCATCTAAAGAATCCAACCATATCAACATATAATATCAGTTTTGATTGCCTTCAATAATAATTTTAAAGACATTGCCTATCTGAATTTTCTATTTATGTGTTTATTCATTTATTTAAGTAGTTGAAAACCGCAATAGCTAATATATTATATTAATTCTTATTTATCTTCCGTTGGTTCTGATTGAATTTTTATTTTTTTTAACAGAATTTTAAATGTTGGATCAATTTTCAAAAGTTTTTTTGTTTTCATTTGTTTTTCATCTTCTAAATTATACAGTTTAAACGTATTTAAAAAATCTTAAATTAATTATAATTTATTTCTTGAGCTGTTTTAAAAATAAATATAAATAAATACACTTTTCATATCTCAGAGCTGGGCACAGAGTACTTCACAGTCGAGCTTCCAACTTTTTATCGATCATAGATTTTGAGACAATTTGACTCGGATTGGAGTCGCCACCGAGTCTACTTGAAGCGGACTGCCTCCATCTGTGTCTCCGTCTTCGTCTCAGTCTCGGACTGCGACTTTGACTTCGATTCCGACTATAATTATAGAGAACGCTCGACTCGAGTGCCGCTGTGTCATAGTTGCCACATAAATCAAAATGCTGTGGCGGAAAAGTCAGTCGAGCGATTGCCACGCGCTGCTTGGCTTTCTGAAATCATAATTCTGTGCCGGCAGTCGCAGCTCCCCTCTATTCCCCGCCCTTCTTCCCTCTCTTCTGGCGTTGCTTAACCTGTTTACTTTGACTGGGAGCTTCGGCATTGGCTTTGTCTTGGCGCGCTGCTTTTTGCACAGACTGTAGACTGTAGAGTCAACCTCTTGTGGCATCCGTCTTAGTAATTAGGCGACTAATTATGAAGTCGGGCTGAACGATTTTTTATAACGCACAGCACACAAATTGCACATATATATAGAGATATAAATATATATATGTACATACGAGTATAGAAGCCAAAAGGCGTCGCGTTGTCTTTAGAAAGTTTGTAAATTTGTTGATTATTAGCGCGATAACATTTAATTAGATTTTACCAGACACCCTGGCGTTGTGAAAGGCAGGCACAGCCCCCCAGCTGGACAGTTGGACAGTTGGACAGCTGGACTGTTGGACTAAGCCAAGATTTTTGGGCACGGCTCATTAGGCAAAGCCAACAGCAGCAGCTCCAACTTGACTGCGACTCCGACGCCAACTCCAAGTGGGCTGCTTTTGCATATGAATGTTTCCGTTTGAAACAAAATGCAAATAACAAATAAGAATGCAACAATCGAGTGTGCTTGACTGCTAAACACCTGATAACACTAAAACAAAATCCAAAAGAAATCGTAATAGTTAAAATAACCAATAGATCAAGTTTTTGTTTTATTTTCTCTATTGATTTTATTATTTCATATATTGTCTTTATTATTTTATTAATTCAATTTTTATTATTTTTATTTTTCCAAATATAATAATCTATTATTATTTTGTTCACTGCTTGAAATCAAGCTCAAATAAAATTTTAGATAATAAAATTTAAAAGTTCATGAATTTATACTTAATGTACTTTTTGATCGCTTTGCAATTAACATTACAATTGACATTCAAAATGTAAGCTGAATCTTGATTATTCCCTATTTTATATTATTAATTCTTTAATTGCACAAAAATCAATTTTAATTTAAAAAAAATGAATATTATAGTAATAATAAGTAATATCATCACTGATATCTAGAGATTCGATGAAGCTGGAGAACTTATTATAAGGTGTGCTACAGAAATCTCTTCCACTTGAATTTGACTTAAATTTGTATGAAATTTATGTCATTTTTCAAGCGAAAGCGATTCCTGTGGCACCCCTGTATATATTTCTTAAAGTGTTTTCAAAGTTCATTTTATTTTTAATATTTATATACTTAGACAGGGTTGCTTCTTTCTGCCTGTTACAAACATTCCCACTAAAATATTACACCCCAGTTTCACTTGCATACTGGGTTTAGCAAAAAAATCAGCTTGTAATTTATAGTACTTAAGCTGAAAGCTGCTCAGCTGCTCAGTTTGGCTCAGTTGCTTAGCTGCTTAGCTGGTTAGTTCGGCCTTGATCGTCGGAGACGAAGCATGACAGGGGGTGAGTTACGAGGGAAGTGGGGAGAGGGAATGTTGCAACGTTTGTTCTGCTGATTGTTTTGTTTATTTGCCAAAGTGTTTGTTTGGCCAAAACAGAATCATAAAACTGTAAACACGAAATGCATAAATTGCAAGTCGACTCGCAGCTGTACTTAACCCAGTTAGTGGCAAACGTTGCAACGTTGCAGCGTTGCAAGTGGCAGACAACAACAACAGCATCACACCAAAGAGTTCACAGTTGTTGCGTGCCGCGCTGCCATTGATTGCAGTTCTCGGCCCAACTTTTTAGGCCTGGCTGGTAACGACAACAATTAGACGTCCCTGTCTGTGGCAAGCCCAAAAAAATAGTAAAAATATCTGTTGTCAAGTGGGAAAACAAGACAAGTTGCCACAACAACACGCAACAGGCAAATATTGATGGTGCATAATTCAAGAAATCAACAAAGCTACTCAAGATATTATCACCTGGCGTTGGGGTGGCCCAAAATGCGGTAGCCAAATGACAGCAGGATGCAACACAGCCGTCAGTTGTTGCCACCAAACGCAGTAGCTGCCACACACAGGGACAGACAGGAAACACAAGCAACAATGGATAACACACATGCAAACGGCACTGACAACGGCTTAATCACCTGCGGGCTGATAAACGGATAGACAGACAGTCGGGTCGGACAGACAGACCGGGGCAACGGGCAACATGCACTCAGAAAAAAGAAAACCAATATTTCCGAACCTAAGCGAAAGTTGACAGAGCTCGGAATTTTCAAAACTGAGAACAAAAGTCATTAAAATAGAACTTTTCTGTATTAATTTAAGCACTTTTTGAAATTAACTTAAATCTGTAAAAAATTTAATCATGCTAGTTTCAGTACACAATATTCCTAAACTTATTCCAAAATGTACTTATATCCAAGTACTTAGTAAAAACCATTCTCATATTTAATCAAATTTCTTTCTTGAAACAAATATTTAGTATAAAAAAAACCTCTTTTGTTTCTGTATTTAGCTTAACAAAACTCTGAGATCTTAAGTTTGGCATGGTCTCTCTGTACAATTAAAATTTACATTAATTTTATTTATTACTTTTTACTTTTAGTTCTAGCTTAATTCATTCAATTTAATTGTCATAATCGCTTTGGGGAAGAATAGACTCAGAATACTCACCGGTCTCCTGACCGGGCATTGCAAACTGAGAAGTCACCTATCTAAGTTAGAAATTGTAAGCAGTGGAGCCTGCCGGTTCTGCAATTGCGAGGAGGAATCCTTGATGCATATACTAGCAGAATGCACTGCTCTAGCTAGACGTAGATGTAGTTTTCTAGGAAAACATGTCCTACCGACGGAGGACATAGCAGACCTCAACCCGGTAAAAATCCTCGACTTCGTGCGAGAACTAGGGTTAATGGATGAGCTATAGGCTCAGAAGGGGGTACAATAGATCCAAGAGGTCGCAGTGCAGATTCCCCCCTCATAATAATAATAATAATAATTGTCATAATTCATTTACTTTGACGACTGCTTTTAGTCGTGCTATAATAATAAATAAAATAAAATAAAATAGATTAAAAAATGATCCCATCCATCCAGTATGCATTGAATGTAGTTCAAATTCGGCAAAATATTTTATCTTTTAGTGAGAAGATAGATTTAACTAAGAAAATACTCTTTTTCAGTTAATGATGCACAAATATTCCCTATAGAAAAAATTCTTCTCTACTTTATTGTGTAAAAATTTTGATATTCATTTTTTGTATACATTTTATTTGAGTGTCAAAAGAATTTTTGATTTGACTGCAAGATGGTACTAAATTGAAACTTTTAAAATGGGTTTTCCTAAAGTATAATGGTTTTATTTATTTTATATTTACTTTGGCTTCTTAATACTATTTATATAGAAAGTTAAACTACTACAACTACTACTACAATTTGAACTCTTTAGTTTTTCTAGCTTAACGTTTACATTATTCAGTTTGGCTATTACATCATACAGCTGTCATATGAATGGTCAGTTAGAATTATAAGTTTAAGATTGCTAGACACTTAATTTACCTATATTAGTACACAATGATCTTAAAAGTTTTAGAACAAAATGTTATAAATTCAAGTACGGACATACATAATTTTATGCTGACACATAATTTTTCTGAGTGTAGCAACAAGGGTGTGGTCCGTCTAGT
The DNA here is from genome assembly GCA_963924055.1 of Drosophila limbata. Classification (NCBI taxonomy): domain Eukaryota; kingdom Metazoa; phylum Arthropoda; class Insecta; order Diptera; family Drosophilidae; genus Drosophila; species Drosophila limbata. The sequence continues at coordinate 29,186,597 of OZ001352.1, read as the reverse complement.
CAAGGTGACGGACTGACTAATTTCTATAAACAAATTTCATAGCGCTCCACTGAAACGTAGTTTGATGTATATGTTGGAGCAGGAGCAGGAGCAGGCGAAGCAGCGGAGGATGGGGCCGTGCAACACCGTGTGGCAGCTACAAAATGTAAAAAAAGAGGCAGCAAGCGAGCGCCAAGTTGTCTGCAAGTGTTGCACATCGCACAGATGCCAGCGCCGCGATACAAGCCAAAGGCCAACAACAACAACAACAACAGCAGCAGCAGCAACATTGAATGAAACAAAAACAATGGTGGCAGCTGCTGCTACTTGCCACAAAACATAATCTCTGGCGATATCTTGGCGAACAGGGAGCAGGGGCATTCGTGTGGCTTCCTCTGCTGCTCCTCCGGCAGCTTGCAGCTTGCAACTCCAATTGCAATTGCAACGGCAACAACAACAACAACAGCTGCTCCCCCTGCCCCCTTTGGTAACTGTCTAAGTAGCTTTCCTTGTTGCTGTTGCTGTTGTTGTCGTTGTTGTTGCTTTTGAAGCGCCGGCGGGCCAATGCTTTGGTTTTGCTTTTTTCTATTGCTGTTGCTGTTGCCGTTGCCGTTGCAACAGTTGCCCCGGTGTCCGTAACTAATAAAAATTTCAATTTGTACGCTAAACGGTTATTGACGTATTACCGCTTTGGCCAAGAAAGCCATGGCAACGGCAACGGCAACGGCAACGGCAGCTGGCTGAGATGGCCAAGAGGCAACAACACAGCCAAAGCATTCGCACAAGGTAGCAGCAACGCCTTTAGTTATTGTTTCTTTTTGCAACATGCAACGCCTTCATAATGTTTTATTCATGCAACTGCAACTGCAACTGTAACAACAACAACAACAACAACTTTCGCCTGGCTAAAATGTGCAAACAAATTTGAAAGCCAAGTTAATATTATTGTCTGCTAATTAAAGTTATGACCCCATCGTACAACGCCCTTGACACTGTTGCCGCACCTGTGTGGCAAGCACAACAAGCACCGACCAAGTTAAGTATATGCCACCAGCGCAGTGCTTTTGGCCTAATCATGTCAATTTTCGTATCCGGCCGCATCTTAATTACACACACATTAAATCAGATCTCTGTGCGCCGCAATAGGCCAAATTATTGTCTATCTTTATGGTAATTATTGCCATGGTAACTGGCTTAATTACATAACCAAGACAAGACAAGGCGAGGCGTCTATCCAACCTCCCCCCCTTCCGCCCTCTGTCCATCTCTTCATCAAATTGCAAGCAATTTGTTTTAGACAATGCCTGAAGTACGCCTTAATGTCAAATCCGATTGTCGAGAGCCACAAAAAGAAGAGAAACACTTTAAAAGACGAGCTAAATTTAGACGTCTTCGACGATGAGGCAATCGGATTAAAGTCAAGCCGTTTATAATCAGCGTGGAACGGGGAAACAAACGATTCACGATTTTGGGCATTGACAATCGCAGTGGAATTTCATTGATGGCAGACATGACGACGCTTACTCTTAGAGCTGTACAGTATTTAAGTCAAGGAAGACAATTTTATAGAATTTAAAGTAGAAACAAAAAAAAAGTGGATTTGAAGATTTAAATGGAAACAGAAATCATGTTTCTTAAGTTATTATTTACAACGTGTAGTCGACAAAAGGGAAATAAAATATTAATATAAACACTAAGTTGGCAAATAGCAACTTTGAAATGAAAACCATTTACTAAGTGTACCTCAAAATGTCTGAAGAAAACTAAGAGATCTAAACTTTTTGCCGAAATTGTGCTTAAAAAATTTGATGTTCTTCCTAATAGTATATCTAAATTATATTTGGAATTTCATAGGATTTTAATATATTTTAATGGCTGAAACTAAGATAAGACATACAAATATACATTTTTTCCAACTCAACAAAGTTTTCGATCGACCTTACGCATTTCCTTAACAAAATTATAATACCCTCCGGAAGGGTATATGTATAAGACTTCAGGAAGCAATTACTAAAATTCCGTAAAGAAAAATAAGATGCCATAAATGGGACTTGAGAGTAAAGTAAAAAAAAAAAACCCGGAAAAGCTTGATTAACGGCATTTGACCATAAGCAGGACGGGCACAGAAAAAAGTATTGTCGCCAGTTCGTCAAACAAAGAACTACCCTCAATCCTGATTGCCTCCCACAGACAATTGCCAATTAAGGCGATTCGCGATCGTTGAAAACACATTTATTTTCCATTTAATTAACTTCCTTGAACGCTCAACATGTTTTTTACATAATTATTGCAACAACAACAACAACAAGAGAGCAAATTAAATTAAACAATGACAACAACAACAACTGCAAGTTATGTAGGTCACACAACAGACAGGCCAAAAAGCAAGGGAACCAGCTAAAGACAACGACAACTGGCGGAGAGAGAGAGAGATAGAGAGAGACGAGGATTGAGTCGACATAAAAGGCTAAACACATCCAACTGTACAATCGCATAAAGATCACGATTAAATGAGTGCGCAATTGGATCAAATTTGCGCCATGAGTGAAGCCAAAAACTAAACGAACCAACAATAACAGCAACAACAACAATAACAAAACAACAACAACAACTGTGGAGGGAACCAAGTTGAAGCTCTTTTTCAAATGGCTCATAAAACTGCAGGCTCTTTGTTGTTGTTGCTGTTGCTGTTGCCGCTGCTGCAGTTGTTGCATGGCAGTAAAATTGAATGCGTGTGGGTTGCAATGTGACACATACTGTCATTATTACCAGGCAACAACCTCTAGCGGCATATGTTGTTGTTGTTTTTGGAGCCTCGGCTTAACTATCCAGGCTCATATTACCGAAGCTCAACGCGAGTTGGCGGCTCGTTACAGGAAAAAAACCCCTTTTTTCTTTTCTCTGTTTTTGCTTTTGCTTTTCTTTTTGGCCATAGAAGCTGAGAGTCGTCGCATTGCCGTAGAAATTTATGCATTATGCAATTGGCGACATTGCCATTTGTTTATATTTTTAATACATGCAACAGCAAAGATTCAAGACTCAAGTTGACAGCGTCAATGGTCGAGGATCGAGGAAGGTGTGTAACTTTAGCCAGTTATTAACGGCACGCGAAATTCGGAAAGACAAATGTTAATGAAACTAAACTTGGATTGAAACATAAGCAAACACTATTATTATTTAAACATTTAATGGTCACATAAATCTAGGAAAGGGAAAAATTAATGCAAAACTATTGTGAGCAACAATTTTGTTTGTCTTGATTTAAGAATTAAATAACTTAAAATTTTACAAAAGTTTAACAAATAAAGGATCCATGTCTTTATGAATGAAAAATTAATTCCATTGACATTTTTTTTTTGATTACAAATTACAAAACTTACTGTAAATGCAAGGGATCCAAAAATACATCGAAAACTTGAAGCTTCAGATTTACAATTTTGAAATTATATAAAAAAAGAAAAAAACTATTACATTTGAATGCAGAATGAATTGAAAGGTCAAGTCATGATCACGTTCGCTTGGAAATCGGATCAGTTTTGGCAAAGCTTTGAAGTATTAATTTATTTTTTAAGATGTTTGAGAAAACTCGATATATTGGTATTATTTGGAGATATATGTTTTTTGTTAATTTTTTAATTTCGATATTTAGCTCGATTCACTGTTTAGATTAACATCTCTAAATAATGCATTTGAATGATTATAAAAAAATGAACAACGCCGCATTTAAAAAGCTATCAACTTTAAGATTTCGTTGACTTTCAAATCCTGTTGTGCTTAGACAAAGTTTTTTCAGAACACAATGCGAGTAAGAAGAATTGTTTGTCCCAATTTTGAAGACAGTGCGAACGACAACGATGAAGTGCCGAGTGTTAATTGAAAGGCATGCCAGTCAGCAACTGTTGCTGCTGTTGCTTCTAGTGAAAGCCAAGGAAGCAGCACAACAAATGAGCAACAACAACAACAACAACGAACAACATTGCCACTGATTAGACGGTAGCAGAGTTGGCCATTTGGCTCCTTGCCACCTTGGCAAATGGCAATAAATTTTGCACTTGAAATAAAAAGTAATGCTGAAAATTGTAACATAAAGCAACTGTCACACATAAAAATATCAAACCAGATCCAAGACTCCAACTCCGACTCCGAGTCAGACTGCAGCTGAATCCAAGTGCGAGTCCAAGTCCAAGTGCGATTGGCGGCCAAGGAATTTTCAGTTGCAGTTGCCGTTGCCGTTGCCGCTGTTGACTGACTTGCAACTGTCACTTTTTGGCCAAGTTGCATGTCCGCGCCAATTGCTACCATTTTCATTTCGTTTGCCGCAACGTTGACAATTTTATTTTATTTTATTTATTAATTTTTTTGACTTTCTGGTGTAACATTCACCGAACGGGCGTCGACGACTGCGTGGGCTGCGCTTAGTGAAAATTTGCAAAAATATTTGGTCGAAATGTAAAAGTTATTGGCAACAGAGGCAATGGCAACGACTGTGGCATCGTCGTCGTCGTCGTCGTCTGGCAAATGTTAATTTACGATTTCAATTTGGAGGCCGCTGCGGCGGCTGGAAGCATAATTTATGCGCCTTAATTGAACCGGCTCAAAGTCTGGACAATGGAGTGGCAATAGACGCGGGGAGAGTGAGGGGAGTGGGTGTGAGTACTTGCAACAACTTGAACTTCAAAGCGCGCACCAAGTTATGACATGAAAGTCGGCTAGTCACGTCTGCAACATCGCTGTCTGCTGCATGTTGCAGCTGACACACATTCGAATTTCAAACTGCGATGCGAGTTGCAGTCGATGGATTGCCGTTAGCCCGCACAGCAGCTCAAGGTCAGCCCGAGTTCCATTGCACACAAATGAAACAATTTATATGAATTTAAGCTAAGCTCGTGGCTAATTCAAGGGCATGCTGGCAGCAGCAGCAGCAGTAGAAGCAGCAGCTACAGTTGTTGCTCAGACAAAGCTCAAGCAATTTATTTCAATTAGAAACTCGTGTGTGAGGCAGTTGAGCAAAGCGGGTGGAGTTTCATTTGATGCAATATAAATGAGGTTGTAATTGAAAAGTGGCTCATTAAGCGCTGAGCTCTCATTTAAAAGCAGTTAAATTCTACTGCAGATACAGTCTGCAGCATGCAAATGACGATATAGTATACACAGAAAAAAATCCGGAATAAAGTCAATTGAAAGAGTGTCAAAAGTAATTTCGGTATTTCTTAAATCGAGTAAAATATAATTGATTTTCAATTCCTTCTGTTTATCGGGGATCTACAAGTATTCTTCTCAGTGTAGTCAAACGTTTTTTGCTGTTTATGACTATTTTAATGCTGAGTGTTTGCCATTTCAACAATAAAATCCTGAATATATGCTCAAAAAATACATGCTAAAAACAAGAATTTGAAACTTGAGCTTCAGAAAGTTTTTTTCTCTGTGTAGTGGCATAAGGATGTTGCTGGTGACCCAACAACCTTCAAACAACTTTCGTTGAGATCATGGCGCAACTGCAACGGCAACTGCAACAGCCTGCAACTTGGTGGCATGCAATTCGAATCCCAAAAGGCAACACCTTTCCACCTTTCGCTTGTGGCAAGGCACATAGCTGCAAGTTAGTCAGGCATATCAGCCTGCAACTTCACACACAACAATCACAAAAGAAATATAAAAAATTTACATGGACAACAACAAAAAGTGCAACTGTTGCCAGTGAGTGCTTTCTAAAGTGCATTAAGGCCCAAACGGCAATGCGAATCTCAGCTAATAAGCCGCGCCACACAAATCTTGACCATAATAATGCAAATTGAGCAACTGTTGCAACTAGCAACTTGCAACTTGCAACTGATGATGATGATGCAATGTGAGCCCCAAATCAACTGCAAAATAACCGCAATTGTCAATGTGGGTTTGTGTGTGTGTATTGGTTAATATCCTTCATCCTATAACTAACAATAAAAAGAAAACAAATTTTAAGTAAATACTGCAACTTGGCTGTCTGATTTGTATTTTGGCCAAGTTGGCTGGCAGGCGGATAATGGCCCTCTATTATTGTTAACTCGATTTGGACAAACACAGAGCGTCAAATTATTGTTATTATTTCCGCCTCGCAACAAATTGGCAGCCAAAATAGACGAAAAAAATAAAAATTGAAAGCGAAATTGGGCGCAGAAAATTGCCATGCCACAGAAACTCTTCCCCCTTCCCGGGGGGAGGCACAACATAGACATATGTTTTTAATAGTAGTTAAATGGCAACAACAGATTTTTGCGGCTCGTTTCGTAGCTGATACAAATCAATCATTATAGTTTCTTTGAGGCACAGCATAATTTGTACCCTTTTGCTTGTTTTCACTTCCTATTAAATTATATTTGGCATTTAACGTTTGCCAAAGTGGGCGCACCACAGGCACCACAACAAATTGACATCAATTACACGACAAGCGACTCCTGTTACAATCGAGTCTGGAGTCTGGAGTCTGGAGGTTCGAGCCGAGGGCTTTTTTCGTTGCCTGAAGCAACAACAGCCTCTGGGAGTCCAAGTGGGCGCGGCTTTGACGGCATTTTGGGTTGCATTTGACGCGCGTTGTTCCAAAAAGAAAAGAAAAAATCACAGAGTGCCTTTTGCACCACCACCGCCCCCACCAGGTGGCTGGCATTGCAGCTCTCAACGTGATTGAGTAATTTCGATTGTCTTGTGGCAGAAGTTTATCAAGCCAAATAATATTAACGACATGCTCGGATCGTTGCTGCTGTGCAAAGACCAAAAACTGAAGACTGAAGACTGAAGACCAAAAAAGAGTCAAAGACTCAAAAGCAAAAGGCCAAAAGAAAGGCAAATAATGCGATTGCCGCACGTCATTTATGGGTGGGTCGGAATATACTTCTTTTTTTTTCTTCTTTTTACCCTTTTATTATATTTTTGGGTGTCGCAACGTTTTTAATTATGCTCCTGGTGCAGCTACCAAAAGCTATTGAACTGAAAGCTCAAAAATAAATTGCTTTCAGCCACAAAAGGGAGCTAAAAATTTTAATGCATATTAATCATGCATATTCATGTGTTGTATTCTGAGCGGTGCTACAATTGGCAGATTAAGATACTCTACTCTGCTCTTCATTTGCAACTTTATTCCATACTGAATTATTACTTTATTTTTTTAGTTAGGCCTCACATTAATCTGGCATTCAACGAGAAAGTGCAGTTATCGGGCATCAAAGAACTCATCAATTGCCCCTTTGACACAAATTTATCAACGTGCTTGTAATTCAATACTTGTCAATTATCGTTGCTAAATCAAATATGTTCAGTGCCAGTTTATACCCTGTAATTATTATGCGACTTTAAAGTATAGATAACCGTAAGTAACAGAACCGATTTAGTTGTGTCTTAGCAATTAGTTATTAGTATCTATGTAGGTTCTGGTATACATTAAGATTATATAGTTTATTTTTAAATCGATTGTAAAAAACTCCTTTAAAGATGTATACGTTAAAATCTAGCTAATCTATAGTTTGACATGCCATAGACTTATCCCAAAAATTTCATCAACTTTGAATCCTAAATGCGGTAGTTATTCAGTAAACTATTTTAAAAAGAACCAAAAAATTTTGTTATGAAAATACAAGTGGGAAAGGCTAAAGTCGAACTACCAAGTATAGGATACCTGTTACTTAAATAAAATTTAAATATTGTTTATTTCACTTACATTGCTTAAAAGTTTTAATCAGCCATTAACACCTTTCTATTTGTCCGATCTTGTTATGACTTAGAAGGATGATAGGTAATAACAGTAGCTAACGGTAATTAGTAAAAAACACCTAATTTCTTGAAAACTGTGCGTGTGGTGGCTTTTCGCGATTTACGGAGGCGGAAAGGGGCGTAGTGAAATTTTGAAACAAACTTGACCTGCGAGGGGTTTATAGAAATCTGTGTGCCAAATTTGGTTGCCTAGCTCTTATAGTCTCTAAGATCTAGGCGCTCACACGGGCGGACAGACAGACGGGCATGGCTATATCGACTCGGCTGTTGATGCTGATCAAGAATATATATACTTTATAGGGTCGAAGATGCTTCCTTCTCCCTATTACATACATTGCAACGAATACAATATCCCCTTTTACTTAATTTTTAAGTAACGGGTATAATTAAGTTATTGAATTATGAAACCTTTATTTCTATTAAATTTACTGATTTAGATTTTTTAATTTGTCATAGTTAAAAAAAATCTTTTCAAAATAAACATCATTTATCAACACATTTTTTTTTGTCAAAATAATCACTTGTCGAAACTGCGCACAGAGTATGTCTTAGTCGTTCACTCTGCACTCCCTGTATTTTGTAGTTGCATTTTGAGGGCTGCCCTTTTGCGGCTTATACAATTTACTGGGTCAACTTGGGGCAGCACCTGGAAGTAAATTCGACGTGCTGTGCAGTTTTTCAACAGCGCTGTCGGATCTGATGATTGCTCATATCAAATTTCACACTGATCGGGGTCTCTATACCGCATACCTTTTAAAGCCCTTTAAAGACCATTATCAATGCACCCAAAAAATGCGAAGTACAAATTAATGAGGCAAGTTTTTTTTGTACCAACTTCAGATTGAATGATACAAAGGAGTTAATAACATTAACAAGAGCTGGAAGTTGTTGCAGTTGCAGCTGCACAAGGTCAGATGCGTTAAATAATTAATTAAATCATTAACGTAATAAATTATTTATTAAGCGATTCATTGAGATATGGTCACAGCCACAGCACGCATGAGTCATTAATCGAGATAACAATTGCAACAACCAAAAACAACAACAACTGCCATAACATAAACATCAACAAATAGCTGGCAATGTGCGAAAATGCTGCAATTAGCATGTGGAAGTCGCAAGGTAGCTGTGAAAACACTTTCCCAATCATCAAAGCCATTTAAACGCTTTTCAACTGCACGCGCGCACAACCGAATGTATCTGCCAGATACATATTGTGTTGATATATTAATGATGATTTCTCGTTTTCGGTTCGTGTCTATTGAATTGCATGATTCAACACACACACTAAGTGCGACTATCTGCGTATCTTTTACACCATTTGCAGTTGCAGTTGCAATTGTTGCTGTAGTACCTGTATCTGTATCTTTAACTGTAGCTTTGTATCTGCATCTATTGTTAACTTGCATCTCGTGCAGCTTATTTATGGTTGTCGTCAGTTTTGTAATCTAATTAACACGCCCGCATACTAATTTTCATTTTCATTTTGTATTAAAATAAACACATTTTTCATATAATATTTAAACAACATAAACATCATAAAGAATAGCTAAATACTCTTACTTATAGCAAGCAAGTGCGAACATTTGTGTAATTGACGAGTTGTGCAATGGAAATTGAGGAAATATCTATGATTAAGATTCAATTTAGTGCCCGGTGAAGTGATCTAATATTTGGCGAAGGTCAGTCGAAAATAGACATGCATTAGGTATTATATGCTTTGGCGAAAACTAAATGAATATGCCCCAAATTGCCAATTTGATTTGGCAATAGAAATAAAAATCTCTGCTCTAAATTTGTGTATTAGCACATAATATTGAGTGGTTATATTTAGAGGCAGACGCGACAGTCGAGAGTGAGTCAACTTTTGACGTCGTCGTTGAGTGATTTGTTGTTTGAAGATTTATTCATGGCGAAGAGCGTGAGTATTGCCTGGGCATTAGCTGCGCGAGACATTTGACACTAAATGCAATTTAAAGGCAATAAAACAAAGCGCAAAATCCATTTAAATAAATGCTCATTATGCATGCGGCGTCATATCTCGAGAACGGTTTAAGAATTGGTTAAAAAAAAACAGACAAAATACTGAAAATTTGCATACAAGGGGCCAGGTACTGAGACGGAGACAGAAACAGAAACACAGACTGACATGAGATGCAAAAGGGAGTGCCATGTCTGCAGCGATTTTTTATAGTTTTTTTTTTATTTTTTGGGTTCTTGGAGGCCTCGAGGTGACAACGACGCCGCCAACTGACACACTGACACTGACTGACGAAGCTCGAAGGGGGCAGCGTTTAATTGATTAATTGCAAAACAACAGCACAACACGATTTGCATTTGGATATTCAGATTTGTCCGATTTGCGGGGATTTCGTAGTGATTTTAGAATGCAATTGGAACTGTCAATTTGCATTTAATTCGGCGAAAATAAATTGCTCGACTGACTCACGACTTGCCGCTCGGCAATGCCAATTTGGATTTAAATGATTCCACAAGGCTGAGATTAATGCCCAGATACGAGACGCGGAGACTGTCGAAATTACTCATATTAAGCAATTTAGATCTCATTGCAATAATTCAATTTATTATGTTTGATGCGTATTTGTTGAATATTGATTTGCATTATTTATTTACTGACTAAAAACAGTTGAAAGAGAAAGAAGAGAAAGAAAAGTATAAAATTGTAAAAAACACCATTTCAATTTGTGGCTGGAAATATAGAGGAGTTAAATTAATTTTAGTTATTGACATGGTAATTATCGCTGACCTTTCTGGCGATGACCTAGCAGTCAGTCAGTCGGATATTGCAACTGATTACAAGCGCGGCAACAAACAGCTTACATTGTATGCAACCAACTGGACAACGTCAACAAAGTGTCGATGTTAAACATTAAGCCAGCGACAAAATGATGCAGATAACTGCGGTTTTTAATCAAATCAAAAGCAACAACAAAGCACAACATACAATAAAACATCAGCAACAACTACAACAACAACAACCGACAACTGTGAGTGGTAATGTAATAGGCACAACAACAATAAACAACCGAATGGAAAGTGTTAAAAATCTGATTATCATGCGGTGGCGCTGTTTTTCACATGCATGCACATTTTTCTTCCCTCTTGTTTTGCATGCCAAGTCGCAGTCGTTGTTGCTGTTGCTATTGCTGTTGTTGTAAATGCGATTGTCTCAGGTAAATGAACTTATAATTGGCCATAGACAACACTCTTATTGCCTGCCACCGGCAACAGACAACAGACATCGGACATCGGACATGCATGCAACACAAATGTGCGATGTATGGAAGAGTACTTACTGCTATGTTTTATGCACGTCCACAAAATGTTGCAAGTTTTATAAGCGTCTTTGATATGCATGCATCAATTAGGTTCGCTTTTTTATGAACCATCGGTTATAGCTTAATTGGTAATTACTGTGTAAATTACCGCACTTGTAAAATATAAGTTTCAGCTTTCAATTTCAATATTCATTTTATTTTGTATTAATGCTGCACAATTAAAGTTTTTTTACGGCTGGTCTGAATTTCGACCAAGCAACTTACTATAAAAAATCAAAATTTTTGTTCATTTTGTCATGACTTTTTACAAAAAAAAGGAAACAGGGACTGCAAATAATAGTTATGAGTTTAAAAATCTTTCTAGAAGAGTGGAAAAAATAGACATATGTTATTTTTTAACGGCAAATTCGAAAACAGGATAAACTTTTACTTGCAATTTTTAATTTAAAAATTATTTTTGATTATTAAAATTAATTCAAATGATAAAAATAAAAAATAATTATTAATATATGAATGTCTATATATGATGTGGCTTCTTTGGTTCAGACGATATTGCAATTCAATTTTTACATTTAATTTTTATAACAAAAATTTAAAAATGAGTTATGTGTCAATTTTTATAATAAAATAAATAAAAGTTGTGGCTCAATTTTTATATAAAAAACAATAATTTTTTTAAATTTTTATCATTTAAATTAATTTGAATAATTAAAAAAAGTTTTTTTTTTAAATCAGCCAATAACTCTTAATTTGTTATTTTTTTTAATAAAATTTATAATTGCTACTGTCACTGAAATTTAATATGTTAAAACTTGGGATGAAAAACTTTGAATTTTTGAATAAGACAATTGGCAAAAAATTATTCGAGTAAAATAATTGAAACTTAAATGATTTATACTTAATATGATTTCGCTAAAGCAAATAAAAACCATTTGCAATTTGATGGTTTTGCAATACCACAGTAAAGAAGATTCGTAACAAATTCAAATCAATTTTAGTGTGAGCAAAATGTTGTGCAACATTGTGTGGCATGGCAGTCGAGGCGCTTAATTAAAATGTCGCCGCATGTGGCAGCCAATTTTTCAGCACATTTCAATATTTATCTGCCAGCTGCCTGGACAAAGCAAATAAAATGATAAATATGTGCAGATATATATTTTGTGCTGTCCATTGTTGTCGATAACACATACAAAAAGCCGAGTAGCCACTGCAACTGCCACAGCCGCACTTTGTTGTGCCACCAACTGCAGCGCTAAGCAAATGATAATAAACTTTCACGCCCATTAATTGGCTTTGCGTGTTTTTTTTTCTGTCTCTCTCTGTGTTTCTGTAACTGGCAAATGGACAGTGGACAGTGGACAGTGGACAGTTGACTGTGAATGACGACGATGACGTCGAACGGCGCTTGGGCAGCTTGTTTTTTTATAGCATGTAATTCGTCAGCATGCAATGGGTAATATTATGGTGGCAAGCATGAAGCCTGCAAAATGCTATGCCATGCCACAAAAAAAGGTCATAAAACAGCAAACAAAAGTAAAAACACTTTCACTGCAACCTTGAGAGTCTACACCCAGTTGCCAGTTGCCAGTTGTAAGATCTGTCAATGGGTCAGTTGCACGGACATGCATACTTACAACACAATACATCAAGAGGCTGATGCCCAATTAACCACATTTGTTTCGGGCTCGTTGTGATGTGATGTTCATTTCAAGTTCGATTACGCAAAAGTTCTCTGGCCAGACCAAAAGACTTAAGCAACAAACTCGTTTGGTATGCCATCTACATACATATGATATGTATGTATGTATATAAGTACATGCTGCATGTTGCTTGATGCATGCTGCCTATTGAAACGAACGAAATTAACAAAATCATATATCACCGGATACTTGGACGACCTCCCAGCGAGCTGACTCCCCATCCAGTGGAGTCTTGGGCGCTTGTTGTTGGCCTGATTTATGTCTTGGCACAGATGAAATGAATTGTGTAACCCTTTTTAGCCAGCGCAGTAAGTTAACGCGAATTTCTTGTTTCTGATCGTGGGCAGAAGCAGAGGCAGAGACAGAGGCAGCATCATCAGCTTCCATCTTCCATCTGTTGCATCTCATCGTCAAGGAGGCGACTGCTTGCCACAGAGATGCTGCCGCTTATCGCTGGCGGCTCATCGCGGCCACGTTGCGGCCATAAAGCAAATCAAATTGCAACAATTGTTGGTAATATGTTAATAAATTTTTGCTGCTCCTTTTTTTATTCCTCAATATAGTTTCTTCCACTTTCATTAAGTTGTGAGCGATTCTGAATGTGGTTCATTTAAACTGAATTTATTACTAACTTGGCCCGTACGTGGGCCCTGTAATTTCAATGAGATTACAATCGCAGGCAATCCTACGCAAAATCAACTTGTTTTACGCTGCTTGTAATCATCTTTTATTTGGTTAACTTTCCAAAAATTGGCAAGGAAACTTAATAAAGGCAAAGATAATTTTAATAAGAAGTCAGGGAGTCATCGATGATTAATTCCACTTAATTAAAAGTAGTTTTAATTTACGTCTAACTGCAAATAATGAATACATGTTTAATTTAATGATTAAAGCAACGACTAAACAAATGACAAAGGTTTCTCTGAATTGACATAAATATTTAGCAGTTGAATGCTAAAAACCTTAATACTCGTTATGTATATTGCAAAATATTTAATTGCAAATTGTTTAGCTATAAGTTATCATCATCCTCATCGATTAACTATTTGTGTAATTACTTATTGCTGAAAATGATTATTAAAACCACATGCAGTTAATGATCGACCGCATTGTAAATTGCCAATTGTAAATTGAAACAAAAGGCGGCAACGGATTTGTCGATTTGCCGCAAAAGTTCTCATGCTTGTCAATTGACAACAACATCAGTCAATGCGCTTGGCCAGCCGTAAAGCAAGTTGAAAGTTAACTTATGACTATTAGCCAGGCCGTTTGGCATTTTAGCCAAATATGGCCAGGGATTTGAGCGGCAATTTATGTGATTTGTGCGAGATTTTGGCAAATGTTGCGCCAATGTTTGTTCGGCCATTGCCAATTGACTTGTTGTTGTTGAAGTCAGCGGAGCAACAGGCAACAAGCAACATGTGGCATGCAACAACCGAGCCCCAATAGATACACACGACTCGACTTAAGCCCGACTGCGACTGCGACTAATACAAAACTTTATGGCTCAAATCGCATTTGCTCGCATCAGAACAAAATCAGCTTATGGCCAACAAACAGTCAACTCAAATAGAGCCAACATACAGTAGCCCTGTTGTGGATCTGTTAACTTTTCTATGTCTCAAAAAGAGAAACGCACTCGCAGCAGTCATAAACATGGGCATTAAGGCTTAAAGGCGAGAGGCGTGGGCAGCTGAAAAGCTGAAAAGATGAAAAGCTGAAAAGGTTGAGTTGTGTTGTCTTGTGTTGTGTAGTGTTGTGTTGGCTTAGGTCAAGGCAAAGGTGCATTAACTAAGCGCAGGCACTGTGCACGACCTTGATTCTCCTGGTCGGCGGGGGCCACGCACAACAACTTAATTTACCCGTAATGAGAATCAGCTGGCTGGCTGACTGACTGACCAAACTGACTGGCCAAACAAGCGTTGCTGATTTACCACACAACAAAAAACAAGGGGAAATGCTCAACTTCAACAACCCGAACATTTAATTCCCTTGCACAGCCTTGTGTTAATATTGGGAATGATGATTTCTGATTTTATTATGAAATAAAAGTCCACATTCCATACCTTTTTCAAAACTTTAAACTCCAGTAAATTTTCCTTACGGAAAGGTTATTTCATCATTGTTTTCCCTCTTACTTGCTTCTGCATTAATATGTCATTCATTTGAAAAATTTAATTTATTTCCAAAACTGTTCACTTTTTTAATATCTACCTCTTTGTCAAAACTTAGCCGATTTCCTTGCGGAATATTAGAATTTTAAAAAATTTTATTTTTTCAAAAACTTTACACTTTTTTCTTGACACTATTTAAAAAATTTCTGATTTCCATAGCTTTGTCAAAAATAAACCGATATTCTTGCGGAATATCAATATTGTTATTACTTGGCCTCGAATTTGATTAATACAAATTTTATTCCTTTTAAAGACCTAGCTTTTTCCAACACTGTCAACTTTTTCCATATTTACCCTTCACACTTTTTAAAAACTTTCGACTCCAGTAACTTTGTTAACAATTTTCAAGTGAAATATCAATTTTATTATTGTTTCTAATTACAAATTTTATTACTTTTAAAGATCTAGATTTTTCCATATTCAGCCCTTCAAGCGAAATATCAATTTAATGTTTGGCCTCTATTTGATTCCGCAGTACAAATATTTATTTTTATCCATCACTGTCCACTGCTTCCACTCTAACCTCAATTACAGCGTTGCAACATTGTAATACCCTCGGCAAGGGTATGCAGAAAAAGAGGCGACGCTTCTTTTCGTCGTAATCCTGTAACCATGAATTATGCGAGCCCCAACCACAAAACCATTTAACAAAATGCACAACCGGGCGAGCCAAGCCATAATCATTGTAGAACCTTGAAGTGCATTTTTAATGCCAGTGCTTGTCTGATAAGATTAAGTCATGAAAAGGCTGCGCCCAGCACAAGTTGTTAGCAGCACACAGACAGCAACAATGAGAATTGGAGAATGAAAGGAGGAGGGAGGAGGGGAGAGGCGACAGAGGTGGCACTGTGAAGAGGAGTGGAAAGGGGGCGTACTGTTTGCGAAAGTGTTTAGGTTAGGGTCTCAAGTGTGTCTACATGACTCTCACTTTTAGGCCACAGGAATAAGCTGAGCTTGGCCAGAATGGCAACAACAACGACAACTACAACAGCAACAACTGCAACGATAGCAACAACAACCATTGCGAACACCAATTTTAATGTACATTTAAATGTCGATTTTGCAAATTGTTGCCTGTTGTTGTTCAATTTCAATTATGTTCGTTGCGCAATGCGTTGAAATTGCGCGTACTTTTATTTTTGTGGTTGTTTTCGTAGTTGTTGTTGTTGATAGCTGGCCAAAATAGTCATTGGCTTTTGTCTTTGTTGCTTTGGGCCGCCAGCAAATTGTTTCCGCCTCTTGCAGCTTAATTGTCTTGAACAACATAATTTGGCCACATTTACTAGCAACAACAACAGTTGGCAACAATTGGTGCTTACAAATTTTATGTAAGTTAATTTCAATTTGTTCGCACACGAAAGTTGCCTGCCAAATTCTCAGCGGGCCAGAGAAAGAGAAGAAGCGAATAAGAGGGAGAGAGGAAGGAGAGGCAGAGGGTGGGATCGACCTAAAAAACAAACAGAAAGAGTGAAAAAAATGCCAATTCATGCAGTTTAAAACATTTGTTCGACATTTCAAAAGCGGAATTCAATGGCTCACAAAAGAAAGGCAAAAGGAAAGAGAAGTCTCAATTCCCGCCCGGAACGAGGTTGTTGACCTTGTCAACATTCACCGTTTTTGTTGCACGTGAAGAGTGCGCTACTAACTTTTGTCCAGCCAGCAATTAACTTATTTTTGCAGCTGACTAAGACAAGCTGAGGCTAAAAGCTGAAGCTGAAGCTGCTGCCACTGATTGCAATCGCCACCCGAAACACCCGAATCACCCCATCGACTTGCCACACAAGTTGCCCTGCTCTCAGTCTGAGTTTCAGTCTGTGTCTGTGTCTGTGTCTTGTCTGGCATTTCAATTTGATTTCGATAGCACATTTACAGAGAGAGAAAAAAGGATTGGTATCAACAAATGCCATATCTTTTTTATTTTATAAGAAAAGTTTGTAATTATTCCAAGTATTTATTTCCTATACACAAACAAGGACATATACGAGTAAATATATAAAAGGAACTGTTATTCATAGCACGCTTTGAGCCGTCTGCCTTATATTTATTTCTATATAATCTTAAATTAATCTAAAATTATTTAATTTCCTAGTCACTCCACACACCTTACCCGTTCTTCACCAGTTAGTGAATCTTCCACACAACAGAAGCCCTTCCATTGCCAGTTTGGGAATTTAACACTACAAATTTTCATTCATTACGGCATTCCTATACCGAACTGCGTTCTTAAGGGACTCAGCCAATTTATTCCAGTCATTTTATAATATTATTTTTTATAAACGGTCTAAAATGTACTTAAATAAAACTTCATTTAAATTAAATAAAGCACACTTTGATTTACCAACTTCTAAGAATTCTTAAATGTCAAATTAATATTAAATAAAAATCACTTGAATTAAAAATGTATTTTATTTGCCAAGTATTTTTTTAAAATTCGCAAAAGGTAATGAAACTAAATATGTTTCATATTATTTTGTATTATTATATGCAAATTAAAATCCATGACTATTGAATTTTATTTTAATATTCAACAACAGTGAAAATTAAGTCAAATACATTATATTTTTATATTTAAACTCATAATTGTTTAATTTTGTAAAATAATTAAAGTATTTTGGAATTTTATACTTAATAATATATTTGCTTAAATAAACTTTATAAAACTGTAAGTTTATTTGAATTTCATATTAAAGTAGACCACAATTTTTCTCTGGGTGTATCTTTGGTTAAGTGATGGGAGTGCAGCACGTGCTATCTTAATGGCCAAATGAATTTGCCGTAAGTATACTTTGTCTATGAGTAAGGAGTCGTCGACGGAGTCGAAGTTGGTTGTTCTATCTCAAAAAACATACATGTAATCGCTAAATCATTGACATGCAAAATGCTGACTAACCAACTGCGACGGCCAATGAAATGAAATGAAATGGATCCCAGGCATTTGGAAAGTACTCACAACACACAAAAAGCAAACCGATTGCCAATGTGTTTGCTCTTGTTATTGCTGTTGCTTGTTGTTCTTGTAGTTGTTGTGGTTGTTGTTGTTGTTGCTCTCGTTGTTGGTTGCGATTTCCGCGAAATGTTTGCCATGATTCACTGAACAGTTTGTGGCATGTTCGGGTACTCGTACTTGTACGAGTATACTCGTAATTTATATGTAGATTATGGCAAAGCCAAATATGCTCAATTTGATTTTCAACTGTCAATATGTTTGTTAGCATTGTCATTTTGGCAATTGTGATGGAAAGTTGCAGCGATTGCAGCAAGTCACTCGACTGCAGCACAACAACAGCAACAGCGACAAGCGCTGTTGCAACCGCCTGACCTGAGACACAAACAACAGCAACAACAGAGAAATAAAAGTAAATAAATAGACATCAACAAACACAGATTTAGACAGTCGTCTCAATAGACAAGCCGCATTGACTGATTTAATACCCTGTTAGTTGCAGTATCTAGTTGAAGTGGCTGATTGTGGGGTATCTATAAGTCGAGTTTGTTAACTGAAAATACAATGACTAATATTATATCCTGTGGCAGCATCTGCAGGGTATCTGCCCGTCGAGTTGTTTCGAATTTGCTTGTTGTTTTTATGTTGCTGCAAAACATTTTTACTAATTGCACATGAACAACGTTTATCACTCTGACAACATCAACTGTCAACAACAACAGCAGCAACAAACACAGCGCAGGAGCAACAGGCGGACAATTGCTGTCTCTCTCACTCGCGCTCTTCAAATCTTTCTCACTCTCTACTATCTTACTGTTGGTTTTCGTTGTTGCTGAAGCTGTTACAAGGAAAACTCATAAGCATTATCATTAACAATATTATTGTTGTTGTCATCAACAACTGCAACAGCAGCAGCAGCGGCAACAGCGGCAACATCATCAACAAGCACAACAAACAGAGAGGAGCTGAGGAGCTTTCGAAGCTCTGCCTGCGCATAATCAGCAAGGCATTTAATAATTTTTATGTTTATATATTTTGTAAATTTTCATACGCCCACGCAGCACAAATAACTGCACTCGACGTTTTGTCTGGGAAAGTTGTTGCTGTTGGCGTTGCTGTTGTATTGTTAACGGCGTTGATTTGTCGTTAAGTTTACGTTAAGTGGTCATCATTAGTTAAATATGTGCATTTTTCTTTAAGGATTTTCGCGGCCTGAGATAAACTTTGTTTCGTTGTTGACGCTGTTTGTTGCTGCTGTTGTTGTTGTTGTTGCTGTTATTGCTGCTGTTGTTAGTGCCTTCAAATTGCCATAATTCATAGCTGGCAGGCGCAACTTTCCTTTTCATAGCAATTTCACTGACTTTGCTACCTTAAATTTTGAGTGCAACTTCAAAGTGTGTCAGAGAATTGGTTGGTTCGAAATAAAAAAGAAATTACTAATTGAATTAGCTGCCAGCTGATCACATAAATTGGCAAGTCATTAAAATGAGTCAACTTAACGGAAGCTAGTCAAATGAAATTGAAAGACAATTAACCTGATTAGCGTGCGACTTGCAACATGTTGCGGCAACATGCATACGGTTGTATGTTGCTACTGTACTGTGCGATAGCGGTACATTTGTATCGTTAGGAAGTCTTAAGCCAACGATTTCAGCTCTAACTCAAGACTTAACTTGACTCTCTGTCGCTGACCAGGCGAGATCATTAATCACAAGTTGGCCGGGGACTGCAGCGCGGATACGTAATTTAGTGACCATAAATAAAAGGAAACTTTGCCGAGTGAAATTGAAATGTTTTAAGCGATGAGACAAATGTTCGACTTGATTGCAGCTCAGTTATATGGAGTTTCTTCTCTTATCTGCCTTTTTTTTTTTGCTTTTTTTGCTCTGTTTTGGCACTCGCTGAGTCTGCGATTAATGACATTTTGTATCAATTTCGATGTTGTTTATGAAAACAGCGCTCAATACGCATTTACAGTTGGTCAACTGATTGATGCATTCAATGAACTAAAGTAGCTTATAGCACATACACACACACACACACACATCCAGGAGGATGCCCACATAGTTTTTATGGCGCATAGTTCACGCCCATAAAATTTGTATAGAAAACAAAAGACTTAGGCAACGAACTTGTGTGATATACTCGTATCAAATGTTGCGACTCAGGGCCATTGATAGATTTTATGATAGCTATAGAACATAAAATGGTAAAATGCAACAGCAACAGCCACAATAACAACGCATAAAATGGCCTTCTGTGTTTTTTTTTCGACGAGGTGAAAGTGTTGCAGGGGGCCGCGTTGTCAACGCTGTGACATCTGCGAGAAAATACGCGTAGTAAAAAAAAATTATTGCTAAAACAATAATTAAGAAACAACAAAAAGAAAGAAGGAAATGAGAAAAAAACCAGGCTCGTGTGTTGTAATTTCAATTAATGCGCCATATAAAAAAAAACTTTTAAAGCTTTGTGCCTATTTCGCCTGTCCACCCGCCCCTCCTCTCGTCCCCCGCCCGCCTACTTGACATTTAATTAAAACATGTGACGGCATTTATGATGGGCGGGCAACTTGAGCGCATCATGCGTTGTTATAAACAAAGGCACAAGCAACAACAACAACAACAACAACAATGACAACAACAATAACATCAAGATCAGCTAGCATGAGGCGATAGAAACAGTGAGAAAAAGTGTGAAAGAAATGCCTGAAGTGAAGCTCCAAACTCGACGCTCGATCGCCCGTCGGGCTGCTGCGGAATTTCAAAGAAGTGAAATTTTTGCCTTGCTTTTGAATGTGTGTGAGAACCGCAAAGCAATTAATTTGTATAAAATACCCTAGAGCTATCAGAACTTACAACTGGGGTATTAACAACTGGAATAAACTGCAAGCAATGATAAATATTAAATATAACATACGTCCATGCAAATAAACAATAAATAAAATAATAAATTAAGAAACGTACTGTTAGTAAAATTTAATGATAAAAATTATGCAAAATTAATGTAAATGAAATTTATGTATTTTGAAAATTAAACACAATGATTTAATTTGATAATTAAATGATAATAAAATATATATTTATTTTGAACTTAAAATTAAAATCAAAGGGAGAGAGTTATGTAAACCAAATTTATAAATTATATATGAAAATCAACATTTTTAAATTCAATTATTGAAAAAAAGAGTAACAAACAATATAATAATATTAATAATGAGCAAATAGAACTGAGTATTGAAAGATCATGCAGAGTATCAATTAGTCTATAAGTGTCTGTCTAAAAGCAGTCTTAGTGCTTTTTGTCTTCCACACTTTTGCCAAGTTGGTAGCAGAAAGTATTTTATAAATTAGAGCAACACTTGCTGAGCTGCTAGCGGCTGCTGTTGCTGTTGCTGTTGTTGTTGCCGTTGCTGTTGTTGCCGTTGCTGTTGCCACTGCAGCACCTTGCACGCGAAAATCTTTTCACGCCTCGGGCCAGGCAACATGCGAAAAACTAATTTCGGCGCACACATCATATGTCTTGCTCTCGATGGCCAAGACGCTGGCTTTGAGTCTGCCTGGGACTCTGACTCTGGGACTGACTGCGATTTGCCAAGGCAATGCCGGAAGATGTTTCAATTTTGTGAAAAATCGCAACAATTAAGTGATTTAGGTGGCCCGATTTCTATGCAATCGTTTACAGCAACATTGGGTCAGATTTTGATGCGACATTGGGATGACATCATTTCAGTCAATTGAATTCAAACCTGTGCTGCTTTTTGCATAATTTGTCTAAAATTGGTCAAAAGGCATTTAGCCATTGAAATTCAAAATACATAAATCTTTAGATGTTTGTCTCTTTTATTTTCAAGCTCGTCACAAATGAAACGCTGACAAATCAATCAATCGAATGTAGCACGAAAGGGGGGAGAAGTAGGGGGGTTTATTTGACATTTGACAGATAATACTACCACATTTACAATTTACGAGCTGAGTTGAGCTTGGCCTTAAGTAAATTCTCTAGATTTGACACTGCTCGCAAAACAAACGATTTAGGCAACGAACTTGATGCCGCTCGCACTTGAGTATAATTGATGAAAGAAGCAGCCACTGACATCAGCATTAGCCGTGGGCAGCTAAAACGCTTTTCCAAGCAGG
Organism: Drosophila limbata; assembly: GCA_963924055.1. Lineage (NCBI taxonomy): Eukaryota > Metazoa > Arthropoda > Insecta > Diptera > Drosophilidae > Drosophila > Drosophila limbata. The sequence goes on along the minus strand of OZ001352.1, from coordinate 29,164,622 downwards.
TGAAATTCTCATCATTATTAATGATGATGACTTTTTACGCTGCCGCAAATATTTGACCAACACTAGACACGACCACAGAGCACAGAAAACTTTGCATTGAAAGCAAAACGGAATTCAGTGCCGGAGCACAAGACCTCAGACCCCATTACCCATTGCCCATTACCCAGCCAAGCCAAGCCAAGTTGGCCAGATGTGTAAGCTGACCCACTAAGCTTGGCCCGCTGGCGCGCAGTTGGACATTTTCCGAAATGTAAATGAAAACTGCACTCAGCCCTGTGGCGACCTGGCCAACAACAACATAAATACCCTTGGCAATAATTTAAAAATATCAAAAACTTTGTGCAATTTCATAAATTCAGTTTTAGTTTCAGTTTCAATTTTTTTTCTTTCGAGCCCAGTGGCCAAAAACAGTTGCCACACATTTCCGCGTAATCATCATAATTTTTCATGACTTACATCCATTTGCATGATTTAAAGTGATATGAAGTCCACTCTGTATCCATTACGAAGTGTATAAAAATTTGGCACGCTGCATAAAAATGGCACATTAAAACACATTTCAGTTTAGACAGTTCGAATGATGATGACGATGACTTCATTAACTTCAACTCGTTTCTGGCCAAAGCAAAAGTTTTCCTCGATTTCTTGATTAATGCCGGCCAATGACGGGATAGACATACACACACACACGCACACACACACATACATACATATGAGCACACTCGCATTCACATATGGCTATTGTGACTTTGCCTTTTTGCCTTCATCTCCAACTCCAACTCCCGCCACTTTCATGTCTGTCTGTTTGTCAATTATCATCATCTTGAGGCTTTTGCGCTTTAATCGCTTTGGCCAGAATTATTATGTAAGTTTTTGGCATATTTAAATGATTTATGGCCAACGGCATTGGCCATCGGCCTGGCCTGGCTTGGACCTGGCTTGGCTCGGCTTTGGCCTGCTCTTGGCTTCATTTCATGTTGGCATCGTTGACTTCCTGTCCATGACCGACGTGTCGGTATCGATCTTTTTGCTTGTGTGGGGAGAACTTTTCATACACACTGTATATGCGGGACATGAACTTTTGGGGGCGCTAAGTCGCAACCATTTGTTATCTGGCGGTAAAAGTTGCAGGCTCTGAAATGTTTTACAGTTGTGTGTCATGAACTTTAATGTTAAGCATGTTTTTGTTGTTGTTGTTGTTGTTGCCATTACATTTGCCTGCTTTTTTTTTGCAGTTGCCTTATGAAGTTTTCATTGAGCCTGCCGATACCTTTAAATGTGAGCGGTTCATGGGAACAATATTCGAGAAAGTGGTTGTTATTGTTGTTGTTGTTAATAGTGTTGTTGTTAGGTGCCAAAGCTCGAAGACGTGCTGAGGTCGCGTCAAGCGTCAAATGGCAGGCCAAAAAAAAAAAACAACAACACGTAATTACACGTGCAAAATCTTCAGTCTGACATTTTTGGGTTAACGCGACAGAGCATCACGGTTTCGACTTGATTGTCAGGTGTGTGTTTGCAATTAACACTACGTTTAATAACTCAATCAAAATACCCCAAAAACAGTTGACCCTCATCAGATTAAAAAAAAAAATGATTGAACCATCACACCTCGAACTCAGCTAACAATTTATAATTATTGCCATTTATGAGAGTGTATTGTAAAACATCTTTATATAGTTGTAAGCGTGTGAACTTGATCAGCCACAAAACAAAGTCAGACCGCAAAATCAACATTAATATCGTCTTAATTGAAAATTCAACAAAATAATGTAACGAATTGCATTTTAAGTGCTTAAAGCGAAGCATAGATGCTCTATAAAACTTTTATAGGTTTTGAAAGTTTTCGAAATTTTATAACAGTCTAGCAGCTTTTTGTATTTTTTTTTTTTTTTTAATTAAAGATCCTGTTTAATGCACGATAGCGAATTGTATTTCTATGGCTTTTGATGACCTTAAATATTTCCAAAGCTATCAAAATTTAAATGTTCATTTCCGTTAAAGCTATCGATAATCGAATAACAATCTTTTTGTTTTTAAATTAAAAATAATGCTATTTTATTGCGTTTAGTTGGATCCTTCATCGTCCACCAACTCATAATCAACCCGGACAGCTTCACTGTCCAAGAGCAGCAGATACTTCACCTCTTTAAGAATCCTCGACTCGGGCGTCTCAGCTTTCTTCTGCTCCTTCGCAGTCTTGAGTCGTCTCCTGCGTATATTTTTGGTGGGCGGGGTTATGCCATGGGGCCAAAGGAATTTTTCATCTACTATCGGCACATCCTTGACACAGTTCAGATTGGTTGAATTGTTCTCCTTGTCACTTTCTATTTCGGAATTGAGAAGTTTCCCTGGCTCCCTCAGTTGCCATTTGTTCGACTCCTTCAGCGATTCTCGCGAGCAAACCAACATCTGAGATATATCTGCCGTCTTATAAAAGCTAACATTGTCAGCCGTTTTATAGCTTTCGACAACTGTTGGCAAGTCAACGAATTTGGCGTGCAATAACTCATAATTCATTCTCACTTTGCCATATCTCAACTCACTATCCAACTGTATGGTCAGTTTCTCATCTATGTCTTCTTCTTCAATCGATTCAAGTACGGCGTTTGCAAGGTCCTGCCAGAAAGCAGATAATAAGTACTGTAATAATTTGATATCAGCATGGTTTAGTTACATATATTTACTGTACCTGGGGAAAACGTATGATAAACTGACTCTCCAGTTCAAAATTGTCACAATTCTCTGACTGCTTAACGACCGGAGACATCCTTATTGGCTCAACTTCAACCCAACAATCACGTTTCACCTTTTCGTGGACTGACAGTAAATTTGCCAAAGTGTTGATTAACGTCTCGATAAGTTTAGTGTTGATATCCTTGACTTGTCTCATTTTGTATAAAGGCCGTTAGATTTGTAATTAGCTACCTATCTTGTTAATTGATAATAAATAGCAAAAAGATTTTAATAATTAATTTATTATTTATTAATTTAGTGTACTTTTATTTTATTGAGTCTGTTCGTTTTAGAATGAGAGCACAATTAAATTGAACTAAATAATAAATAAAATATTAGATTTGGGTCTTTATTAAATGTTCATTTGTAGTTTTATTAAATATTCTTTATGCGGTCCTTTATCTTGTAAAAATAGTATCAAAAGTTACAAATGCCATAACATAGTTCATGGACAACTATCTGAAACACTGTCAAACTGCGAATGAGTTTCTCACAGATTTGAAACTGAAACGCACCACAAAACAACAAAATGCAACCACAAGTTAATTGCAAACGTTTGCATGCGATAATTTTGTGGTGCATTTAAATATTTCAATTAGTTATGCTCTGGCGATGAGGTTGGACGAGGGGAAGGAGAAATGGAAATGGAAGTAACGGACCATGGAAGAAAGTCCAAGCGCCATCGACATTGAGATCGACATGGAGATCGAGATGGGGATCGGGATCGGGAAAGGTCTGTTTGCTTAACCCCGAGTCGAGACGAGTGTTGGTAAATTTATGAACATAAAGCTGCATTTATGCGTGCGGCTTATATGCAATAAAGGTAACTTAGTGCCAACGGTGTCATAAAGGCCGCTGCCACATAAACAACAACAATAACAACAGCCAAAAAGTGAATTCAATATGTGAATTTATGTGCAAAGACTAAAAAAGCGTAGCAGGCAGGCACTTATTGGCCAAAAGCGAAAATAAAATAAAATTAATAATCACAAGAATTTCACTTTTCACGCAACGACAGAAAACAACAGCAACAACAACAACAACGGCAGCAGCAACAACAACAACAACAACAACCTCATCATCGTCTGCCATGTCACCCACAAAAAAAGCGAACGCAGTTGCATAAATTTATTGAAATTTGCATTTCGGTTTTCGACGCTGACGCTTTGCCTGTTGTAGTTGTTGTTGTTGGTCGATCCGAGGTTTGGCCTACAAAAAAAAAGAAGAAAAAATATGGCATCGATTGATCGCAACGCAAGATATTTCAATTAGCGTAAATACATTTTTGTCGTTGTTCGATCGGACAAACTGGCAGACGACAGACAGACAGACTGTATGACTGGAAGAGAAGCCACGAAAGAGAAATCGAACACCTTTGAACACACACTTTAAAACCGTAAATGATGCGTAAGAGAAGTTTTACTTTTAGTCGCCTCCCAAATCTATTGCTTACAAAAATAGCATAAGAAAAGTTCAATTGAATTAGTAGATTTATCTGGCAGCTGTTAAAACAATAACATTTAATTTTCGTTTTTTTTTTTCGGAAATTAGAAATAGTTTATGCATATACTGTAATTTTAAATCAAGATGTAAAATGGCGTTTTGTTTTTAGTTTCTGTTCTTTTTAAATTCCAGTCAACGCGCGCGCAGCCTTGACAGACAGACAATTGCTGGAAGCTATGTGACAGTGAGCTAATTTAGCGGCTACATTGTCGTGTTATCGGCAGTTGCACATTTTATATTGCAAATCATAAACATTTTTACAGATTGTGCAAAAGCATTAAACCAAATTTGACAGCGTTTTGGAATGATCAGAGATCAGGGATCTTCCGGTGTAATGGTCACACGCAGTTGCTTAACACCCCGTAATATTGTAATATCCAATTCTTTGTTGCCATCCGCCAAGGCATCGTAGACATCCGATGAGTTTTTGATCTCCTTCTTGTTGATGTGCGTCACAATGTCGCCGGGTTGCAGGCCGCCACTGTAAAGAAAGTTACAGCGATTAGTCGAATTATCGACTTTCGATACGTTATCGATTTGAATACCTGTGCGCTGGGGAGCCAACAATGACCTTCCACACAAGAACGCCATGTGTCAGATTATTGGGCATGTTCTGACTCCGAGACTTGAGCTCGAACAGAATGTCGGGGGTTAAGGTTAGCATCGTAATGCCCATGTACCGCTTCACCGGATACCCCGTCTTGTAGGCCGATCCCTTCTTGCGACGCTCCGCTGCCCGCTCGAGGAACACCTTCACATAGTCGATGGGTATGGCGAAGCTGATGCCAGCCGTGACCTTCATGGAGTTGACACCGATTGCCTCGCCATCTAAATTGACAAGCGGTCCACCAGAGTTGCCAAATGTGATGGCCGCATCGGTTTGCAGGTAATTGATATCCCTATTGCGCAGTCCCAGCTCTTGGGACGCCCGTTGCGTGGAGCTGATGACGCCCGCCGTCACCGTGTTGCTGAGAGCCAAGGGACTGCCAAGGGCAACAACCCATTCGCCGGAGCGGAGAGTGCTGCTCTTGCCCAGTTTCATAACAGGCAGGTTGGTCACTTGAATACGCAGCGTTGCCAGATCCGATGTCTGGTCCACATCCTCGATGGTCGCAGGGAATGTCCTGCCATCGGAGAGACGCACCTGCACCATGGTATTCGGCTTATTGATTACCACATGGGCATTCGTTAATATCAAACCATTCTGTTCAATCACAAAGCCAGAACCATTCGATGCCGTGATCGGTTGCCCACTGAAGTAGTCGAAATGGCGGGTATCCTTGATCTCAATGTAAACCACAGAATCTGCGCAGCCGGCAACAACATCCGCTATGAAATTGAACTCACGCCGTCGCCCGCTCAACGACTTTGCCGATATCGTTGGTGTCAGCTCCTCGCGCTGTGTCACAATTGTGCTGGCCATCGCTCCAAGCGAGAAAGGCACAAAGAAGCGAAAAGCGCTACGCCAACTGAAGCCGCCATATCCATTGTTGTTGTTGTTGCCACTATTCTTGTTGTAATAGTTTTTATTGTTGCTGTTGTCATCGCTATTTGTGCTATTGCCTAAACTAGTATGCGCGGCCCTGCAACTGCAATAGTACAACGTCGGAGCACTACAACGCTTTAAAAACAACTCCAACTTGTTAATGCTGCGCAGCGCCATTAATTTGTGTGATTATGTTTAGGAAATGTAAATGTTATTGTTATTCAATTTGTGCTTGGCTCTCTGACATTTTCGTGCTCAGCTGTTTGACACATACAACAAGCTGCCTGCTACGTCACCTAATCGCTGCAAGTGCTTACGATACATCGATAAGTGAACGCCAATTTAATATATCTAATCAGCAGACATGAAATATATAAAGCAAATTAAATAGCACAAGCATAATTACTTTTATAAAAATATTATTAAATATGATTAACATGCTCAATAAACAACTCTATTTTATGTTAAATGTTACGATACATTGCACGACTGCATTGTTTTGCCCGTGCGATTGTATCGTGTGAGGGCTATTTCACGAAGGAACTGTTTTTTGTTCACTCACTCATGAGCTACCCATCACTAGCAATCGTTATCGAACAGTACCAAAACAGTTGAAGAAGTGCGAAGATGGAACGGAATTGATTGTAAAAAGTAATTTTTAAATAATAATATGTCGCAAATAATATAGTAAGCTAACTAAAATTGCAACCATGGAGGTTTTCCAAACGGATACACATTATATATTCGTGAAACGCGATAAAAGTCTCTGGTGGAATCGCAAAACATCGGAATTCACAATCAAGCCAGGTAAAAAAAAACCTCTCAGACGGAGATGAATCATTTGCGTGTGTTTGGATTTTAATGAATGCAGCTGCTGTAATTTGTTACCGTCTGTTTTGAGCGTTGTTGTTGCAGCTGCGTCTCATTATGCGTTATCAGCATTTTGCTCACGTTTCTGCTCTTGAAAACGAGAACGGACGCCGTGCGGTCTGTTAATTTACACTGGACTGTTTATAAATACATGCATACATACATGCTATAAGTGTAACTCTGTGTGTGTGTGTGTGTGTGTGTGTGTGTAAGCTTCTTTAGTTTTTGGATGAATGTCAAGGCTGGGCTGGCACTTTGAGTCCAGCTTCTTTGTTTGCCTTAAATTGTTGTGGGCGTCTGTCTGCGTCTGGTTTTTTGCGCAATTAAATTCTAAGTTGTAGTTGAATTTATCATTAGATGAAATGTTTTGTTATCAGCTTTGTTACTATTCCCACTGCGCTCATTTACAATTTTATTTATAGTCGCCATAAAAATAGCTGAGCCATCCAATTAAGGATGGATGTCCAATTGATAGTTGACCCATGTCCTGTTCCTTGTCAGCTCAATTAACAGCAGACATGGAATTGCTCGTTAATTGCGCAGGCATTACAATTGTAAACACGCAATGTCAGAATATACTTTTCCATTTACATTTAAATTCCAAGTTGTCCTTTCTGAGTTATCCTTGATAAAGTTCGTATGACTCATTCGGCATTTTCCCTGACTCTGACTGACTATTGTTCAGAGCTTTTCTCCATCATAAATCTCATTCAAGGCCACAGCTGCTTTTCGGTGTTTGATGACTTTCCACTTTTGTTTTGTCAACACGCAACTGTTTTTTTTTTTCATTTTTATCGAGCTCAAATCTTTAGCAATTTATGGTCAATATTTTAGGTTGGTTCTTAATTTTACACTGATAAGTTTGTTTGTTGAGTCAGCATAAACAAGATAAATCGTCTAATGTGATAAGATTGGCCGGAAATTGCTTTGTGCTGAACAAATGTAGACGAATTAAAAAATAGACTTATGCATGTGGACGCTTTAAGGTGACGCCCCCTTCTCATTTAAGTGCAGCTGACAGAGTGTTCCTCAGTCCAAGGCTGCAACCGATGGTGGCATGTAAAGTGCAACTTGCAACACTTTCCACATTTCTGTTTTTAGCTCATGCGACTCTTGACAATTGAACGTGTGGTTAGAGATTATTACTATGCATGCCCATGAATTCATACAATTATAGTTATATATATAGTTTCAATTAAAGTATGTATTCACAACAACGAACATTTATGCTTCCGACTAGATTATTCATCAGAATTGATTTTCGTTGTCATCCCACTTCCGTGTGAAATATTTACATTTTATTTTTGGACTTTCCTTTATTAAAGCTTAATTGAAGTCAACTCAAATTTGATTCGTGTTTGGGGGCGTATACGTAGTAATCATATTAGTGAGGCGTCAATGCTGCATAGTTAATTAAAAGTCAATAAAATACACAACTACCATTGAACGCATTTTGTCATTAAACGGCAATAAAAGCAAAGTCAATAATCACCTGCTGCTTCTGCTCGACAGCAAATTGGCCAAGTGGCTAACGGGCCATTAGGCTGCCTCCTTTTATGGCCGACAAGGACGCGCAATTTGATTACTGTGCACACACATATGTACATATTATTAATGCTCGTTTGCAATCATTTTCTTCAGGATGGGATCTCAGCTCGGTGGAGGACATTGAATGTATTGGTGTCACACATGGAATTGTGGGCGTCATCTCTCTGCCCAATGTTTATGAGCCACATTTGGTGGTCATTAAGGAGGCAACAGCTGTGGGCGTGCTTTATCCGCCACATTTGGTCTACAAAATCAAATCCATCTGCATACTCAGTGCCGATGATCCCGATTCTGACCTGCCCAACTGCACCAAGCACACAAAGTAAGTTTTGTGATTAATAATTGTATACAAAGCTTTTATATTTATATTCTTTGTTATGTCCTTTCACAGAAGCAATAGTTCTACGCCCACACACAGCGCCTCCTCGAACAACAACAATGGGAACGGGAGAACCGCGCCCTTGCCGGGTTCAAAGAGCACGAAGCTCTTCGAGGGAATGAACAAAACATGGGGAGCTGTTAAGAGCGCTGGCAACACAATTAAGACCACCACGAAGCAGGCGGCGACCTTGGCTACCAAGCAGGTCAAGAATTCGGTGGGCATTCGCGAGCCGAGGCACATTGAGACACGGATTACCGAGGAGCTGCACAAGGTCTTCGATGATACGGACAGTTTCTACTTCAGTTTCGACTGCGACATTACCAACAATCTGCAGAGGCACGAGGTGAAGGCGGACAATGCGCAGCCACAGGCAGATGAAAGATTCTTCTGGAACATGCACATGATCAGGGATTTATTGAAGATGAATGTAGGTAGTTTTTAATTTAAAGAAAGAACTTATATAAATATGTTGAAAATGCATTGCAGGATAAAACATGGATACTGCCCATCATTCAAGGCTTTGTGCAGGTGGAAGGTTGCGTCATTGGCAACGATTGCTTTACATTGGCTTTGGTCTCGCGACGCTCGCGTCATCGAGCGGGCACAAGGTAATTCTTCATAAGTAACTCAGTCTTCAACAAGTTAATGGAATTCTGTTCCTTGCAGATACAAGCGTCGTGGAGTGGATGACAAGGGCAACTGTGCCAACTATGTGGAAACCGAACAGATTCTCTCGTTCCGTCATCATCAGTTGTCCTTCACGCAGGTACGTGGCTCGGTTCCCATTTTCTGGAGTCAGCCCGGCTACAAATACCGCCCACCGCCGCGTCTCGATCGTGGCGTGGCCGAAACACAGCAAGCCTTTGAGCTGCACTTTACCAAAGAGCTGTCCATCTACGAACGAGTGTGCATTGTTAATCTTGTGGAGCAGAGTGGCAAGGAGAAATTGATTGGTGATTCCTATGCGGAGCATGTGATAAAATACAACAACGAACTTTTAATCTATGTCACATTCGATTTCCACGACTATTGGTGAGCAACCAAGTTCTAAAACTCTTTTATTTATTTATTATAAACTTTTCTTTCTTACTAGTCGTGGCATGAGGTTTGAGAATGTCTCAGCATTGATTGATGCAGTTGGACCCGAGGCAGGCGCCATGGGTTTTCATTGGCGAGATCAACGCGGCATGATTTGCAATCAGAAGTCAGTTTTTCGAGTCAACTGCATGGATTGCTTGGATCGCACGAATGTTGTGCAAACGGCAATTGGCAAAGCTGTGCTGGAGTCTCAACTAGTTAAATTGGGACTCTCGCCGCCGTACTCGCCGATTCCCGAGCAGCTGAAGTCGCCATTTATGGTGCTCTGGGCAAATAATGGTGATATCATAAGCAGACAATATGCAGGCACAAATGCTCTCAAGGTAGACACATATAATTAACTAATATATTCAGCTGTAATAAAAATTAATTATTTTAGGGTGATTACACTCGCACTGGAGAGCGCAAAATCAGCGGAATGATGAAAGATGGCATGAACTCGGCCAATCGGTGCGTATTTACATTTTATAACTATACAATTCTTACTTAATATTTTATGCCTTTATTTGCCTACACCTATTAACATTTATTTTGTCATCTAATTAGCTTCGTTTCATTTTGATTGATCGCAAGTAATCACAGTTAAAAATACGATTGCCTTGGGTTCTACACGATAAGAAATTGAGGATGGGCATCATCAGCCTTTAATCTTTTCAAATTGGTTCTTTTCGTTAAAGATAACAACCACTTTTGTGAAGTCATTTCAAAGTACTTTCCACATTTTACTAATATTGCCGCATGCTTTTTTCTACTCTCCCAACTAAATTTATACTTAAAACAATGCATATAGTATATTTAATATTAATTTGCCTTACGCTTCACCCAAAGATCATAAGGGTTATAGGGTAGCAAATCCTGGAATTGCATACACTTGATGCTGTATACCCATGCTCTGTACTTGGGTGAAGGGTATGCCAGACCACTCCCCTTTCTAACCAAGTGTTATCCCTGCCATTTAACTGACTTTTGTCTAATGTCATGACAACTTCTTCGTAGCTTTTTCATACAAAACTTTGCCGACTCGTTCCGTCAGTGCATTATCGATCTGATGCAGGGCGAACTGAAGCAGGCGACAGAACTGCAGGAGGATGAAGTCTTAGAGACCATTATGCACATACTCACACCCGAATCCCAGCCACCATTACGTGGCTATTACAATGCCGGCGTCCTGGGACCTGAGCTAAAGTTGATCGAATCGATTGTCTTGAACAGGTGCGCATTAAGGACGCCGAACCTCCCAGAAGACCAAAGTGTTGACCAAGCAAACAGATTTGAAATATTTACGTATTTAGTTGCTCCGATTATAACAACTTATTTGTTGCTCACTTTATAAATGACATAATATACGTTATTTTTCTATACTTTTATCATTTACTCGTAGTATCATGCATCTGCACTTGCTTCTTTCTTACGAATTAAAGTCTCTATTGCAATCTAAACTAAACCACGAGTTGTCATTAATGTTGCAGCTATTATCTGGCCCGATTTAAGGACTCTTATCGCCAAGCAACCATAGATCTTATGCTGGGCAATCAGGTCTCCTCGGAATCGCTGAGTGCCTTGGGTGGCCAGTCGGTGCCGGATGAAAACGATGGAGAAAACGCGGAGCATGCCAAAATGTTGGTTGAGGATTGTCGCCGTTTGCTGTTAAGCTCCGAACAGTATCCAATTGGTGCTTGGGGACTCATCGATGCGGATCCCAAGTAAATATTAAATCGTTTGACTAAATAACATATTTAAATCAATTACTTTTTTTTTAGCTCTGGTGATGTCAATGAAACCGAGGTGGACTCCGTGTTGTTGCTAACCGATGATTGTTACATTGTGGCCGAGTATGATTCGCATCTGGACAAGATTGTGCGCTTCGAGAAGGTGCATCTGTCGCAGATGCGTCTGATTGAGTTGGGCATGCATCAGCAGGCCAAAATCTTTCAAGGCTCAGCGCCCGCTCATCTCTGTTTGCGTCTCAACTACTGCGTCGATGACCAAGATGGATACTTTCACATGTTCCGATCCGCAAATTTGCGTTTCTTCAACAATGCGGCGTTTGTCATAAAGACGGCGGAGGAACTCGCCGAGTCACTGACCGCGATTGTGGACATGTTTCGAATTGCTTTGGAGAACGCAGGCAATCCGGATGTTCGAATTATTAATGGTGGTGTCTTGCAGCGTCGGAAGAGTAAGCTGCCCCTGCTGGATGTGCCCAAGGGAATGCCACGAAACCTCTCTGAATCTCAGCTGGTGCAGCTCAGCTCGAAGGCGCTGTCCAACGTTGCCGGACAATTCTCGAAACTGGGCCAGACATTTAAGAAGCCACAAAACGCTGCACAGCCCAGCAATCTTGCTGCCACCATTAATCCTCAAGTGATGCGCCAAGGAGAGGGCTCAACTGTAGATGTTGGCCAGGAGGCCGAGAAGGCCATCTTCACCGTGGGAGGCAAGAAGCGTACGTCGAATAGCACCAGCAGCACAGATACCGATGAGCATGACAATAGCCTGTATGAGCCCGATGTGGATTCGGATGTCGAGATCGCTTTGGACAAGTCCAACTACAATGAGAATGCCTTTCTACCCTCGGTGGGCATCGTAATGGGCAGCCAGAAGGAGCATCCAACTTCGTCGAATAGTATGCAACAGCTGAAGCAAAAGGATAGCATGTGCAAGACATCCGAGGATGTGCTCACCATCTCCATAACTACGGTGACGGATAATGTTAGCTTGCCCAATGGTTTACTCGAGAATGCGCCGCCCATGCGTCCAATTACGCCAAATCCGCAAATTTGTATTCAGGCCCAGGAGGCAAGGGAAGTGGATGTCGATGAGGAGTTGGTGAAGCCTTTGTCAAGGTCTGTATTCTACTCCTGAGTATACATCTATATTTAGTTGTAGTTTGGTTTTGTTTCATTGTTTTTGTATGAGTCAAAGTATTTATAATAGAATTTATAATTATACTTGAATTTGTGTTCGATCATTAAGTATTATGTACGTTTAAAATAATTAAGAATTATATATTGTATGTATTATTTCCAAGCATGTGTTATTGTACAAAATAGCGAAATCCTTGTGCCTGTTCTCCATACAATCAATGTTATGCTTTTATTACTCAGAAATGCTCAAAGAATAAATCAGTATAAGAAAAGTTATATCGCGTTTTTCTCTTCGTAATTTACTTGCGACTGTTTAGTGCTTCTGCCCAGGATTTGAACCTGCAGCTAGGACAGCCGGACAACAAGCTGAAGCATCTAACCAGCCCACTCTCCAAGCTGGCCAAGGGCATGCAGAACATTGGCTTGAATCTGGATCCACGCAAAATAGCCACCAAGGTGAGTACGCTAAGGATCTAAATAAAATTCAATATATTTTTAAAAATGCTTTCTCTTATTTCTTGCAGACCGGCGTGCTCTCTCCCACGAATGTGTCGGCGGATTACACTCCGTCGGAGCGTGGTCCCGGCTCACGGGATGTTCTGCTGGAGATGTGGGCAACGGAGCAATGCAAATCCAAGCTGATTGCCTTGTAAACGGATTAAACAAACATTCAATGCATAAATTAATACAGTGATACACAAAATTATTACACTTTATTTATTATACAAGCTTAAGATCACCAGATTAATTCTAGGTGTTTTACGTAGCACTTCCATCGTTAGGGACACTATATATATATATATATTTAAAATGATATTCGTATGTGCACGATATTTGCAATATTTGTGATTGTTACTAGGGTTTTACTGCAGTCCGTTAAATGATTTATTCGTGTGTGTGTCGAAGTTGAAAGGGTTAATTCCAGTTTTGTCACCAAGTTTGAGATGCTTTATTCAATTAACCACCAAGAGCAATTGCTTAGATTAGATTATATATTTAACGAGTAATATTATTCAATTGTAGCGAGTTTACTCAACACTCAATGCTTATGAAATGCAAACAGTTATACGTACATTGGATTAGTAAAATAATATAGATTTGATCACTTGTAACTGACAAACAAACCAAAAGACAAGCAAGACAAACAAAAGACTTGGCTTAAGCTACATTTTTTCTACACGAAACACAATTTTTTGGGCATAATGAAAAGAAACTAATTACAGTTTAGAAGTTCCAGGATTAGAGATTAAGGAGAACACCAATAATTGTTGTGCGATTTGGAAAAGACAACGTTATACACCGAATATAAAGGAATTCGTAGATGAGCAAACAATTATCCCAAGTATGATGTATTTTACTAATCATAGCAATGTTTTATGTAGATGTAATAATATGATGTAGAAATATGTATGTACATATGTGCCACCGATTACTTATTGTAGAAATATATACTTATGTGTTAAACAGCTTAAAATTATGCGAGTCTCTATTTGTAGCACCAAAAAGGAACAAATAAAATTCGTGGAGAGTCCTTTTGAGTCCTGACTTCCGTTGCGAAACGTGTCAGTGGCAAGTGTTGTTCCGTTGATGGTTCTTGTTTACATAAGTGATAAAAAAGAAGAGTGGCAGAGAGTGAAGAAGCCAACCCCCAAGTTGGCCAGCAAATCAAAAATCCATTAAAACACCACGAAACCGGACAAACCACATATAACGCTGCCAATCATCAGCTTATGTATACATAAGTATCGCTCTCTGTCTCTATTGATATTGGAGTTTTTATTTATGCGAACTTTGGCCCGGCCAATGCGTAGAAAAGCGATAACGAAGCGACCCCATATTGAACTTTGATAAGAGCCCAACTGTTGTGCGTTTTTTTCTTTCCTCCTTTTTTTTGGCCAATATCATGCTAATGTTGCCACACAGTTGCATCAATTGTTTTTCAATCAAAGTGCCATCAATCTTTTGTGAATGTTTGTTTAATTAACGCACAGGCCGCCACACTGTCCACCTTGGCCAGCAACCAACAAAAGCAACAACCAACGGCCAACAACATCTGAGCATAAATAAGTTGAAATTTTTCATGCCAACCCATTTGACCCCCGGTCACGCTTGATTGCCACGTATCCTGGCTAACTCAGATGCAGTTATACGCCCCTTGCCGTTCTTGTCCTTACCCTCTACATCATCATCATCATCGTCCTCGTTCTCGTTCTCGTCTGCTTTACTTTGCCATTTTTCTTTCGCATTTCACATCTTAACTTGGTCCATGTCTTTGGCGTCCATTAAGTGTGTCTGTGCTAAGACTTGGAAATTGTCTTTTGAATGTTTCAATTACACGCCTTCTTAAGCACAGCTTCTCTTTCAAATTGAACCCAACCAATGCTTTACCCAACAGTCAGAGTTCCCAGTTTTCAGTTGTCGTGCCTTCAGTATTTTTTTTTTTTTTTTGGCTTTTATACGCCAATAAAGTGAAATACACAGATAGTCGAAGAATTTACTGCCTTCCATCTATCTGTCCTGTGTACTATGTATGTGTGCTCCACTTTTGGTCCCCTCCCCGCTTCGTCTTTACACCCGCCTGCCACTTTCGTTAAACACTTTTGCCTTAAACCATTAATTTCCTATACGTTCGACTTGTACGTGTTGGTTTCGGGGTCTCTATAGAAAAGTTAATTTTATTGCTAAAAGCGGGTTAAGTGCTTGACGCACAGCTGAGTGCCTCTATTATGTAGTACAGTGTGCCCCGCTTCTGATTGGGCCTTTGATAGGAATCGAATTTGCTTTATGGCATGTATGCTAATTTTATGTCTACTAAACATTCGCCTTGGGAGTGAAAAGCCTGAATCGTTGCCTTTGAGTCCATTTACTCTGATTGACTTTTAATTTAGATTTGAGCCTGATGGAGGATAACATAGTAGTAGTTGCCATTCGGCAGCTGCATACGTTTATAAAAGAGCCGAAAATCATCAGCAATAAAAGTTTGTCAATTGCGGATTTTCACTAAATATTTATAAATGAGTTCACGTACTCTGGATGTAGTTTTACTGCTACTTCCTGTATAAATTGCAATGATAATTTCGAGTGTTTCTATTTTTTATATATTATATTTCAAGTAATCTATTCTTTTTCAATCTTTCAAAATATTGCATATAAAATAAAAAAAAATTTAATAATAAAAATGACAATTTATTTTTAAAATGAAAATCAACGGCCTTATTAGCCTGACAACCAACTAACAATATTATCAACAAACTGGCCCAAATTAAACTTCACAAAAAAAAATTGTATTTTAAAATGGTCTAAAAAAAAACTGAGAAATGAAACTATTTTGTTATTATCCAGAATATAAATGGATAATAGCAAAATAGTTTCATATCTCAATTTTCTTTTAACAATTTTAAAATACTATTTTGATTTTTTTGATTTTGTAAAAAAATTTTATTTCCATTTTTATATTGAAAATGCTTCACCGCGTTTTTAAATGGATTTCTTTCACCCATTTACTTGAAACTCTTACATTCTTATTATAAATAGTTTCCGAGTATTTCTAATAACTTACACTTATGCTGAATATAACATAACTTCTCTATTCTCTTTAAAGTTTAATATCTTATTTGCTTCTCGTAATTATTAAAAACATACATTATGTTTTTCACACCTCTC
Organism: Drosophila limbata; assembly: GCA_963924055.1. NCBI lineage: Eukaryota > Metazoa > Arthropoda > Insecta > Diptera > Drosophilidae > Drosophila > Drosophila limbata. The sequence continues at coordinate 29,148,472 of OZ001352.1, read as the reverse complement.
ACTAGTTTCCTCACTCAGTTGCCTACCAATTGACCTTTTTTCCACAAATTCGTTGACTCCAAAATTGAATACAATTTGCGTAAAACTATAAAATGCGAGTATTCACACAATGTGAATGAAATCAATCGCATAAACCTGAAACTCAAATGATGCATAAATGAAATCAAAGCCGGATAACCTTAAGGGTCAAAGTGCACAATGTGCGATGCGTGATACAAGTTTATGGCCACAATCAACCAGAATGACACTTGAAAGCAAATTAAATAGAAAATTGCACAATTTTTGGGCAAAAGTGAGTCAAAAATTTGTGAAATTTTATACATAATTGAATTTATGGTCACCGGACAGAGAGACAGATAAATAGATGGAAAATCTGTGCATACCATTAGCCAAACACACAGACAGCTGAGGTCAGATCAGGGTTCGTTGTGTATGGTCGTTGTTAGCCTTTGCCCATTGGCCAGCCTGTGGCAATTGCACCACACGCCAAACAATTGGAAACCGAATGTCATCTTCAATTTCAAATTCAATTATAAAACAAATTGGTTTGAGCGCAAATAAATATGTAGACACAACGATAGGAGGGGACACACACACACAGAGAGTCATACACTCGAGACGACATCAAACGGCAAATCCATTCATCCACTTTGGCAATTGTGTCCAGTCCGAGACCGAGGAGTGAAATAAATGTAATGAAATGTTAACAAATGACAACAGGCTGGCAAACAAGCAGCAAGCAGCAAGAGCAAAGCAACAAAAACCGCAAGGGTGGCTCTCGCATATCCTGCATCCTTATTGACCACACACTCACACACAGACACACACATGATCCACACGTATCGAATTAGTTTGATGAGATTTATTGGCTCAAGTCCCACTTGACCAACACAGCATCGCCTGGCTGGCCAGACAATTATGGATTAGTGCCATTTGTTTTTGGCCCGCTAAGTGACTGGTCGGAGTTTGATGGAATCACATTCTTATTCCCATTCCCATTACCATTCCCACCCCATTCCCAATCACATGGTCATGGTCACATCATGCTAATGATGATTCCATGGCATTATATGGCACACAGATTCCTTGTCGGTTTGTTCTCTATGTCTATTACCTAAACGTATCGGATTACCATGCGGGCAAATCAAACCCGAATCCAAGCTGTAACACAAACCCACAACCCACTTCCGGCCGGAGTCAGTTGAGTCCACGCACGACGCATGTCAACGCCAAAGGACGCCCTCCTTGCCTTGGTCCTTGGTCCTTTGGTCCCTTGGTCCTTTGGGGAAATTTGTCAGAGCATCAGCAGCGTTAAGGTGCCAATTAAGGGCTTTTTAGTATCAATTACAAAATCGCACGTTTCCACACCTTTATCAATGTATTCCATGTGTCTCTCCTCTCCCCCTGTCCTTCATCTCCGTCTCCTTCTCCTTCTTCTTCTATGTGTGTGAACTGATGGGGATTCGATTATATTACGTGGTCAGCCAATGGTTTTGGGGCGATTTCTCCTGCTCTGGATTTGCTTCTTGCGAAATTGTTTTGTGTCATTGTTTTTATTTTTGTTCCTGGTTTTTGCCCGGTTTTGTTTTGTTTTATTCCTTTCTGTCACTCCACATTTGACAGCGTCATTTGGCCAGTGATTTATTGTCTCGACTCGGCCAAATTGGGTTTGTCATTAGAGCAGTTAGATGGCGGAAACCATAATCGAGAGATTACGAACGTTTTATTCTCCACTTTAACTAGAATAGGGGGACAACAATTTGTTTTGCACAGTTGCTTATAATTTATATGGATTTTTTATACAACAAATACGCATTTTAATCACTTTCATTAACAGGGCGGACATATGTGGATATTTAAAATAAAAGTCGCTATTAACAGCCATCCCAGCAGCAGGTGTAATTCTGTCTCTGGCATAGGTAATAAGCCTTCTCATTGCAGACCCAATTGTTCATCCGGAAGGCGCCGTCAATGAGCCACAAATGCATGCATCGCTCCTTGCCAGGATTGTCTGGTTGTCCGACTGACCAGGAGGTGTATGCCAACGGCAAACCATTTGTAATAGATGCGAACTTATGGATTTCGACAAGATCGTTTCCTGATATCCAAAACCAATCATTTTTATCGTGGCCGATCTTTAGAAATGTGGAAATGGCCTCCATTTCCTCGGCCGACTCGATTTGAGCCAAGTCTCCGCCAAATTGACGGCATAAGTGGGCTGCGTGAAACCAGTTGACCTTCTGTTTTCCTAAGAAGTAGTATTTCTCCCTGATCCGAAGATACAAGTGATTTTTGCCTCCATCACAAGTGACTGTGAAATGCAAGTTCTAAATTATATGAAAATCTTCTTCACTTATTTATACGTTTTACCTTGACTAACTAGTTCATTGGGATCGTTAAAGTTGTATGATTGTGCAAGGCACAAAAATAGTGAGAATATTACAATCCAAGAGTAGACCATTCTACAACGTTGTCCGATCAACGACTAACAGTTTTGATCTCGGTTTGCCATTTTATAGCCACTAACAACAAACATTCGCTAATTGAGTGACATGAAATGTTTACTCTAGAATAATTGACTATTTGTTCTTTCTACGTACTACTATGCAAGACTAACCACATTCGTAGTTTATTGGCTCGAAACTACGTTGTGTTGTAAAGGGTATTTAATCCTCGGCATGGAGCAGATAGTTTTTCCTATTTTATACATGTTTGCGTCCAAGTATTTTGCAATCAAATATTTAAACTAATGCATTAATTAATTGCTCTCAGTATATTTAGATAAACTCGGCACATTGCTTACATAAATTTCAAAGGTAAATAATAATATAAAGTTTATATTATAAACCTTTCAAGTTAATAGATGCACTTGATTAACAGATGACTTACGTATCTTTACATTGAGGTATAACTGTGTCACTGATTATATGATTTCGATATGTCAGTAAAATGTATTTGATTGTAAAAAAATATTTAAATTCGCAATCGTTTGAAGACAATATAAGCTTTAACAATGCGCTCAAAATGTTCAAAGTACTTGCTTAGTAAATATACATACATTGAGAGTGATCCGGCAGATGATTTACATTTATAAATTGAATAGGCAAGCGATCGAATAATCATCTGAAATTGCTTTCAAGGAGGCAGATGGTTTTCATTTACAGCTGCTTCAGAGTTAAGAGTTTGTTACATAAAACATTTGTAATATCTAATGATTAACAGCCATCCCAGCAGCGGGTGTAGTTCTGTCTCTGGCATAAGTAATAAGCCTTCTCTGTGCAGACCCAATTGTTCATCCGGAAGGCGCCGTCTCTGAGCCACAAATGCATGCATTGCTCCTTGCCAGGGAAGTCTGGTTGTCCAGCTGACCAGGAGGTAAATGCCAATGGCAACCCGTTTGTTATAGATGCGAACTTATGGGTTTCGACAAGATCGTTTCCTGATATCCAAAACCAATCGTTCTCATTGTGTGCGTTCTTCAAAGCCGTCGAGATGGCTTCCATTTCCTCGGCCGATTCGATTAGAGCCAAGTCTCCTCCATGTTGACGGCATAAGTGAGCTGAGTGAAACCAGTTGACCTTGTTTTTTCCTAAGAAATAGTATTTCTCTCCAATCCGTAAATATTCCTGAGTTTCACCTTTATCGCAAGTGACTAAGAAATGGGAACTCTGAATAACTTGAAAATCTCATTAATTTATTCATATTACCCTTGGTAGTTGGTCCATTGGGATAGTTAAAGTTGTATGCCTGTGCAAGGCACAGACAGAGTGAGAATATTAAAATCCGGGAATACACCATTCTACTACCAAGATCGATCGACGACTGACAGCTTTAAGCTCTGTCTGTCATTTTATAGTCACCGACGACAATCAATTCTGATTTATCCGACAGGTTTAGGCTTGAATATTTACCCATTCATAAGATAATATTTATTCTGTTCAGGTTCTCAGTTAACATGCATCACATATTTCGAGTCATTCGCTTGTTCTACCAAATGAGTATAGTCCGGTTGAAGATTACTTAGACTTCAAACAAATTAATGAAGCTCGATAGTCATAGTTCATAAAACTATGAATATATTACCATACGCTTGTACTTTACCATTTTATTATTTCTTTGAAGTAATTAACTAGACAGATACTATTGAAAGTTGTTGTATTACTATTTATATTTCAGGGAGACTATCAGGCTGTCTAACAATCTCGCCAAAATAAGACAACTTAGTAATTTTATGCCCTTTACAAGTTTGATAGAAACTCAGTAAAGCTTGACAGTGATCTTTAGTTATGCATAATTGATTCTAATCCATATACCTTTCATAGAAGCAATCGTTCGAAAGATAAATTATTGTGCGAAAAACTCCATTGCGTGTGATTGATTTTAATAAATCTGTGTTAATACAAGTTTAACCCATTTTCGGCCGCGATACAAAAAGTAGTGAGTTTTTCATTAAAAACCACATTTCTAGGCTAATTTGGACCTTCTAAAACCGAATATGAGGTTAAAAATCAAATTTAAATTCACATTTTTTTAAACTTAAATATTTTTTTAAATTAAGTTTAAAATACATTTTTAATTTTTAAATATGGGATTACCAGAGTAAACATTTTCTGGATTTTATAATTTTCTTAATTTTCCATTTGGAGTTGAATACGTTGGTTAACATAAAAAAAACGGTCTGAAAATTAAAAATTTAGCTGTTCGACTAGTCGAACAGCGGTCGAAAATGGGTTAAAGGTCAAGGTTTAAGAAGATCACATTACTAAAGCTGTCATAGGAACATTTGTTTTATTCATATTAAATTGATTTCTTTATTGAATCATTTTAATGATAAGCTATTCGTAAGTAGCTTTAAATTTTCTAAAATTTTTGTTTCAATCAAGCAAAAAGGGTATTTAGTTTTTTGACAAGCCGCTAATAGCTATTCGCATTGTATGCAAATTTTTAGCTGAGATTATTTGTTTGCTAATAAATATTTAATTTGCATTCTATTAAAAAAAATATTTGCATTAAAAAATCGCAAAGTACTTGCTTAGTATATTTAAATAAACCCGGCAGTTTGTTTACATATATTTAAAAAGTAAACGATTGCTTGAGCTTTTGAAAAAACATATGTTTTTATTAACAGCTGCTTACGAAGTATAAAGAATTAAGTAGTCAAGATATACATTAATAAATTTTGTATTATTTACCGAGTTTACTTCCAATATTGTTTAATTTTTCGAGTAAGAAACAATTCAAAACTTACAGATAAAAAATGAATCAGATTTTTGAGCGAAACATATTTATATTATTTCTCTTTGTTGGTTCCACTTTACTCAAATATATTTAGCAATTGAAACATGATGATAGTCATTCAATAGTTGTTCTGGCAACGCGAACTGGTCTGTCTCTGGCATATATAGAAAACCTTCTCATTGCAGTTCCAATTGTTCATACGGAAGGCGCCTCCCCTGAGCCACAAATGGACGCAATGCTCGCTGCCAGGATAGTCCGGTTGTCCATCTGACCAGGAAGTGAAACGCAATGGCAGCCCGCTGCTTATGGAGAGGAACATGTGGTTAACGACAAGATCGTTTCCTGATATCCAAAAGAAATCATTGTCCTTGAATCCCTGGCTCTGTAGGTACGATGAAATCGCGTTCATTTCCTCGGCTGAATCTATTTGAGCCAAGTCTCCACCATAACGACGGCACAAGTGTGCGGCCTCAAACCAGCTGACTTTGGTGAGCCCTAAGAAGTAGTAATTTTGTCCGATCCTGGAGTACGTTTTGGAATCCGAAACGGAGCATGTGACTTTACAGTTGAATGAGCCACAAAAAGAAAAAGTTTAAATTGAAGCGTCACTGCGATGTCTCTTACTTACCCTCAAGATTTGGCTGAGTTCCATAGATATTATCATATGCCAGAGCAGTGCATATGGAAGCTATTAAAATAAAGCACAGAAAGTATTTCATTGTGGCACAATGAGTGAATGAAGACTGACGATTTTCAAATGTCGACCGCGTATTAAATCGCATTTAAATACCAATTCAGTAGCATTAATACATTTATATATTCTGAACTTCGAAATGCTCGAAATGTTCAAATGAAATGGTTTCACCTTTTTGACTTGCATTGCACATTGGGCGGACTTGCCGTTTTTTTGTGGCTAAAAAACCTAAATTTTTATATCTATGGCTATAATATTTTTTCCAGTAAGTAAATCGTCCCTCCTCATCGAAAATATTTAATTTAAATTTTATTATGCAGCCCTCGTTTAACACCAGTCTTTCAAGCTCAGCTGTTTGTGTCTGAGGTGTCTGCAAGCGGTCTGAGTTCAAAATTTGTAAATATTTGACAACCTCCCATTTTTAAACAGTTTGACGAATTCTAATAATTTAAAATGGAAAATAAACATCAAGGTATGTAAAAAATAGTTTTTTATGTGTTTAATTTTGTTTCATTATGTTTTCAATTTTATTAATGAACCATAATTTTGTCGAGTCTAACCTCAATATAGTTGTGTTTCGTGGAGCATATCTGGCAAGATACAGTTGGATTTAAAAATGCGCTTATGTGGTTTTATGCGTTAATTAATATATATTTATGTACAGCTTAAAAAATAAGCGGATTTTTGCGGTTTTTCAAAAAATTTCAAGTTTCGGTGGGTCTATGCTCAGAGTCGCCGACCTGCCAGAATTAGAACTTTCAGTTAAATAACTAGGGTTCTAAATTGACTTTTTTACAGTTGCATAAGCAACTGGGGATTTATCACAAATAAGACAACACAAACTTAAAAAGTTCACTCACTAGCTGCAGCGTCATAAATTTAACACTTTATCATAGTTTCTGAATACCCCAAATGCCTTTTTACATTTTGATATTAAGCTCGATTCACAGTTTGGATTGAAAGTTCAAATTACGATAATATTTACCATACGTCACTATTTAATATATGTATCTATAGCTAATGAAACATTGTGACTAGTGCTTTACTTTGTATTTATAATCACATAAATAAATATGCCAGCTATATAATGCGATGACTACTTAAATTTTGCTTTTATTATTGGGTAGTACACATTTTTGCTATTTTATTAAAATATCTGATGCTTAACAGCCATCATAGCAGCGGGTGTAGTTCTGCCTCTGGCATAAGTAAAAAGCCTTCTCATTGCAGAGCCAATTGTTCATCCGGAAGGCGCCGTTTTTGAGCCACAAATGCATGCATTTCTCGACGCCACGATTGTCTGGCTGTCCGCCAGACCAGGCGGTGAATGCCAAAGGCAAACCGTTTGTTAAAGAAACGTACTTGAAGGTTTTAACAAGATCGTTGCCCGATATCCAAAACCAATCGTTTCCACCGTGGCCGATTTTTAGATATGTTGAAATGGCCTCCATTTCCCTGGCCGATTCGATTAGGGCCAAGTCTCCGCCGAATTGACGGCATAAGTGGGCTGCGTGAAACCAGGTGACCTTCTCTTTTCCTAGGAAGTAGTACCTTTCTCCGATCCGTTGGTATGTCTGATTTGCGTTTTTATCACAAGTAACTGTCAGAAGGGAGCTCAAAATTATTACTTTCCTACTTGGAATATCCCATCCTATGTTTAAAATACCTGTAATAGTCGGTCCATTCGGATAGTGAAAGTTGTTTGCCAATGCAAGGCACAGACAGAAAGAGAATATTAAAATCCGAGAATAAACCATTCTACACCGCTGATCTATCACAGACTAACAGTCTTCAGTTCGAGCGAACATATTAAATAAGTACATTTGAATATTAATTCAGTAGCTGAAATGCTCAAATTGCTTTATTGCTTTGCTTTGAATTATCATTTTGACCTTTTCGAGCGCAGCTGATACTAAGAATTTTGGCATTTCCGAGGTCGAAAAGTGTATCTCTGCTTGATTGGAATAGAAATTGAGGTCGACTCTTCCGCCTGTTCACTTCCAGGCAGCGTAATCTCTTAAAGAATATTCAGCTTTAGTCACACTTTCACACATATGTGTCTGCGGTTTCGAACTGTCGCATTTTCAACCTCCGGCAGCACGTTATTCCCTGCCAGTTAGTGTCGTGTAATCCACACCTAAAATCCATGACAGCGTGTCTAAAGTTACACCCAATTTCGACTCGTATTACAAATTAAAATATGCCGCAACCCACGCACAACGCAGCTACAAACACATGCGTCCCCATTCCCTTAAAACTGATTAGCTGACACCTAGTAGCTCCTCTCACAATCTCAATCCCTATACCTATTCCCATTCCCCTTCTGTTTCCCTTTGCCTGCTTCTACTCTGCTTGTTGTGGCTGCCACGGGTCAATGAGATGCTAAGCATATGACAACCCATTGAAAGGATGTCGTGCAACCTTCAAAAAGAGACATTCTTTAATTTTTAAACAAGGAAAAAGGATTTACACAACTTTGTTAGCTGTTTCGCTTTGTGGCTTTGACATTTCAAGGGATTGATGGATTTTTTTTGTGCCAAGTTTCCGACATCAAGGCAAACTCGCACAGTTCACTGAGCATTCTCGTATCCTGGTCCCATTCTCTGATACTCATTGATTTATTTCTTCGCATTTGTAATTTACGCGTAGTTTGCTTCTCTTTTTTTTTAAGTTTCTTTAAAAACGCCCCAAACTGTCAACAGTTGAGTCTCAAAACGGTCTGCCATACATCATGCTGCTTATGATTAATCGCTGGTAATTATATTAATTAATTGCCTTATTAGAGGCGTTAGTTTCTCCGATCGCGATGCGTGAGAAGTCCGAGCTGAGCTGTGGCTGCACTGGATTATGTTTTTGGGAGCGTGCTCTGATGTATTGTAGGGAACTGAGGGGGTATTTGACGTCTTAAAATAGCCAGATTTCTTTTCCCCAACCAAGACAGGCGCTCTTTAATTACCAGAAAGCCATTTGGCGCAAATGTTTTCCTTTGTTGGCTGGTCCGCATGGCAAACAGAGTGAGAGAGAGAGAGTGAGAGTGGAAGAGTGGGAGAGAGGCAAGTCCTGATTCTGCTTCTGGTCAAACCATAATATTTCATTACAAGCTGCGCTTTGCTTTCGTTTATTTTTTTTGTTTTTTTTGCTTTGCCATTTCGACGGGCACTTAAAATTAAGCGTGCCCAAATCCCCAAAGACCGCAAGCCCAACATAAACAAACTAACCGAATGAATGCAGCTCGAAATGCTCGGCGTTATCCTTCGGGAATACTTTCCTTGGCTGGTCGACTGGAGGGGTGCAGGGGGGTGTGTGTTGTGTTGGGCAACCGAAATCATAAAAATAATAACCACATTATTGTGTTTAATAATGAAAAATATCATTTTCGGCATAACTTTTGGCTTTTGTTTGTGCAGCAACCAACCCCGTCCCCCAACCCCCTAAAAGGGGGCGCCCGCATTTTGGTTGGCTGCTTGAAGGGGCGCAAAAAGCAACCCTTAAACCCTTACGCTTAAATATTAACCGCTGGAACATATTTTCTAAATTATGTTCATTTACTTGCTGGTTGTTTCTTCGGATTTTGGATTTTGGGGGAGAAGGAAGTGCTCAGATTCAGATTGAGTGCCTTTTGCTTAATTTGCGGGCGCCGGCGCCGCAGGCAGCCCTCGAGAAAAGGGGTGTGTTTTCAGCATCTTGAGTACCTGTCAGGCCACCCCCTAAATGTCTGACAGACTTTGTTGTTTTTATTGGCATGTTGACTTTTGAAATTAGTTTTTAATATGCGCAAATACTTTGCATATTTGACTGAAAGTCCTCCACCTCCTTTTTCTCCTCCACGCCGACAACAACAACAACGGCCATAAAAAACTTTATCAGATTCCTCACTCAGATCTCAACATAATTGCGCCATGTGTCCTTATCGCAAAGCCCAAACAAAAAAAAAACGCAAATATTTGTAAACAACCAAAATGCAATCCACAAAACTGTTGAAACTCCTCCTTCCCTTTCCATAAAAATCTCTGCATATTGACATCAATTAAAGTGCATCAAGTCGACACTGAAACAAACAACGTAATTCACAACAAATGTGTTTTGAGTACCCGAGCTGCTGCCGTGTTTCTACTACAACTATTCATTAGCTACCACCGCGGGCTACTCGGACAAAAAAAGGCTCGAAACAGCAGCCACAGCATCCCCGCAGCCGGGGGTCTAGATCTGGTCTGGTCTGGTCTGGTTCTGGGTCTAGGTTTTACCCTTGTTGTTCCGATAACTTCCCGAGGCGACAGGCGACGGTGGGTTTTGAGTGCGTTTGATTTCGCCTTGGGCTGTCTTTTGGGCGGACCATGGAGGTCAACTCGGAAATAGTTCTATAATGAACAAAAACACATTGTAAATTGTCCTGCTTGCATTGTAAATGGGCACAAGTGTGCGACAAGACCCTTACAATGAGCTACACTGAGCGAAACTTCAACTGAAATGCTCATATTAAATTTAAATTATTTTATTTTTATTTATATATTTACAAAACAAAGATATCTGAATTTTTTTTATTAATATTTATAATTATTTATTTGATTATTATTTATTTAAACTGAATCATTTTAAATTATGCTCTTTGCTACTTACTTCCAATCTATCTTACAGCTCTCACTTAACATTACTCAGTTTTTTCTCGGTGTAGTCCCAAATAAAATATAGCTGAAAGTTTGCCAGCATTCAGCTAAGTGTATCCTTTGCCTAATGTAAGGGCAAATTAGCAACAACCAGCCCGGCAATTTAAAACAAAATGAGCCTGGCAAATGTCCTTAACGGCGCCTGCCTTTTACTCTGTTTCAAACTTGTCCCCAGACAATTCAATTTTGACTAACCAACCCAAAGGCAAAGGATGTCTCGAATACATTACGAGCACAAATACGAATTGCAGGCAAATGCAGGACAAAGCAGCAACAACTTTTATGGGCTGAGCACGCACAAATCAGACTGCGACTCTCTCTCCCGGATCTTCGTCCTGGCCACCACCACCCCGAAGAGAGAACATGCAAAACTGCCGCCACAGCTAATTTAATAATTTATCATTTTGCTGCAGGGCAACAACAAAAGATTATTTAAATTCGCGCGTTACACAGACGGGTAGACGGATAGACGGATAGATCGGATCGAGGGTTGGGTTGGGCTCTGTTTTTCAGGCTATAAATGACGTGTTAGCCCGCTGGCAATGCAGGGCAATAATTTAAAAATTTCCACACCCTAGAAGTGGCATGAGAGTTTTGGGGCCGGAAGGGCTGCAGCAATTGTTCAATTATTTCAAATTAAATGATGTGGCAGAATTCAAATTTTTCACAGAAATCTTCACTATTCTAATTGCCGCATCAAATGGCAAATGCAACGAATTGTAAAGTAGGTTGACATGATACAGAAAGAGAGAGAGAGGGTGGCAAAAAGTGTGAGGGAGAGGGAATGTGCATAACCCTTTTCGGAGAACAACACTCGAAACAAATTTGTTTACGTACAGTTGTGAAATATTTTGATTTATATAGAAAGGCACTCGAAGGAGCTCACATTCAAACTCTTTCACAGTGTGTGTGTGCGTGTGTGTGTGTGTGTGTGTGTGTGTAATCCTTTCGTGCCCAATTCAATTGTTCGATTTGACAAATTGATTTTCACTTTAACCGACTCGCACTGATTGCTTTGGATTTGTCTTGTTTGCTTTGGGAATTGACATTTTTTTCTTCTTCTAGTTGTTCATGTTGTCTCATTGTTGTTGTTTACTGATTGTTGCTTCTGTTGTTCTGTCTATTTTGCATTCTGAGCCACATGCGCGTAAATATTTATTTAGTTCTGGACACTAAAATCTAGTTGAGCTCCACTTCTTTTGGACTCGTCGCTTCGCCCACAATTTAAATGCACGTGAAATTGCAACTTGGTTTGACTGCGACTTGGCCAATTGTGCTGGCCGTAAAGCCAGACTCGATTACCAGATTCTGAATAGTGACACCACAAGTTTTTGTTGAAATTTATGTGCCATTGGGCGGGACTCTAACCGAAAAAAATTAATTGCTTTTGCAAATAGAGTCGGTTCGCCGCAGTTTGCAGAGACACCAAAATGGCTGCCCCATATTGCTGCTAACTTGGCCTTTTGTTAAGGCCAGGCAAGCTACTTTTTTGTCACTGTTGGTTGTTCTACAATAAATACACTGAGATAGAAGAAAATTCATTTTGTTTTATTATTCAAGAAATATGTATAAAGTTATATTATTGAGTCTTTTTTATTTGTGTATTTATATTTATATTCTAAAATATTCGAGAAATATTAAAGAAAATAAAATTTATTTATTTATTGATTAAATTAATAATGGAATAGAAATTGAATAATATTTCATAAAAAATTATTATTTTTTTCCTTTAAATAATTGAAACTATTTAGAAAATGATAAAATAGTATATTTTAAAGATCTTCAAATTGTTTGAAAAATATGCCTGAAATATATTTTTTTGTCACTTTATACATAAACAAATTTAACCATTTTTGTACGTATTATTGTGACAAGATACAAAACTGTCTGCGTTTAATTTAAATTTAAATAAAATTATAGATTTACCCATTTATGATCGCCACTCTTATTTCTCGCAGTGCCGCAATTTTGTTAGTCATATTGTCATATTTTTTACACCACATAGCACACTAAGCCCGCCATTGTTTTCCAACTAAACGAGGCAATTGCAGGTTGTGTCCATGATGCCCGCATCCGTTCCCTCTACCAGCTCCTGTTTCCATTCTCCGCTCTGCTCTTGTTTCCAGTCCCTGTTCCTCACCTTTAACAGGGCCAGCGAATATAAATTGCGGCTTTATCAAAGCGCACGTCAAATCTCGTTTAAATTAATGAGTTTAAGTGTGGTTTTTGCCTTTTTTTTTTAGCGCTTTGCTGTCTATTGGCGCTGCATAGTTTCAAATTCAGTTTATTTATGCTTCATAAATTGCCAGAAAAAATGATGGCGCTGCAAGAGACACTCAGGCAGGAAGAAGGAAGTAAGCAGGCAGGAAGCACAGTCACTAAAATTATGAAACATTGTTTGCCACTTTGCGCTGAAGGCTGAAATCGATTAGGGGGACAACGAAGGAGTATCGAGTATCGGGTGTGAAATGAGCAGGCGTTAAGTAGTCATAAGCTTGCAACGATGCCAATGCCTAGAGCGCTTAACAAGCTGCCTCCACTTCAACCCCCAGAAATCGTGTCCCAATTTGCCTCGAGTTAATTAAAATGTTTATCGTGGCGAAGTGTTGATGCCAGTCCACCAATACCAACATCAGCCGCCACTCGAGTCGCGTCGAGTCGAGTCGCTGGCAAAGTTATTAAACTTATTGTGGCGTGTAATTAGCTGACGAGCTGTCAACAATATAAGCGCCAGCCAAGACTCCAGCTTCTCTCCAGTCTATGCTCCAAGTTTCCCCTCAGGCCACACGGATCATTTTATAGTCATTCGCTTTGTTTGCTTACCAAATTGTCGGCTGATAAATCAATCGCGGTCTCCGGTCTGAGCTGCTTACCCGGAATAGGGAAGGTGGTGCTGGTGATGATGATGTTGCCCCCAGCGAAATCCTTTGCCAGTTGCTTATTTAATTGACTTGTGAGCATCGCATCACAATTTTCCCTGCTTCTTCTTCTTCTGCCCGCTCTGGCTACCGTTCCATAACAAATTTCATAATTTGCCGTGTCGTGTGTAAATTGCGGTTCCTATTACAACGGCGCTTGCTGTTTTCCCGGATTTGGTGTTTAGGATACGGCGTAACAAATGGCGACACAATTATGTCATGCCATTCCTCCTGGCGGCTTCCTTTAACGTGTTTCGTATTACATTTACTTTTCTATATCCGTCAATTATCTATAGCTGAAATATAATAGTCGGAACACTCGTTTCGTCTTAATTATGATCTAATATTCTAGCTGTTTCTGATTGGAATGTGCTTCGAAAAACATACTTAGAATTCATAACTTAGACTTTCGGAAATTTAATAAACATATAAGTAATTGAAAACATATGTATATTTGTTAATCTTGTTTTCTTAACAATAATAATTTATACTTGTATCCAGGGACTGCAAGTTTTTTGTAATCAAAAATCATTTACTTATAATAACTTTGAGACATCGAGAAAATTACCAATATTCATCTTTTTGGCTCATTTATGCATTTTCACCATTATTAAAAATTGTTGAAGTTTTATAAATTTGCTCAGAAAATAAAACAAAAATGTATTATTTTTGAGTAAAAAAAAAAGCTTAAATAAATATCAAATTTTCAAAATAAAACTCAGTTTGGTGCTCTCCGCAAGAAATTTTGTTTTTAGAATGGATTATTATGGTTTGTCTTGGCTTACTGACTAGGAATATATATAAGTTTATCCCTTTATTTCCTAAGATGTAGTCGAAATTTCAACTTGAGTTTTATTTTGAGTAACAAATAAAACTAATGAAATAATGATTATTCTTTAAGTTTTGTTTTTAGGCTCAAAAATATTGTTTATTTGTTGAGAAGTAAAGTATAACTTAAAATTAATCCTTATTTTGTAGGCAAATCTAAAAATCTTGAAATTAATCAAAATTTTTTTAATAGCACTTCTAATGATTACATTCCCTGCTTGTATCTATCATATCTTATAAAAAAAACCTCTTTACGAGGTAAAAGTCTAGTGACGAAATCATTTTCATGCACCAAAATTTCTGATATCCAATTTTGTGACGAATAATATTAAGGTTTACTTATAAATTACTAAAAAAAATATTGTCACTCGGCACATTGCGCTAATTTCATCATACCTAATAAATATTTATTTTTTGCGCAGTGCCGAGTGACAATATTTTTTTTTAGTAATTTATAAGTAAACCTTAATATTATTCGTCACAAAATTGGATATCAGAAATTTTGGTGCATGAAAATGATTTCGTCACTAGACTTTTACCTCGTAAAGAGGTTTTTTTTATAAGATATCAGAAATTTTGGAGTAATATATCAGAAATTTTGAAAATTGCAATATTTGTTGACGGTACAACTTTGTCAAAAGGTGTTTATTGTTTGTACAAGCAAAAACAAACTGTCTGGCAACACTAGTTCCTTTTACAAACATACATGCAAAATTAGAAAAAATCATTACTAGCGTTTTCTCAAAATCGCCAAAATGTAAGAAAAAATACCTTATTTCACCTGTAGCTGTTTACCTTTTATCTTAAAAAAGTTCAAAGTATGCCTAAGAGCCCTTTGAAATACCTTTTCAACGATATATAGATCACATCTGTAGCTTTTATCGCTTGGATGCTATGGGGGTTTCAATTTTAGCGTTTTTCATAGCGATTTCCCGCTAAACTAGCGATTTTTCGAAAAAGTCGTAAAACAAACGTTTCTATATTTTGATTATAAAATGATTTATCTGCCGCTAAAAGAATTCACCACTTGCAAGCAGTTTATTTCCGCATTACGCTGCAAGCAGTGTACATACTGCATATGTACAAGCAGTAGTGTAAAGGTAAAAGGTATATTCAGTTAATATGTAATATCTTGCCCAAACGAATTTTGACAGATATGTGTTATATGTCAAAAGAAGCGGAATAAAATTGCCTATAACATATAACATATTTTTAAGTGATTTGATGTGTAGATTTTTCTTAAATCGCTAAAATGTGGGAAAAAATACCTTATTTCACCTGTAGCTGTTTACCTTTTTACTTAAAAAAAAAACTTTGAAGGTATGACTAAAAGCCCTTCAAAATACCTTTTCAACGATGTATATATCACATCTGTAGCTTCTATCGTTTGGATGCTATAGGGGTTTCAATTTTAGCGGTTTTTAGCGATTTCCCGCTAAACTAGCGATTTTTCGAAAAAGTCGTAGAACAAACGTTTCTATATTTTTGGGCGGGAACAAGTTCTCATTCACACTTTTAAGCTAAATTAACGATTTGATCCAAACAAACAAACAAACAGACAAACAGACAAACTGACTTTTCATCTCATTTTCGGAAGGCCACTAAAAATTTCAAAATTAATTATCTTTTGAACCAGTGGTCGGATTTTGAGGATCGAGGTGTCATTCGACGCGTATTTTTGATTAGAATAGTAAAAAATTATAAAAAAAAATCAGAAAGGCTCCAACGGCCCCATTTGCTCCAATCATTTAAATTTTGCCCCTCCCACTTACACCTTTTTATCTCACGAACCAGGTGAGTTTTCAAAAGTCTTAGTATGCACATTTGTAAGTTTTATTGATACCTTTCGATCGCTATATAACTCGACCTGATCGGACAGTCATAGCAAATTTTCCATTCTTCCTGTGTATATATGCTAGTCGCCTTCGCACCCTTCGTGCTGCTTTCGTCACTAGCGCGGACTGCCGTTTGCAGTGATAAAAAGTATAAAATATTTGTTTACATTATGATCTAAAAATCTAGGATCTTTTTATTTTTGTCATTATCTCAAAGTTTATTTTGGTCTAATAGTCTACCTGTTTCTAAAGCCAAAAATTAATTTAAGGATTTGCTGACAAACAAAGATTTTCATTTCAAGGCTGCAGTCTGTCAATTGTTTTGCCATTAATTAAATTAGTTTGCATTTGGCTTCAAAGTTTGCAGTCTTCATTTAAAAATAAGCTTAAGCTGCTAATTAGCATATTGCTTTGCTGCGCCAGTGAATGTGTAGAAGACAAGGAAGAAGGGAGGGAAGAGGCTCCTCATTTGCAATTAGCAGCACAAATGAATCAATTACTCATACTTGAGGCGTGAAATGAAAAGTTTCTGGGCAGTCTAAAAAGTTTTTCCACTGCTGTCGTCCTGCAGCTTCCTCTTTCCATTCATGTCCTTGAAGTGACCGCTGCTGCAACTCTAATTGGGCACGAACACACACGAGAAGGACAAGCTGGGCAATTGGCCAGTTGGACAGTTGGACAGTTGAACTGTTGGCCAGTTCTAAATCCTTTTGGAGGCCGCAACCATGCGTCAAATGGCAAATTGTTTTATTACAGTTTTGCAACAACTTTTGTTGTTATTGCTGTTAATGTTTTTACCATTTTTTTCGTTTTTTTTGTTTTTACTTTTTATGCCACCCACTCAGCAGCTACACACACTCAATTAAAACTCAAGACCCTTCATAATGCATGCGCCTTTCAGTCTTGATGTTTTAACCTTTCCTTGCTCTCCTCTATTTTTTCCTGTCCTGTCGCTTGGCAGCAAAAAAAAAGGATTATTTTGGTTTTTTTTCGGCACATTTAGCCATGTTTTTCGGTGCTCCAAGTGGGCGACTAAAAGTGTGTAAAGTTTAAAGAGCCTTAAGGGATTATGCGCGCAAATGTGTTGAAATTCGGGTTCTAATGAAACAGCAAGTGGAAAATTGGGAAAAGGGAAAAAGGGACGAGTGTCCTGTGCAGTGGTTTATGGCTATTTATAGATAAGAAGGTAGCTGGCAGAATTGTCCACAAAGTCCAAAACTCAGCACTTTGCCGTTGACTGACCACTTATTAGTGTCCTGTGCCCAGTCTGCCGTGTCCTTTGCTCCAGCTGTGACTCGGATAAGTGAACATAAGCCTCAAAGGATGCCTTTGCTTTAGCCGTTGAGTAACAGTTATAAGAGCTAAAGGAGCCAAAGCAGCTAGAGACTAATTCTCTTTTAAGAATTTTGTAATTTCAGTGTAATTACATTTATTTGTTTGCTCAGCATTGACTCGCTGACATTTCGACTCTTTGAAGTCTGTTTGTGCAATGCCAAAATCTGTCAACCTCCCTCCCATTCAAGTGGCAGCTCAAGTGTCTTCTCTCTGAGTACTCCGAGTACTCGGAGTATTCGTATTTGTTTGTTTAACGACAATGACGCGTGCTCTCAAATATTATTAGTGTTTATGCAGCTTGTCAAGGACATGGCCAGTTTGCAGTGCCAACAAACATGCCCAAAAATATAACTGACAGTTTTTCATTTATCACTTGTGAGGCGGAGAGAGGGTTTATTTAATTATACTCAAAATGCAATTCATACTTATGATGGTAATCCTTTAAAATATGTTCATCAATAATGGCAGGACAGGGAAGAAGGATTATTGAATATTGCTTATTGCTTAACTCAGTGACATCATTCGCAATCTGAGTTTTTTTAATAAATTTTAAAAATGGTAAAAAGTTTCCTTAGCAAAGATCATTTAATATTCGGTTATAATTTTAGAAAAATTCCTCTATGAAAATTATTAGTATAATTATCGCTATTCCCTTGTCTGTCTTCTTAATTTCTTGAGAAAAAACTAGTGAAAAATAGTTCATTAAGTTGCGAGTTTTCTAACAAAAAAGTACAAAAGTTATTTTAAGATCTCACATCTGTAAGTTAGAAAAATATTCAAGATGATCGCTGTTCCCTTTCTCCGCTTACATCTTACTGCAATTCTGCATTTCTTGAGGAATCGAATCCTCCGAATATGCTACAATGTTCTGGATACACGTGCGAGAAATTCCTTTAAATTTTGACCTCTTCTCGGATAACTCCTCGCCCATTAGAGACAAAAACATTAAGAAAGCCGAGAGCAAAAACAAAAGGCAATCAAAAAAAAGGACCCACTGGGCGCATATCCAAAAAGAAAAGCATGAAACGAAAAGAAGGAAATAATATAAAATAAAAAGGAAACTCGTAGAAAAAAGTTGCAGCCAAGTTTGTACTTTTTATTGTGCTCGTACTTTGGATATGCCGTGTTGAGGGTAAATTATACTATGTGAGAAGCACATGCCGAATTTCCCAAACTCTACTTAGTCCTCATCAGTGTGATGGTGCGGTGGTGTGGTGCTTCGGTGGTGCGTTACCAGAATCTGATATAAAATACATTTAAAAAAGTAAACTCGTAGGTATTAAAAAAAAAAGCGGAAAGACAAAGCCAAGTGTAACAAAGTAGAAAATGGCATGTGTGGGGGAATGAAGGGCACTAAGTAGTCAAAAATCGACAAATGCAACTGACTCTGTGGCAAATGGCAAGTGGCAAGTGGCTTACAGCTGATGCTGTTACTGTTGCCCTTTCGCCTCATCTTGGCCAAGACCGAGACTATGTTAATTTGGTTGCTACACAAACGAGATTGATTTCGGCATCCGCACACTTGACTTGAGTCGATTTAAAATTTTGCACCACAACAGCATGAAATATTCAAATGGTATTCAGTCAACGACACATCGACACACACACACACATACACAGATTTCGATTTGTTTCGAGTGGCTCAAACAACTCTGAGAATCATCGAGAGCAAACGAAGTATCCAAAGCATCCATCGATACTCGAACTCGAGCTCGAAGCACCGACAGGGAGCCGCATCATCTGTTGGCCTTAAGTGCGGTTGCAAATGTCAATTGGCCGTTTGGCCAAGACCGAATACCGAAGACCGGTAACCGGCTGCATTTTAATTTTCTTCTTTTTCGTCCCGAGAGAGAGAGAGAGAGAGAGAGAGAGAGGGGGAAACGACAGCATCGATCTCGTTTTCTTATTTACATTAAAAGCTGTTTGCATTCACTTAAAAGGATAAGCAATGTCCTTTTAATGGGTTTCAAATTGAATAAAGGATTAAGTTGTTAGTTTAAAATTGAATTGCGTGTGCTCAAGTGAAAGGCTAAGGCTACAGTTTTCCGTTACCGTTACCGTTACCCGTTTTTCCCAATGTCCCATTGCCATATTCAGTACTCAAACTTAGGGTTACATTTTCACGCTGACAATTTGACAATCTGACAATTTCACGCCGCACATTGTACGAGATTCGCATTCGTTTAACGACTGCTGCAAAACCAATAGAATTGATAACCAAAAAGCCATGTACTAATTAGCAACGGCTTGCACATTACCAACAAGGATATAAAAGTCCTGACAACGCGAACTGCGAGCTGCGAACTACACGAACTGCGAGTCCACGATTCACTCATAATTCTCGGGGTTGCCAACGGCAATTAGTTGGCAATTTTGGCAAATCAAATGGCTGCGGATGGATGTATTGTCATAACGACCACATGTGAGGATTTCATACTCCGATGATGTCGATGATGAGGCCGCAGGTGTTGCCTGCTTTTGCTCTTTTCCTGTCAGCGTAAACTTTAACGAGCACATTACTGAGGAGTACAATAAGTCACAATCATTTGACTGGAAGACTAAGTACTCGAGTAGTCGTAGAGTAATACAAAGAGTTGCCCAACTCCCGAATTTCACCTCATGCTGGGATAATTAAGTTGGTTTTCGGGCTGCTCACTTTAAAACTGCCAAGTGCTGGGCAGCCAGAGCTTAGTTGTTGTCTCCTTTATATGATAACAAATTTGCTCATTATCCGAAACAGAACACGAAAAACCAAAGACATTTGCAAATGTCCTATTTGTTTTTGTGTCTAGCTTAGTTTATTTCAACTCGACTAGGTAAACAGCCACCAAAGGGGAAACAGAAGTGGAAAACTCCTTTGTCTGTCTGCTCGCATTTGTATGCGGATTGAACTAGTTTATTCCCCAGGGTATCTCTGTGTGTGCTTGTGTGTGTGTGTGGGATTGAGAAAAATCTAGCGCAACAAATGAAAACGAGACATAAAAGGTGCAATTTCTAAGAACGCCTGGCTGCTGGACTGGGAAATAGATGACACTGTTACCAGTTCGTAATTGCATGTCCTCTTGGCCATGTTGTAATGAGTTGGTTTTTGGGGGGCCATAATGAATAAGTAGGCAGCATTCAGAGGTATCCTTAATGGAGTCTATGCCAAATGTAGCATGAACTTACTGATTGACCCACTGCCAAAAGAGGCAACACCTGGAGATGCTTCCAAGTAAGATAAACTTTCCCGAATACTCGTAGATATCATATTTTAGATACCCCATCACTTATTTGCTCTCACGTGCTCTCAATCGTGTGTTAATTTAGCAAAAATATCAGGATATTATCATGCTACACATATAAAATAAGTACATTTTTAATTAGTAAGTAAGCTTGCTAATGTAACATTCAAATTAGTCTTGAATTTTTTTTTTTTTTTCCCATTCGATTCGAAATCTAAATACATACGGAATTTGGTGCTTCTAGCTCTTACCATCTTTAAGATCTGTTCATTCATCGTGAACTTAAAACTTTAAGGCCTCCATCTGCCTGCTACATACACTGGCACAAACTTTATATACCCTTAGAAAGAGTATAAAAATACAGACATTTATAAACGCCTTCAAAGGCAAAGTCCTTGCCTCGACTCGCGTTCTCGTATTAATTGCTGGAATTGGGTTTTCTTATAATTACAGTAGTTTGTTTGCTGTCTGTGGGTAAAGTTTGCGAAAGTGTTTGTAGTCGCTGTCTGGGCTGCTTTTAATTATGGCCTTTGCCTTTGCTTTGCTTTGCTTTGCTGTGCTGTGCTTTGTTTTGATTTGCCTGTAATGTCGGCTTAAATATGAGACACACATAAGCGGATTTAGCAAAAAAAGGGTACTCATAAACAAGCAGCTCACATTCAAACTCACACTCAGAGCTATCCATTCGAATGCTGATAGTTTTATGTTTGTAGCTGACAAGGCGTAGAGATGGAGCCGGGGTAGGGTGGGGTGTAGGGTGGGGGATGGTGTCACGGGACAACACTTTACCAAATTTGCGAACAATGCCCGGTCGCGTGGCACTTTGTGGGTCCAGCAACAATGGGAGAAGCTGCGACTGCGACTGCGACTGTAACTGATTTGCCAACGGCGCGCATCTAAGCATGCTTCAAACAACAACAACAACAGGAATCAGCTTCCAGCTCCCAATTGAACGACTCCTCCACGCACCAGGACACCATGGGAAATTTTGGCATAAACTCTAAATATAAAGCTAGGCACTTCAAATATGGCTTGAAAGTTAGTTACGTAGACCAACTTCCTTTTTTTTTTTAATTGGACCACCGCTCACCTAACTATTTCCGTTTTCAAAAAATCGAATTGCATATAAAAAAAGGAGATATTAAGACTTGAAATTTGCCATAAGCTTTAAATGCGCTAAGGTAAAATTTATACTTTTTTTTTAAGTTTGTTCTACAAAATTTAGAAAAAAAATTTGAGTTTTTGAATAAGAAAAATTTGACTCTATGCCAAAATATGGAAATCGTTCCCATAGTGCAGGAGGCATCATCGACATCGTCAGTAGCTTTGGCATACGCCCACAGTATAAACAACTCAATTTGAATGCATTTAACCGCGTAATTGTGCCACGTGTTGGACGCTACGCGTGCGCTATTTGTGGCTAAACCAACCCGGGGCTAACAACACCCCCCGTGCCGTCTCTTCCTGCCGCTCTTCTCGGTCAACCCTCGCACAGCCCCCCGATACTAAGCACGGCAAATTGCAAACCAATTGGCATGCAACTGGTCGGATAATGCGACTGGAATGCCCTTTAGTGCACGCTACCGAGAAATTACTCGCAGTGCGTAAATGTTTTCTCACCAAATGAAAACGGCCACCTCATGTCATGTTGCAGCATCGAACCTCGACTTTGGCTTCGTGCCTCATTTCGTTGCGCTTGCCGGCGAATTAACTGCGAATTAGACGGGCACGCGTTTAATTTTGTTGAATTCGCAATGCTTTTCACTTGACAGGTAACGAGACGAGCTAAACGATGATGAATTACTAGATGGATGATGCGACTGTCCAGCAAGCTAATGGAGCTAAATGTCTTCCAAATTGCGCTCATAAGTAGGCTGCGAAAATGTGGCAAGGTTTCGATTTCTGTCCATAATTTAACCGTATATTTAAAAACGGAAAACCACGTCTCTGTCACTCAACGCAAATCTAAAACTAGAAAAAACAAGATCAAAAAATGTATTTATATTTTTCTCATAATTTGCTGCTCTACACAAAAGGTAAAGGCGCCTCAACAGTCGAGGTCGCTCGCTTGCAGCCTTTCGTACCAGTTTAATCGCTTACAGTTAATTGACCATTAAAATATCAAATGTAATTTTGAACACAAAAGCAGTTTACAATTTTATTGCCCCACAAAACACGCACTAATAGCAGCTGTGAAAAAGTGTTATATTTATGACTCGAATCGAAGTGTTCTCTCGACTCGACTCGTACTCGTATCTCTCTGGAGTTCAGTAGCTCAGTTTCAATATTACATGAGCACAAATTGCAATTTAATCCACAGATGTCAGCATTGCGATCAGTGTCTCCTGTCCTCTGTCGCAGCCCTTTTTCCTTATCGCACAGCCCTCGAAATGCACGTGCCAGGCTCATCCCCTCATCCCCTCAACCCCTCGAACCTTCCTCTTTTCCCAGTCTCTATATCTACCTCGGTAGCATCCCACGAGCGTGTCAAGTTGAAAAATGGTATTAAAGTCACATTGAGAATCATCAAAATGTGATTCGCTTGCAAAACAACAATGGCATCGGTGGCAACTGTGGCAACCCTGTCCCGCAGCATTTGACTCAAGACACATGTGGCAGGCGGTTTCATAGCCCTCTTGCTCCCTGGTGACACTTTAGCGTGTCCTGCCCTGCCCTCCACTTTCCTTCGTCCTGCATCCGCTTCATCATCAAATGCGCTGCGCAAATCTGTCATATAAAACTTTGGCAAAGGGACTCTGGGGAGCTTGTTTATGTCAAGCTCTGGTCATAATTTATATGGGCGCACATATGCAATCATCTGCGGAGCCGAAGGGGGCGTGGCAAGCTTGTTAAAGTTTAATTGCCACACGATGATGAAACAATTGCTAGACTAGAAGTAACACAAGCAGAAGTGGAAAAAGCAGCCACAAATCGCAGACTAAATGAACTAAACTAAGTCGCAAGTAGATCTATCCACTACCAATTAGAGGCATTCCACATGCCAAGAGAGATGCCCTCCTCCGTCTCCTCCTCCGCGGTTTATCTCTGCTCTGACAGCTTCTCTTGGCGTTCACTCAGTCGCGAAATTGTCGCCAGCGTCGTCGTCTTTGCAGTCGCAACGCGGCAATCCAAATTCAATTAAACAAACACAATAAGTTTCGATAAAGCTGTGCTGATAAGCACGGTAAACTAAATATTCGCATAAAATTTACTACACACAGTCAGAGCAAGCGGGAGAGAGATAAGGAGAGAGAGAGAGAGAATGGGACGGAGAGTGACAAAACTCGCATGAGGGTCGGCCAGTAGAAAAGTCAATGGTGCAGATTAAATGTTGCCAGCGTGACACACACACACACACACACACACACTGTCATACACACACGCACACACTCACTTCGAAATGAAGTATGCGTAATCTGCAGCAATTCAGGCGCAAAAAAAGGTTCTCGTAAAATACGTAAACACCAAAACAGAGAGAAAAAAACACAAAGCAAAATAAAGAAGGAATCCAAAATAAGTCGCATAAAATAAAATTCAAAGTAGTTTAGGCAAAACACCCAAAACACACGCAGTGAGTGCGAAAGAGAGAGAGATAGAGGGAGATGGAATGAGTGAGCGAGCAGACAGAGACGGAAGCTCGGAAAACAACTTAATTGCGTGAGTGTCACGTTTTTATATCCATGTAGAGTATAATATGCACAGTATATATTGTCATGAAATGTGTAACGCATGACAGGAATCATGATAGACCCCATAAAGTATATATATGCTTGATCAGGACAATAAGCTGCCATAGAAAATCGAAAAAAACAAAGCAAAAACGAATTATGAAATTTATTTCAGTAATGGAAAAATATTAAATCAAAAACATCGCTTCATTAAAATCCAAAACTAAAATTATAGAAATTTTAACTAAAGATATCTCGATCCAACTCGCATAACTCTACAAGAATATCAAGTCTTCGGCGTGACGAAGAAAACCTTCCGTCTCTTTGATTCTGCAATGAGCTTTCCCAGCAACAAAGTAAAGGACGAGCTGAATCACAACTGTCACTTGTTGTAATTGTTGAAGCTCTTATTGTTGTTGTTGTTCTCGTTGTTGTTGTCGTTGGTGGTGGTGAGAAATGCTTAAAACGGGATTTGCTCAGAATTGGAAAGCAATTGTCTTGGATTTGCGTTTAGCAGTTTTGCCTTCCAAATCTAAGGACAGGCATATGGAATGTGGGTTGGGGTAATGGTAAGGGTCGGATCGGGTCGGGTCGGAAGCTGGGTCGGGGTTAGGATAAGGGTAAGTATTACTTTAAGTGGGCAGGCGTCTCGTTAATTTATCGTTTCACTGATTTGTTTGTGGATGAGCAGCAAGTGCGAGATACATTACAGTAAATTGCATTTAGTGGGCTAGTCATTAGAGTCTTTAAAATGCTTAGTAAAATATTTATTTCAGCAAAGGAAATTTAAAATTCTAGCACTACGATTTAATACAGATGAAAGGTCAATATTTTTTACAGAGGTAAATTTGTTTTAAAAATTAAAAAAACTCTTGATATGATTATAATAAACATTTTCAAAATAAAAATTTTCAAAAACTCCAAAATTCTATTCCAAAATATTTGACACTTTTCCATTATGAAGTGCGGACGACTCTACTAGTTGTCAATCTGCTGCTTGTTATCAATCTCACACTTAATTAACAGGTGACATTTAATGGGACTTTGATAAGAATTCTCACACTGGGATCGCATATGAGTGACGACAGAAACTGGGGGAATCTAACTACCTAAAATCTCGCGTTGCAGCTGAAATTAGCATTTAATTGTATGCAAATTAAACCCCTAATTTCCCCTCCCTCTCTCTCTCTCCTTCCCCTCTCTTAACCCAACTCGCCGTTTGTTGAATCGTGTGCGAAATGCGCTCGCATGTCTGCAGTTGAATTATTTAGTGACTTACATTTACAGAAATTAACGTACACCTACACACACACACACACACCCAAGTGAGGTCATGCATAAAATGCATGTGTGTGTGATGTATGTGTGTGTGTGTGTGTAAGTTTGGGTGTGCTTCAAACAGGATTTGTGCGACTAATTGCAAAGTACTTAAGCAAAAGCTTAAAACAAATGTAAAAGCAAATTTTTAATAAATTATTTATGTAAATGGCCGTTGCAGCAAGCAAAAAAGCTTCGCATATCCTTGCTGCGAGGGGCGTGGCTGTGGAAAAGGCGTTGCCCGCAAATGCAATCAAATTGCTGAAAATTTTGTGTCGCGTGGCTTTTCACACAGAGCTCAGGGATTGGGATTGGAATTGGGACTGGGCGTGGTGGAGTAATAGATATAAAAGGATTTACGGCGAATCCTTGTTTGTTTTGTTTACCTCGCGTCAATGCTGTCAACGGCATTCGCAGTCGCAGTCAATCCGGATCCTCATCCGCTCCTGGCGCTGGCCATGCGTAGATTTCTGTTTCAATTATGCACTGGCCAGGACAACAAGGATGCGGCGCAAGGAGCCGAGTAGTTATTATAATATCAATGGGCACGAGGTGTGTGCCCGTGAATTTATTCATTTGCTTGTCTCTCTTGCACTCTCACTCCTACTCCCTTTCCCTTTCCCTCTCTCCCTTACTCTCTCTTTCCCGGTCTCTGTTTTGACAACCTCGTGGCAACTTTTGGGTATTCTCGTATATGGCTCGCATTGTATTGTATCACACAAATCGGATTAAGAAATTTCGTATTCGTTTGCCACATAATTGAATCACTGTGAGTGTGACTCTGAGTGTGAGTGTGAGTGTGAGTGCTTGAGCTGAGAGCTGCACGCGGCAAATGAGAAGCAAATTTAAAATTTTACACTTGACTTAGCTTTGTTGTCCTGTCATTTCACACGCCCTGTCAGAGATGAGGTCCTTCCAATGAGTCTGTCAGTCTGTCCGTCCGTCTGTCTTTTAGCTCTGTTTATCTGTGTGCGCCATGGCGATAAATTGTTTTTGGCCCACTCCTCAACATACACATTTCAAATACAACAATCTCTGTTTTATTTTCATTTATCATTTTTATTATGTTTATTTTAATATCCTTTTACTTAAGTTATGCCGTTTTTGGTTTCTGTTTTTGATTCTGCTTGCCACTAAAAATATTTTTAGTAATTATTAAGTTAATTCTAGACTTGGCGTTTTTGACTTAGCAACATCTTTGGGCTTTTCTTTACTTATTGTTTGGCTCTAATTAATTTGTGTATATTATATATTTAATATGTATTTATACAAGTGCTATTTACAAGTGCGACGACAACATTTAAAGCGATTTAACATTTACAGTGTGTGCTCAAGGCGCCTCGCCAGGTCCTGGAAATGGCCCTGGTCCTGGCCCCGCACCCTTGGCACGCTTATCGAAGAGTTGCAACAAACGCTGTTGCATCTTGCAATTTTATGAGTGCGAGTGACTCAAGTGATGGGCGCCCAAGGGATGGAAGTAGGGTCCGTAGGGCGGGTAGGGCACGGCATGCGGATAGAGCAGACTGCTGGCATAGGCACCTGGTCCAAAGGACCCACCAGCTGGCGGCGGCAATGTCGGACTGTTCACATCCATGCCGGGATTTTGCTTTTTCCACTTGGTGCGACGGTTCTGGAACCAGATCTTGACCTGCAAAATGCAATTAAATAACTCAGCATGTCATAGGAAATTTATTTCAGTGCAATTCTTACCTGTGTCTCGGTCAGGCTAAGACTTAGGGCCAAGTTCAAGCGCTCGCAGACGCTCAAATATCGCGTTGTCTTGAACTTGTTCTCCAGGGACACCAGCTGCTCGTAGGTGAAGGCGGTGCGAGCTCGTCGTGGCTTGGAGCCACCTCCACCGCCTCCGCCGCCAGATTTGCCATCGCCGTTGCGACTGCCGCCTTTTTTGGAGTCCGTTTCACTGCTGGGATCGTCAATGTCGCTGCCATCATCGCACATATCATCCTGATCCATGTCATTGAGATCCTGAGCTGCAAAACGGAAGAAAACGAAACGAAAACGAATGAAATCAAGGATTTTTTTTGCATAAGCCAACTCATGTCGTCATCAATCAAATCAAATGATTGGCCTATGGAGACACTGCGAGATTTGTTTCTGTGCAAGGGGAAATCAATCACATTGTGAATTAATTGGAATTTCGGGCACATGTTGTTGAATGTGAATGTGAATATGGGCGGAGGTCAGTGTCGGGTCAGCGGCAAATGGACGTGGAATTGATTGCAATGGTGCGGCAATCAAAATTCAATTAAGCCAACCACTGTCCAGCTAACCATCAACCAACTGCGTCCTCCACCCTCTTCAACTGTCGGCATATCCATTACCAAGGCATTTTCTCAACGCCAGGCAAATACTTTTGACCAACTGATAAGTATTACAGTAGCCTTCATAATATTGTACAATTTATGGCCATGGCAAATGGTGCAAAATATGAAACTCATTTAAAAATTACATTTTGTTATCAAAATTGTACGTTATAGTTACAAGAAATGTTCAACTAATGGAAAAATAATACATTTTTAAAGTTGTTAATAATAGTCTAAATAATAGGCTGATTTCAAATTCCAATCTTGTCTAAATAATTAGAAGAAATGCCCATAAAATATAAATTGTTCTGACAAAGCCGATAAAAGAGGTTGAAAAAGTCGCTTTAGCACTCACAAATAATGTCAGATTATCATGAAATTTTGACTGCTTAGTCAAAGGGAATTTCTGATTTGCCGGCCAACTTGTGGATCTTTTCATCCAACCATGGGATTATATACTTCAACTTTATCTTGTTTACAAATTATCCAACAAGATAAAATTCGTTGCGTTTACCCCTTTGTTCAACGCGAAAAGTAACTGGAAAAACTGTCGACCTCCATCAAAGGGGCCGCAAAATAAATTTGAGTCCCTCCCTCAAATAGTGGAGAAGAAGGAGGAGGCGGGATGGCGGAGGTCCAAGGGCAGTTGGCGGCGTAAATAGCATGTGCCTGGTAATTGGTCAACATGATTGGCCATGTTTGCATGTAATTAGCCTGGCCTGTTGTGGATGCCTAAAAGTGCGCACAGACAGCGCGCCAATTAAACAGAAAATTAACATGAACGCTTCATTTAATATTTAACGAATTTGCTGGCCATGCAACGTGCAACATGCAACGTGCAACATGCAGCATATCCTTTCGAATGCAAATGACTCGCATCGACTGTCGCACTGGTAATGGGCTGTGGAGTGTTTGCAGCCACTTTGATATGCACTAATGGCACATTAGATACTCGAATCCTCCTCATCAATACACCGACAGATCTGCCTCAGTTTCAGCTTCAGCTTCAGCCTCAGCTCCAGCTGCGATGACTGACCACAATTGGTTTGAGTCAATTGAATTAACAGTGCCGTCAACACACTCCACTTTCCACCAGACGTTTACTGTGTTGGCAAACAAACGCGAAAAAGTCGAAAGGCCAGCAGACATTTGGAGAATGTGGCGGGCGGACTGTATTTTTCCCTGAAAGGGGTGTGTT
This sequence comes from Drosophila limbata, assembly GCA_963924055.1. Taxonomy (NCBI): domain Eukaryota; kingdom Metazoa; phylum Arthropoda; class Insecta; order Diptera; family Drosophilidae; genus Drosophila; species Drosophila limbata. Next base: position 29,119,229 of record OZ001352.1, on the reverse strand, counting down.
TGAGCCCTATAAACAGCATTGGCAACCGCAACCGCAGCTGGTTAATAAACGCTGCAACCACAAACGGAAAACTTGGCAGGAGGAGACTGGAGAACAAATCGGTACAACATGGCGTATGTGAGTTGTCTGCCAGAAAGAAAAAATTAAAATATATCAATATCAATATCTGCTGATTTTGAATATATTTGTGGACAGCAAATGAGTTTTTTATATATATCTACAAGCCTTCTATTGAAGTTAGGTATAAGAAATAATTATTAATGTCTAGATTATAAATTTAATGTAATTCTAGTTGTAGTTGTATAAAACTAAAAGAGTATTTATCGGAGGTGCCACAGAAATCGCTTTCGCTTGAATTTCTCTTCAATTTCATATCGCTGTGCCACAGGTCAAATCGCAGAATAATTTTACGCGTATTAAACTAGCGCTAAGATCGCTGGCGTCCGATGCTGCCACCTAGTCCGATTCAGATCTTCGAAGTCAGGGTCAGCGATGCCACATTTTTTAGTCAGAATTCGAAGTAAGGTATTTAAAAAAAATATATGGAACCACTTCAGTTTTCTTTAAATTAAGCATTACAAAAATAGGTCTTTTGAGGTAAATCCAGCTTTACCGAAAAAAACCTTTAACTGTTTGTGCAAATTGTGAAAACATTTTTCACGAAGAGCTGCCAGATTAATGGCAGACAATTGCTAGAGTTGTCGAGTAATTTTCATTTTTTCGCGCCAATTACTTTTAAATTTTTTCACCTAAACAAAAGCAATCATTGCATAAATAAATAAAATTATTTTAATTAAATTACAAAAAAATTAAAAAAGTATTGTACTGCAATTATAAACTTAAAAAAGTTGCTAAACAAACCCTTGGGTAATTTAATCTGAGAATGTGTCAGCCCTTAGCAGCCTAATTCGAAAAGGTTGGTGAAACTGCTAAAAAACATTAAATCATTCGAAGTTCTATGGCACCTCGGAAATTTCCGTGCGGAAATGCTTTCTGCGGAATTCAATTTCGCTTGCGATTTCTGTGCCATCCCTGTATATTTACTGTAAATACTAGAGACAAATTTCAAGAGCAGTTTTATGAATATGGGACAGAGTTTTTATTCGAAAACTTATATATGTATTTATTACGTCGAAAAAACATCAGTACAGATATTTATTGAAACTCTTTATAGCAGAAAAGAAATACAGTCGAACTTAACTAGCTCGAATCACCATTATTCAAAGCAAATATTCGAGTTATGGAGATATTCAACTTATTGAGTTCTTTTTCTTAAGTTTATTAATTTTACTGCCACTCATTTAGCTCGAGTTAGAGAGAAATTCGAGTTATAGAAGATCAACTGTATTTGAAAAGTTTATGTATATATTTCAATATTTCCCAAAATGTTTATTAAAACCCTTTATTTCGAAGAACAAATATTTCCACTATCGAGAGGAATACTAATTGAGTTTCAAATTTCTAAAAGCACCATATGATATCTAAATGAAACAAACATCTTCTTCTCCAATCGTCATCATAACAATCTTTTCAGCCAGATCTCTGCCCCTTTCTTATCGCTTCGAGGGTTGTATGTGTGTGTGGAAACTGTAAAATAACTGCAGTTAATTATAATTACGCCAAAAGCACTTCATAAGCAATTTTGATGATATGGCTCGTCGAAGATAAAGCGACGTTTATGGAAGCACAAAAGCGCAGACAAGGCTCATTTACCAACCCACAGAAGTGTACACACACATAAACACACACATATAAGTGTATACTCTCTCAGGCGACTCGATGGTGCAATTTAAAAGCCAAACTCGTCATCCCCTCGGGTCCAACAACAACAATTTAAATTAAAGCGCAAGCGAGACAGAAAGCAAGCGACAAAGGAGCAGAAAACAAACAATGAAAATAACTACGAAGTAATAATACACTTTCTTTTAGTAGTATATAGGGAAAATAAATGCATAAGCTAACAAAATCACATTGCAAAGGATTTCAGTTTAAAATGTTTGGTTGCAAATTTGTTTAGAAAGCCAATGTACCGCGCTTCTTGGTAAGTGTATGCACAAGCAAATAAACATGCTCGACAACGTACAATTTTAATCCATAAACTTAATTATGAAATCCGAGTGTTAATTACCACCACCATCGCATTATTTACCCACACACACACACAACACATATACACTCGCACATTTAAAAAGTGGGAAGCTCTTACAAAATAGCTTTTAAATTTGGGTTCTGTGTGGAATTCATGGAGCGCCATTGTCGCAATCATTATAATCGCATACGCCTGGCCAATGCGACCCCGGGGAGCATTTGTCGTCTCATTTTGCCATTTTCATAAAATAATAAATGAGTTGCTGATGACGGCATATAAAAAGGAAGCCGCTTGCCAAAAATGCCATCGAAAATTGTCGCCTAACTTTACAAAAATTTACAGACAGGACGAAAGCGATGCGAGAGTCTGAGAGTTCACACACACACATACCAATACACTCGTGCGAAAGCATTGCCTTATGGTACACATGCAACATCTATTTGTGTGAGTGCGAGAGAGAGAGCGCTAGAAGAGAGTGAGAACGGCAAATTGAGTGCTGAAAAGAATAAAAGTTTTCGCAGCCATTTTACTTTTTCGGGGGTTGTTGGTTGCCAAGTTGCCAAGTTGCCGGTCTCGTTTTTGGCCATGCTCCGTCCGTGTCCACCCACATTTAAATGTTGCCACATAACCATTTTATTCAAACCCAACCCCAAGGATCAGCAACAGCCCCCATCTCTCCTTTCTTCCCTCTCTTCGCTCACTTAGTTATCGCATGTTTTTTCATATGACTTTTGGGGCGCATTTTTGGCTACAGCTTGAGTTTTAGCCTGGGCAATAGCCAGGCTAGGCAAGCACAGAATATGTAACAGTTTTCAGGACGAATAGTATCCATGTTGTTTTTATTTCTAACCCCCGCTTTTCCCCGTCTACAGTCACCCCTCTGTTATTGTGTATATATGTAAATGTGTTTTGTTTTGTGGCTTTCGTCGCTGCTTTTAGTGCATTTGCTAGTTGTATGCTCTTCACTCTGAGTTGTTAATGTTGTTAATGTTGTTGTTGTTGTTGTTGCTTTGCAATTTAAATGAAATGCAAATTGCTATGCGCCTAGCGACCAGTGTAAATGAATGGCGCCTTAGAGATTTGCAAGCTTGGCACATGCGGCGTATGCGTAATATTTATAAAATATTAAACAATATGCACATAATGCACATTCTCAATGATGCCGTGTATATGTAGATCGAAATAGATAGAGTGTGTGAGAGAGACAGCTAGACTGTCATAAAATCTAATTAGTCACAAAGACAAAAGGCCGCATAATTACGCCAATATAAACGGAAGCGACCAACAGCAACATTAGCACCTCCCTGACCATAAAATTAAGTGCTATCGCTCTCTCTCTCTCTCTCTTTCGCTCTCTCTCTGCTGTGTGAGCGTGACAGCAGCAGTTATTGAAGCGGCTAATGAATGTGCGGTAATTAAGTACCTTGCTAATTAATGACTACGGCATCACCAAGCAACGAACAATCGTTAAATCACAGGCCGCAATACACTGCGTATACGTGACGTGCCTGACTTTGGACTCTGCATTTGCGTTTGCTGTTAACTTGAACCGACTGACTGAATAAACTGGCTGTAACAATAACAACAGCAGGCGCAAGAACAATGGGAAACACAGCATCATTATCCTTCTCCTCCACGCTGGTCTAACTGTTGTCCGTCTGTTTGTCTGTTTGTCTGTCTATCCGTCCTGCCGTCCTCATGTTGTTGGGGTCGTTGGCGTGGCCATTGAGTCTGTTTTATTAGCAGTTATGTTCGAGTGCTGCGACACCACAAGCAGCACCACCGACACCACCTTCGTCAACTCCACCATTTGCAGCGCCATTGATGAAGTTAATTGTGTTTTATTAACACAAACACAAATGCACAAACAGCAAACAACAACAACAACAACAGTAACAGCAGCAATGACCGATAATTTGCTGCTGATAATGATGTTGTTACCGTTGTTGTTGTGGCTGCTATTGTAGTTGTTGTTGTTGTTCTTGTTGTTGTTGCTGTGATGTGCGCCATTTCCACTGTTTATAATTTCGTACGTAAGCGCTTACCGAAGTGGCCAATAAACTGAGTGGATTGTTTGTCTGTATATATATATGTGTGTGTGTGTGTGTGTGGGTGTTAGTGTAAATGCATGCATGTGAGTGTGTGTACATGCAACTGCCACTTTTAGGCAAGTAAATTGCTGACAAATTGTGTATGCTTATTGTCTGTTCTACTTGCTAATATTAACTATATTCATTTATTGATTAAAGGCAAACAAAAGCATAATATTTCGAATTATGCTAGAAATTTAGCTAAATATTTGTAAAGAAACTGAGCAACTGTGGAGTGCTTGCTCCGAAGAAATAAGAAAGGAAAGATAAATTAAAACAGTAAAGCCTGCAAACATCATTTATTTACTTTTACTTAAAAATATATCTCTTGATTTTCGCAAATTTTGTACCTTCAGAAAACTTGTAAGGACAAAATAAGGTTACCTTACATACAGATTAGCAGCTATCTGGGAATCAAATCTTGCTTTAAAAATACTATAATATGATTGCGAGATTCAACTCTATACGCTTAAGGCCTCAGCTGCTATAGCTTAGAATCTAAGTTAGACGTAATTTTAATTCCGTAAATAATACCTAATAATAATAATAAAAGTCTTATAGTAACTATGCACAAAAAATTCCAAGATTGATTTTGAATCCTAAAAATTCGAATAAGACAATTCTAACTGTACTAAAATGTATTTTGTCGTATTTTTTATTTATGTATTTATTTTTCAGTCATAAAAGAGATAAAAAATCGAAACCTTAAGCTTAAAAAAAAAAAAACAAAGAACAGTGAGTAAATATTCCAAATGATATTTAAAAATATAACCAAGCTACATTTACAAATATAATTTGGCTAAGCTCAATAATTAAGCTTAACTCATTAACGCTTTCAAAAGTAACTGGACATTGTCAATTGTAACTCAAAGTCAAGTTCCCTTAGTTCCTTTTAGTTTTATTTTTGTCAAAAGTTTCCAGCCATTTGAAAACCTTAATTTGATTTCCTTTCTTAATCAAATCATGGCCAGAGTTCAAACAAACCGCATCGCCCATTTACAAAGCTTGACTTTTTTGCGTTCTATTTTCACTGTGAGTATAATAGAGAAATGCAAACTCCCCAAATTCCCCCCTTAGTCTGCTTCTCCTCCTCTCACCGCTAACTTTTCAGCTATCGTTTATTTTGGCGCTTTGCAGCAGCTTAGCAATGATGCTCTCCACTTTTCCCCATTGCCAAGTGCACCACAACAACTTCAATCAAATTTGCAAATTTTTATTTGAGCAATTTCTTTGCAACGATTGAAGCATGAAAATCAATTAATTTTCAGCAAAAATGTTAGCCAACAGCAGCTGGAAAAAAAAAGCAACTAGATCCGGAACCAAAAACACAAAAAAGAAAGAAATGTAGCCCAAAAGAAAATATCGAAAAATTCCACGTAGCAATTGCTTTTCCCAATTAAAACATCAATCAATCAATTAAAACAAATTCCATGGAAAATCCCTGTTGAATATGAGTGCAGTTTTCGTTCTAAACAAGTTGCCTCGTGCTCACAGCACAACGCATTGTTTGCTCGGTGAATATACGCAAAATATAAATGCTTTTATAGGTAAAGCTTCCCCTGCCCCACCTGTGTGTGTGTGTGTGTGTGAGTCTACGTGACTTGCGCCTGAAAGCAGGCAACATAAAATCTCTGCTTGTTCAATATGGCAACTTCTCCCAAGAGCAAGTTGGGGGACTAGAAAAAAGGCAGCAATATCAAAATCAAAACATACAAAAAGCTACTAGCAGCAGTTTAAATACAAACCACCCACTCATACACTCACACTCACACACACATACTCACACACACTCTACCCGCACACACTCGCAAAGTTGAAAGTTAGAAATATCAATAGAAGAGGCAACAACATTTGGCAGGTCCCCCTCAAATACATATATACTATATTCATGGCAGGGAATTATGAGTACTCGGGAGACACTCACCAGACATATCCTCGCTGTGCTCGTCATCCAGACGCTCGTGCATTTCATCATCCCGCTCGTAGCTCCACTGACGCGGATGGCCAAAGGGCGGCGTTGTTGTTGCTGCCAATTTGTTGCCCGTGAATTTGTTGGGATCCAAAATGTTCTCCACGGAGAAGGCCAGTCGCTTGGTCGCCGCCTCCCTGTCGCTGCCCCCGCTGGTCGAGGCCGAGTTGGCAGTGCTCACAGTGCTTTGCACAGAACGCGTCAGATCAACGGGACAGACCTGGGAGAGTAAGAAAGCGGAGAGAGAAAGAAACGATATCGTATTGTAGTGGAATTAAGGGACTTGCATATTTAAGCTTGTATTTTAATTACAATCAGAATTCGAATCATCTTCGAAGGTTTTGCTGTTTTCTGTATGCACAAAATTTTGTAGAATAAAATATAAGTACGAAATGTACGATTTTTAATAATTAAAAATAAATGTAATTCAAAATAATATGTAATATGTAATATATATGAGAGTGAAAAGATCCTAAAATGAAAATTCAAACGCGATTTCTGTTTGTTTCTTATGATCTCTGACAATCTTGAAGAAGTTAAATTATTGTCCGCAACATTTTGAAATTTCAACTGATAAGAACAAAACCAAACTGGCATTAATTTCTAATTGGAATACAAACTTAATAGCATTCAAAGCATATGGGAATGTCGACCAAAACTGTCGTCTTACCGACGGCGTGCTGTGCGAGCCGGATCCATCGTTGCTGTCCTCGTCGTTGCCATCCACATTGAGCTCCTCGCTCGTGTCGCTGCGCGCGTAATTAGCGGCTGCGATCTGACGGGATGTGGCCGCCGCGGCAGCTGCTGCCGCCGCCAGGCCGCCCAGTTGTATTCTGAAGCCGTAATCACTTAAGTCGCGGCCAGTGGGCGAGGCAGAGGCGGAGGCGGAGGTGGAGGCAGAGCTGCTGGAAGTCGCGCCAGATGCAGAAGCGGAGGCGGAGGCAGCGGCAGCAACAGTGGCGGACACTGAGGCGGAGGATGTGCTGGGCACGTGACTGTGATTGTGATTGGAGCGAGCGGCAACCGCAGCGACCAGTTTAATGCGCTCCAGATCCATGTCATTGGCGGCTGTGATGGGGCTGATGTTGCCCATTGAAGGATGCAGCAAGGGCTGCAAGGGCTGTGCCGGTGGTGGCAGCGACTGTGGATTCTGTGGTGCCAATGGGGAACCAGTTGGTGGTTCGGAATGTGTCGTTTGACTGTTGTTGTTGCTGTTGGCGTTGTTGTTGGCGTGTGGCGATGTGGGTGGCGACAGCGGTGAAGTAGCGGGCGATGGTGGTGCAGTGGCTCGCAGCTGATAAACAGACGCAGCAGGAAGATGTGGATGCGGATGCGGATGTGCAGGATGATGATGATGATGATGATGTTGCATGTGTTGTTGCTGCTGCTGCTGATGATGATGATGCTGCGCGGCAGCTGCGGCCAGAAACTGTGGATTCTGCAGCAAGTGCGGATGCTGTTGCAACAGTGCCGCATGTGGATGCTGCAGTGGCTCCGGTCGCGCCAAATGACGCACGGCATTCAGCTCGAGCAACTTGCGCTGCTGTGACGGCAATGAGAAACCGCCGACGACGCTGCCTGGCGGCGACTGTGAGCGACGTGAATTGTTGTTGCTGTTGCTATTGTTGTTGTTGTTGTTGTTGGTCAAATTGTTGTTATTGTTGTTGTTGTTGAGCTTCTCCTTGTCAGCTTCTGCTTCCTGCGTGGGACTGAGCCTACTCAGTATCCCAGTTTCACTCGTCATCTGCTTGAGACGCTCAATGGAATAGCGCAGTTCCTGCTCCTGCTTGGCACTTGAGCCACTGGCGCTTATGATAAACTTGGGTATTTTGGGAGCCGATGCTGCCGCATTGGCCACCGTCACATCCACAGCAGCTGGCACATTTCCCGCCGCATTTGCCAGCTCTGGCGATGTGTTGGACTTGGGCGAATCGGGATTGGAATTGGGACTCATCAGACCACCGACGGCCGTGGGCTGTGGCCCAATATTATTGTCAGTTGGTTTCTGCACTGGCGATTGCAACATCACCATGTTGCACTTGTCACTGCTCTTTTTAGTTGAACACTGCACTTAAATCAACTGGCTTTCAGTTCAGTTTGAGTTTCGTACGATTTGCCGCGACGTGTTGTTGTCACCTTGATTGCAGCCAATCGACTGTCACTGATGCCGGCGAGTATCTCTCAATATCTAAATTTGTCGCTGCTCGCTTATCGCATTCAATTGAATGCTGAGCGTAATCCGCGCGCGCGACATTCAACTGCACGGGGCTGAAACGGAAATGGAAGTGCTCGATGCTCGATGCTCGACTAAAATTTGAGGGTTGCTCTCGCTGTCTGTCGAGCAGAGATGCTGTGGACCCCGTGGCAACTCAACTAAATGGAAAGTGAACAAATCTGTTGCGGCGTCTCTTCTGCTGCTGCTTCTGCTTTTGTTGGTGGTGTTTACTTGGAGTGCAAACGCCCTCTCTCTTTCTCATTCACTCTCGCTCGCTCACACTCTCTCTCAATGGCTTGCACACGCCCACAGTTTGAGTGAGTTTGTGAGTGAACTGAACTCCACCTTTTGCCTCATGTTTAAAGCTGCAACTAATCTCGACTAGCATCTAATGATTTAATTTGCCTTGTGCTCGTTAGCAAGCGTAATGGTCTGTTCTTAGCCACATTGAGTCACAAACACACACACACACACACACACACACTCTCTCTCTCTCACACCCACACACACCCAAGCTCTCTCTTTCTGTCACTCTGCCATCTGCTGTCTTTCTCCATCCCTTTTGGATGCCAAGTATTACATAGTTTTTCACTCGCTTGAATTACCACCCAGAAAAATACGCTCGAGGATGTGAGTAATTGTCAAATTATTTAGCGCAAAATTTGTTTGCTTATGCGCTTCGTTGGCTACGAAATGGATCTCAGCTTTTTATATTTCAAATGTGTGTGCTCTTTTATATGTATGTGCCCCTTGTTGTCGTTGTTGTTGTTTCCTTGCTTATGCCTGGTTTGTTCTTAGTCATATATGCATGAATGCTTTGTGCTCTTGTGGCCAACGACTAATGGCCAACAGGCAATGGCAATAACAACATTTCTCTTCGCCAAGTTTTTCACAAGCTTAATTGAATTTTAGACAAATTTTAATTTATAATCAGTTTATTTACTAGTCGTTAATTCTGGTCTTTCTCCACTTGACACTTTTTAGCTGTAGTTTTCCTATGTAAAACTCAAAATCATCAACATGACAGGATAAGACTCAAACCGCCCATAACACACGCCTTGCTCTCTTTCCACTCCACTCCACTCTACTATCGCTCTCCCTCTCTTTTACTCTCTTTCACTCTCTGCCTCTCAGTTTGCAGAATATTTTAAATTGAACAAAAATTTATATGCGCTTTACACAGACAATTTAATATCGCATCCAATTTGCGGTTTATACGCATCGCAGCAGCGGACGATGATGAACATGATGATGATGATGTCGATGGAGCTGGATGCTAGAGGGGAGGGAGGGAGGGTAAAAGTAGGTGCAAAGAGAGCTGGCTAAGTGGCTGGTCTGGCCATTCTCCTGTCTGTCTGCAGGCCTGCGTTGGTCGCTCGTGCTCTTGGTCGATTTTGAGCGCACAATGGGGCGTATAAGTGACATCGTTAAGTGGACGCAGGACGACGAGGACGTTGCTTAATGAACTTCAACGGCACAACTACACCCCTCTCTCCTCTTCAACCCCCTCAGCCAACGCAATGATCGTCTTTTTATCCTCGTCGTCAGTCGTCGGCATTTTTAAGCGTATTTTTCTTTGGTTATTTTCGTTGCTTTTTGCCGTTCTACGAGCACACGACGAAGGAGCAGCTGGTGGTGCAGTTGGTGGTGCTGGTGGATCTGGGCGCTCGTTAGCGCGGCTCGGCTTCGCTCCTCTATAATTAACCACAAAATGAGGGGAGACGGCATTCTTAATGAGCAGCTTGTTATGCCATTTTCGTTTTAATTACTTTTAAGATGCTTGTTACCAACACCAGCATCAGCCCAACGCTTTAATTGGTCCATTGATGAAGCTGGCTGTGAGTGTGTGTGATTTACATATATATGTACATGTGTGTGTGTCTTTGGCACACTGTGCAAATTGACTGTGCGTTTTGCTCAGTTTATTTTGCGAGGCAAGCAACTGAGCTAAGCAGCTTTTGGATGCTTCACTGATGAAGCAAGGCCAGTAAGTAGGCTATATATATATCAATATTATGTATATCACATATATACTTATATTGTTCTAGTATATCAGCAGCTGTGGCAGTGTATTAAGCGCCTTACCCTTTTACATGCAAAATTAAATGATGCGCATACGCACGGTAAAACCGCAAATTATTTTAATTGCCTGTCTCGTCATTATTCATTATTTAAGTGCTCCCAAACAGAGGATGTATGTATTTGTGTGTATGATATGTACACACACACACATATATAGAGAGTTGGGCAACCCGCCAGACACACACAAGCTGCTGTTTACATAGACATGAAACTTGCGCAACGGAAAAGCGGAAAATTGCTGTCGCTTGTCGCATTTGCATACGTTACACTCTCTCTCTCTCTCTCTCTCTCTCTCTCTTTAGCTCTCTCTTTCTGTCTGTGTGTTTCCCTCTTTCACTGTGTCTCTCTCTTACTCTGCTGTCTCTGTCGCTCATTTAATTAGTGAAAATAAGTATTAAATGAGCAGATCTTGTTAAAATAAATAGTGCATGCAATAACGATGCATCCTTGTCCCTACCTCCACCTCTTCCACCTTCTGCCTCTCCTCCTTCGCCCCCTCTTTCGCATTGGCTTTCAACGCGCTGCAAGAGATTTACAGCTAATTAAAAAGCGAATGCGCATAAGGAGAATAATCGATAATCGTTGTCGTCGTCGTCGTCGTCGTCGAAAAGCCGCTGACCTCGCGACAAGCCCAATTAAAATTACATCTGCGGTCAGCTGTGTAATTATGCGCTAATTAAATTATTTTCCAATTATTCGCGGCATTTGTTAATGCGCACTTTGTGCTCAAATCGCGAATTTATCGTATATGCTGCATATTTGAACATTTATATTTGTATATTTAATGATGTGCACTGTCCAAGTGACCGAGTGCGAGCGAGATGGCCAATGCTCAGCATTATCCTCTCGCACTCTCTCTCGCTCTGCCGCACACAAATTGAGTGTCTCTCTCTCTCTGTTTATTCGGCCATTTTGTTGTTTGCACTCCACTTGCCGTGCGCCCCACGTTAATTTGTTTGACTAATTAAACTAATGAGCGTTCAAAGTTAATACCAGTCGACGAGGTAAGCGAGCAAGCAGAGTTGATGTAGGTGGAGGGCAGGGAGCGGAAATGGGGGTGATTTAATTGGAGGGGGAGGCGACAACTTTGCTTTGCTAAGCGCATTGCAATTTTGATTGCGGCTTTCCAATTTAGTGAGCATGGCTTTATAATTGATGGAATTATGGATGGATTTGGTAATTATACTAAAAGAGTATGAATATTTATGCCATCAACTGCGAGCTTTAATCAGATAGATTAAATATACTTTTTAATAAAGTGCAAACTATTTATGAGAATATGAAGTAAACAAAAAAAGGAAACAATATTTTAATAAAATAAATAATAATAATACAACATTAAATATTAAAAAAAAATGTATTTGAAGCTAATAAATATTTCAAACATTTTGATAAATAAAATGTTTAAGGTAAACATTTATGTTTTAATATTTACAATCTTATTCCTCAGAAAATAGCCTAAACTGAATTATTATATGCTTTTGAATTCTATAATTCCTTGCTTCCAGAATATATTGACTCCCTACATTACACAATTCTTGTTTATCCTTAGAATATCAGTTGTGAAATTTGAATTCATTTATAAATTATAATTTTACAACTTGCAAATTACAACTTTCGCACATCCAAAGCTGTGTGTATCTATTCTGTTGCCTGAGGTCTCGGCCATGGCTTTTATTGGCAAATTAAATATGCTGCGCTAATTCCTCCATCAATTTGCAGCTCATTTCATATGCCAACGCATTTGGACCTGGCCTAAACCTGGTCGCGTATTCGTACGTGCGAAAAGTCCAAATGCTTTTCGAATTGCCGTCGGCCGACGTGTCGGTTGACCAAAAACGACCAGCTTTCATCATTGGCTTCATTATGGGCAGCATCATCATCATCATCATCATCATCATCGTATTGCGAGCAGCATACTAGCCTAAGCTATTTTGCATTCTGCTTGTAATTAGAAAATGTTCAGGTAAAACGAGGTGCGCGAATCTGCTGAAATGAAAACAAAAACTGAAACGTGCTAATTGCAAATTAATTATGCACGATATTGAATTTGCACTAAACGCAAAGCGGACACGGAAGTGCTGGACACGGTCATGGCCAGGCGAATGAGCACGGCAAAAAAAAAGGACGAGACGCTAAGTGGCCCAGACAACGTGATTTGCATGAAATGCAATTAGATTTTAGGCAAATGAATGCCAGCTTTGAGTTGTTGTTGTCATTGTTCTTGTTGTTCTTTGTGGGTGGTGCGCTAATGGCTGACACACTTAAGCAACAACAACAACAACAACAACTAGATGCGAAAGCAGCGACGCCAGCAGCAGCAGCAGGGACAACAACAACAACAGCAGTAACAGTTATAGCCGTAGCAGAGGAAGCAGCATATAAACAGCTAAAGTGTTAATTGCCATAAATGCTTGTCATTGTAGCGGTAAACGACAGTAGATATTTGCCACGTTGCCACTGCGCCAGCGCCCACACACACACACACACATTCGCTCACACAGTCGGTCAGACAGAGTGGGAGCAGCGTCGTCTGAGCGCACATCGTCTGAGCATTGCACTCAAATGAATGAAATGAACTGCTAAATTATGCACGCGATTTAACCCTCATTTCGTTGGCCACACTGACTCCCTCAGTTCCCCCTCCCACTGCTACTGCTCTCATAGCGCAGTCGCCTTGCCGTTGGCTCTCTGCCCATTAAAACTCACTCAGAGGCTGCTATCAATGCCCACGCCCCTTTTGTCGTTCACTTGGGCAGCCAATGAGAGTCGCGACGTTCAGTTGACTCTGCAGCAACAGCTCTTGTCTGAGAGAGTTTATTTTCAATATGGCCGCCAGCAGCTCTCACTCACTCAGTCACTTCGATTCAGACTGCGAGAGAGCGCAAGCAAGCCAGAAAGAGAGGGAGCGTGAGCTAGCGAGTGTGAGTGAGAATGAGTGTACGAGTATGTGTGGCCATGGCATGCAACTATTTCAGAGTTTTGCACCTTTTATTTGGCCATTTGTGTGTAATTTCGGAAAATGTTGGCGACATTATTCCCGCCTGCCTCGCCAGGTTGGGCCATCTCGGTTCTAAGGGGGATCTGTGGGGTCTGTGGGGTCGCACGCTTAAGTGTCCTCCAGGGTACTTACTTCGTTAGCAGAAGTTTCTCGCCTCGTTCTCTTTTGTTGTTGTGTTGTTGTGGTGCTTGCTGCTGTTCGTGTCGTTTTGCGGATATGTCTCTTATTTTCATAACTGTAAATTGCTTTAGATATTAAGTCTGTTCTGCTGTGCTGACTGCAGAGGGTAGAGAAGAGGGAAGAGAGGCGTTGGGTGGTTGAAGGGAGGTTGGGCGGACAGCTGTGCACTGAGCAAGTGCCTTTTCCTAATAAAGCTCTTGTTGTCAGGACATTACGAGCATGACAACTTCTTGTGGCATTTGTAGTTTTGTACACACACACACACACATACAATACATATTTATATTATTGTGTGCATGTATTTGTATTTGAACTTTTGGCTAACAAACTTCTTCTTCTTCTTCCAAGTACTGTACGTTTCATTGCAAGCAATTTAAATTGTGGTTTTCTGTCTTATTAGCAACAGCAATATTAGGTATTTTGAAAGAAAATACTTGAATCCATATAAAAACACATATAAAAAATACACACGAAAATAAAGATTTTAATATGCGCAAAATTGAGACATAAATTAAAGGCACATAATGCTCATTAAAAAGTCGTAAACGATGTGCACACAAAAGCAGCAATGGCAACGAAAAAGAAAAAAGAAAAAACAAGAGTAACAAAAAGAACTGAGGGGCAACGAGACGGTCAGTTAAATATATATATATGTACATCTCGGGCACATTTGGCAGCAGATCAAAGAGCAAACAGCAAAAAACATTTTGCTCATAATTTAATCGTTTCGAAATCTGAAATTAATTCATTCCGAAGCCGTCTGCTTAGGCAAATCAAAATAAACTAGGCGCAACAGTCACAGATCCCCAAGCAACTGCTAATTGGCAAGCGAGTAAAAGACAGAGAGAGAGAGAGAAATACAGAGAGAGACAGCCACCCACTGTGGCGGCGCTAAGTAGGCGGCGCATGTGGGCAGACAGAGAGCGCGAGGCAGAGCGAAAGAGAAGGAGACATTGCATATGTTTCGTTTTTTGTGTTGTGGGACATTTTTTACTGCGCGCGCAATTTAAGTTGAAATTTATGTGGGGCGCAACAAACAAGCGCATTAAAAATTGAATGAAATCAACAACAACAAAATGTGTTAAACGGCACATGTTATTTAAAAGCATATTTAATAATTTTCTGTCTTTTTTTTGTGAGACTTTGGCAAATATTTAGTTGTTGCTGGATTAAAGGGTGGGGGTTATGGGGCAGGGGTTGGGGTCGGGGTCGGGCGTTCGGTCTGCAGCTCAGCCCATTTGTCTTCGCTCAAGCGTGGAATATTTTTGGCATAAAGAAATTTGTTAATTTGTATTTGACTGTGAAATTAATGATTAAACACACACACACACACACACACGCAAACGCAAACAAAGCCATAAACTACCAATATAAATAATATCGTTATTCTCTTGCACGAGTGTGTGTGTGTATATGTGTGTGTGTGCTGCACAATACATGCGCATCAAATATTTAGCAATGCTCACACGAGCTTAGATTGCATAATGCATATTTTATGAATGTTTTCCAGTTGTGTTCCCTTCTTTTCTCCCTTCGCCTTCGCCCGCCTCCATCCCCACTCAATGCCACGAGTAGCGGCGCCACAAAAAGTGTTGAAAATAAAAATAAAGTGCGGCGCTGCGCTAAAAAAGAGCATTTTAAAGTCAATGCGGCAACAAAAGGAGTCACTGCCTGCCTCCCCCCCCCCTTCTCTAACCCTACACAACAACAACAATAATGGAATCGACAACAACAACAACATTCACTTTAAGCTCTCAAAAATATTGTGTACTCGCAACAATGTGCAAAAAGCACAAAAGTCGTCCTGTTGTTATAGTTGCCTGGCAGGATTTAGGATTTGACCTGCAGTTGGCGTGTTTGGCTTGCCGACTGACTGACTGCCTAAACAGCTACTAACTTGGCCAGCTGACTCAAACAATTGTTGAGTTGTTGTTGTTGGTGTTGGATGTCAATCCATCATTTGTTCTTCTGATTTGTTTATTTGTGTATTTGACATGCCATTTTATGCGAGTATTCGAGATAACACCAAAATTGCCTTTGGCCCTGACGATTTGCTTTGCTTCCATTTGCCCATAAATAAATAATTTTCAAATCAGACACAGCTCCGGGATGAGTTCACACGTTTTTGCAAGTGTTTCGGCATTAATGATTAGCCCTCAAGTTGCATAGTTGTGTTGCCAATTGCCCAGATAAATGAATCATAAATATCTGATTGCTGAAATGACCAAAAGGTATTCCAAGTTGAAGTGCGGATAAAGTTGGAATTGAACTTTCGCAGCAGAGAGTTAATCAGATCGAAAATGCCGAAACATTTTTCATAATTTAGAAGTAATTGTAACTTGCTTTCTTATTTTAACGAAAGTTGGAAAGAAAGTCTTATTCTCCTAAAAAGTGGGGGGAGAATCTATCATGAAAATTTACTATATTTATTATTAATAAAATGAAAATCATTTCCTCGAAAATCAAGTAATCAATCAAAAAATTTGTTCAACAGGTTACTCTGAGTGTTCTTCTGTCTCTCATCCATCTATGTATCTTTGTCTCTCTATGCCTCTCTCTTTCTCGCTTCTTATCCATATTAATTATACGATCCTCCAGCTAAGTGCCCTTGCTTGTTGATCACCTGAGACTCTTCCGATTGCCACTAAAATTTATGGTTCACTTTTTTCGACAATAAAGGGAAACAACTTCCTTTAATAAGTTCATAAAGTTGTTGGTTGTCTGCAACAACTTGGCGGCCAATAGGCCGTGAATGGAAATGAGTTGTGAGTTGTTGCCGCCAATGTGGCATAAATGTCAGTGTCACATGACAAGATGCTTCCCCTTGCCACCTTGTCACCTCGCAACCCCAAAGGAAATTTTGATGCAGCCTTTTTATAGAAATTAAATGACTTCAGACAAAATATGAAACATAAAGTCAACACTTCAATAAAGCTGGCGAAGGCGAAGTCGAAGGGGAACAATGTGCCATGCCACAGAGCAACAAAAACAACAACAATAGCTCATCATAAATCCCAGGCCACATTTGTGGTTGACTCCAAAAAGACGAAGACTTTTTAACACTTTCGTTGCGACAATGCGGCGACGGCATCCAAGTTGTTAACATATTTTTAGTGTCATTTTAAAAATTTAAATTGTCGTAATCGTAAATTAATTTCATGGCACATAAAAACGCTACACAAGAAACTCAGAGACAGACAGACAGACAGAAAGGGAAACAAAAACAGAGACAAACGGCAGCGTAATCAATGTCTTTGCTGAGGTTTTGTTATGACAAACAACCTTCTGAATTTATGTTTTATAACGCAATTGATCCAGATTCAAATACAGATTTGAATCTCACATTTTATTACCAAAACAGAGCTCAGTTGGCGTTTCCGCAACGCAAATTGCATTTTATGATGCGAAACAAAATTAAATTTGGCAAGCAAATAAAGCAACGAACGACGGCAACTTTGTTGTCTGCCGAATAAATGTGACAAAATGCATGTAAAATTTAGAAATATACATTAAAAAGTCATAAAAACATTATATTCAACTGTATCCTAATTAGCTTGGCAAATTATTTTTGTTTCGCTTCTCGCTGGCCTGCAAGCAATATTTGTGTCAACACCTCGCCGTAATTATGCGAAAATATTTTATCGTACTCGCATGTTGCCAATGGAAGCACAAAAAAAAGATGCAATTAGGCAGGAAATGCCAAGAACATGCCACATGCCACATACAACTGGTAATTGTCTCTATTTGGCATTCAACGAGGTGACAAAAGTGATATTTAATTATATAATGTACATCTATATCCGCTTGAGAAAATATGCATCTATTATTGAAAAGTTGTTACTCATAAATTTCAGCTGCATAATCTGAGCCGGCAATTTAGACAGCTCTTAAATATATTTATGATAAATTAATGCAGTAAATGCAACTTGTAAATCTGTCACGCGTCACACTAAATCATCGTGGCATAAGTAATATGCAGTTTAGCCACAGATACACAGATACAAAAATGCAGATGCAGATACAGTAGCTGGCGGGCAACTGTTGAGGGCGGTCTCCCTGCAACCAGAAGATGCTGCCACAAAATCAACAGATGCTCAACAGATGCTCAACAGTGGCAAAGAACAGAAAAAGGAAGGGAGTGTGAAATTATGTGCGCTGCCGCAAGTGACACGCCCCGAACTGCATTCACATTGAAGGGGAGTGAGAGCTGTGAGCAGGAAAGGGAATGGGATGGAGAGTGGGCTGTGCCGCGGCTAATCTATGACAGAAAACATGTAATCGGAGCACCGAAAATACTCGTAGTGCGACATTCCACTTGAACTGCCGTCAAATGGGAAAAAACCTTTGACTCCATTCGCAGCTCATTGCAAACTCAGAAGATACATTTGTATCTGCGAGTAACTCGTTGCTGGCAATTCCCAAAGGGCTGCACTAACTCGTAAAGTGCTTTGGGTGGCCGCTTAATACGCGACCCCGAGCCTAATTAAAATCACAATCAACATTTACAACAAAATGTTGTACAAATTAATTATGTCGCCGCTGCTTCCAGAACAGTTCGAGCCACAGTGCCTCCCAACAGACATCGCTCATGCTGCGGCTCATTGGCAAAGGAGGCTGCAGACTGAGAGACATGGCAATTGGGAATGGGATTCGTCTCCGAATTGGGCATCCGAGGAGCGGCACTTTCTTTTTATGAGTGCTCCTCTGCCGCCTAATAAGTGAAGCGTGAACTAATTGAAATTTGTTGCGCTGACATTTTGTACAAGTTTCTGCTTACAATTGAGGCAAAGACCAGACTGAGAATGAAACTGAGAAGGAAAATGAGAATGAGATTGAGGGTGGAGCTGCTGTCGATCATCTCCAGCTAATTAGTGCGCTTCCCGTTGTAGTTATTGTCGTCTAATTTTAATTAATTTATCACAAACATAAAATGGCGCAACTTTCGACATTTCTCTTACCTCTCTCCCTTGCCGCCCCCACAACAAATCACTCACACGCCTCGTTGACTGCCGCCTTGTGCATTGCTATTGATAGCTGCACACGATCCTCACACCCTCTTCCATAAATTTCCACTTGAGATTCTTGACATTGCTCGGCAATCAAATGGAATTTATGATGAGTTTTTGAGGGCTGCAGTCAATCCAATAACTCGACTCGGCCTCTGATGTTTTGGCATTGTCAACAGACTGACGGGCAGGCAAACAAACAAGCCTGCTCTGGGGCCACCAAATGACATTTCTAATGTCACTTTGATTGTGTAATTTAGATTTTATTGCTGTCATTCAGCGCAAGATGCTTGCGTTGCAAGCGAGGCATGCAACAGACAGGCAGTCGGACAGGTACCCAACGGACTGAGGGCTGCCTCAGATGAAGATACGAGTACGAATACAAATATGTGTTGCATGTTCACATATCGTTCCATGCAGCCGGAAGTTGTTGGATTTTATGCAAGTGTTGATGGTACATCGAACACGATTTCTAACAACAACGCAAACAACTTTTAGTGGGCGAAAATAAACTGATTATTTGGGGAGTTTAGAATACCAGCGATAAAATGCATTTCTTTATAGTCTTTCAGTTCATATAAAATTTATGAGAGTCATGTTTAGTTCAGAAGTATAATATATGAAAGAAGATAGTAATTATCTCGATGGATTAATGATAAAAATTGCAAGTAAGATCAGCAGATAATCGTCAGTTCTCTTTTATTCTTCTTTTTTTTATTTATTTATCTTTATTTATTTATTTATTTAATGTCAACTAAGTACAGTTGACCAAAATTAATGTAAGAATTTTAGTAAAAGTTAAGTAATATAAAAGATATAAGTTCAATGTAATTTTATTCTCAATACAGTTTTCATTTAAAAATTAAATATATTAGGTATTCGTGTCTAGCAAATAAAAAACTACTAAAATTAGATGATACGTTAACAATTTAAAAAACAATTTCATATGCGATATTTTCTGCTTTTATTTATTTTACATAGAATTTATCCCTTTTGCGAATAGTTTGAACGTAAGTTCAGTGTATCTCCCATGTGCTGTTTCTCTTTCCTATCTCAGAGTGTTATTCCTTCCTCATCACTTAAATGATGTTGTACATTTCTGGATCGGATTCAGGCGCCACACACACACATGCCAACCAGAGACCCACCAAGAACTATCCCAGCGCTGTGCGTCAGCAAACGGGGCATGAAATTTGCATGCCGTGTTTGAGAGTCGGCATTATCTTTGATCCTGTCAAAGATGCGAATATAAATTGCTCAATTATGAAATATTAACTGCACACGTTGAGGACGATGACAAGAACAAGAACAGGGGCAAGAGCCGCTCTTCGAGGCGCAAGTTAATTACTCATTTGTTGATTGTCGGCTGCGGTTAATGAAGTATCCAACTAATTAGATTTTAAGACAAGCCCGAAGTGTGCACGTGGTTGAGAGTTCTCCAAGGAATCCGCATTGAAAAATGCCGCCGCGGAAATTGAAAATGAGCGCAATGCTGTGTGTCGTATGCTTTATTCTTAGGAGTCAACTCTGCCAGCTGCTTAGAGCGAGTGCTGAGAGCCAACTTGGGACTTCAACTGACTTGACTTGGCAATTTATGGTCTTTCACTTTGACATTTCGACATAATATCGCTGTGTCTTTCCCCATATTCTTCTATACATAAATACGTATATCTGTCTTGCTCTTGTCTTGTTTTGTGTAGTTTCTGGCGGACGTTGAAATTAGTCGCATTCATCTTTGACAGTTGAAACTCATCACTCTGGTGGTTAATTAGACTATTTGTCAGTTTGCCTGTTGAATGTTAAATCGCTTTAACCTTAGAACACATAGAAATTGATTTCTAACTGATTGAAAAGCGTTGAACACGAATTTTGATTAGCTAAACTTGTTGAGGGAATGACAACAGCGGTGTTGAGTTTTCTTCATAGTGATATGAAACCCACTTGGGGATGGGCTACAGAATAAAATAGTTTTGTTTTTTTAATATTATTGTGTTCGCTTGCTGTATGTATGGTCATTAGGGTGTCCCCTTTTTTTGCAAAGTCATTAATTTTAAACGCATACGGGCAAGTTCTGTTCATTTCCGAATAAAGTGAAAATTTATTTTTTTTTTAGAAAATTTTGAATATTATTGGTTTTTTAATTTGTAAGTACAAATTTTTAGTTAATTTTTTGAAAATAATTAATTTCATTACAGAAATGAAATTTGACCAATATTCTTTCGATATTTTATGAGAGAGAGTCAGCAAGTAATGAGCGAGAGAGCCCAGTGGACCAAGCAACGGACGTTGAGCGAGAGTCTCGCCAAAACGCTCGTAGACTGGCTCATAAACAGACAAGTTGCGGTCAAACAACGTGTGGCGTTCGAACTTCCGCCAAACATCCGTTGTCGAGTAAGGAGGTGGGCTGAAAACGGATCATATTATGAGAGAATGCAGAAGCTCCGAGAGTTTTACACGTCCGAGATCCACAAAAAATATAATTAAAGTTTTGAAAATGATACGTTTCCGTGCATCCGTTTATGAGACTTTTGCTGCCACAAACTGAGCGACAGATGGCTCATATTTCTATTAATTTCAGATCTGAAAACGGACGTTTTGCATGTTTGAAATCCGTAAAACTATAATTTTCGTTATCATTAATGAAATTTTTTTTGGTCCACTGGGAAGTTGGCAGCACTGCTTGAAGCGAAGAGAACATTTGGCACTGCTTTGCTTATTTTCCAGATGAACTGCTTGCAGCTAACTTAGTGGCGCCCTCTATGGATTGTAAGCGGCAAAAAAATTATAAACTGCTTGTTGCACTGCTCTTTTCCGCAACAGAAGCGCGAAATTTGAATTAAATTTTCAAAAATCAATTAAAAAAAATTGAGAAACAATTTGAAAAAAAAAAAATGCAAAATTTTGTAATTTTCTAAAATTGGAAAAAACTATGTGAAAAATTTAACATAAAATTGGGGGCCCTGCTGATTTGAAGATTACCAGTTTTGTGTATTCCGCTGGAATCGTTTTTTAGCACAGCTTAGCACAGTTGGCACAGTTTATCACTGCTAGCACGTGACGTAAAACAAAAAGCTAACTGCTACAAATCAGTTGCCAGGCGCGCAGTTAGAGTTTTGTGACGGCGCACAGTGTGGCCATTGCTCATTTTACTTCGCAAAAATCATAACTTTTGAACCAAATGAGTTTTGTGACGGCCAGCTATTTGTTTTAAGCGCGCGAAATTTGAATGACACTTTCAAAATTCAATTTAAAAAAATTGAGAAACAATTTGAAAAAAAAGATGCAAAATTTTGTAAAATAAAGAAGTTCATTCTAAAATTGGTTTGGTGCATTTCGCTCTTCTTTATATTTAAGCGTCGTTATTAAATAGTGCCGACAATTAAAATGTAGATAATGCTTTTGGACCAATTGTAAGTAGTCTTTAAAAGAAAGCTTCTTATAAGTGCTAGTAATTCTTCAACGTAGAGTCTTTATCAGAGAGCATTGCTTTATTAGGGTAGACGTATACACTTATCACATGATGCTCAAGAGTACAGTTAGGGCAAGTACTCGAGTGCGTTCATGGCCACTCGACGTTCACAGTCAAACGAAAGGAAATTCCGCTTGAAGTTTTCGGCCAGGAGCACAGAATTATTTAGAAGCAAACAAATCGCATTCCAATGCGCGTCATCAGCTCAACATTCGAAACATTCAAGTACAACGACAAATGTCTAAAAAAAGCGAAAGTCTAACTGTACTCGCACATGTGTGTGTGTGTGTGTTTGAGGGGTGTGTTCACTTGATACTGCTACTCATTTAGGGGAGGGTTTCTGAGCAGTGACGGTGTATCGGGGCAGTGGCATATAGAGACTTTCAGTGTGTATTTTAGATCGACGCCTCTGCCCGCTGACAGCTGACTCGCAGACGGAGGGACCGCGAGTCGCGACTCTGCCCGCCCAATGGGTGGGTCACACGCAACCTTTGCCACGTCCAGATCCAATACAGAACACGGTACGGGCATTGGGTGTGACGCGCTCTACCATGGGCGGCTACCGCTCAGCACCGGCTTGAATGGTCCGGACTGGTTCCTTGCGATTTATCACAAGAGTCCGGGCACAAGAACCTCTGCATAACGGCAAACAGTACTACGGGAGTGCTGTGGGTGCGTCGCTTTCAAATAGACACGTGTCCATCAACGATTTAACCCTTCTTAAGGTAACGCCCGCCCAAGGATTACTAGGCGAACAGCGGCAGCAGCAGGCAAAGATGTTGCCCGGCGAACACTGCGCATGTCACCACCAACAACTGCCTGGGCGCTGGGCGTGCTCAACGGGGCGGAGTAAAGGCCAAGCGAGCGTCAACAACAGACGACAATCGGCCGACAGCCCGCCTGTTTTCTATGGGTGGGTTTCGACGTTAACACTGACATCACATGGGCACGTCAAACGTTACATAACGATAACGCTATCAGAGAGCGATGGCGAGAGCGAGAGCGAGAACAGTGCAGCTGACGTGGCCCAAAAACCGGTTAACAGTTACGTCGTAACTAGGAGCAACCTTAGAGTAACAGGCAACCAGAACAAGCAGCGATGCCAACAATTACTACGTCGTTACATTGTCAGATTAAGGGTTGTTCCTGCCATCATTATTATACTACGAAGACTGCCTTGGCTCAAGGTCATCTCACTGCTAGTCCTTGTACGCTACTCACATGTCTGTCATGTCCTCTGTCTTCTGTATGTGTGTGCCTGTGTGCGGTAGTGTGTGTGCGTGCTCTCGCACACTGACGCATCTTGCATGTGTCACACATTGGCACACATTCTTTCGTGGTAGATTTTCGAACAGGCGCACAACAATCATAGGCAGTTCTCACGCATTCCAAACGTGCATAAACACACATACACACACACATCATAGGTCAGCATAATGTGTGTTCACGCATTGATGTGCAATGCATACACCCCAATCGAATCTGTGTGTGTCTTATTCAGAGTTGAAAGTGTGTTGGTTTTTGTTTGTGTGCTTAAGTTGTGATGTTTCTGTTTTTATTTTTGGCTAGGGGCGGCTTTTTTTAAATTCTTATTTTTATTAATTGATTTTTGGAAATTTCGTTCAAATTGCGCGCCTCAAACTTAAAAAAATAGCTCGCCGTCACAAAACTCTAACTGCGCGCCTGGCAACTGATTAGTTGCAGTTAGCTTTTTGTTTCACGTCACGTGCTCTCGCAATCCTGTTTCACAACCATCTGATTTAAAGCTTTCGTTTTATTTTTTGCCAATTGGCGCGAAATTTGAATGAAATTTTCAGAAATAAATTTTAAAAAATTGAAAAACAATTTGGAAAAAAAAAAAATCCAAAATTTTGTAAATTCGTTCGCGGCAGACGCTCAGATTGCCAGATCTCTTAGAAG
The DNA here is from genome assembly GCA_963924055.1 of Drosophila limbata. NCBI lineage: Eukaryota > Metazoa > Arthropoda > Insecta > Diptera > Drosophilidae > Drosophila > Drosophila limbata. The sequence continues at coordinate 29,095,208 of OZ001352.1, read as the reverse complement.
GGAGGAAGAGAATGAGTATATACGCCGTATGAGGGAGGTAGAGGTGGAGGAATAATTATTCATTACAACTGTAAGTAAGTCACAACGTTGTCAATGTCCATAAATATTCATATCATAATTTTTTATTATTTGCAGAGTATATAAAGTTTAAGTTATAGGCATCTTTGAAATACACATGCCGGGCAATGGAGCCGCTTTATTATTTTCAATTGACAAATGAAGAAGGTAACTAAGCTGCTTTTAAAGTGCTTAAATTATTTAATATTCACTTACTTCTCTTTACAGCGCAAACGCATTATTATTTATTTTATTAATATACAAGAAAATCGGGAAGTCTGTGAGAGTTTACATCGCTAGCATCGCCGATGTAAATCGCTATGATGGGTCCAGAGGAACTGTTACCACAAGTTTCATTGTCAGACAAAAGTTGTTTATAAATAACTCTACAGATTGCAACTCAAGAAGTTCCTCCAAATGTTTCACAGTTTGATTATTCCTTTTAGCCACTGTACATAATACTCGGGTATGCGACTCTCAATGGCTCCCTTTACCATAACCTGTAAATAGGTCTTTGAGAGTTGTCGATGTCCCATACAAGGGACAAGTTTATTAGGAGTTGATTTAATTCCATGAAAGGGTTAAATGCTCACTTACGCGCGTAAAGTCCACTTCGAGAAATGCCTCCTCCAGTCCAATAAACATTGTGATGGGCAGCATGAGCATCTGGCGACGCTTCCTCAGCAAATTGATGGTCACCATGAGCAGCTTGAGTCCAGAGATTTCATCGCCAGTGTCGCCGCTCCTAACGCCGTACCTGGAGTGAACAATAGGATGATAGGTAATAATAGTAGTTAACGGTAATTATTAAAAAATCCTATTATCTTGAAAACTGTGTGTGTGGTGGCTTTTCGCGATTTACGGAGGCGGAAAGGGGCGTGGCAAAAATTTTAAACAAACTTGGTCTGCGTGGGGTTTATAGAAATCTGTGTGCCAAATTTGGTTGCTCTGGTTCTTATAGTCACTGAGATCTAGGCGCTCACACAGACGGACAGACGGATATGGCTATATCGACTCGGCTGTTGATGCTGATCAAGAATATATATACTTTATAGGGTCAGAGATGCTTCCTTCTCCCTGTTACACACATTGCAACGAACACAATATCCCCTTTTACTTATTTTTAATAAGTAACGGGTATAACAAATCACAAAAGTTGGGACAAAGCTATGACAGTTTGAAGTATTTGAAAAGTGTCAAGGAATTCAGTTTAATAAAAATCAGTTTTAAAAATCAATGGCCGCGTTCAACAAAACAAATCGACAACAGAAAATCGATGATTGTTCTGATGAACGGCAGTGATGATTTCAATAATGATTTCAAATTTTGTGATTTTGATGACTGAAAATTTATTAACAAAATAGTACGCTGAAATAATCCGATTGTGATGCTTTGTTATCGATACAACAAATGGTAATCAACAGAATTCAAGATTTGAAAATAAATAGGACAAAATTAATATGGAAACCACTTAATTAATATTAATTTGGTTTTCTTAAAAGAAATGCAAAGAAGACGTTGGAATCAGAGTATTATTAAGGAATATAATTAGGAAAAGTGCTTTAAACTTTCTCATATAAAATATTAAATGCGCATACAATATTTGTTTAATTATTTACTATTGCAATATATCAACTATTAAATTAAATTTGGACCTTTGCTGTGCTGATTCCCATTTCATTAAGCATTTTGACACCTTTGACAAAAAAAGCAATGACAACTTTGGTTTTGCCTCAAAATTTGCCCATCAAAAATGTTTTGATTTGTGATACATGATTACTCATTGATTAGTTCTGGTGAACGCGGACAATTTAATTAACTCAATACATCGTAAATAAATAATCGCATTGAAACACTTGAAAGTCGCTTTCACGAAACTAAAGTCGATGTTTTTTTACATCACTTCTAGTTGCTATTATCAGGCTCAATAATATTGGCCATTTGTTAAATTGCTTGCCACGATAAGCAGCACAATATAAACGCTTTTGTAGGTACAACAATAAGAATTGTGTGCCGGCCAACACTTTAAACAATGAAAAGTGCCAACTAAAAAGAAAGAGACGAGGACACACCCTGGACTCTGTTGATGTCTCCGATGATGGCACTCACTTGTCATTGTTGCTGCTCAAAATTGCTTTTACGAGTGTATCCACGAGCATGAGTACGAGTATCGCATATGAGTCTGAGTAGCACTCAAAATCGCACAAGGAAATAACAGCACGAAGTTGGTCTAAGTTGTCATTGCGTGTTTTCAACAAACTGGCAACAGAGCTTATCTCAGATGGACAAACACAATAGCTGTAGTCCTTTGTCCTTTGTAGTCGAGGCAAGGCAGAGGGACAGACAGACAGACAGACAGACAATCAATCAGTCAGTTATTGAGCAGCTCAAAGGGTATATCAAACATGATGATGATGATGATGGGCGTATTTAGAGATCAAGATCAAATCAAGATGTTGCAGCCACTAGAGCAGCTGCTTAGTTTTTATATTTTTCACCTATTACATACAAAGTAATTAAAGCTAGCAAGTGGCTTTTAAGTGCCAGGATCCGAGTGGACAAGTGGGTGGCTGTCTTCAACTGAAAGTCATAAAATTTATTGTCCCCTCGCTTAGCGCGTCGCGTCTATCACGGCACAAACATTGTCCGAGAAGGAGTCCGAGGTGGAGACGGAGTCGGAGACGGAGACAGAGACGAGCCCAGCCCGTTTGACTCTTTCTCGTTGTCGCTTATCTAAAGTCAAAACAATTTTCATATATTTTCCAGGCAGCGACAACAACACCATCAGGAAGGACAACAGATACATGGCGTGCTTTTCATATCCGGCTGACACGCAATTCCGCAATTAGCATGGCGTACAAACTAATTTGCGCTGCGGGATGCGTCCTGCACCCACATGTTAATTAACAGCTATCGAGTGAGACAGACAGACAGACAGACAGTCGAGCAGTGAGAGAGTGAGACAACTTGCTGGCCCATCATTTGTACTTAAGTTGAATTTTATTTTGTGAACAATTATGCTAATTTGTTAAATAAATAGGCACGCAGTGTGCAACGCGCTGCAAAATGGCCGACATTCAAGTTAAGTTTTATTAGGGCTTTTTTTTATTTTATTGCCAAACGCACACACACACACAGACACATACATACATAGTGACATGGTCGCTCCAATTAAGTTTGCGTTTGCCATTTAATTACTCTAATACGCCATGGACGACGATTCCACCACCACCCCTAATGATTCTCCATGTATTTGTGCGCGTGCCGAGCATGGAAATTAGTTTGTACTTTTGCTGTGTGGATCCCTTTCCCCTTTCCCCCTTCGCTCCTTCAGTTGCCATCTGGCCTGGCTAGGCCACACCTCAAAAATTGGCTACGCCATTTGTTTTCAAGCCGGGACGCCATTGCTGGCAAGTTATCAGAGCTGTTTGACATCCACATTCATTTGTCAAGCTGTCGAGCCATGGAGGACGACGAATCTGTGCCAGCTCCAAATGAAAAATCAAGCTGACAGAATGATAGAATTAATTAGTTTTAACCTTGCACATTTTTGTATGTAGAGCAGCAGCTCAACAGCTTTTTGATTAAAAACTTGCAAAGAAATTTCAAATTCCTTCCTTGGCTGAAACTGAAACTCACGGCAAAATAAAATCATAAATATGCAAATGATGCTGAGCACGAGAACCAATCAGACTTTTTATCAAGTGGAATATGACGAAATTGACTGGCACGAGGAGAGAGAGAGGAGAGGCGGACAGTCGACAACCACGATATCCTTCTATCTCTCTCTCACACACAGACAGAAAGTCTGTCCGTTCTACAAAGTGAAACTGAAATCAAAGTGAAATAAACCCAGAAGCTTGAACAAAAACAAAACAGGCAAAAGAAACGCCAAATGTCCTGAATGATGCTCAACACAAAATGTAAAATGTACAAAAAAAAAGAATCTACAGCAAACAGCATCAAAAGTTTTTCCTCATAGCGAGGATCTACTGTGCCATCTGATGATGATGATGATGACTCTGGACCTGCCTTTTATCTTTCAGTGGGTGGCTGAGAGAGGAGGGGGGTTGGGAGGTTGCAGGCTGCCTTCGTCAGCCAATTTTTGATTGCAACATTTCGCACCAAAGGCAACGTGCAACGTGCAACAAACGAAAAATGTTAAGGCTAATTTTAATATTTTTTTTCCGTGACATGGCTCACTTTGAGTCTCAGCGTTTGTTGTCTAATTTGTATGCACTCACACAACTCACACATACACACTCACACACACACATGTACAGCACTCGTATGTGTGTGTGTGTGTGTGGAGTCCCATGCGTCAGTTCCAATTCTGCGCCAGGAGCGACAAGTAATTTTACTTGGCAAAATAAATTGCACAAAGTTTTCTGTTGCTTTCATTTCCCATTGCTGTCTGTACCCCCCTCCCCATCGGCCACGCCCTCCTCAACGCCCTCACCCCCTTTGACATTTTGCCGCTTTGTTTGCTATCCTCATGTTATTCTTCTACATAAAATATGTGCGTTCTCTTTGAGCTTATTGGCCACAATTTACGTTTTATTTGCTCTGATTTGGCTAAGTACTTTTGACCATTTCTCGCCTCTGGCCTGAAAAGTAAATGTAAGCATTTCGACTTGTGATATAAGGAATACAGAGATAGGGCTTTTCTTAAACAGTCGAACTTCTCTAACTAGAATCACCATAATCCAAAGAAAAGGTTCGAGTCATGTAGATATTCCACTTATAGAATTCTTTTTCTTAAGTTTATTAATTTTACTGTTACTCGAAATTCAAGTTATGGAAGTTCACCTGTATTTAAAAAGAGGTCTTGAATTTCGGGTCTTTTAACTGAATGGACATACGATAAATTATTTTTAATTAAAGGTATTTTTTAACATATTTTAAGAAATAAATAGGATACAAAACTAATATTTTTCTCTCATTACTAAAAAAACTTCTTAAAAATAGAGAATTACATCTTGATTATATTTGCATCTTAAAGTTTTCCTTTTTGAAAAATCAAATATTTGCACATATATTGTTGATCTTTTTTAATCAGAGCACGTATTACATTTAGCTATTTATGCACAGTGGCATCTCGATAAGAAGGACACTGCGTGTGATAACTGACAAAGCAAATAAACTTTGCCTCGCTTTTCATATGGTTATGATAATGGCGAGGGGATGAGGCGTGGACATGTGTTTGGGGTTAAATGAAGTTGCCGTCTCATCATCATCCCGTAGCACCTGAATTTGCCACACATTTGGTATGCATAAGCAGCATCTGTCGCACACCTTGCCGCACATTATCAAGGCAAATCAGACATTTTTCCATATTTTACACAACAAATGCACTGAAAAGCTAAGTAGGGGAGGGGAAATGAAAGAAGTCGCAAAGAAAAGTCAGGCACAACTTTTTCCACAACTTGTCGTGACATTTCTTTCCTTTTCGGTTTGTCTCCATCTCTTTCTCCATCTCTTTCTAGCAATTTCAAATTTAATTCGCCATTTTGTGGCAGGCAAACCACCCAAGTGAGCAAAACCACCGACCCAACAGTCTAACCACCCCCACGAACCACCCACCCACACACCCACCCACTCACCGCCATCTTGTGGTTTCTTGTTATTATTGTTGCTGTTGTTGTTGTTGCTGAGGTTTTGCATAGCCTTCGTTTTGCTTGCTTTTTATTACATTTGCTGCTTGTGCTTCCTGCATAAAAATGTGGAAATTCCTGAAGACATTTTACTTTGCAATTTCCTTACGAGTCGTTAAACATTTCCAGGCTATGGTAACAACAAAAACAGCAACAGCAACAACCACAACAACAACAGCGACAGCAGCAAAAGTTAACAAAAACTAATTTTAAAATTCAAATTTGCTTTCCGTTTTTATATGCGCCACAAACTGTACATTTATATGGCTCTCTGTGTGTGTGTGTGTGTGTGCGTGCTAGTATGTGTGTATATATGCATTCATTTGTGTGTTGGTTGTCTGTGTATGCGGTGTATCCTGTGTCCTGGTAATTTGTATTCTTGTGGGTTTATTGTTGATCTTCTTGTCGTGCTGATTTCCACTCTTTTGATATTTGAGCTTTTTGTATGCATAAAACGTCGATAAATTCGTTATAATTTGAAATTACTCGTAAATCAAATCACCCATTTTTAATTTGAATTTGAATTAAACAACTTGTAAGGAATCTTTTTGTATTATAACAAGAAACTACAATAAATAATATAAGTAATTTTTCCGTAGACTTTTCATGTTTTCAGAAAAAAATTTAAATTATTAAGATATTTACATATTAAAAGCAATAAACAAATATATGTAAACACGGATAAAAATTATATACAGCTTGTAATGAAAAGTGAGTATCAATTTTTAACATTGTAGAAAATATTAGTTGCGTCTTTTTATAGAGAAAGAGAAATATTATAGATTAATTCCAATAATTACAAGCAAAACTATTTCGTCATTGAATTATACCATTGAATGTACTCTCGTGAAATGTCATTGGATTGTTCAATGGCAATGCCAATTGAATTGCTATAAGTCAAAATTACTGAAGATAATGCAAAATCGTGTCGCATGGAGTTAATTACCCCTGAAATATATGCAAACATTTTGCAAATCTCAAAGTAGTACGAGTCCATAAATAACACTGAACTATAGGGAACAAACACTGTGTCTCTGTCTGCGTGTGCTCATCATAAAATAATGCAAATTTCCGCTCATTAATATCAATCAAATGATTGATAACACACACACTAACATACTAACTCACACACTGACTCACAACTGTTTTTGCCATGGAGATTAACAGAGAATGCTGGCTGACTGACAATTTCGAGTTTGTTGCTGCACCCCTTTCGAGTAATAGGGCCTTAATAAATCCAGTGACAATTGTTACATTAATGTCAATAAGCCACAGACAGAGCAATTTTCAAGCATTTACATGTTGCGGCTACATTTGTATCTCATTTCGGGCATAGGCCTCGTCCTCATCCCCGTTTTCGTCATCATCCACCCCTTTTTGTCACAATATTTGACTCGTGGCTGCATAAACATTTCCATTCTCTATTGCCAAAGTGGATGTGGATGTGGATGTGGATAAGGCTGAGGAATGATAATGTTGTTGGCATTGTTGACGTTAATGCTGGCTTTATTACTTTGACACTTTGCCTGCTGTTTGATTTTGCTGCTAACCCGCCAACTCCGCCAACCCGCCCGACTTTCGGCAATCTGTCAAAGTGTTAGATACAAGAACTTGTTCTGCTCTTCAGCTGCCTCATCAATCAATTTCATTTCACTCATTTCCCACTCAACATATTTATTTGTCTTTGCCAGGGGGAATTTAACCCGCAACGATGCTAATTCGTGGCTGTTATTTAGTCAATTGAAATGCTGTCCAATAAATGTGCGTATACTTAATATACTAATAACTTATATTTTTATTAAATAAACTAACCTTGATTAATTGCGTGGAATAAAACATATTCAACAAAATACGACTAGTAAAATATAGAAATTAAAAACAAATAAAAAATTTATGCCTTTGCTTGGGTAAATATTATCTATGTAAGCGTGTTTATGTACTTAATATAGCAATTTGCAACAAATTAAATGCCAATTAACCCATCAACTAGGCAAACAAAGGGTCTATGATGATGTGTTCAGCCGCATGACTGCATACGTAATTGCAATTATCAAATTAAGCAGAGTTGGGCCTTAAGTAATTCGAGAAACAAATACAAGCATAATAAAAAAAAAACTAAGAGTACGATATGCCTGAGTATGCCGGAATAGAAACTACCCTGCAGTCAAGCATTTTAAAAATAACATATTTAGAATGAGTACGATTCTTTGGATTGAAAAAGGTCAATCTTTAGACTATAGTCATACAAAAAAATAATTTTTTTATTTGTTATCATAATTTATGAGAGTAATATAAAAAAAAAATTTTATGTCAAATTAAAATAAATTTTTCTATTGTCTAAATATATAAAACTGTGAATTTATGCTTCATAAAATAATAATTTAAGGTATACATTATATTATTTTGTCATATTCAAAGATGTTTCGTTAGCATACCCATTTACTCAACTGACATAGGGTATTAAGAGTAAAAAATGCGAATACGTAATTATACAATATAATTGAAGCACGGCGCCTGCAATATAATTAAACTGTTGACCGAAGTTGACCCCTGATGACAGCGGGGCGGCTGCAACAACAACTGCAACAACTGACAGGCGCATAGGCTCGTGGGCAGCCTAATTAATATGTTTGCATTTCGAGATGCAACAGAAATATGAGTGCGACACACCCAGCCATGTATCTTCCTGCCAACTAACTGCCTACCTTTGCAGATATGACATGGGTCCTGCACGAGGCCACTCTAACTAACTGACTGAGTGAGTGAATGACTGACTGAATGACTGACTGAGTGAATGACTAACTGACTGCACTTCTAACGTGCTGTCCGGTGCCACATGCAACTGCAATCGTCACAGCTTATTGAACACACACTGAGTCGAGTCTCTGGTCAGTCGGGGGTAACCCCTCGATTTATCTACCTGAGTTTTACAGCACACGCCAACAACAACCAACATTTCTAAACATTTTCGAAACACTTTCTGTGGCTTTAAGTGTGCCTGACAGTTTTATAGTTGCATCAAATTGCTCTAATTCGTTAATTTACAAAACTGGCCGCGACTTTGGCACTCTGTTCAAATTTGGGAAGCAGAAATATCTTTTATTGCCGAATGACGGTCAATGAACCAGAGGGTAACCCAAAAACAGAAAAAGGATGACACATGCGTGTTAATCTCTAATTTGCTAGACGATCGTTGGAACACACACACACACACACACACACACTGTATACCAGGTATAACCCTTGGCAATGGCTTCTTTCTAGTTATATTTGTACAAATTCAGAGACAGCGGGACGTAGTTCAAAGGACCTTATTTTAATTGCCAAAACTCGGCGTGTGTCGCATTTTCGGTATCTAAAGTTGTTTTTCTCATTTTAATGGCGCTATTTTCATTAGGCAAATGTGTGTCCGCATTTTTGTGCTTTTCAGATAAAAGTGTGCTCCTCATTAGCATATAAAATGTATGGACGGTTGAGTGGCACGGCCGGAGGCGGGGATAGAAATGTCCTTTTCTTTTTAAATGTGTATATTCACATTTATTGCATATTCATCATTTTAATTGCTTGTTTTTATACTAAATGACTCGATAAGGCTTTTAAGGTTATTACGAGTAGCTGCAGAGATGTCGCATGTCCTGCGGCCTTAAGGATATGCCCTCAAGTGAGTCAATTCAAGTGTGCGATGCGAGATTCTTATAAGAAAAAAATGTAACAAAAACAACGAGATCAAGGTATGAAAGTAAACAGGTAAAGCTTTTGAGGATGATTAACAATCAGATACTCTGTATTAAGTTCGAAATATTTTTCATCTAAATATAAAAATGATTATTATTGTTCATTTATTATGTCAATATTTTCTAAGGAAATGTAAATGGAAAACAAATGAAATTGATTTAATTTCACACACATATATACCCACTCACTGTTTGCTTAGAGGGTATTCAAAGGACTTGCGACGCAATGAGCAAGGTGCAGGATATGATTACTTTTGCCTTTGTCTCCGATTGTGGCTGTGAAGTCAAGAAAGCGTATCAGACTCGTAAAGCGCAGAGCGTAGAGCAAAGAGATTACTTTGCCGACGAATGAATGAATCCGAATAAAAAAATGATCAATGCAATGAAAATGATTGTCTGTGCATTGTAGCGTTCATTGCTTTACAATTGAACGCACAAAGTAATGCAAAAGTGATGCAAGGGGCGGCATCATGTGGCATGGGACAAAATATGAATACAAGAATACACAATAAAAACAAGCTTTGTTCAAATTTAACAAGATTTTAATGACAACAAATGCACAAATTTTACAAACACATATAACTCCGCAAGTCAATCAATTTCTAAGTGCTGTAAGCCTATGAAAATGTTTAAATAATATTTCTGACTTGTATTTCTAATCAAAATTGAATTACCTTCAATATTGTTTAGTCCAGTTGACGAGATCTCAGCCCCGACAACCACAGCAGCCACAGGAGCCACATCCGCAGCACCTGCAACAGGAGCAACCACCTTCAGGAGGATTGATACCGGCCGAGTCTTGGACAGCCACCGGATTGGCGGAGACAATGCATTCCTGAGCAGAGCAGAGGATGACTGCGACGAGAATCAAGAACTTTAAGTTGAACATTGCGAACCACGAATGGGAACTGTATATCTCTACGGCAACTGTAGGGCTTTTTATAGATGAGACACCCTGGTCATTGTTTGTGCAGTTGTCTTGCTGCATATTGTGATAAAACTGTTTTATTTATAATTAGCAAGTCAAAAGTCAATGCTCTGCGCGAAGCGGGGGAGTGGACTCAAAATATTATTCAAATAGTAAATCTAAGTTAAAACAAAGTTAAGAGCCCCCTGCACTTTTTCTTAAGCACGAGGGATAAATGTCCAATTCGGGGCCACCGATATTTTTAGCTTTACCAAAGGCGCAGGACAAATCTGTATCTTTCATATGCTTTACAGATTTATTCATCCAATAAAATGACAAATGTGCATATGTTACTTATTTTCAGCAATTTTATCTTCTTTAAATATTTAGTTTTAGCTATAACCAGTTACGAACTTATAATTATAGTAAGAACTACCTCAATAAAATTACATTTAAGTTCTGTCGTGTAATTATTTTAAACCATATTAAATTCAAGTGAATGTTGACATTTTAATGAAATCTATATATAAATAATGCTTTTAATAAGTAAAATAAATAAAAAAATATACAACTGTAAGTGCGGTATGTGTTTCACAATACTTCTGGATATTGACCTTGACATTTGTAGGAAAATTTTCAGCGACAAAAATATCTATATTTAGCATAAACTCATCGATTCCAGCTGTATCTTTTGTAAATATAAAGTTTAAAACTTTATCTAAAGCAAATATTGAAATTACTCGAATTATTTATTAAAAATAAAACATGCACTTATATCTTAATTATAATTTATAATTTTTTGAACTTAAATGTAAGCAGACCTGATTAGATTTCCCAGAATAATGACAATTTGACCGAAAATTCCGAATATTGACTTCAAATATTGATTAGAAATAATTTTCTTACCTGTTTCTCTTACCTTATTCTCAACAAAAAATAGTTTATTAACTCAAGAGAATGTACAACAAAAGTATTACTTTCAGTTCAACAATGCAATGAAAATACAAAACCAAAGTAGAATAAACTCGTATTTATTTAATAGTTGCTATTTTTATTAACATGTTTCTCGCAGTAACAGATTCAATAACAAAACTTGATTTTCAAATACAGAAGATGATGTAGTAAATCTTTAAACAAATAAACATTGAGGCATCTTAACACTTAATCAGGGTGAACTTGTAGGAGGTGTAGGCTGAAAAGAGAGGAGAATTTATAGTTTTATTGGGCTTTTAGTGTACTTTCAACGTACCCTCATTATTTGTCGCTGAATATTTTTTCAATTCGCAGACGTTCTTGAACTTCTTTTCGGTAATTGTGCCGGGCTTGTTCTTGCAGCCGCATACTGGAGGCTTCGGGAACTGGGCAATCACGGGCAGTCCGATCAGACACTTCTTCGGAATGAAATGCTTACACAGCTTTTCAGTTACGGGAACAAGAGCTGAAAACAAAATTTCAATAATTACAGAAATTACAAAGTAAACACTGCTTGATTGGTACTAACGTGTTTTTCCCGAACTCAAACGTGAAGTGTTTTCCTGTTCCATGAGGCAAGGATTTTGGATGGGACGACAGTTGCAATCCTCCAAGACCCAGACCAGGTTTCTGTCATAGATATTGCAAACGGGCTTGCAAGTCACCGGTGCTGGCTTAATTATTATGGTTCCCTCCACCAGGACGAACAGAGCAGCTCCCAGAAAAAGTAGGTGGAACATGATGCTGGTCCTGTGATAAGTGAAACAATTATCATGTTTCTACTTCGATTTTGGCCCTTTTTATAGCATTTTGAGCTGAATTAATTATTTATACAGTTGCTCGTAGCAAACATGGCATATCAACGAGTATATTTCAAGAGCAGTCAACAAAGTAAATAATGGTTTTAAAGAGGATGACATCGATTTAGGGATCTGCGGGCACTTTAACAAACCCTGTTGAACCGGTTCAGGTAGGACCTGAAATCGGGCACAAAAAGTGTATAAAAATAAATAATTATGACGCCTTTTTGTGCGGTGAGTACTCGTAATTACACGCGGCAGTCATTAGCTCATTAGCATTAGAAGTGGTAGAAACAAAAGTCAAACAACACCATTAACCCTTGCCGAGGAGGAAAACCCCACGGCAGACACTCGTACTCCTTCTGCTGTTTGTTGGCTTAGCAAGTAATAATAAAATAATAAACGAAAAGTGTCATCATTTGAAGGGCAGCGACACTGAAGCTGGAGCTGGAGCTGGAGCTGGCAAATCCTGACGGATTTCGTATGTAATTACTTCAATTAAACCATCTGTGACAATTGCCGCAGCCAAACACGAAATTCAACTTTACTTTTGAAATTCCCAATTGAGTTGATGCGCATTATCCTGGCAAGCAACCCCCAGGAGCTGTTAACTCAACGCGCTTTTTACCTTTTCGAATGTCCTTTGGTTTTGCCTTTACCTTTGCGACATTTCCTGCTCTTCTCCTGCCCTTCGTCCCCCTTAATGGGGTGACAGTTATGGCACTTTATCAACTCAAAAGTCAATAATGCCAGCCAAGCATATTACTTAACTGTGGCTTAAAAATACAAATAAAAATACAAATAAATAAAGAAGAATAATCATGGCAAAGGAAGAAAAGCTGTTAAGAAAATTGTAATGCGATAAAAATGAAATTTTAAAATTTATGCCACTTATTGTCAATTCCTTGCGATTTGCCTGTAACCCAAGAAGCAGAAATACGGCTAATGGGTCTCAAAAACAAAATAAGAAAAAAACAACAGCCCCAAGTTTTGTTATGACAACTGAAAGACATTTGAAGACGGAGACGACTGCGAAATTGTTGCCGAGCATTAGCCAAATGGATCCCACAGGATCAGACTCACACTCCCCCACTTAAATAGATATGTAAGCGAGGAGGTTAAGACGTTTCAGCCATTTGTTGACAGTTAGGCGCTCGGCTGGGAATTTTTCGTCTGAAACTTTTGCGTAATTAGGGAATATCATTTTGCGCCTCTACGCGACGTTGCCAGATCTTTGGACTTTTGACTTGACGTTGCTGACAACTTGATTACGTTTCAACAACATTGTAAAAGTTAATTGCCAGCGCTGCCTTAAAGCTTGATGAGCATTTATCACCCTCTCCGCTTCTACGCAAAACAACTTCTTTAGGCTTGCGTGTCGCAACGTGTCGGAACAGGACGGAACGGGTCGCAACGTGTCGTTTCGTGTCGGTGGCATGCAAAATGTGGCCAACAAGCAAACGAGCTAACAAAAAAGCGGGGCATTCATTAGGCCCGCCACGTAGCGTCTTGTTACCACATTTTTCAATTATAGCACATTTCCTGCCATTTCCTTGTTGGCTTTTAGGACTTTTCACGTGTGTTGTTGCTCTTTTTCTTAGTTTTTTTTGTATTCTTTTGCGCACACAAATGAAGAATTATTGCATTTTAATTTGGCAGCCGCTGCGCAAATGTGCCAAAACATGTGGTGCAGGTGGTGCAAGTGATGTAAGTGATGCATTGGTTCGATGGTTCGCCGATGCTCCTTAACTTATCCTTATCGTGGCTGCAATTTAAAGGAAATTCCAGCTCTAATGAAGTGCAGTTCAAAGTTCAAACCGCCGGCTAATTAGTTGCTGCGGCCACTTCATTAAAATGAGTGCCCTCGAAGTGGAGACCACGAATGAGAGAGTGCCAGAGAGAGAGGGGAATATGTATGCACCTCTCTATTCGTTCTCTCAGTCGTTCACTCAGTGTGGGTCAGTTAGCCAGTCAGTTAGTCAGTTAGCCAGGTTTGCCTGCGGCTGTCCCACAAAAATTTATTGTTAAAAGCCGCTAATGAATTATTTACTGCCCATTTTGCTGTCCTGTCCCCTGCACATCCTTCCCTCCTTTCGTCCGTCCTCCTCCACGCATTATTCAACCAGTTCACACCCTTAATTAACTGCGTGCGTGTTGCCACATTGAATGTATATAAAAAAGCATGCCCCTTCCAAGCCCTTAGAAGCCTTGACTCGACTCTTGGCCAAGTTGTTGTTTGTATTTCCAGCAAAGTGGCCAAATTTGCGTGTTGTTTTATTGAGTTACGAGTATATTGATGGGAATTACCTAACCGAAATTATGTTTATTTGGCATTTAATAAGCGTGACAAAGGTTTTTCCGCTCTGGACTTGGCCAAGTTTGGTAGATTCGTGTAACTACAACATTATTTAATAAACTTGCATAATACATTTAAAGAGTAGTAGAATATCTTATAAAAAAAACCTCTTTACGAGGTAAAAGTCTAGTGACGAAATCATTTTCATGCACCAAAATTTCTGATATCCAATTTTGTGACGAATAATATTAAGGTTTACTTATAAATTACTAAAAAAAAATATTGTCACTCGGCACATTGCGCTAATTTCTTCATACCTAATAAATATTTATTTTTTGCGCAGTGCCGAGTGACAATATTTTTTTTTAGTAATTTATAAGTAAACCTTAATATTATTCGTCACAAAATTGGATATCAGAAATTTTGGTGCATGAAAATGATTTCGTCACTAGACTTTTACCTCGTAAAGAGGTTTTTTTTATAAGATATCAGAAATTTTGGAGTAATATATCGGAAATTTTGAAAATTGCAATATTTGTTGACGGTACAACTTTGTCAAAAGGTGTTTATTGTTTGTACAAGCAAAAACAAACTGTCTGGCAACACTAGTTCCTTTTACAAACATACATGCAAAATTAGAAAAAATCATTACTAGCGTTTTCTCAAAATCGCCAAAATGTAGGAAAAAATACCTTATTTCACCTGTAGCTGTTTACCTTTTAACTTAAAAAAGTTCAAAGTATGCCTAAGAGCCCTTTGAAATACCTTTTCAATGATATATAGATCACATCTGTAGCTTTTATCGCTTGGATGCTATGGGGGTTTCAATTTTAGCGTTTTTTAGCGATTTCCCGCTAAACTAGCGATTTTTCGAAAAAGTCGTAAAACAAATGTTTCTATATTTTGATTATCTGCCGCTAAAAGAATTCACCACTTGCAAGCAGTTTATTTCCGCATTACGCTGCAAGCAGTGCACATACTGCATATGTACAAGCAGTAGTGTAAAGGTAAAAGGTATATTCAGTTAATATGTAATATCTTGCCCAAACGAATTTTGACAGATATGTGTTATATGTCAAAAGACGTGGAATAAAATTGCCTATAACATATAACATATTTTTAAGTGATTTGATGTGTAGATTTTTCTTAAATCGCTAAAATGTGGGAAAAAATACCTTATTTCACCTGTAGCTGTTTACCTTTTTACTTAAAAAAAAAACTTTGAAGGTATGACTAAAAGCCCTTCAAAATACCTTTTCAACGATGTATATATCACATCTGTAGCTTCTATCGTTTGGATGCTATAGGGGTTTCAATTTTAGCGGTTTTTAGCGATTTCCCGCTAAACTAGCGATTTTTCGAAAAAGTCGTAGAACAAACGTTTCTATATTTTTGGGCGGGAACAAGTCCTCATTCAAACTTTTAAGCTAAATTAACGATTTGATCCAAACAAACAAACAGACAAACAGACAAACAGACAAACAGACAAACTGACTTTTCATCTCATTTTCGGAAGGCCACTAAAAATTTCAAAATTAATTATCTTTTGAACCAGTGATCGGATTTTGATGATCAAGGTGTCATTCGACGCGTATTTTTGATTGAAATAGTAAAAAATTATAAAAAAATTCAGAAAGGCTCCAACGGCCCCATTTGCTCCAATCATTTAAATTTTGCCCCTCCCACTTACACCTGTTTATCTCACGAACCAGGTGAGTTTTCAAAAGTCTTAGTATGCACATTTGTAAGTTTTATTGATACCTTTCGATCGGTATATAACTCGACCTGATCGGACAGTCATAGCAAATTTTCCATTCTTCCTGTGTATATATGCTAGTCGCCTTTCGCACCCTTCGTGCTGCTTTCGTCACTAGCGCGGACTGCCGTCCGCAGTGATTCTTTAGTTTAGAGAAAGAAAGCCCGACTGCAACAGACCCTGTAATACAATTTGATTAACTGGATTATTTTTTTGACGTCTAATTTCTAAACAAAAAATTATTTAAACCAAATTATTGAAATTTGAGTGCATGATAAATTTTGAGGTCAAAATCTATTGAAATACTTAATCTAAAAAAGTCAACTGTTTCTTCAATAAATTACGATTGCTATGAAATTTGAACTATGCCATAGGAAATAAATATATAGCTTTATATGCTTTATTTTATTTTAAAAGTACAGGGTCTTAAAAGTCTGAATTGCTTTGTTTTGCTTCAATTTGAGTCTGACAATCAGTCTGAATATCAACGATTACGAGTACTCACATACTGCGTATTCAGTTGCATCCATCAATCAAGTGCTGATATGAATATGAATAACAATTTTAATCACTCGGAATTACGCAGAAGAGCGCACATGATGAATTGCATATTATGATGGCGTATCCTTGCTGCTGCTGTTTCCAGCAGGAGAGTGAGGGAGAAAGGGATTCGCCTGCATACGTATTTGAGTGTGGGAATAAGCGTATTCACTTGACAATCACTTTTGTTTTATTGCGATTTGCCAGCCCTGACTCATCTAACAATGAACAAACGGCAACGACAACGACAGCAACAACAACAACCGCACACGAAGAACAACGGCAAAAATTTCCACTTGGGATAACTTGTGAGCAATTGCCAACTGCAACTGCGGCTGAGTTCTGTGCTTTTCTCCGAGTTGTGGCTATGACTGTGGTTGTGGTTGGGGCTGAAGACAATGAGCGGTGCCTGCCAAATTGTTGTGGTGCAAAAATGCGGGCATATGTGCAAAAAGAGGCAATCGACGACACCAGCAACAACGCAGCCATCAAGGAGCAAGTGCAGCAGCAGCAGCAACAACAACAGCAGCAACAACAACAGACAAACCATTTACCAAGAAAATGAAAATTTATTGTCAGAAAATGAAGGAAAGCGCTTGGCAGCAAAGCTTTAGCCCTGTCTGTGCTGCGGTTAGCGTTTAGTTAGGAAGAGCAATCACATGGAGCAACAACAGCAACAACAACAGCAACAATTGCAACTAACAAGACAATCAGGGTAACGCTTTGTTGTTGTTCTAGCTGGTGGGTCCAACAAACTATTATGGCTTTCTTATGTCTAAGCAAAGAGTTGGCAACAATTGCAGCTGCAGTTGCATTGTCAATTGAAATTGCCGTCAATTTGTAGCTCAATAGACGCTGAGCACATCAAAGGCAACGAGTGTCAAATCGAAAGGCAAAAGAAAAGTCAAAGGAAAAGCCAAAGAAAAAACGTAGCATGGAGAAAGAAAAATCCATTGGCTAATGGAAAAGATGCTCACAAATGCCAGAAATGATAATGGCCAAACATTTAATGCACGTTATTGCTGCCCAGGACCAAAAAAGCAATTTGCCTGTGGATTTGGCCAGGCGATTTCCCCCTCTTTTCCGCTCCCCCTTGCCCCCTCTGTCACTTATCCACATTTGGACTGCGCAGCTAATGCAGTGAAATATTTATTGAAATTGTCTAGTCCCCGGGGGCCAATGTGGCGTTGTCAGTAACTGCTATTAGGCGGAGTCTTTAGCCAACTTGCAGCTGGGGAATTGGGATTGGATGAGAGAAACATTCTCATTCTCGTATTTGGCTCCTCTTTGGCTAAACAAAAATGGCGTGGAGTGGAGTCGAGAGCGCACTCGCAAATTTACGAGTCTCTGTTTGGCACTTTTAGCATTATTGCCCAGCTAGCTGAGTTTAGGCTCGGCCACAAAGTAGGGCACAAAGTTCTCACAGTTCTCCTTGGGCCAGGCCAGCGAAGCACTTGATTATAAATTACGCACATTAATGCAATTAACAACAAAAAGGCTCGCGCCATTCACCTGAAAACGGAAGGGAGAAACTCAAGAGAGCGAGTGCTTCGAGTGGCGAGTGAAGTGCCACTTCACTTGGCGAAAAACATATTTACCCTGCCACATGCCACATGCCACAGGCAACGGAGGCAGAGGCAGAGGCAGTGGTCCTGCTTGTTGTTTATATTTGCACAAAATATTGGTACTGATATCTGGTTAAACAGTTGCCGCAATTATGAGAGCGGATATGGATACTTGTAGCGACTGTTTGTTTATTTTTTTCTTGGTGGCACGTGCCGCGCATGCGGAGCTTGCAACATTCGAAATTCGAGTCATTATCACACGCTTGTTGTGGGCGCGTGCAACGCTGTGAAACCCGTCAATCCACTTGAGTTTTACCCGCGCTGCCTGCAAATTGTTCACCATGTAATAAGTGGGCGTGGTCGAACTTTAACGAACGTTGACAGCCCAAAACAAGAAGCAGGAAAACAAGGAAACAAACAAATGGTTATTCGAACGACACGCGGCACGAGACGCGTCAAAAAGCCGATGATTATAGAGGTTACAAGATGTAATGGTTCAGTTGTTTGGTTTTAAGCTCTTAATGGGCACTTGATGCTTAGGTGACCAATCGCGGAAAACAGAACAGAGTGCTAGTTAATGTTGTTCTCTACCTTGCTTGGCAACGACAGAGGCAGAGGGGGAAGGTGACAGGATGAGTGCAGGGTTAGTTCACACTCATTGCAATGGACTAAAACAGTGCTGCTCCAGTTGTAGCTGAAAACGGATAATCACAGTGCGATTTAAAACCAGAAACTTTGCTACAAATTTTAAGTTTTAAAATTTTAATATTTTGTTTATTTTTCTTTTTAAAGATAATAATAATAATTGTAAATGTAATTGTAACAGATATCGCGCTCTTATCGAAGTTCAAACAAAATTTGCAACCAACAAAGAGAAAAACAAGTGGGCGTGGCTACAGTCGAGTTTCCTCGACTGGAGGATATCCTGTGCCAATCTCCATAAAATAGAATATTGGTTGGGACCATCTCATATACATATTCTGTCAGTTTGGTTCAGCTATCTCAAACAACAAAAAAGTTGTATATACTAAGACTTGATTTTCGACTGATGGTTGCTAAGGCAGCTATATGATATAGTGGTCCGATTTCAATCAAATTTGGTCTGGATGTATGGGACCATCTCATATGCATATTCTGTCAGTTTGGTTTACATATCTCAAACAACAAAAAAATTGTTCATACTGAGACTTGATTTTCGACTGATCGTTCCTATGGAAGCTATATGATATAGTGGTCCGATCCAAATTTAAAAACAAAATTGATCTGCGTCCGGTACCCACCAATCTACATACAAAATTTGAAATCTCTAGCTATTATAGTTCCTGAGATCGGCTGTCTCAAACAGACGGACGGACAGACAGACAGACGGACAGACGGACAGACAGACGGACATGGCTCAATCGCCTCGGCTGTTGATGCTGATTTAGAGTATATATACTTTATGGGGTCGGAGATGCTTCCTTCTCCCTGTTATATACTATACATCACATAAATCTAATATACCCTTTTTGACCATTTTTAATGGGCACAGGGTATAAAAAGAATTAGTTTCGTATGTCGGGTTTTGGGCGTTTGCATAGAAATGGGCAGCTGCCATATGAATATGAATTATTATTGGCTCGTCAAGCACACAGCCTGTGTCTCTGTGGCAGCCACAAAAAAACAGAGGGAGGCATCAAAAAATATTCCGAAATTGAGCTTGGCATATAAAGGCACAACAAAAATAAAGAAAACAAGCAACAACAGCAACAAAATAACTATGCAAAATGTGGTTTTCATGCATGTCAACGAACCAGCAGCCAGCAAGCAAATGAATATGGAATGCAGTGGTGCCAGTGGAGCCAGTGGAGCCAGTGGAGCGACCGCAGTAAAAAAAACCACTGAAATTTACTAAATAATTTGTGGCCGCACTCGTAGCTAAATCTTCTTACCTCCCACCGCCCGCAGGCTAGAAACTGCTTCATCATCTTGTTACATGTTTCAATTTGACGTCTATCAAAAAGGCATTCACCGGTAGAGCCTACCTCCCTCATGCCCCGCCCCCTTGGCATGGCATCATTGTGGGTTATACGAGCACAGGAGACAGGTACATAAATCAAAAGCCGTTGCCACAGACCAGGACGATCCATGTATTTCATATTATGTCTAACGTTTTCTTGCTTCGCTTTTTTTTTTTGGCTGTCAGCGAAAATTTTGAAAAATGGCAAAATGCCATTGATGAAAGTAAGCTGGCAAAAAAAGCAGTGAAAAAAAAAGAAAACATGGTTAGCAACCACACGGCAATGGCGCAATGCAGCAGCAGTAGCAATGCCATCGTCATCGTCATCGCCATCGCCTAAATCTAAGCAAGGCCAGAAAGGGCTCTTGCCAAAAGAGAATTTGTTGATCAAGCGGGCAGACGGGCGGACGGACGGACGGACATGGCGACATGGGCGTGTCGGCTTACAATATCCCAAAGCGAAAAGTCGTGTATGTGTTTTTTTGCCTGCTGCCGCATTTTTTCCTGGACATCCTCTTTGCACTGATTAATTAAGCCTTACGAGCAATATCCGACCCAAAAGGTGGCGGAGAGAAATAACCAGCGAGCTGGTATGATAATAAATGCGAAAACTCACGGCGTATGAGTAATTTGCAAAATAACTAACCAAACATTTCTGCTGGCATACAATAAAACAATGTGAGTTTAACAGAAATTTTGCATTCAGGTAAGCAAATGAATTGAGTATGACAGGCAAATGATGACAACAGCGACCAGCTCAAAGTAGGCACAAGAAAACAATAAGTAGGGTGATTCTCTAATACCCTGCATTAGATCATTGATTGAGGAACTGGTTTGACTTTAAGTTTTGCTTAGAAAAAGGTAAGCTCCGGACTCTAAAGAATTTACTTTTCACTAATTTAACATGAAACAAATATTTAATAATTAATAAATTTACATTTATATATCTCTGTCAGTCCAAATACTTATCATATATATTTTTAGGCAATAAATCTGTTAATAAATTTAGTTTTAAATATTGCCTACTTTTCGGCTCATCTTAATTAGTCTTGTGAAGCATTGGCAACTTTTCCGACAGCACAAACTGTTGGGCACTTTCTGTAAATTATTAGTGAGTATCTAGCATTCGTCACTCAACTTATGTGGATTGCAGCATTCTTGGCTTGTTTGGTTGCCATATGCTACTCTGCGGCGGCTGCATTGTTTACAGTAGCTCGGGGCTGCCTGCCTTAGCAACTTTGTACATTTTTTAATGGATTTGAGCCAACCAACAAGCAAAAAAAAAAGCAAATAGAAAAACGAGAGTCAGCAAAAAAAAGAACACGGCGCATTGAAGTGAAGAATTCACACTCGCGTTTTGCGCGCGATTTTAAACGCGTGCATGGGGATCTGTTGGACTTGCCTCTTGTTGGCTGTCTATTGTCAGTTGTCGGTTGTCTGTGGAGAGGCTATGGCAGGAGTGTTTGTCATGCAAAATGTTGTTACCCGGACATCCTGCAGGCAGCTGTTGTCAATTTGGCCAAAGTGGTTTTTCAGTTGCTTTAGCGCGAAAAAAGGCGCACAATCTGCGCCAAGTTGAAGCTGGATGAGATGGAATGGGATGGGATGAGAGGATTGAGAGGGTGGCCTGGTAAATTGCACTTGTGCGACGTTTTAATCACTTAGTCAACGGCACGGCGCCTACATTGGCCCTATTCTAGGCGTCTCGCACTCATTCTATTTACTTAATGAGAGCGAAAAGTGGCAACCTTAACGCCACGAGATCCACACGGCTCAGCGCGAGCCGACAAGTGTTGTCCTTGTTGTGATTATTCCTCTAGCCTTTTGGGTTTGACGGCCATTTCATTAGACTAAAATGTTCAACCCACACAGCAAATAACACGTGTGTGTATGAGAAATCTTTTGTTTAACGCACTCTGTTCAAAAAAGCAGAAACAGAATTTGCATTTGGCTGCTCCATTGAAGCGGGAACAATTGAGTCCTGCCCAGCTGTGCCCTTTTCTCTGCAGCTTTGTGTCCTTTGTGTTCAGCGGGCCGTGCGCCAAAAGGCGCGCAAATATCTTTTCATTCCTTTTGCTCCTTGCTTGTAAATCGAACAAAAACGAGAAAATAAACAAAAAAGGCGCACACTTCTCAAAAGCTGGCTCGCTTTTGATAGCTTTTATTTATGATTAGGATATGTGTGCTGCTTACACAGGACTCGCTGTCGTTGCCTCTCATCAATCAAAAAGTGCGCAAAATCAAAATCAAAATGTCATTTGATTCTGTGCGTACACTGAGCAAAAAAATTTGGGAATACGGGATAAAATCAATTCCTAACGGTGTCAAACGTCCGAAATTTCTTAAGTCAAGTTTTAAGTACTTGATTCAAGTATGATTTTTCAATTCTTTCTCTGAAAATATTTTAAATTTTTAAATATTTTCGGGGCTCTACAATTATTATACCCTGAGGGGGGTATATTAAGTTTGTGCAGGGTATGTAACGGACAGAAGGAGGCATTTTCGACGCCATAAAGTATATGTATATATTCTTGATCAGCATCAACAGCCGAGTCGATATACGATAGCTTCGATTCCTGATTAGGTCAACAAATTTTTTTCGTTTTTAAAAAAATTTTATTATTTATAAATTTTTAAAATTAAAAAATAACGTACAAATTGGCTAAAATCACTCATTTATATTATATATGTATATAGCTGCCACAAAAACGTCAGGTCGATAATTAAAGATTATTATGGGAATTGACTCAGGGTATATTACTGTCGAGTGCACTCGACTGTTCCGCTTGTTTTTTAAATGAATTCATATGATTTAGGCTTAGTCAAAAGACTATTTCAATTCAGAGTGGTTTCCATATTTTTAACAATAATTTCCCAAAAAAATCTTAAACTTAAATCATTGAATGATTTTTCTACTGTGTGGATATTTGTGTGTGAGTGTGTATGTGTGTGTTGACCTCCCTCCCTCAGTTATTGTGTTGTGTCTTTTCGCCGCGTGTTTTGCCGCTTTTGTTGTTGGATCCCTGGGGAAGAATTCGTTTCAGAGCAAAGGGAGATTGCTCTTTGACTGGCTTTTGATAAATCCTAGCACACTCGCAGTTAAGAGAGACTCCGAGCAGGTGCAAAGTGAGCATAGAATATAGAATACGAATACGAATACGAATACGCATTCGAGTATCAAATTGCCAAATGATATGTATGTATTTCTGGTCAATCAATAACAATATTGCTGTGTGCACCTTTGACACTGGATTCAGCAGCAATTAATTAGACGGAACTAGCTCTTTGCTGACTTAATGTTAATTAAACTCTAATCAAATCGTACATGTATTGTACAAACAACAACTATTGGCTTAAGCACACACACACACACAATTGTCGAGTGAGTTATCAGGCAAATGTTCAATCACTGGAAATTAATTGAGCAAAAGATACTCGTACATTGACCAGGTGAAGCCTCACCTCAACAAGCTGCAGGATAAGCCACATGGCATAGTACTTCCCCTCTCTCTCTCCCCCTCTCTCCCTGCACTTTAAAATTTCAATTTAATTTACTGCAGTGCTGATGAACGTGTGGCAACCGCAGGAATTATAACAAGTTTACACGTTATAGCGACATAAGTCACCCGGCTGAGGATGTCCCCGACATATGTCGCTCTCTAGCTGCCAAAATGGGGTTGCTCAACCACCTCAACCACCACCTCCAGCTCATCCATCGCATCCGGCTCATCAGGCAACGCAACGAACCAACAAACCGCCCACGCAATCAAATAATTCTGAATCATTACATTTTTTTAAGGCTGGCATGGGCCAATTCTCGTATCCTGCCCATATCCTGGCCCCTTGCTCCCCTGCTGCTTCCATTGAGACAGTTAGTTTAACTTGATGTTCATTATAATCCACTCTAAGCTTGCTACAGGCTGCATGTTGCATGTTGAATGTAAGTCGAATACTCGTATTCCCCGAAGCACTAAAGCAACAGAAAAAGCACCATCTCCATCTCCAAGCAGAGAGTGTGTCCCCCGAGCACAACTCTATTATTAAATGCACTTTTAATCTTGGCTGCCTCTCACTTCCCAAGCCCATTTCCCCTGTCTCTCTCTCTCTCTCTCTCGCTCTCTCTTTCTCTACATATCTGGTTTGATGTGCGCTTTCAATGATTTTTCCATTTTGCACCCTCAAATAGCGAACGATTATCACCCTTAAATGGTACTTTACACACACAAAGAATGTCATGCATTGAATGGAATTGAACCTCTACTCGGCACTCAGCTCCTTTGCTCCTCGTCCAACATTTGAACTGTATGTAAGGTAACTGCAATTCTATCTCCCTCTCCCCCATTTTCTCTTTCTCTTTGTAAGCTGTTTTTTTAGTCATGCTGATATCAAATATAAGTACAATAGTGTATCTGTCTCTCTTTTAGATTAGTTTGCTTTGTACATATTTTTTTAACTTTTTCGAGTGATTTTTCAGCTTGAATTCAGTTGTGATGTTAAAATAAAAGATTTTGTACCAGTTTGAATGCAACTGCAAAAAGTGCAACATTGATAGGAAATTCAAAAATATTTTTATAATTTTATATCCATTTTATATAAGTTAAGATGTAACAAGTGCAGTAAAGAAAAGGCAAGGAACATGATTTTACAATTCTTTATAAATTTCATGCCGAGTATGGTCAACATACTCAACACTTTGTTGGCTTAGACGAGTCCATTTGTTGGGTGTCTTTGCCGAGTGTTAAGAGCCCAGTTTCCTTAATAGCCTGTCATTTCGAATTTATGCCAAGTAACTGGCTCGTCTGGTGTCGATTAAATGAACTCGCTGCTTGCCAACCAACATCCCAGCCCAATCAGATAATAACCCCAACCTCGAACTCACCCCTCACCCCTCGCACAGCGGGCACAATTACACGCCGCAGACCCTAAAACATTGCACAAACAACTAAGTAGTCGAGTCGAAGCAGAAATTGTGCCTGATGGCCAAACAGAGATGGATGGATGGCTGGATGGGAGGATGGGTGGTTGAATGGTTGGAAGAAAAGAAAAAAAAAACCATCCCTGTGTCTATATGGACTCTGGGGTTCTCTTAAAGAGCACATAATTGGTCTGTAATCTATTTTTGACAGATTGAATTTCGCTTTTATCTTGATTTTGTTTTGACTGACTCGATTCCTGATGCTACTCCAGCAGCAGTCGTAATTGGGTTGTATGTGCCAGCCAAAGAACATCCCACCCAACCAGGCCAACAAGTTGAGTTGAGTTGAGTTGAGAGAGGGTTGCTCTTGATGTTACCTTTTGTTGTCGTTCTCCTTGTCATTCTTACTCTCGTTGTCGTTGTTGAAGTAAAGATTTGCTAAATGCTCGACAGACTTTTGGGTATAGTTTAATATGATAAGTGGGTTGCTTGTTGGGCTCAGGTTCGTTTATGGGTTTGGGTTCGGTTTTGATTTTGATTTTGATTTTGGGCTGCGCTTGGGGACTTGATTCGGTGACTGCAAAACGGTTAAATGCCAATTTATGCGTTCGAAAATTGGTAATTTAAAACCACAAAGATTTTCAACTTGAGATATAAATACTGTCCGACACAAAAGAGAGAAAAAAAGTGTTGGCATCTTTTAGTAACTCTGGAATTTTGAAGGCAGAGCTCAAGTGTTTTGCATTTTATAATAAATTAGATTAGCTTACAATACGATGATGGCAGGTATTCCCATAGGAATCATTTTAACCATATAATAATTTGACTGCCAACAAAATGTTGCCAAAAAAAAAGGTGAGAAAGAAGATTACAGATAAATTTACACTTCAATTTCGCACATGGACGCGTTTGATTTCTGTGAGGCCTATGAAAGCGACAACTAAATGGATCTGAGAGTTGACTTGTTTTTTATTCTGTTATTTTCTACATACAAATTACACACCACATGCAACCCATTTAACTTGCCGCTTAAACAACAACCTTACCCTCAAGCCTCAGCTCTCAACTCTCAGCCTTCAACCCCTTGCTGAAAGTCAATTTTTTGATAATTGTTCGGCATGTCGCATAACCTGTAATTTTCACACTATACACGGCCTGCCCCAGTTGAACTTCCTTCTTTTTTTTTTGCGTATGTGTCATTTAATCATTTATTCATTTGCAATGCCATTCAATGCATTCGCTGGGCGTTTAATGAATTGCGCCCTTGCGGCAGTTCCTTCGCCATGGGGTTGCCATTACCACGCTGCTATGATACCCACTTGCTGTTAACCAGGGAAAGGCGAAAGCTGCCAACGTCAACAACAACAAACAAACAAATAATATTATATGGTACTTGCAACACAGCACAACAAATGATGCCTCAATCAGGCAGCAAAACAAACGGCGACTGTTGCGGTACAAAAGTTTGTTCAATTTTTTGCAATTAAAATGATTTTGTTCACATGAAACCCAACTGGGTCTCAGCTGCTGTCCAATGTCCTCTGGTCCTGCAAATCCTTTCACTCGTTGTCAGGGCATCAAAGCGATGGATTGGGAACGATGAGGATATTGTATACTGTACATATTGTAAAAGACATCTAAGAGGGAAAATGTGGTTAGTACTCGAAATCGAAAAACAAGAATACAGTCGAGCTTCCCTAACTCGCATCACCATTATCCAAAAAAAAAGTTCGAGTTATACAGGTGTGCTACACAAATCGCTAGTAGAAGCGAATTCAGAAAAGCAATTCCGTTCCGAAAACTTCTCAGTGCCACAGAACTTCGAGTGATTTATTATTTTTAGCATGTTCCCACTTTTTAAGTTTATCATTACAGATTAATAGGTTATTATTTTATTTATTTTTTAATTCATATAATTTAATTTATTTATATTATAATTTTCAGATGAGTTGACTGTGGCACTGAGAAATTAAATTGACTTGAAATTCAAGTGGAAGAGATTTCTGTAGCACCGCTGACAGAGTTATATTTCTTAAGTTTATTAATTTTACTGCCACTCATTTACCTCGAGTTAGAGAGAAATTCGTTTTATAGAAGCTCGAGTTATGGAAGTTTAACTGTATTTAAATTATAAAAAATATATGTAATAATTTTCAGGTTCAAAAAAAATTGCTTCAGCTTTGTTAAAACTTTGAATTATTTTAAAATTTTGATAATATAACTTAAGAATAGTGATGAAAATCCAAGTAATGAATCGAGTTTAATATCGATATCTAAAAATCAAACCGAACTATATAAACTTAGTCAGTTGTCAATTTTTAATGAAATCCGATTTAATAAACTCGATTGGTAGTCAAGAAATTATCGCGAATTTTCGAAAATCGCTTCGCGAAAATTATAAGAAAAATAATTTTTTAATGCAGTCTTTTTTTAATCATGAGCAAATTATTAAAAACAAGTTATAATAATATCTGTATTTTTCCGGAAGATTGTTTCACAACAAGATGAGTTATGACCTTCTTACACATATGTATAGGTATAATATGGGTTAAAGTTATAATAAGTAATTTACTCACGTTCACTTTTAATGAATTATCAGAAATTGTTTTATTCTAAATGGAAACCAAAGAATATAAATTTAATATATATTTCTTTTTTAAATAAAATATGCTTAATAGTTAGTTAAAGCTGTTCCTCTTGATTATACATATAAACAGTTCAGAAAAAGCCCCTGCTTGAGGAGAATGCTTTTCCCACAAATTGACTTCTATTGAAGCTCTGTGACAAATCAAAATGCACACCTTACAGCTTATACTCTAAACTCACACACAGAGAGTTCTCTTTTCCGGCATTATCAGGTAAAATCAACAACAACAACAACAGCAACAATGGCAAGTAATACAACAATAACAACATCATATTGCATGCTGAGCCAGCTTCGTTGCGAGGACATTCACAAAGGGGTTCAACGTTGGTTTGTTTGGCCGCAGGCTAAATGACATTAAATTACAAGCAACAACAACAACCAGAAGGAGGGAGAGGGAGAGGGAAAGGTGGGCTGGATCAGAGACAGGGAACAATCAAGGCACAGAGTGCGGACTGCTGTGATTTGAAAATGTTGCGCAGTGCCAAAGCGCTTTACAACAGCTTGCACAGTGTATCCTGTGCACGTCCTGACAGCATAACTCGTTGCTCAACATTGTTGACTTCCTGTTTTACCAGCAGCAGAGGAATATAGAGAGTAAGAGAGAAAGAAAGAGAAGGGAGCTCTGTAATTTGTAGGTACACATTCAAACAATGCCGCGCATCAAATAACATTTTCGCCGTGCTAGGACCTCCCGATTTGGCGATCCTTGACGAGTGCATTTTTATTGTCATTCAATTGGATTCGAATTTACAGCGTGACAATTGACGCCTCACAAACAGGAAGTTTCCGGCTCCAGTTCCCTAATTCTCTCCACTTACTGCAGTGAATCGCCAATGAAATTTGAGCTCTTCTCACATTAAATTAGCCGGAGACTTGATCTTGCACTCGCATTCCTTAGCCCAATTTGCAGAAATGCATTTAATGTTAATTGCGATTGTGCATTAGACTCACTGTTTCTGTGTGTGTGTGTGTGTGTGATTGTGTAATTCGAGTTCACTGTTTGTGCATTGTTTGTGTTATTGCATTAATTTACAACAATATGGTGCGTAATGACCTAGAATTTGATTATGCCATTGTGCTCTTCCTACTCCTGTGTACTCCGGACTGGATGAGTGCCTCTTTGTGTTGCCGTTGTAATTGTAGGAGTGTCTTAAACAGCTTAGACTCATATTACCCATTCACTGCATTCAAGTAAGTCCTAGACTCTAAAAGGGTTTTAGCCACTCAGGTTAACATTGCGTTTAGAATTTTTGATATTTCTATTCTTTAAGCTATAAATGAAGCACACAAATTAATAATAAATATTGCTATACATTGATATAAATACAAATACTTTACAAATATTTCGATTACATTAATTACAAGCTTTTTAATTGCTTTTTTAATAAGAGAGATTATTGTACAAATAAATAAAATGATAATTTCAATTGAAATGTTACTTTATAATTGATTTTAAATAATGATACGTAAGATAACTTTTATTTAATAGTTAATTAAAATGGCAAAAATATATAAAGTTTGAATTCATCTCCCTTTTTTAGACTAACTCACTTTACAGTAAGCTTATACTATCAATCGTTCAATTAAAATATTAGTATTTATATAGCAATAATCAGATACTAAATATATTATAGTATAGATTTTATAGAATATTTTATTAATAATAAAATTATAAGTAAAGAGTTTTCGACCTTAGCTTTGATAAGAAGACATATTGAGCGCTAAGTAATTGCTAAGAATCGCAGAAATATAAAAGAAATATTTTTGTTTTAAGCAAGTAAATATTATAATATTAAAAAAAATAATAATTAATAAACTATAGTTGCACATATACATTTCCCAATGAAGTTGCATTAAACATCAAGTAGAAAAACAAGCCATAAGGTCAACAGAACGGCCGAACAAGTCATAAAAAATGGGCATCTCTGGACAGACAACAGCCCAAATGCAAGTTGATTAATGCACCTCAAGCACAAGCAGCAATAAAAAACTAAATGAACAAGGCACAATGCGATGCTGATGAGTCTATTACAGACAATAACAGCCAACAGCAACATCAACTTGCGCAATTGCAATTGCCCAAAAACACATGCGAGTATTCAAGTGTGTGTGAGTGTGTGTGTGTGTGTAACCACCCCTCAGATCAACCCTGCTTAGTGCGAAGGACACGCGCTCTACGCACTAAAATAAAGTCCATAAACGAAGCGCCAACCGCAATGGCTAAAAAATAAAGTACATAAAAAGCATTAAATGCGAAGACGTCATAAAAGGGAGCACAGGCTAAAAATTGGCAATGTTTTCGGGGCTGACCAACGAACACACACATACTCACACACATACACACATATAATGACAGGGATAATGTGCAGAGTGAGACGCGAGTTGTGGAAATAAAAATAAATGTGCCAAATGGATAATAAAGTACAACAAAAAGCGACAGTCATAATGGCCACTCACAACACTCGACAACAATTCCACTAAACGAATAAAATTGCACAAAAAACAACGAATTGTTGTTGTTGTTATTGCTCTCTTTTTTAAGCGTAATTTAACTGTTGTGGCCATTGGGACTTAATTGAACTGTCAACCAGCATACAGTTGATAAACATAATAGACGGGCCGAAACATGACATGGTCATTCACAGCGTTTTTTATTGCAACTGACAATTCGAGACAACGAGAATTCCATTTGAACGTAACGAAAACTCGAATCACAGTTACAGGCCGGGTCAATGTAGTTCCAGTTGTCGTCTGGCATTATTTGCACAGACAGAGTTATATGTATGTACACATAAAACTGCCTGCAAAATAGACAATAACCAACTTTGTGCTAAGCTGCTGCACTTCATGGCCAAAAGGGCTGCAATTAAAATAAGTACCTCAACGTTTGCCACGTTTGCCGGAGCGCAGATTTTAATATACATACTTGCAACACCCAAAAAAGAAAGTAAAACCCATATTATTTTTTAAGCATACATATATATGAGTGCTTACACCCACACACACACAGATACACGCATATATGCTGGTATATAAGCACATTGTGTTCGCAAGCTAATTAAGAAATTACTGCAGGCAAAACAGCGCCCATGCCCGCCCCCACCATCCCTCCACCACCCCACCAAGCAACCCGAAAAGAAGAGCGAATCACCGTGCTACCCACCACCTCATTCTCCACCTCCGTCAACGTCACCGCCAGCGGCATTACCGAAAAGCCATTCAATATAAGTAGGTATGAGCACGAAAAATGATATAACCAAAAAAAATGCAGAGCCAACTCGAATAAAGTCGAAGTTCCTATGAGCTACCAAAACTAACTTTTAAATAAATTAGTGTAAGCATTTTGAAAATGATATTAAAAAATAGTTTTTAATTTATTTAACGTCGACTTGAAACCGTCAACAGAGAGAAAGAAAAAAACGACAATAAATTGATTTATAGAATGGAAATGTTTAATTAACAGTGAACTTAATATTTAAAACAATTTTAATTTGTAACTGAAAAGACAGAAAAGTTAAAAAAAATTAAATTTAATCTGAGGGTATTCAAAAATTAAATTTTTGATCCAACATTTGTTGCAAGGATTGTGGAGCCCTATTAAAAAACATATTTAAGGAATAAATAGTTAAGAAATTGATTTTAAATCGCAACAACAGAGGACTCTTAGTTAGAGTACTTTGAACTTCAGAAACTTGATTAGAAACACACTTTGTTTTAGTAAAATATCAATTTTGTGATCCCTTATCATCCAAATCCTCGTAAAAATCATTAACTTAACAAATACTCAAAATAGAACAACTTAAGTTATTTTTCATCATTTTAACTGATATGCTGCTCAGGAAGGGTGTCCATAAAAAGACGCCCAAACACGAATAATACAGCAACCAGACACACTCCGTATTCTACTCCAGCTCCCACTTCAACTCCAGCTCCAACTCCTCTTCAACTTCCACTCCTGTCAATTCACTTTACATATGAGCAAATATGCTCCAAAGCTACCAAAAAAATAGACACACAAAAAAGGGCAAAACCTGAAATTATGAAAAGCAGTCAAAAAGCAAGCATTCAAAGTGCCATCCAACCCAACCCGAACGAACCAAACGCAGGCCAGGACAGACGAATTTCATAATTTCTCTACAATTTTCAACCATTTTACAAAATGAATAGAAATTTTTACTCTTTTCTTTTTTATTCCTAATTTTTTTTTTATTTTTTTTTTTTGGTGCTCATTTCCTTCGACAAACACAAAAAAATAAGAAAAGCCATCAAATCCATTCATGCGCTTAAATAAAATGCTCAAGCACTTGACTGCATCCATAGAAAAATGTTGAGAGCGCACCCAAAAAAAGAAGAAAACCAAATAAAATATGCGAATACAGCACAAGGATTTGGTAGGAAGAGTCTCTCAGCCTAATTTATTCAAATGGCTTCTACATATATATATGTTGTGTATATATATTTATAGCCATGAAAATAGAGAACTTACCCTTTATTTGTGTAACAAATAAAACTGAAGCATTGTCAGAGCTACTGGATAACAAATTAATTTTGTAGAGATTGAAGTAAAAAACTCGGAACTAAGTAGCTTAAATATATTCTTTAAGATCTATTTCAGCTTACATGAGTAACACATCTTTACATCGATTTCCATCTTAAATGATATTATCTTTTTTGTTTATTTATTGTCATTATTATAACAATATGAAATCTGTTTAAAGGCTCACAATTTATGCGCAGACGTGTGAAATGCAACACCTCAAACAATTGCCCATTATTCATATATATTATGTATGTGTTAATATGTGTTTGTATCTGTATCTGTGTCTTTATTTGTCGTTGTCGTTGGCAAGCATAATTTGTATCTTTCTGGTTATTTAAACTAACAATCGTTTGTTGAGCATAACCGAAAGCATTTTATGCATTTTTATTGCCATTTATTCGCAGTGCGCAATTTGCAATTTATTTTTGCAATTTAACACGCGCTGCAATCCAGCAAGCGGAGGACTCCGTGGAGTGTCGGTGAGGGGAGAGGGATAGGAGGAAACGGGAAAATGCATAGGCAAAAAAGCATTCAACGCGCTCAGTGCGAGGAAATAACAACAAAGTGCTCACAATAAATGGTAACTTAAAACGCCCAACAACAATTGCAGGAACAACGATGCTAACAGCTAACAGCAACTGCAACAATTGTTATTGTGGCTCAAATACTCGTACAAACGTGTTCGATGTTCATACGAATACATATAGTATTTTATATGTATCTATCTGTACGTACATATTTCCAACGGCAATTAAACGCAAATTAGCGATTCAGGCACTTTCATACATATATGTATAGTATGTATTTATATCGGAGCTCGATTTGAATATTGTTGGAAAATGTAAAGTAAAGTCAGCATATTTTAAGTGCTAGTAAATTGCCATCACTGTGTAGATACGCCCAGTAGAGATACTGTCTGTATAGATATTCGCTGTTGAGGTTTCCTGGTTGAGATACTTTCAGTTTAAATACTTTCCGATATGATAAATCTAGTATAAATATTTCTGATTATTGAGAGGCTTAGTAGATAAGTTTAATGTATAATTTTAATAGCTTAGATACTCCTAAGTATATACCAAGTACTTCTAATTGAGACATTTTGAGATAATTTACTCCCAGTTCAGATTAACCATGATAAGATACTTTTAGTTCAAATAGATTTAGTTTAATTTTTGCACGTTGAGATACATAGTGTCAGTTGAGATATTTAGTGGATGTTGTAAGTGAAGATGCTCCTAGTAATTTTAAATTAATAATAGAGCTGTATCTGAATTTGGAATCCCTTAATAAATTAAGAAATATTGGATGTATTAATCCTTGATGACCAATGACTAAATGTCAAAACTAATAAAAATCACTCCAATATCACATATTTTACTTCCAATTTTGCTTTTCCAATCAAAAAAAATCAAATGCATGAAATTATTATAATTATCTTGTTTTTATTGGTAATTTTTTTTGTTTATATATAAGCATTTTTTGGTGTCTTTTCATTTTATCATTTTATTTTCATTATTTTTAATCTTGTTTTTTTTTCATTTCTGGGTTAGGTGTTTAATACATTGATGTAATAATTTAACTAGTTATTTGGTAATTGCTGGATATATGTATGTATATATATTTATAAATAAGTATTTACATAAAGATGTGCAGTTGCCAATGTTGGCTTTTACAGGGAACAGTTAGACAACATACGAGTGTAGTTTAATTCAAGTATCTTTTATTTATACTTAATTGCTTGCTTATGGAAACCAACCGATAACTATTTATAATTACGATTAATGTATTTGCTTTTGGGATTAACCTACAACTTGACCAGCAATCGAAAGTTAAAGCGAACTAAGAACTTCTTATACTAACTAAGCATATTTACAAGTTACATTTTAAAAAAATGAAAGCAAACAGTTAAGAGATACGGCTTAAAAATTATTGAGCAAGAGGCAATTTACAATGAGAGCAGGAAAAGGAAAGAAATGCGGAGAAAGGTTAAGGTTTATTTTAAAGTGAATGCTAAGCTGGAGCGAAAGAGAGAGGCAGAGAAAGAGAAAGAGAGAGAGAGAGAGAGCGAGGGTGAAAGAACTCGGAGATTAAGTTAAGCGAGCACATACTACTTAGTAAGTATATACAAAAGCTTTAGGAACAAACTATTCAAAACTTTACAGCTTCATTTTTTATCTTCGTATTTTATATCGATTATATTTAGGAGACGGCGGTGGCGGGGGAAGGGGAAGGGGAAACCGTGCTCGCTTTTTTTTGGCCTTTGTGTGTAGCATTGAAACCAATTGATGTGCACTTAGCCGCTGATCCTTTGGCAGAAACTTTTTCAATAGAAATTTACAATGCAACTGGGAGTGGAAGTGGGCGGCATTGGTGGCTGAGTGGTTCAGTGGTTCAGTGGTTCAGTGGCTCAGTGGCTCAGTAGCTGTGCGGTGCCGCCTTGTGGCTTATCGATTTATCCAGAGCGGGAGCATTGGACAACTGAGTGGGAACTTCCAGGCAATTGTTTAGCTTGCTTTCGACACCAGGTGGCGCTTGTGGTGCTGCTGCTGGCGGTGGTGGTGGTGCCGTTGGTGGCCTGGAGCCGCCACAATCATTTGTGGGCTCCTCATCGGCCTCCACATCGATGGCAGCATCGTCATCGTCCAGGCAACCTGGCAGATGCTCGTCCTGCTCCGAGTCCGAGTCCATGTCCACGTCCATGTGGGAGCTGTGTCTCAGCTGTGTCTGCTGCAGCGCAGGAATTCGCGACGGCATCGACATCATCGACATCGCCGCGGGCGGCGGTGGCGGCTTCAGCAGCGTCATGGGCGTCATTGGCGCCGCCAAGCAACCCACGTTCTATACCAGCGACGACAGCGGCGGCCGTGGTGGACTTGTGTTGCGTGCCGCAGCCGCCGCATAGTACTGCATCGCATGATGATGTGGTGGCGGTGGTGGCACAAAGCCAGCGGTGGTGCCATCGTGATACAGAACCGGGACACGCACCAAACGCTGTGCCGCGTGCGCCATGTTCGCCATATTGGCGGCTTCCAGCTCGGCGGCCAATTGACGCTTCCATTTGTTGCGACGATTCTGAAACCAGATCTTCACCTGCGTCTCTGTTAGACGCAGTGACGCCGCCAAGCCGGCACGCTCCGAGGAGCTGAGGTAGCGCTTCAAGTCAAACGTGGATTCGAGTTGAAAGACCTGAGCACGCGAGAAGACCGTGCGCGTCTTCTTCTTGCGCTTGGAATTGCTGCCATCGCCGTGCGGCGAGGAACTGTCCGAGGGGCCATCGGTGCCGTCGTCTTCCTCGATGATCTCCTCGCCCTCCTCGTCCGATTCGTTGGAGCTGGTGGGCAGCATGTAGGCGCCACTCGCATGCGAGTTGCCCAGATGATGGACGTGATGCGACAAGCCGCCAGCGCTGCTTGTGGGCGTTGTGGGCTGATGTGGATGCTGTGGATGCTGTTGGCCAGCATGTGGATGCTGTGGATGCTGTTGCTGATGCTGCTGCTGCTGATAGAGCGGGTGATGTGTGTTGGGTGGTGGGGGTGACTTGCTGGCGTGGCCATTGCCCGTGTTGTTGGAATTTGTCGTGTTGTTGTTGTTGTTGTTATTGTTGTTGCTGTGACTGTTGTTGTTGTTGTTGTTGTTGTTGCCGCTGCTGGGACTTAGCGATGTGGGCGATGGTGGATTTTCAGTGGTGTTTGTTGAGGAGCTGTCTGCAAAGAGAGAGAGAGCGAGAGAGAGCGTGAGTAGGAGAGTGAGAGTGAGCGAGAGAGCGCATGAGTAAGAGAGAGTCGCACTGAGAGAGCGTAAATTTTATTAGCTGATTTAACTGCCTGCCTGTAAGTATGTGTGACTGTGTGAGTGTGGGTGCTTGCTTTAAGGGTTGTTTAAGATGTTATTGTAACACTGTGCTTGTGTATGTATGTGTGTGTGTGTGTGTGTAACTGTACAGATTTAAGCTGCCACACTTAACCTCACACTTGCCTTGCATCTTGCCGTTGCCGCTTTCCTTTCCCTCACATTGCTTTGCTCCTTTTATTTTTATTTTTTTGTTAGAGGCAAACTTAAAGCGCAGACGCGCAGAGAGACTCATATCTATATATTTATATGTATATATAAAAATATATGTGTGCGTTTGTCTA
The DNA here is from genome assembly GCA_963924055.1 of Drosophila limbata. Lineage (NCBI taxonomy): Eukaryota > Metazoa > Arthropoda > Insecta > Diptera > Drosophilidae > Drosophila > Drosophila limbata. The sequence continues at coordinate 29,058,693 of OZ001352.1, read as the reverse complement.
TGTGAGCGTTAAATTACCATTTAAAATGGCTGTCAGTCAGCTGAACGATTTTACTTTTATTGAGCTTTTAGTTGAAATCTCATTTGAAAAGTTTAAATTGCTGTAATTTGGCTCATATAGTATGAAGCATGTTATATCTCTTCTCTCCACTTGACCTGTAAACTTGAACAGAACTATGCGCTGCATCAGCTAAATTCCAGAAGCCCAAGCAATCAACCAGTCAAGTAGTCAACCAGTCAAGTAGTCAACCAGTCAAGCCCCAAAGCGGGGTGCTAAACTTAAGGCCAATTTACATGAACAAATGCAATTGCAATGACTTCTAATGCCGCAGGGTCAATTAAAAGTGGGCGAAGTGAAAGGAAGGGGAGTTAAACTACAGCTATGCAACTGCAATCAACTGCAGGTAAACTGCAGAGAATTTGCTGCAATGCTGTTGTTCGTTGTTCGTTGTCCGTTGTTGAGTTCTCGCAATCGGCCCAAAAGGCGAACATGTCAAACGCTTTGTTCATTCCCCGCAGTCGTAACTCGATACTCGATTACAAATTGCAATTAATTGAAAATGGCGATTAAAGCAGCCGTGTTTCTGAGCGGCTAACGGTACATGTGTATCGCATGCTAATGACACCCCCTACACTTACCCCTAAGCCTAAGTAAACAGTGCATGCAAATATGTGTTGCCTGCTTCAGGGCGCACTTTGTATGCACATTGCGCAAATTCTTGACGGCATTAGGCGCGTTTCCGTCGCTGCCCATGCAAATTAAATGAAAATACTTTAAAGAATGCCTGTAACGGCACATTCTTAGCCCCAGAATAGATAGCTCAAAGAATTCTCAGACACATTCTTGGAAAGCCAAGCAACGCTTTCTTTGGGGCTAAGCTCTTTGAGTAGAGGAAATCGTAAAGAATTAAACTATTAATGAGATACAAAATTTGGTATTTCTTTTTTCATAGATGGATTATAAATACATCTGTTTTACATTATTGAAAAAATAACAACACTGCCTTTGGAGAGGGACTGTAACGGTTGTAGTTTTAAATAAATTTTTAATTTCCAATTACTTTATTGATTTTTTTCAAAATATTTACAAACTAACTTTTTTATAATTTTTTTTTTAGATTTTTTTTAACTTTATTACTGTCAATAAAACTTAGTTGTTTGAGTAGAGGAAAACGCTTAAAAATCTTCAAGTTAAATAGCTAATATGAAGCAAATATGTTTTGATTTGACGCAACATAATATTGTATTATTTTAATATTTAAATTGTTTTATTTTAATTATTATATGACATTTTATTAACTCATTGAGCTAAGCAATTAATAAGATAAATTTCTTGATTCGATATTTTCTAGAGCAAATATTAAACAGGGGAATTAACAGACTTCTTAAGAAAAGTTAAATAAATTTGGATTACTAAAAAGAATAATTTTTGCACATCTTTTTTTTAAATAAGTGAAGCTCAGTCTCTCCGAAATTTGCTATCTTCTACCCATTTAAGTTAATTCAAGTTATTAATAGCAACTTACCATGGGTTGGACTGTGGAAGGGCATCCGCTGCGGTGCCCAGGGCCAGCCAGGTGGGCACAACGCCGCATAACGTCCGGCCAGAGCGCCCCACTGTGAGATGAAACCCAATCTGAAATGCCGAGATGCAGAACGGTTAGTGGAATTGCCATAAATTATGCAGACTGATAATTGCTGAAATTCAAGTAAAGTAGAGAAACCAAAAGCCAAACAGCCATTTTCACGAATAAACATTTAATGTAAGTATTCGACTTGTAAGAAATAACAAGAATCAAGGCAAGAAAAATCCAAGATGCGGCGACCCTTAAATGCTAAGCAACCCCCTTCCAGATGAAGAGGAAGAGGAGACGGCGATGCCCATAACTGGCAACAGCTGCTGCGAATTTTGAACAGAATACATATTTATAAATATATATAAAGATATATGAGAGTATATAAGTGTAACCTTGTTAGGTTTGCAGCTTAAAAGCATCTTTATAAATACATTTATTTATTTATGCTGGCGCGGCAAAGTTTGCAAGACGAAACACTTTTCGGCGTTTAGGTAACGTTATAATGTGTTCCATATACGAGCATGTGGGTGAGTCTGAGTGTGTGCGTGTGTCTGTGTGTGTGTGTGTCTTTTGGGGGTGGTTTCTTTTGGGCAGGGGAAGTTTATTGTACTAAATCAAAGTTTTCAAGTCAAATCATTCGAGCAACAGCTAATGCAAGAGGTAATTGGAAGAAAGCTGCTTTTGTTTTGCCTCCGTGGGGTTGTGAGTGAGAAGACAAATGGGCCAGGGGGGAGGGGGTGAGTTTTTGGCATGGTTGTGGCACTTAAGAGTGCTTTTCCTGGGGCGGGCAATTTGATTGATTTATTGATATGCTTTAAAGTCTGTGTCTGTGTATGCTTGAACTTCCCACGCACCCAATGAACTTTGCTGTTTAACAATGTTTAGCCACAGTCAGTGCATTCCCACCAGTCTAGAATACCAATACCAAACAACCCAAATGGCCCAAACGACCCAACAACCCCACAATCGGTTTTTGTTGCTGATTTTGCTGTTTCTTTGCTTCTTTGTTTTGTTTGTATTTCGTTTTTTTTTTCGTTGTTGTTAAACCCCTTTTAACCGTTGTGCAAATGACCAGACTGTGATTTTCAATTCGACCCCAACTAGCCCCCCCACCCTCTTTCCTATGTTAGACAAACAATGAGCTGGCCAAGTTGTGAGTGTGTGTGTGACATTAACATTTAGCTGACCTCTTTCACTGCGGCCAAGGTGCAGGTGTGGAAATCAATAGTTGCCAAGCTCATTCTCTTCTCTGTCTCTTTCAATCGCACACTCTCTCTCTTTCGTTTTGTAAGTAATGCCTTTTCAATTAAATTTTACCTTTTTACCTGCTAAATTATGAGACTCGACTCGACTCAACTCGACCCGACTCGACTCTACTCGACTTGACGCTTCAAAGGCTTCCCCAACTTGGCTACTTGACAAACAGGCGGCTCAAATCACTTCTAATGGGCTTCATGTTTACAACGTCAATTGAGAGAAAGCCGCTTTTGCTATCGGCCAAAAAGATGACGCCCCAACGACTCCTCAAATTACGAACAAAGCAGCCCAAAAAATAAGAAAAACAAGCGCTGAAAAGAAATTACCTCAATTACTGCGCTAATTTCAGCTTGAAAGCTGTCACATTCACGGATGGGGCAACCCAATGAATTGCAAACAGCTTGTAGCTATTTGCTTTACTAATTATCCAAATCAAAGGCTCAGTTCTCGGTCCTCTTCTGTCCGTTCGAGTCGAGGTCCAAGGCATTTGTTTTCCGCCCAGTCGCAATGAAATAAATACAACATTCCATTGCCCGGGGCAGCCACAGCACCACGGTCTACATTTTCATTGGTGTCACTTTGTGGCGGAAGTGGATGACCATGTTTAAAATTCAGTACTGGGGTTCCGTCCCCGGAACTGTCAGAAGTCAACGGGGGAGCGGCGACCCCAACCAACAAGCCGATTTTCATTCCCAACTCAACTTGATGCATGCCTGATATTTCCCTCATTTAATGAATTGTTTCTGCTTCTTTCTCTGGCTCCACCTTCCTGTCATAATTCTTCTTTGGGGTTCTTTTGTTATTGGCGAACAAAAAAAAAGAAATGAAAACAGAAGTGTGCGCTATGCAATTGAGTTGTTCAACATGGCATTCTACATGGGTCGGACGCTTCATTCACTTCATTCACTTGACGGCGATTTTGTTTGTCCTCTGTCCTCTGATTGGGCCTCCCACTTGGGTCTAGACTCTAGAGAAGCTTTGATGTTTATCTTTTTCAGTTGGAAGTGGTAAAGTCCTTAGCAAGTTTTTGGGCAATTTCTTACATTTTTAACCAAGAGCTGTAGGGCTTTGAAAGTCTCGAAAAATATTAAGTTTTTAAATCACAAAAATAAATAAAAATCATTAAAGTGGTAGAAATTTATTCAATTGTTGGCTGTATATTTAATTTAAATGCATTTCATCTTATTTCTCAAATATAAACATTACCTAATGATTTAATTTAAGAAGAAATTAAAAATTTTATATTGGTAAAATATTTAAAATTTTATATTTATTGAAGTAATTTCTGTAAAAGTGTAAAGAAATTAATATTACAAACATGAGTATCTCAAAGATACAATTTAACTGAACTTTGAAAAACTGTCAGAAATTTACATATGTAAGATTTTATCCAGGATATAAGTATTCCTACGTACTCATATTATTTTTGCTCACACATTTTATTTCCTTGCTAAAAAGCGACTTTTCCAACTGATTTCATAACCTCAAGAAAACATTAATCCAATTATTATTTAACAGAACTACATTGCGCCAAATGCCCGCAGATTTCAGCACTTGAGTGCTCTACACTCTGGAAAGCCAGCACAGCTGCCGCAACCAGGTCAGAGAAGCCACTTAAGTGAACCCCAAAAATATATGCCACATATCAAATACTCGTATGCAAAGCGACAATTGTCACATAATTTCAATGCGATTATTACCGAAATTAATTGAAATGAATAAGAAATTTAAAAGTAATGCTAACAATGAACTCATATGACTGGCAGGCTTAAACCGCTTAGGATGCGTTCATGTATAAAAGATTTGCACACGCTAATTGGCTGCGTGGAGGCATCAGAATTGGGAATTGGGATTGGAAATTGGAAAGAGTGTATTTGTGACATTTTGAACGGGTGTCAACAGGCAAAAGTGCGGGCACTGGAAAATCACACTCGACCCGACCGCAAAGTAGCCAAAATATTGAACATATCCATTGACTCACAGTTGACTGGGCAGCAGAGGGAGGAAGGGAAGCAGGCAAATATTATTGTAGCTAACCCCGTTGGCTTGCTTTTGTCATTAAACGGGATTAGCATGAAAATATTGGTAATAACCGACGGTTTAATAATTCCGTGGCCTGGAGCGGCTTATGCTAAGTCGTCCACTTGAAAAATGGTGACATTTGCGATGCGCTCAAAATTAGTTTTTTTTCACTGTTCTTCTTCTGTTTGCACCACAGGAAGTCGCATAAATGACACGTGTCCAGGAGCAGGAGCAACAGAAAACAATCAAAGTCAAGCCTCAAATCTTGATAGCGAAACAAAAAAATATGCTTTCATTAAATTGAAACTATGACCAATGTAAGGACATCTTGTATTGAGATACAAATGCGATAAATGACGAATCAAGCAGCGATTTCACCACTGAATGCCGCTGCAAGTTAATCCCTTTGATAGATAGATAAGATTTGTCAGACCATGCGCAATGCATGGGGACTGAAATTGGATTGTAATTACTGCAATATATATAATTATATTGTCAGGGCGTCCTTTTGTGTTTAATGCTTACAGCATACAGAGCGCAAAAAAAAAAATAAAAATAAAATGAGAAAATGGAAAAACTGCTGCTGCAACTACAATAGACATTTCCTGGACTCGAGCACCCTTTCCATTATGTGGACTGGGTTGGGTTTGGTTTGGTTTGGACTGGTCGCGTTGGCCCTTTTGTTGGGCGCACTCACAAGCATATCAGGTTACAGTTACAGCGCTTAACTGCGTTTCTTGCAGCGCTATAATTAAACCGCAGTTGAAGAGCAGACAGCTAACGGCAAGAGACGGAACAGACAGAGCGAGAGAGAGAGAGAGAGAATTTCAACAGTAGCTGACCACTAATTAAAAAATGTTATGCCATTGTCAAAATAAACGAATACGTGATACTCCAGGTGAAAGTGCCTTAAAAAAATACAAACGTATCTGCATATTAAGGTACTTTTATTAAACGATCACTCAGCGTTTTTTTTGTTTTTGTTTTTGTGCGCTTGCATTAATCATGGAAGGAACTGAGCTCAGCTCGATGATCATGTGATAAGCCCGTCACATAGGCAGCCACACGTCAGCTGTAAGCGCCAAACAGCAGGAGTCAACACTTGGCCAAAACGAGGCGAGGGCGATCAACTCGTACTCGTACTCGAACTCGAAATGGGGTAAGAAGCACGCGACCCTCGTCCTGAAAGGACCTCAAGTCAAGTTGCCTTATCGCACGATCGATCGGTGAGCGCATGCGTAAATGAAATGAAAATGATCATTATTAACAAAACCCAAAAAAAAAAGAATATAAAATAAAATAAAGAACCCAGCAGTCCAACTTTGAGTTCATAAAATAAAAGTGCAACATTTTTTTAATTCAACACATGCCTTAATCGAGCAATTGGAAACTCGATCTCACTCGCTCGACTCATGTCCTCTTTTGTGCCCATTTAAATGTTGGCTAAGTGGGGTTAACAGGACCCCATTTCCTTTTTGGCACTCGCAAGTAAGAATTTATTGATGAGCTACACTGCATTATGTAGGCGGCCCTCAGTCTGTCTGTCTGTCCGTCTGTCCCTCTGTCCATACATGTAGGTCAGTTCAGTGAGGGTTCATTCAATCATTCATAATAAAGTTGATGTTGCATTCATATTCATACTCGTAATTTTAGCAAGCCGGAGTATTGTGCGATTGTCGGTCTGTCCTGTCAGTTATGACTACTCGTATGTGTTTGCAACTTGCATTGAATTTCATTACGCAAATGCTGCGAAATTCGATACTTTTGTGAATTGCATGACCAACATTAAAGGAATCGATATGGATTTATATTGAACAACGTGACCAACTGGCCGCTTTAGGACTTAAGGACTTTAGAACAATGAATTAAAAAAAATGAATTAAATATTCCTTAAAATGGAACATTTTGAATGTTATCAATTAAAAAAACTTTGTATGTTTTATTTTGGTAGTGCGGTATTTCCGAGTTAATAATTGTTAATTTAATGGATATTGATCATGAAAACTTTTCGAAAACAATAAGAAGGATTTAATAAAAATATGTTTTGTATTGTCTGTTATATAAACAAAGTTGATTTAAGTTCAAAATAAAGGTAACTCCAAATGAAAAATAGCAATATTAAACAATGTGAAAGAAATTCACAATATAAATCTACATTACCAAAACTAAATAAATGTAAAATTCGAGTAAGTTTAAATCAATTTTAAAATTAAATGCTTTAAATCCACATTTCTAATTGATCTTTTGTTGAATACAAAATCAGATATCCTAAGTAATTTTAAAACATTTGAAGTCCAAGGAATTTGGTAACTAAAAGACTTTACTCAAAATCGATTTACATCCATTTAATCGTGAGGCATTCATCTTGGCACTCACTTAAAGTGTCCTATGACAATTTTTCCTCAATTCTGCAACCTTTCCATTAAATGTCCTATCTTGACCATCAGCTAAACAGACTACTCCTCGATGGTCCCTAAAGAATGTCCGGCAGGATTTCTAACGAAACAGATTTGCGTCACCTTCAATATTGGAGAATGCAATGCCATTGTCTAAGATTGAGTACCTCAGGGATTATATAAAATTTGCCCAATATATTAGAAAGTAAAACAGGACGAAATCAGGTGAAATTGTAGCCGCTTAGGCTCATTGAAAATTGAAGGGAACGCTTGACTTTTTGGTTTCACGTTGGCAAGCAAAACAATGAAGGCGGCTCTGAGATTTTAAGCCGGGTCTAAACAGCACTACAATTGCAGCTGAGAAGCTCTTTGTTTCCACCGACTACTCACCTTGAGAGCATGGCCGCATCCTGTGGCCCCGTGGCTCCTGGCTGTGCCAGTTGTGGAATGGGCGTTATTAACGCAGTGGCGCCATTCTTTTTCGCCGGCTCACTGCGACTCAAAATGCTGGAGATGGAGAAGCTAGTGAAGCCATTGGAGCCTGTGGTCGCCTTGTTGCCATTGCTGCTCGCATTGCTGTCGTTGCTGTTGGCGCCAACTGAAGCCGCTGCTGCTGCCACCGCGGCAGCTGCTGCTGCTGAGGCACATGTTGCTGTTGTGCTGTTGTTGTTGTGATTCAATGTCTTGCTGTTGTTGTTGTTGTTATTCAGACTGTGATGCAGCTCATCGCCATTCCGCTCCAACTCCGGCGACTTGGGCGCCATTGAGGTGGGCGAGCTTAAACGCTCGCCAAGATGTGAAGACGGTGCCACGGCGTGTTGCAACAACGCGGCGGGATGTGGTGCCCCATGTGCCGGATGCAGGTGCCCGAAACTGTGCAGCGCATGATGCAGTGCCACCGGATGACCGCTGAGCGAACTGAGATGATGTTGCAGATGATGATGCAGCACCGCCGGCGGCACTGTGCCATTCGGACTGTGGTGATAATGCGGCGCAGCGATTGTGGAGGTTGATGTCGGTGTGCCGGCGGCAGTGTTGGGTGTGGAGCGGTGTGTTGGTGTCGCCGGTGGCGAGCTGCCATCAATGGAACGCGCCGAGGGACTCTCCCGGCCATTGCTCATGCCGGCGGCGCCCAAAGGACTCGGCTCCGGACTGGACACCACACTTATATCGACTTCAGCCTCGGAGGAAGACATTTTACACGAGTTGGCAAAATTCACAAAAGTTCACACGGAAACTGTCACAATATTATTCGAGAATATATTCACTTGGTTCACTATTTGATTTTTAGAATGTATTTTGCGTTTATTCGGTTTTCACGCAACATTCGACGTGGCCAAAATAAAGTTGCTCAGGTGTCGACCGAGACGTCTGCACCGTTTGATCAACGATTCGCATTTAAATTCAAATGTTTTCTGTTAACAGGCTCAAAGTCCTCGACGACGCATCTGACTGACTGAATGACTGTCTGTCTGTCTTTCTGCCCTTCTGCTTGCCTGCCTGCCTCTCTCTCTTGCTTTCACTTGCTGTCTCACTCACTCACTGCCTGCAGCTCTCACTCTTACACGCTGTGTCTGTGTGTAAGCGATCGTTTAGTAATTTTATTGTTTCAGTCTCTGAATTTTTAACCCCTAACCGTCGTGCATCACAGAGAGCGTATGCGCCGACTGTTTGCCACTGAAACTGAAACTGAAACTGAAATGAACTAAACAGCGAACTGAACTCAGCTCAGCTGAACAACACTGAACTGAGCTGAACTGAACTGAGCTGAGGTGGTTGGTTGCTTGCTTGTTTGGCTGTGAAATTCTTTTGGTCTGTGCACTAAATGGTTTTTCGCACACACTCACACTCACACATACACCCTGAACAGGTATGTGGAGGGTCTAATGCGCTCTCTTTTCCACAAGGGTAGTTGCTCTCTTCTACGCTCTTTTCCACTGCCAATTCCGTTCCATTCATTTGCCGTTGAGTTGTGTTGAGTTCGTTTATTTCGACAATTGTGTTGCAACCGCATCGACAGACACTTTGCCTATGTTCTTTTTGTCGCATAGCCCGTAAATTGTGCCAATAAAAAAATTACACAGTCTGAGCCAAAATATATTCGCACTGAAACACTTGGCAATTGGAACATGCTTAAGTGGATGGGAGGGCGTGCTTAGGGCCTCCATCTTCCCAAATTCAAAATCTCACAGTATGTATTTGTATTTGTGTGTATGCTTGGACCCCTATTGAAATGCCAATATAAAATCAATCAATTGGCACCCACCAAGGGTCAAGTGGTGCTCTGTGTGCAATCCTGTTGCTCCAAACTGTGCAAAACATTTTAATTGATGGCAGCTGAGAGGCTCCTTTTGGGTTGAAGTGAGCTGCAAATGGGAAAAGGATTACAATATTGGGGCTAAGCAATCACAAAATTAAGTTTATTTATAAACTTTAATACAATTCAACATAGAGTCGAACTTACCTAACTCGAATCACCATTATCCAAAGAAAAGGTTCGAGTTATGGATATATTCGACTTGTAAAGTTAATTTTCTTAAGTTTATTAATTTAACTGCCACTCATTTAGCTCGAGTTAGAGAGAAATTCGAGTTATAGAAGTTCGAATTATGGAAGTTCAACTGTACTAAATTTTATTTTATTTTTATCTTTTTAAATTTTATTACCAATATTTATATTGCTTTGATTTATCAGAAAATATGCAAGGGTTAAACGTTTCTCAATGTCTTAAAAAATAAAATAAAAAAGTTAACCGAGATTTAAATCGAAAACTTGAATTTTAAAACATTCCTGCGAAATATATTGAATCACAATAATGATAATTTCTAAAAATAAAAACTTTCTTTTAATTTCAGCTTAATAAATCACACGAATAACATTTGCAATCTTAGTTTGCAATACTTATATAATAACTATTTTTATTTGTATAATTTATTTTAATTATAATATATATTATTAAAGTCTGGAAATTATAATAAAATCAACAGAACCAGAAAATGGCAAAATCTCAGCTCTTTAATCTCAAACACAGATTGAAATCAGAGCACATCGATGTTCCATTCCACAACGTTCCCCATTCATAGGCAACCCCATGCGCACAGAGGCAGCCATTTTTACAAAAGCAAAGGCTGAGCAAACTTTGCAGACAGTAAGAGCGAGAGCTAGAGAGAGAGAGAGAGCGGCAAATTGAAATTTTTTTAAATGCTTTCAACTGAGAAGACCACGAGGCATTCAAAAAGTGTTGCAAGCAATTTGCACAAAACAAAAAAGCGTTATGCGAGGCAATTGCACAGAGAACAAACTGCAAACTCTGAGCGAGAAAAGAGCGAAAGAGGGAGAGAGAGAGAGAGTAAGTGAGAGTGAGAGGCAGCGAGTGAGAGAGTGTAAGTGCAATAACCAATGAGAGTGGGCGTGTCGCAGGCAAACCAATGGGAACACTCCACAGCCACCACTTGACGCTCAGCTGACACCGCCGGCAAATAATCAAAAACATTTGCCACTCTGACGGCGACGGAGACAGCGACGACGGCAACGGCAACGGCGACGGCGACGGCGACACAGAAAAATGCGTAGAAATTCATGCGCAATTACATTTATCCTGTTTAGAAGATTGCTTTGCCAAAGTGCGTCTCAAAGTGCTGGCAGTCACCGCAGACTGCCAACCCCTTCCCCCCTCAGCCGACTCTCACTCCCACTCACATGCATACACATACACATACATGCAAATATATGTAGGTGTGTTACTCTGGTCTCCAAGATTCAGACAACGCTTTTCCACCTGCCGCAGCATTTGCAGCGTTACATATTTTTGTGTAATTTCCCTATGCGTGACTTTTTTGCTTGTTTTTGATTCGTTATTCGTTTCTCGCTTTTTCGTGCTTTAGATTCAGCAGCCCAATCGCTCGTTTCAGAGAGTTTAGAGAGCGTCTGTAACGCTTTTGGTTCAAAAGGTGTTGACACTTGGGCGCTGTCCCACTTTCATTTTAACTGAATGCACAAATGGAAATCGCATTACTTGTGCTTAAGAGGCCTGAGCCAAGTTGGGCAAGGCTTTTGTTCACCTGACGCTTTTGACAATTCTCTTTTGGCCCTCTGAGGGTGTTTGTGTGTGTGTGTTTGTGTGTAAAACAATTTCATTTTGATTTCATTTTGACGATGCGATTTTATTGTAGTTTTCGTTTGCCGAGCTGCCCTTAGTTGCCAGGCATTAATTAGGCAAATTGACATTGGTTAGTCAAAGAGGTGCTAAACCAAATTCAATGCGTCAACAAATGGATTTTCAAGCCCCCCACACACATAAACACACACACACAAATGAAAAGTGATAATGAAAATGTTCTAATCACACAGAAAAACAAAGCAAAAGGTATGACAAACGGTTGCAAATAAAACCCCAAACCCCAAATTCTGTCCCCCCTAAAAATGGCAAACTTAGATACAGCCCGTGTTCCTCTTGCATTTCCCTGCTTCATCTCTTCTTCTGCTCCTGCTGCTGCTCCTGAAGCCCATTAAGCTCAATCCTTGAACGACCGCTGGGCAGTGGGCAAAGCCAAGCCACAAAAATTCCGAAAAAGCAAACGACCAAAGCTCTTTTACTTGGAACATTTAAAAGAAATAACAAACTGTTCAACTGTCGGACAAAACGATTCTACAACAAATTGCACTGCAATAAAAAGAGTGTATGTGTGTGCGAGTGCGAGTGCGAGCGAGATGGCTGACGGCAGATGGGTTAAAGCGAGAAAGCAAACAACAAGCAACGAACGAACGAACGAAGGAAGGAACGAAACCAAATCCAAAAGCAATGCTGACAAGCTTCAAAGCTTTTCTATGTAGTTGAGTGAGTGTGAGTGTATGCGTGTGTTTGAGTGTCTACATGTGTGTGTGTGTGTGTGTGTGTAAGTGTATGTGTGCATGGCAAAAGCAAACAAGAAAAACAGCTCTTAATTGACGTACGAGCAAAGTGGGAGTTGCAATTTTCATTGACTCCACTTTAGTTGGCAGACGGGCGCCTAAAAGTCGACCACGGAGCAGAGAAGAGATACAACAACAACAACGACAACAGTTAGGAGGTTGTTAGGTTGTTTGGCTTGTTATGTGTTGCCATGTTAAGGGGCTTTACATAACTATGCAAAACGCTTTTGATCGGCGAAACTCACAACTCTTTTGCTCCTACTTTGAAAACGAGACTCTACACAGAAAAAAAAACCTTATTCTTATTATTCTTAAAATTCTGGATTTTAGCATGTGTTTCCTAAGTATGAATTCAGGGCAAAGTTGTATAATTAACAAAATATGCTACTTAATTGGCAACAAACTGAGCATTAAAATAGTCAAAAAAGCCTAAAACCTACATATGAATTCACTGAAAAATATTTATAGGACCCCGAAATTCAATATATTTGCAGAGATGGAATTGAAAATTTCTACTCGAGATTTCCGAACTTTTGACACCGTTTGGATTTTATCCCGGACTCTCAACAAACAATATAAATGTAAATTGAAAATTAAAATTAAAAATTTTAAATAACAAAATAAACAAAAGTTAAAATGAAAAACTTAATAAAAAAACTTAGCAAAATAAAAAAAATAATGATTGGCCCAACATTTGTTTTCTGTGTATAATTGCTTGCCATGTTTGCTCGACTTAACTGCAATTAATTTGGCAATTGACGTTGCAGAATACTTACTAGCACACACACACACACACACATATATACACACACACACCCACTGAAACTAAAAACAGTGTTTCGTCGTAAATTCAATAGTATTTTAGTAGAAGTTCGTTAGGTTTTTAGTACGAGTATTTTAGCATGGTCGAGAATCGTACGCTCCATTACGTTATCGGACACATTAGGCAAATGGCAGTGGCTTTTGTTTTGTTATTAACATTTATATAATAGGCGAAAAGCATGCTAAACAATAAACTGCATGGAATGGCGAACTGAATGAATGAATGTTATGGTATGGCATGAATGCTTAAAAGCAGCAAATGGAGTTGTACAGTCAGTCCCTTGGCCATTTCTATTTTGTCTATTTTGGATATTAGTCGGCTAAATTTGTGACGCGCTATTTGGGCTTGGCTTTTGTCTTCATTCAAATGCAAACAATAGCTGGCTAAAATATGTAAGTTGCCTTCACAGATAAAGTGTGTGTGAGGGAGAGGCAAAAGGAGCAAGGTATTCATGGCACACGCAACCCCGTTCAAGCCGCGCCCTCTCTCCTCCTCCACCCGCTCAATGCCCATAAATAACGCTTTAGACTTTGATTTAAATAAATTGTATTACGAACGCTCATATTTTATCATTTCAACAGTTTTTCGTTTGGTTTCGTGGCCTCCATCGCCGTCTTCGTCTCCCTCTCCGATTCGATTCGATTTTGTGTCTTCTCTTCTACGTTTTTCAAATGACATTCTTTTTATATTTTATTTTTTAAGGCCAGGACAACGACATCCTGTCTGATTGAGTGCCATTTTAGACACATAAATTTCGTGGCAAACAAAAGTCGCAAGTCGTAAAAGTGCTAACTGCTTTTTGGCGACAGACGGTAAGTGTTCATCACAGCAGAATGTACATGGCTTTGACCTCATTAACTTGGCTGGATCCCAAAAGATGTCATCGGCTTATTTATGAAATTGTTGTAAATTTCATTTAAGAACATTGACAGACATTTATTGAAATTTTAAAGCTAGGTATACTTTAAAATTAGGGTTTAATTTTTATATAAAAATTTAAAAACAATAATTGTGTTTAATTTTTATCATTTAAATTAATTTTAAAAATTAAAAATAATTTTTTTTTATAAAAATCACCCAATAACTCTTTTTTTTTATTTAAAAAAAAATTATAATCGTTACAGTCCCTGCTTTAAACTATAATTATGTGCTAAATCGTTATTCTAAATAAATAGTTCAACATTTTTTAAGCATAAGTAAAATTTTTATAATGCAAAAATATAGTTCAACAATGATTACTCTTTAAAAACTGCTCGTTGATTTTATTCCTCAACATTGCTGAGGGCGGAGTTTTAATTTCTTCCCCAACTGGAAAAAGGTCCAGTTTCGAAAATTGGTCGGTAAACGTTTGAAATCAAATGGCGATGTGAAATACAATAAATTGGAAATAAACTCTAACAATGGCGAAACCGTTAAGGTTTTAATTTTAAACAATTATTTTATATTAGCCACAAAAGAGCCAACAAAATCGATGGGGAAAAACTGCGAATTGGCGGCCAACCAACAAAGGCACCGCCAACAGTATGAAATTACCAATTTGCAATAAAAAGGTAGCAGAAATTTCATGAGTGGGGGAAGTAGAAGCAGCAGCAGAGACGGAGGAAAAGCAACGGGAACAGGAGTAGAAAAAGGATGAGCAGGCAACCAACGATTGTTGAGCGAACTGTATCCCATTTGTCCAAAAATGTCGAAAAAGATAAACTCGAAAGCAAATGCAAGAACAAACAGAGATAATCTTGTAAATCGAACGGAACGACTCGAACATACCCTATACCATTTAATTACAGAATCTTAAAACGTTAGTTCAAGCAAGAATAGTTTAGTCAAATTAAAAACTAAAATTCTTAAATTTTTTAATTTGTTGACATCTGCTTTTAGATGGCCGAGATCTTCAGGTCAGACATTCCAAGAAAAAACAAACGAAGATAGTTGCAAGATACACACCAACAAATACGTGTATTTCGAAAAATTAAAAGATCTTCTTTAATATTTTATTGTGTGTAATTATTCTCGATTATAATTTAAAGTTGGACTTGAGTCAAGATCTGAGCATCTTAAGTCAATGTCGAGTACTTCTCAATGTCAGAACATTGACAACACTTTTTAAACTAGAAAAAAAATTTCATTTCCCAAGCTAAGAATATGTAAGCTAATATTAACTTAAATATGTATAAATATTTTTCTTTTAATATTACACATACGCAGTGTGGAATTAACATTAATGTTTTGCGTGCACTACAAATATATGTATATATATGGTAGCCCTCCCCTATATGTACTTAACCTATTTATTTGATTTTGCGCTCTTTTGTTTGCCTGCTGATTTAGCAACTGAATGCGCCGTGGCAAGAGGATCACAGGCAGCCCAAACAGGATCCACTTGAAAAACGATCGCGGGATTAATGCGATTAACTTACAGTTGATTTCAGCGAAGGGAGAGCATTGATCAAATGTAATGAAAGTAAAGTAAAAGTTTCAAATTCAAACATAACTGCAAGCGGATCCTTTTTGGCGTATCCCTTTTATGGCATATGAGAGACGTCGGCTCACACAAAAGACAAACCCTGCGAAAATCGTGCTAAAGTCCTTAATGCCGCTAGGATGCGCAGCGACAGAGGCAGAGGCAGCGGCACAAAGACAACAAACAAACAGCCGACAGACAACAAACAGTGGCTAAGACTTAATTATTTTATAAGGCGGCCGGTGAGCAACAACAAAAACAAACAGAAGCAGCAGCAACAACAGCAACAACAGCAACAATAAGAACACAGCGGGCGGTTTGTGGACCGCCCAGTGAGCGCGTTCAGCCGATTTGCGGTTCTACTTTTTACTCTCAATGTGAGTGTGTGTGCTTGTGTGTGTGTGTGTGTGTGTGTGTGAGAGAGTGTATCTAAATTGCCTTTGCTGGCTGAAGGAAATATCAATTTGTCGCCACATCATAAAAGGCAACACAATAAAATTACACACCCCATACCTCCCCCACTACTTCCCCCCCACATAACTGTAAAGACGAGCAAAAGTCGCCCGTCTATATCTTTGTCAAATCCCACATTCAATTTGGCACTGCTTTGTGCGCAAAATCCCCAAAGGAATCAAGCTCTCGCCCGGTTCGCGGTGTCATCCACATTCCGCATTCCCAGCCGCCCACACCCAAAGAAATCCGGGCCAAGAAGCACAATAACAGACAGCAGGACTGGCAGAAAAAAAAAAAGAAAAGATAAAAGAGCAAGAAAAGGACGGAAACAAAGAAAGAAAGACACATCGTAAATGGCAAATGCAATTCGCGTATTTTATGACGCGCCACGTTGATGACGATGGCAATGGCGATGGCGATGGCGTTGCCGCAAAAGTGCTTCAGATCCCACCCAGCCAGGAGCAATGGAGCACGGCCCAATGATGATAGTGGTGAGCTTCGCAATAGCTGAACATAAGCTGAGCGATAATAAGAGACAAGCAAAATAATAAAATAAATAACGAAGAACAATTCAATTATTTTTTTGGGCGAATGCTAAAAGCCACAACACAATCACAGATAGACAGTCGGGCAGACAGTCGGACGGACAGACGACAGTGAGTGCCTGAAGTGCGCGACTCTGGCTAATGATGATGCATTATGGCTGGATATACTCGGTCGGTGCTCCTGGCATCCTGGCTTATTGGCAGCTCACCAGAATCATCTGCGAGTCCGTTGCCCTCCATTGCCCACTCTTCCTTTGCTTTAAAGCTAAAAGTTTTAAATATTAAAAAAACAAGCGGGAAAGGCTACAGTCGAACTCCCGACTTTGGGATACCCGTTACTTATTTAAATAAATGTTCTTTATTGCATGCTTTTAGGCACTTACATTGCTAGAAAACTTAAATCAGCCATTACCACCGATCTTTTTGTCCGATCTAGTTGCGATTTAGATTGATGATTGGTAATAATAGTAGTTAACGTTAATTAGCAAAACAAAACAAAATCCTTATATCTTGAAAACTGTGCGAATGGTGGTTTTTCGCAATTTGCGGAGGCGGAAAGGGGCGTAGCAAAATTTTTAAACAAACTTGTTCTGCGTGGGGTTTATTTGGTGTGTGCCAAATTTGGTTCCTTTAGCTCTTAAGTCGCTGACGGACGGACAGACGGACATGGCTATATCGACTCGGATGTTGATGCTGATCAAGAATATATGTAAGGTGCTTTATTTATCTGGAATATAAATAATTGATGTTGCACGCATGCCTTGTGTCAGTATATCGGCTTCTCGTATTACTCAGGCCTACTCCGTCTTTTCAGCATTACAACGAATACAATATACCCTTTTACCCCTTTTACAACTATATTTTAACGAATGCGATATTCGAATATCAATCGAGTAAATTTATTTTCATGAAAAATCAACAACTCACTGGTGTTTGATTGTAGTTCGATTGCACAATTAAGTTTAGTTGATTGTGACATGAGGAGTTGGTTAAACTTGAAATTTAAAATTTTTTCAGAATATCACCAAAGGGGCCACTTGGCTTAAAAACCGATATTTTTATTCAAGATATTAATCAAATTTGAATGCCGAATAACTTTAGAGGCCAACCATAATCGGCTGCTGCAATTAATAAATAAAAATAAAATAAAATAAAAACGACTATCCGCTTGAGAATCTGTTCAGTTATGCAATTTTGAGATTGATATATTGGTATTATTTGGAGATACATAGACAACGCGAAGCGATTAAATTTTATCGATTGTTACATGCATTTGCATCACCAGTATCTATGTACAGTTAATTCATCTTTATTCTCTAAACAACATTTTCTATTTCTCTACCTTTTAGAAATTAATTTATTTATCTTTTATCCCAAATTGTGTTATGATTTTGCTGAATCTCAGGTAATTTCTCAATACATCAATCTGTCTGTTTGGCCATATTTAAATGGCGGCCATATCATCGTCCCAAATATCTAGCAGATCTAAAATGGAAATGCAAACAGGCACAGCTGGATATTCAGACGGTCTCTTATCAAATTGAAAACATGGCAAATTTTAATTGAGGCCTAGCAACGCAGCCAACAATGCGGCATGCGGCATGTGGCATGAGGCATGAGGCATGAGGCATGCAGAGCCTTGTATGTAAATGCAATTTAATTGTAATCCAATTTGTTGCCAAAGCACAGAGCGAGCAACCGAGCGGCGGCTGAAAAACAGTAGCGATGCCTCTGATACCTACCTGGGATATATCTGGGCATTAGATCGGATTAAGATAGGTGAACATTTCAAGGAGTTGGCCAAGGACTCACTCTTTACCCTTACTATTTGCATGCGAGCCAAAGCCAAAAATTATTATAAACAAGAAAATGAGCAAATTCGGAGTCTGAGTCTGAGACTAAGATTGAGGCTAAGACTGAGTCGCCTGGCGCCGGTCTGAGCCAAGAGATCATGATCACGATCACGATCACGATCACGATCGATAGCCAGGTCCCGGCAATTATGTGCTCAACTCAATGTGGGCTGACGATCGCGATAGACGCGATCCGGCCAAGTGTGCAATTCTGTTGGCCAAACATGAAAATTGTGCACTTAGCCAGGGGTCGTTGTAACAAACGCAAATTGAAATGCATAAAAAAATTAAGCGTATGTATGTGAGAGAGACCTAAGAACGCCCCTCCTAATGCGAGCCGTGAGATCTTTATCAATCAGAGAGGCAGCCTCGTTGTAATCAGGCGTGAAATTTACAGCAAACAACAACGCGAAATCAAAAGTGGTTGAAAGCCCATCATCAAATCACATCAAGTCACGTGCACGCACTCCTAATGTCAAGGATACGGATACGTGAAGAAACAACTGGCCAGGACTCGGGACTTGGGTGAGGGTAAATAACATGAGTAAGTGTGTAGTTTTGTGCCCGGTAAGTATTTATACACTTTATGGTTTCTGACGTGCCGTGATTTGTATGAAACTTGTTAAGCGAACCCCGTTCCTGTTCCCATTCCTTTTCCTATTCCCGTTCCTATTCCCTTTCCCCTACCCTACCCTCCCCTCCCCGCATCTAATGCAAATGCAGCCCGTTCCATTAAAACGAGCCCTGTTAGTTTCAATGCCTCATCATCAGCCCTTACCAAAGGGGATACAGTCTGGTAATAAAGTTGTTCAAGTGTATTTCATAGCCATATGCTTTGGCCTCATCTCAAGCAGAAGCTGGGTTGGGTTGAGTGTGTGTTTGCGTGTGTGTGTGTGCGTGTGCGTGTGTGGCTTTTGTTATCACATAGGATTAGGCATAATGAAGTGTTTTAATGCGTTTAGGCCGCACACACCCAAATACACAAATAGTCAAAGCTAAAATAGTTGCAAAACTTGCACAATGAAAAACCCATAAAGTGAAATGTAATTAAAATCTTAAGATATTAAAATTAAATACAACTTAAAGAGACACTGATAAAATGAGAGCAAATTCAAGTAAAAGTCTGAAAATCATAGAAAATATCCTAAAGAAAGTTTACATTTTACCCATGATTTTTATTTTAGCGCTTAATATATTTATGGTAAAAACTATGATTAAACTGACATTCTGAACGAAATAGAGTCAAAATTAAAAGAAACGTGAGAATAAAAACACTCCAAAAATTTTGAAAATTCTTTAAATGTTGCGGTAAGACCTCGTTATGATAGTTGGAAATTCTTAAACAAATGCATATAACAAAGAGTATGAACTAAATAATCCAAATATCATTATTCTGAGTAAACTACGAGGTAAAATTGTGATTTAATTGACATTCCATACAGAAATGGGCTAAGTTTTTGAAAGTTAAGATACTTAAATAATTTCGAGAAAAAGAAATTGATGTAAGTAAAGACGGCAAACAATAAAGGAGGCAAAGTATCAATTAGATAAGGTGAGATATACAGAAAACAAGACTTTCTCTTTACGCTCTCTTTTTTCTTTCGTCTCAGATAAATATGAAAACGGTTAGGAGACTCCTGAAGGGAGATTTTACAATTTACAATTTATAGTAAAGTTGTTGCTGGAACTTAACTTCCTAGAGTGTCCACAATCACAGTCACAACTTCTTCGCCAATCTTCTCTATTCCAATCCTCTCACCTCCAGCTGTCTCTCACCTTTTCTGCACATACAGCTTTTGCACCTTATTTGGTTTCCGTGTTGGTTTTTAGTGAGTATTTTTGGGCACATTTGGCGGATTGTGGGCGTGGACATGGCAGGACTGAAGGTAAACGTGAATGTGGAATGGAAAACCATTAAAGAAATTACATGATGCTCTGCCTCCTGCCTCCTGTTGCCTGTTGCCTGTCGAGAGAGTGTCGAGTGCGACGGGGGAACGGGGGAGTGGGGAACTGAATGCAATCGCATTGATGTTAAATAAAAAAGCGACGACTATGGCGCTTAACTGTCGAGCTGGTCGAATCGGGGGGCGTGGCACGAACACTGCTGGTGGTGGCAATGACGATGTCGTTGTCGTTGTCGTTGTTGTCGATGACGCTGTTTTGTGGGCAACAAACATCAAAGTGATTGAATTGTTGCGATTGCTTTCAGCCGGCAAAAGTGTGCAGTGTGTCTGAAAGCAATTTGAATTCAAATTAAATTAAAATTGTCAGCATACAACTTGGGCTAAATATGCTTAAGTCAAGCATTGTGTTCTCTGTTCTCTTTCTGCTTTTTGAGTTTGAATTTGGCAACAATTTGCAATGGCAATAAATATAAATTATGAACAAAGCACAAGCAAATATTAAACAAATGTCGGTCTACATATAAACCACACTTTCCATACACCAACCACCATCGCTCCATGGCATTTGTTTACCCACGATATCCATTAAAATTTAAATCACAGCAATTATTATTAATGGTCGAAAGCGCTTCTTTTTAAATGTACGCAAATTGTTGTGCAAATTGTGCAATGGCCACCGCACCACAACAACAACGACAACAACAACAACAATAACAATAACAAAAGCTACTCGAATTCAACAACCAACAACAAGGCAACAAAGCAGCAAGCAACAAAAATCAATGGCAATAATTTTCACGCCATTTTAATGTTCGACAACAACAAAAGGGAATTGGCGCAGTCAATAGATATAAATGTATACACTCTCGCTGAGACATAGATACATTATTTAACTGCAATCGTACTCTCCCATTTATAGCATGATATGTTATGTTATTTATCTGAAATCATGTTTGTATGTGAATAATGTGAAAATTTATTCTTTATATGAATATTTGGGATCGCTCAGATCTACTTTTTAATATAATCGCTCTAAAAAGTTAAATTTGATAATTTTGAAAAGATAAATCAATTTTGAAAAATATTTTCTAAATAAATCTGATATCACCTTTACAGAAAAGTTCTTTCCAAATAATATTATTTCTTGCCTGATTTTTATACCCGTTACTTAAAAAGTAAGTAAAAGGGGATATTGTGTTCGTTGCAATTTAGGGAGAAGGAAGCATCTCCGACCCTATAATGTATATATATTCTTGATCAGCATCAACAGCCGAGTCTATATAGCCATGTCCGTCTGTCCGTCTTTCCGTTTGTCCGTCCGTGTGAGCGCGTAGATCTCAGAGACTATAAGAACCAGAGCAACCAAATTTGGCACACAGATTTCTATAAACCCCACGCAGGTCAAGATTGTTTCAAAATTTTGCCACGCCCCTTTCTGCCTCCGTAAATCGCGAACTTCCGTTAACTACTAATATTACCTATCATCCTTTTAAATCGTAACAAGATCGGACTAATAGAAAGGTGGTAATGGCTGATTAAAGTTTTTAAGTTTTCTCTAAAATATTTTAAATTTATTTAAATAAGTAACGGGTATCCTGTAGTGGGGAGCTCGACTAAAGCCTTTCCCACTTGTTTTTTATTTCTTGCCTGATTTTTTATTCTCTTCTCGTTATTCTTTCTTCGAAAAAATGGCTGTAAACTATTAAATTTATTGAAAATTAATTCGAATCCAAATCGACTCTAATCTCTGTACTCAAATAAAACTTCTATTAAGTCAAATAAATAGAAAAAGCGATTAACAAAGCTTATCTCTAAAAGTATTGAAATACAAAATATATGTCAACTTTTGCTAGTTAGTGCATTGACTTATTTTATGCCCTAATTTGGCATTTACAGTTATTGGCGAATACACACACACATGCACACTAACACCTACACACATGCATTTGCATACAGAAAATCATAAACAAATTATCAAGAGGCAATAATTGCAATGTAGGCTTAATAGCATTTTGCAATCAAATAAATTGCAGATAAAATGATAATTTATCGGGTAAACGGCAGGCAGACAGAACGGACGGACAGACAGACGGACAGAGCATTTGGCAAAGGGAGATTCACACGCCAAAGGCGGGAGGGAATCGGAGATGGAAAGTTCTGAATAATGGCAGGACGACAAAGGATGGCAAGACACCTTTTAATTAACCAACCAGCAAGCAACGGGCTCGAGTTACAGCACAAAGTGTTAAAAGAACAGCCAACCAAAGACAAAGATACAGACACGGATACAGATACAGATGCAGATACAAATGGAGAAACATTTACTCGCACTCGCACTCAGTCCGCGATCTGATATGAATCACATTAGCCAGATTTGCAAGGGGATTACGCGTTGCGGCAGAAGAAGAAAAATAAGAAGAAGAAGAAGAAGAAGCCTCTCACCTCAGCCCATAAGCCTCGAATGCATTGTGACAATTGTCACAAATCAAGAGCACGCGGAGCTAAAGATCTGTGCCAATCTCGACCAATCTGGGCCAATCTGGGCACTCGAGTGCGTCAACAAAAGGTAAGCAGATTTGTGCTAATATGACGGCATCTGTTTGACAATGAAACCCAGATCCTGAGACAGTTCGGCACCTGAGTGCGAGTTCGAGTCCGAGTCCGAGGAGTGCGTGTGAAACGACGGCAACGCCTCAATAGAATCTTCCCGAGTGCTGTCCACGCGATCCTTATTCGCAAGATAAACAAAGTATTAAGTACATATATGGGAACGGGAACTTCAAGTGCTATTTGCTTAAATTATGTAAATCTGCGCAAATCCAGCGGGCGGGTCAAGAGGATTGTCAACGATAGGCAGGAGCAGAAATGGACGGTTGCTCGGCGTGCGCCGATAATCGAACTCCACAGACAATGCGACGGGCTGCTTAATTGGTAAACGTAGCCCAACAGTCTCTCTACTCTACTCTCTAGCTCCGGCTTAGCAACCAGAATTAGGATGCGATGCGTTTGCCTGCGTTTCCTGGAAAGCGGTAATAACAACTGAAAAACCTCAAAATGCCAAAATATTGCATACAATTATTTAACATTCTCTCTTTCTCCCTCTCTCCACAAAAAAGCTGTAACAATCTAAATGGGAGACAACCGAATAGATGAGCACTTGGAGCGCGTAATTTGCTTCAAATTACTGTGTAAAATGTAACTATTACCCACCAGACAACAGTCGAGCGAGCCCGACTGTGAGAGATCCTGTTGTTCTTATAAAAGTGATATAGTAAAAATGAAATACATAATATATTTTTTGTTATAAAAACAAATTTTGGTAAAAAAAATCTCAAAATGTTAATGACGTATTCAAACTCGTATTACGTTACGTTATAAACCATAAGATATGTAAGTTGTAGTATCAGTGCTCTCTTCTTTTTCCTTTGATCTGATAATGTGCGCAATTTGTTCCTGAAATGTTTAATCTTGAAAATTTATAGTCTAAACAAGAGTGTCAGGGCAGATCCGGACACAAAATCGTAAAAGGGGATATTGTATTCGTTGCAATGTATGTAACAGTATAAAGTATATATATAAAGTATATACTTATATCCTTGATCAGCATCAACAGCCGAGTCGATATAGCCATGTCCGTCCGTCCGTCTGTCCGTCCGTGTGAGCGCCTGGATCTCAGAGACTATAAGAGCTAGAGCAACCAAATTTGGCACACAGATTTCTATAAACCCCTCGCAGGTCAAGTTTGTTTCAAAATTTCACTACGCCCCTTTCCGCCTCCGTAAATCGCGAAAAGCCACCACACGCACAGTTTTCAAGATATTAGGATTTTTTTTACGAATTACCGTTAGCTACTGTTATTACCTATCATCCTACTAAATCGTAATAAGATCGGACAAATAGAAAGGTACTAATGGCTGATTAAAGCTTTTAAACAATTTAATATTTTAAAATTAATAAAGTAAAGTAAGTAACGGGTATCCTATAGTCGGGAGCTCGACTATAGCCTTTTCCACTTGTTTTTTTAATCGAAATCTAAAATTCGAAATATACTTATATGTTTTATGGGATAGAGGATGCCTTCTTCTGCCCGTTTAACGAATTTCACGTTTGACAAACTTAATGTACCCCTTTCACTTTCTAAATACAGGGTGTAAAAACCATGGAAATGAGCGGGAAGGGAAAACCCACTGAAGCTGTTTGGGGGCATCCAGGAGGAGAAAGGGTCAGACGCATGGGAATTGTGTCTAATTGTGGAAAAAAGAAATGTGTGTGATGGAGCCTGGTGAGCAGGACATGAAACTCGACACGAAATGATGTCTGGGGCTGCCAATGATCATGTTGGCTGACAAGCCGAAAGAGCCACAATCCCTGCTCCATTGGCGTTGAAGTGTGTAGATGTTTTGCCAACATTATCCTAAATATGTAAATGCAAAAGAAACATTTTGTTGCTGGTCCATTGTCCACTGCCATTGAGCGTAGAGAGAGAAAGCGGCAAAAGTATCAAGATCAGGCTGGCATTGTCCACCAGGCCAACAGTCGCCACCGTCACCGACACCACCACAAAGCAAAGGCAAGCAAACTTCTCCATTATTTTACGCATTGTGATTTGCTTTGTTGTGTTGAGTTTGAGCTGAACTCGTGTGTGTGTGTGTGTTTGTTGAGCCTCTGAGCCGCTTTTGGGCATTACTAGATTAAGAAAGAAAACAATACATCAATGCGAATGTACATACATATATAGTACATGTGTGTATTTTTGTGAATTCCAACGTTTTATAGCTCATTACCATTGTAAGATGTGCCGAGTGCGTGATAAATATTTTGCTACACTTTTCATTATCTTTTGCCCAAAAATGGAAATCTGTTTACATCCATACTCACATACGAAACAGTTATCTGTTTCTTGATCTCTTGTTTTTGAAACGCGCGGCATACACTTTGAACTTGATACAAGCAAATGCATTGCTCATTTATGCACATATATATATATATTTATTATTTATTTGCGTACGTAAGTAGTAGAATCCTTTAACTCATAGTTAAATTCAATTGTAATTTGAACTTGGCGCTCACAGCTAATCGCAGCAGTGCGGCGAATTGGAATTCGACATTGCGATAGTCGATGAAAGCACTTGCTCGCTTTACCGTTTCGAGCTGCCAACCTGCGAAGAGAAACTTGCTGTGTCCCCATTCGATACATTTGTACCAGAACTGGTACATTTCTTATTGGATGTGCATTATATCAGTTATTTTATTCAATTTATAACTATAGCTGATCTTATTGAAATAATTAAAATTTCCAATTTGTTCAGATTTAATGCAAAGTAACAATATTGATTAATCATTTGTGTTTATAAACTGTGGTACAAAATATTTTTTCATGAAATGGCAACCATGCTTGTCATTTGTTTTGTTTTTGTATTGTCGTTTTGTAGTTTGTTTTAGCCGGCTCTCGTTGTCATTATCGTTCGTCTGGGGTTAACGACTGTTAAACGGTTATCTTTTTTTATAAAACTTAAAATACCAATAAACAATATAAACTAAATCATGTCTTTCCTTGGACGTGCTCTACTTCGCAACGTAAGTGCATCCTCCGCTCGCAGCTCTGGCTGCACCCCAAATGCAACAAAATAAAACATTCCATTGTGATTACGTAATGTGAAAAATATGCAAATTGTGCATTTCAGGTATCGTTGCTGAACAAAAACATTGCTGGTCAACACAAGCAGGCAGCGCGCCTGCTGCATAATAGTAAGTGCATTAATATGCGAAATACATTGTGCAATTATTGATTATGTATTTCTGTCCGCCTGTCTGTCTGCAGCTGCTCCCCTGTGCACGGTGCGTGTGCAACAGCCGGCGCCAGATTTCAAAGGTTTGGCGGTGGTCGGCAATGATTTTCAGGAGATCAAGCTTGAAGACTACAGAGGCAAATATCTAGTGCTGTTTTTCTACCCTTTGGACTTGTAAGCGATTGAGCTTTGCTTTAGCAATCATCGACTAATCTTTATTCTATTATTATTGCAGCACATTTGTGTGTCCAACAGAAATTGTTGCATTTAGTGAACGCATTAAGGAGTTCCAGGACATCAATGCCGAGGTCGTGGGCGTCTCAGTCGATTCGCATTTTAGCCATTTGACCTGGTGCAATGTGGATCGCAAGAATGGTGGAGTCGGCAAACTAAAATATCCCCTACTTTCGGACTTGACCAAGAAGATATCCGCCGATTATGATGTGTTGCTCGAAAAGGAAGGCATCTCCCTACGCGGCACATTCATCATTGATCCCAAGGGTATCTTGCGTCAATACTCAATCAACGATTTGCCCGTGGGACGTTCCGTTGATGAGGTGTTGCGTTTGATCAAGGCGTTCCAGTTCGTCGAGGAGCACGGTGAGGTGTGCCCAGCCAATTGGAATCCGAAAACAAACCCAGCAACCATTAAGCCCGACGTGGAGGAGTCCAAGCAGTACTTTAGCAAGCACGGCTAAAATCCTACACACATCACACATTCTACATTGGCTACAATAGACACAAATAAAAAACTAAAAAGGGTACAGATATTTTGTCAATCCTTTAATGAAGCATAAAATACAAAGTACATTAGTTAATCCAGGCGTTAAGGTTATAGATGATTAGTAAATCAAAGGTCAAAAACTACGAGTTAAATATGCGTGCATGTACGATCAATTAGATGGCGGCGGCGGTGGTGGTGGTTGTGACAAGCTAATTGTGGGCGGTGGCGGTGCACACGGCGGTGGAGGAGGCGGCGCATAGCCGGTGCCCCAACCAGGATATCCAGTGGCCCAGGGTGGCATTGGCGGTGCACCTGTGCCAGGTGGCGGCGGTATAAGCGGCGCTAATGTACCCGGTATGGGTGGATTCATGGGCTCTGCGGCCGGTGGTGGTGGCTGTGGGGCATTCATCCAAGGCATTAGCGGTGGCGGCATCGGTGGTGGACCCTGGCCAACTGGCGGCGGTGGCACGTAAGTCGACATGCCCATTGAATGATCCATTCCCATGCCAGGATCCATGCCCATTGGAGGATGTTCATGCGGGGGAGCGCCCCATCCACTGCCCATTTCGCGCTGATGATCCCGTGACGATGAGCCGGGCGGCGACTGTATGGCCTGCATCTGCGAAGGCTTCTTATCAAAGATGCTGTAGCTTGCGCGATGCAACTGGGGCGCAGCAGGAGCTTCCTGCTTGGGAGCAGAAGGCGGCGGGCCCTCTCCCAGCTCCGCCATTAGGCTCATGTACTCCTCATCGATCTTGGCCTGTGAATCCTCCATGGCCATACCTGGTGCACCAGAGCCCGGACGTTTATTACGACAATCTTTGGTCAAATGTCCAGTGCCACCGCACGAAGTGCACACAATGGTATTGGTGATGATCGGCTTATCGGGACACTGCCATGACTTGTGATCCGTAGACCCGCAAGTGCAACGCTGTATGTCATTCTCACGCAACGTGCCATTCAACTGGGCCAACTCACGCAGCTGCATGCGACGCAAATCGTTGTGACCCTCGGGCACCTCGATGCCCTGGCGTATGACATCCTTGATCTTGTCGACAGCCTTGCGCACTGCCTCCGGATTTGGTGCTGTGATGAACGCATGCAGCGGCTCATCTTCGCCTGGCAATGGTTGGCCATCTTTGCGCCCAACTTTACCCTCCTTGACCGAGCCTTTACCACGAATAATTATCTTTGCACCAGTGTCTTTCTCCATGGCCTTGAGTGTGTTGCCACGTGGTCCGATCAGCAATCCCACAAAGTTAATATCCGGATGCTGCTCTTGCGGTATCAAAACCTTGTCGCTGACACGAGTCACAGGTGGCCTACAAATTAGATAGCATTCATTATAGTTAATATTTATTTTCATAATAAAAGTTTAAGAGCAGACTTTGCTCTTTTCCAACTTACTTGTAATCAGCTGGGGGCTTGAACTCGGGATTGACGGCCTGCATCTTGACAATCAACTGGTGACGCTGCTCTTCCAAGCGCTTGCGATAGCGAAACTCTCGTGTGTTCAGACGCTTGCCATCAGAACTGTAAATGGGCTCCGGAGAAGGCGATCTGTGAATAAGCAAAACAAAAAAGGAAAAATTGTGTCTTTGAAATGGGAATATTTAGAGGAGAAGCTAGTTGTAACATAATCATAATCAAAATTGGCTAGACTTAATGATCTTATAATAAATTTCTAAATTATCGTATATTGTACAATATTATATATCCTGTAATTTGCAAATCATCATTTATTAATCAATTAATCAACATCATCATTAGCAAGAATTGATTAGGAAATTAAATTCGCTGGTGATTTAAGAAAAGAAGAATTTTGATTAATTCGCTTCGATTTGTTGCACACGTTTCTACACATTTTTAATGTATTTGGTTTTGTCAGGCAGGTAGGTCTGTTGTTGCTCTGGAGCACTCTTCTGTAAAAGTTGTAAAGATTTCTGTAATATGTGCATTTAATAGACTGGACGCTCACGGCTTTGAGGAAGAGAAAAAATTGACATTATTATAATGTAAAAATCTGATTAGGTTAAGGATTTGGATTTGCCAGACCCGCTTACAATTCTTGGGAGTCAGTCTAAGCCCGTTGTCTGATACCGCTCAAAAGAATCAAATTATTAATTAGACTGGCATTAGTTGAATTTCAAAATATTTTCAAAAATTATACGGTTAGTTTATAGTTATCCAAATTGCCCCCTTTTACCAACAATTTTGTGCATTGTATGTGTTTATAACCTTTTACCCGTCCTTCACCCAGCAAGTGTTTAAATTAACATAGATACATACATATGAATTTATAAATTAAACATTCACAAGCGTTGCCATCAACAGATCAAATTAGAATTTAGACATTTTTTTAAAGCAATCAAATTAAAAAAAAATAAAATGCAACCAAAGAAATTACATTCTGCTAAACTGACGATGGAACCTCTATGTGAATGCGTATACAATAAAAGTTAAAATTATTTCACTATGATTTCTTATGATCTTTCGCATAACATGCTGCGATTAAACCTGTACAAATATGATTAGCTTCAGAGATTGTGTTGAGCGTTGATCGTTGATCATGCTGCGATCCTAAAACCCATATCCACGTCCGGAATTTGTAGAGTGCTGTTGCTGCCCCGCTTGTGGTTAGGGGAAGATTATGATTGTTGTGTGAGAATAAACAGTTTCAAACCTTTCTTCCGGCGTTTGTGTGATGCCCAAATCGCCAGTGCGCAACTTTCGGCTGATCTCCTCGATTTGAAATTGAACTGCAATTAGAAGGCGTTAGAGAAGAAAAAAGAAAATCGAGCGCAACCTCGATATTAGTAAATGTTAAATGCTATTATCATTGTAGGAGAAAAAGAAAGTTAAATAGTTATGTTGGGTTGATATATCATTAAGTTGTGGCTAGGGGAGACCGAAACGTATTTTTCTCTATGAGCCTGATTGACATTTGTGTTTCCGTTTTACAGACGACAGCGCCGACGCGTGCCTAAACTAACTGAAAATTTGTGAGCATTACAAATAATTAGATTATTGATCGAATAATTGATTTGTTGTTGTTGTTTTGGTTGGTTAAGATTAGTTCATATGTATTTCTCATGGGGCAATAAGATAAGGTTATTTATCTTATTATCTAGCCGTTTGGAACTCGTGTCGTTTGTGTCACACGCCGGAATCGGAATCCCTTCAAAAAGAGAACGAGAGATTATTATAGTTTGCTCAATGCAATTTTGTTGTTGTTTTACGTTTGCTCGCACGTCCGGCCATTTGACTTGGGACTTCAAAATGTTGTGGATAACGGTAACGGTTACTGTGATCTCCCCGTGACTATTTGTGGCTGTGTTTGTTTTGCACATTAGTTGTCATTAGACTTAGAACTAAGCTTAACAGTAACTTAGTTGCATACTAACTACAATTATTAAGCATTTAGTTACGTTACCTAAGTAGGCCTCCTGCTGTGCCGGATCCAGAGTCGAGGGCAAAATTGTGGGCATTCCCGGTATAAATGTCTTATCCTTTTCAGTTCCTCCCCATCGTGACTTCCTCTTGCGCTTACGTTCAGCTGCGCTGTCCACTGCAAAACGAAATGATTCAGAAAATTAACAAAAACTTTCAAAATTCTGCAATGTAATATTTACTTGAGTTTTCCGAGAGTCCATTACTCATTGAATCGTTGCTGTTTTGGCTACTAAATAATGAGGCAAAACTCTTGGTACTCCCCACATTGCTCATGAGCTCTTGTATAGTTTGTGAGAGATCAAAGCGTGAACCAATCTCCTCTCGTATAGTATCCAGTTGTGGCTGTCTCTCGAAGAGGGATGGTATACGCGGCTCCTGTTCATGCAATGTATTGCGACTAGTTGAAGTGTCAAATGGATTCACATATGCACGTTCACGGCTGCTGCGCTCCCGACTGCTACGTTCCCGACTATTGCGATTTGATTCATGGCCACGCTCATTCCGACGACGTTCATAACCACGACTACTTGAGCGACGTCTGCGATTACGATCATAATCGTCACGACTGCCTCCACCGCGTGAACCGCTACGTCTTGAGCGTGAGTCACGATCCCGTTCGCGTCTACGCTCACGATCCCTACTCCTAGAACGTTTTTTGCGCCTGTCATAATCGTCCTGATTGCGCGAACGGCTACGATGCGATCGGGAATCACGATCCCGGTCACGATCTCTGTCCCGCTCACGACTGTCACGTCGACGACTATCGCGATCCTTGCTACCGCGATCACGATCTCTGAAAAGGAAAACAAAATTCTATCAGAAACTACCAAATGCCATGTGATTGAAATAAAACTTACCTGCGTTTTTTCTCTCTTTCCCTATCCTTATCCTTATCCCGGCCACGATCCCTGGACCGTGAGCGCTCTTTGTCGGTACCACGGCTACGATAATCATCGTTGTTGCTGCCCCCGTTGGCTTCCTTTTCCTTACCAGATCCCATGGACACCGGCAGATGTAATAAATCTGGCGGCGTTGCACTCATTGCAGCGTTGTATTACAAGTAATAATATTATTCAAGCAACTCGAAGAAACGCCAGTAGTTTTTGTATAATTAACATAAAATAAAATTGTTAATTTGTGAAACTCTGCGGCAGACTGCTTCACGCATACACATGCACATACACGCAAGCAACTCCAGTCGTAGAGTGAATATGTGTAAAAAGCGCCTAATTGCTTTTTGCAACTCAGATATGCAAATTCGTACAACTTAAACTAAAATGCAGCAATACTTGCTATCCTCAAGTATTTACACTATTTCCATAATTAATATTCACTTTAACAATGATAAATAACCAAAAAGAAGTAGACGTCGATTTTCGGCGAAAATCTTACACATACACACAGGGGTGATATTACGAATCAGAGCTGTAAAATACGAATCGAAGTGTAAATTATATCGATGATAAGTTTGTTATGCAACACTTCGACACAAAT
This sequence comes from Drosophila limbata, assembly GCA_963924055.1. Lineage (NCBI taxonomy): Eukaryota > Metazoa > Arthropoda > Insecta > Diptera > Drosophilidae > Drosophila > Drosophila limbata. The sequence continues at coordinate 29,027,032 of OZ001352.1, read as the reverse complement.
ATATTGTTAGTATATCGATTGACGCAATGAATCACAGGTGAATCAACATTTGGATCGTTTCTGACTTGTAGTTGATTCATAATTCACAACATCTAATTTTAATGAATTTAATAAAATTAAATAATATGCAGTTGAGAATAATATAATAGGAAAAATCGGCCTATATATTTAAACTCTCATCGTGTATACTATCGATATGTTTAATATATCGTAATATTTAGTATCGACTACAACGGCGCACGTGTGTTGCATTTGTTTTTTTTTTTGTTGCGGCACTTCTTATTTTCTTGTTTAATCTTCAATCTTCTTCAACACAATGGGTTTTAAGAATAAAAAGTCCCGTGCCGATACGGTGTCTTCCAAGAAATCAGTACAGAGCACTAATCCTTTCGACACGGCGATCGCCCAAACCGCTAAGCGATTAAATCCATTCGACGTACATGTAAATAAAGAAAAGTTCAAAATCTTGGGTCGGATCTGCAAGCATGATCGAGGCATGCCTGGCGTCTCACGAGCCAAGGCGCTGCAGAAGCGCGCTCAGACAATCGGCAAGCAGTACGCTGTTAAAAACAAGACCAACAAATTTATGGATCATCGCATTGGCAAACATCTGACCGGTGACCAGCTAACGGAGTCTGTGATGAATGCCCGCTATCTGTCTGAGAAACTATCACAGGTGCGGGCCTCCAACAAGGCGGAGAAGTTCAATCTGAATGACGATGAACTGCTCACGCATAGAGGGCAAACGCTCGAGGAGATTGAACAGTACAGAGACGAACGCTCCGATGACGAGGAGCTGGACGACGAGGTGGATGGTGGGTATTTCCAGGAAAAGGAGTCACAAGTTTTACTAAATTTAATTAAATCTTTCAGCTGAGTTCACGTCTACGGCACATTTCGGCGGAGATGGCGAAACGCCACAGGATCGGCAAACAGCCATTGAAGAAATGATTATCGAACAGAAGCGTCGCAAGAATGAAATAGCCAAGGATAAGGATGAAGTGTATGACCTGACTGAGAAGTTGGATGCAAACTACAAAGAGTTATTGCCCCTTGTGGCCAAGGCTACCAAAGATGAACAGCACGAAAAACCACCGCCAGATGCATACGACAAGTTGCTTAAAGAGATGATCTTCGAGCCGCGTGGCAGTGTCACGGACAAGCTGATAAAACCCGAAGAACTAGCCAAACAGGAGGCGGCGCGTTTAGAGAAACTGGAGAACGAAAGATTGCGACGCATGAAAGCCGATGGGGAGGAGCAGGAAACAAATGTACGTCCTACGCATCGATCCGCTGATGACTTGGATGATGGTTACTTTGTGGCTGGCAACGATGACGATGGAGACGATACGCTAGCCTATGATTTAGATGGCAATCTTGGCACGCATCTCAATGAAAAAAAGCAGGCAAAAAAATTAGATCAGGGTGACGGTGATGACAACAATAAGGATGATGATGGAAGTGAAGATGACGATGAAGGTGAAGAAGAAGAAGAGGATAGCGACTCAGAGGTTGATAATCTAAGTGATCTTAAGGAATCGGAAAGCGAATCCGAGCAAGACGAAACACCACAGCCAACTAAAGCTAAGGCCAAGGCTCGAAAGGAGAAGCCATCGACATCAATTGACACCAGCATACCCTTTACCATCAAGATGTCCAAGACTTATGAGGACTTCACCGAGCTTCTTGGGAAGTATACGGCAGCAAAGCAGACGATCGTTGTGGAGCGTATTATCAAGTGCAACGATCCCAAGCTTGAGGGCGTCAATCGTGAGAATGTTGTGAAACTTTTCGCCTTTCTGCTGCAGTACATTAAGGATCTGTTTGAGGATGCGAGCGAGCAGGATATCCTTGCACACTTTCAACTAGTTTCGCAACTAATGCCTCATCTTTATGACCTCATACAGCTGAATCCCGAGCGCATGTCCAACACCCTGCTGGATGTGATCAAAGAGAAGTACGCGGACTATCGTAAAAATCACAAGGTTTATCCTTCGCTGGAAACACTCATCTACTTTAAGCTCGTCTCGAATATGTATTCCACGTCGGACTTTCGTCATCCTGTGGCCACGCCCACATTTATTTTCATGCAGCACATTCTGTCCAGGGCACGAGTTCGCACTCGTCAGGATATTGCCATGGGCTTATTTATAATCACGATTGCCCAGGAATTTGGATCACGTTCCAAGCGTTTTTTGCCAGCCGTCTTCAATTTCCTGCAGGGCATTGTTCACATGGCGATACCTAAGCGGGAAGCGGATCAACTAGAGATTGTGCCGCCTTTTGAACGAGATGGACTCTTTAGCAAATTGCTGGCCATTCCGGCCACGAAAGAGAGCAAGTCCTTGGGACCACAACAAATGCAGGCATCGGATCTGGTGACGCTCACACTAACGTTGGACTTCAAAGTACGGGCATTGGATACGGCATTGCGTCTAATCAAGCAAATCCTGGAGGAGCTGGTGAGCGAGCATACGGGCGCATGCTTCGTGGCCACGCCATTTGTGGCATTGCTGGACCGTCTGCCCTTAGAGCCATATCCCGAGCATGTGCGTCAACACCATGACGAGGCCAAAACCGTGGTGCAACAGGTGGCGGCACAGAAAATGAAGCCACTGGCGCCTCCAGATCGAAAGCCAAAGGCATTGCGTCTGCTGGAGCCGCGCTTTGAAGTTGTCTACGATGACAAGCGACGTCCCAAGTTGTCCAAGCAGAAGGAGGAGCGCGTCAAGCTGCTGGCCAAGATCAAGCGTGAAAAGAAGGGCGCGATTCGAGAAATCCGCCGAGATACGGCCTTTGTGCAGGATCTCAAGCTTAAACAGCAGCTGCTAAGGTATTTTAACTCAGAGTCTGCCCATGAAGTCCTTTATTTATTCATGTTTTCTCCATTGCAGCGATAAGGAGCGTAACGAGAAGGTCAAGCGCATCTACCAGGAGGCGTCCATGCAGCAAGGCGAGCTCAACGAATTGGCGCGCGCCAAGAAGCGCAAAAAGTTCTGAATGTGCTCCGAAACTAATGTTGATAATTATTATTATTATTATAAAAGATAACTATATACATATACATTGTCTGTCTAAGTCTCGCTTGATATCTGGCGACAGCGCTGCGTTGCCGCCTCCACCGCGCCCGCCACCGCAGCACGAAAACCTGAAAAGTTCAAAGTCGGATTAATTTATTGATAATCAAGACGACGTCATTCACTCACCTGATAGCTCGAGATGCCTTAAGGCCGCTGCGGTTGAGCCCGCTGGACTGGTAACATTGTCTTTCAATTGACCGGGATGTGTGTTGCATTCCCTCACCATGTGCCCGGAGCCCATCACCGTCTGTGCCGCCAACCTATAGGCCATATCTCTGGGCATTCCCATGCGCACAGCGCCATCAGCGAGCGCCTCGATCATCACGAATACATAGGCGGGTCCGCTGCCACTCAGTGCCGTGACAATGTCCAGCTGGGATTCGTCGCAGGCCTCGCAGGTGCCAACAGCCTCGAGCAGGCGTTGGGTTATCTGAGCATCTGCATCACTCGCCCTGCTGCCACGTACATAGACCGAGCAGCCGGAGCGTACCAGAGCCGGAGTGTTGGGCATGACGCGTATTACCCGCGACTGGGCGGACAAACTGGACTCCAAGCACTTGAGGGTGATGCCCATGGCCACAGACAGAAACAGTTTGTTGCCACTCAATGGCTTGATCTCCTCCAGCACTTTGGGCACCACCTGCGGCTTCACGGACACAAATACAACATCAGATCTCTCCACAACGGGCGCATTCTCTGTTACAGTTTCGATGCCCAACTCTTGAAAGGATTGCAGTGATACCTTGTCCGCGGGATGGACGCTGGCAATGACGCCACTGGGTTTGGTGAGGCCTGTTGCCCCAAGGGTTTCGTTAGTTAAGTTAGGCGACTAGAAAAATCTGTAAGCAGTTTACCTGCTGCAAAGAAGCCTTTGGCCAAGGCCTTGGCCATGTTGCCCCCGCCCAGGAACCCGATTTTGCCTATGGAACCCATTAAAATTATTTTTTTTTAAGAAGAAACGACTGCACTTGACAATGTCTGAGTAACAACTGTTTTCAACTGCCCCATCGGTAAATAAACCAAATGGGGTTTGATAAGCAATCTGTTCCTTGGTCCGTAATCGTAATCGTAATTCCCCTCCTCACCCTTTCAAACGGTTCAATGTACCAACAACATCAACAACAACAAACTCGTTCTTATCATTACTTTTTATTTTATTTGTTTGCAGTATAGAAGCTTATCAGTGGCAATAGGCGAGCATTGGTCTGAACAGACAGCACAATAACAACATTGTCATTGCATTCCATTGAATGTAAATGTAAGATTCAAATTTCAGCAACTTTATTTGTCTTCGTTTCATTTTTATTACTGCAATTTAATTATTTGTAAATTGACCTTTATTCGTGTATTAAATTAAACTTCTTTCAAGCTAGACTAATGTAATTTTTAATAAAACTGAGAAAAATTTTTTAAAAAAAGAGCCAAAAATTGTTTTTTCAGTTAATGTTTAATGCATTTAATTAAATAAAAAACATTTCGTTCACAAACACTTAAATAGCATCTAATTATAATTTATTTCAAACTATTTTGATTTTTCAAATTTCAATTTCAAATCTCACGCACAAATTGCAAATCAGCTGTAAAAACACTTAAAATTGCGCGCCAAACGAATTCTTAAAATTCCCAGCAAGTTGGCAGCGCTCTAAAAATAACCAAATAAGGGAAATATCGAAAAGCAGCTGAGCGGCTTTATTGCACACTGTTTTCGTTCATTGTACAACCCTATCAACTCAGAACAACGTCGAGAGAAATTTTTATTAACACCAATACAATTTGCAGTTTTACGCACTTAATATCTAACTACACACAATTGTTAAATACTTACGTGGAAGGCTAAGTTAAGCAGCAAAGACAGCGCTTAAGAGTAAATACGAAACGAAGAGCAAAGTCGAATGCAACTAGCATCCATTTACAGTGCTTGTGTTGTTTTCACACATTTTCGTTGGGCAGCTGTGACCTAGCTGTAAATTGCACTTCAGTACGATAGCAACAACAAGGAAACACAATTTTCGAGGTTGGTGTGGGCTAAACAAAAACAACAACTAAAGACAGCAAGTGCGACTGTGACAGCGACTGATAGTTTGACTTTCTCTACACACACATACTCACAAACAAAACAATTAGTAAACAATATTAATGCAAAGCACACTGACCCGTAATTGTATGATTTTAATTGGCGTGAACTTCACCGACAGGAGACTTTTCGACTTATCCGCCCACCCGTAATGCAATTTTGGCCACGTGTGTGTTTTATATGTACTTGACAGACTTGACTTGTTATCAGTACAACAACACACTGTTATAGCACAGTGTGCGTATGTGATAAAATTCAGTATTGTTTTTAACCAATTTGTTGCATCAGATTTCTTTCAAGCAGCAGCAAACGGCAGTCGAAAATTATTTAGCGAAAAATGTCATCGTCAACGGCGTCCGGATCCGGCGCCCGCAAACAGCCCACGGCGGTATCGCGCATGAAACAGGACTATATGCGACTGAAGCGTGATCCTTTGCCGTATATTACCGCCGAGCCGCTGCCAAATAATATTCTGGAGTGGCACTATTGTGTCAAAGGCCCTGAGGATTCACCTTACTATGGCGGCTATTATCACGGAACATTGTTGTTTCCCCGCGAGTTCCCCTTCAAGCCACCATCGATATACATGCTGACGCCCAACGGACGCTTCAAGATCAACACACGACTGTGTTTGAGCATTTCAGGTAATTAATCCTTCTATTACAGTTACTCTTATATGCTGATTGTATTTGTCTCTTGCAGATTTTCATCCAGATACGTGGAATCCGACTTGGTGCGTGGGCACGATACTAACTGGACTGCTGAGTTTTATGGTAATGTTTCTGTCTTAAATTGAACTTCCATCAATTAACTATATATTTTGTTTTAATAGCTTGAGAGTACACCCACGCTGGGCTCCATCGAGTCTTCGAATTACGACAAGCAAATGCTTGCTCAGAAATCGCTTGCATTTAATTTGCGAAATACGAACTTCTGTGAGCTCTTTCCGGACATCGTTAGTGAAATCAAGCAGCGTTTGCAGGGCACCAAGGCTGAGCCTGCAGCTTCCAAGTCGAGTTCCGGTTCTGGTAAAAGTACTAATAACCAGGCTAACGGCAGCGTCATTGCCACCAACGACAGTCATAGTAAAAATGCCAGCGGTGCCAACGAGCAAGCGGAAGTGCCAACGGATGCCTGTGCCACCGATGGTGGATTAGTGGTAGGTGCTGCTGCCGCCGGAGTTGATCTTGGCAGCGGTGGTGGTGGTCCCGCTGCCTTAAAGAATGTCGCAAGGAATTCCTATTTAAATTGGCAGTCGATCTATTCGAACCTGGTGATTGTAATCTGTTTTGCAATATTTGCACTCATTGTTAATTACGTGATCAAGAACCTGAATCAGGAATAGAATTTAATTGTAAGCAATCAGTACTACATAGCCTCTATATTTATATATGAATATGAAATGATGTATATGCGTATGTATATTTAAAATAGTTTATTTAAACTTAGTCTTTCCGCTCTGCTCGCAGTTGTCATACTCCTTCATATATAAGCATACGAGTAAATCTTTCCGGTCATCCTTTTAAAAAAGAGCTCAAAACAATTGTGCACAGCTTGAAAAGTATTTGCCGACACTGCTTATCCCCGAACGTTGTTCCCGATTCCGATCCCGACCTCGATCGAAGTTAGTCTGAAAATATTGGCAATAACGGAAGCAAATTTTTAAATTTCAAACTACTCGATAAAAAAATTGTTTTGTTATGTATTCGTAAATATTATAAACTAGCATAGTTATACCGAAGATAAAAAGATATTGAAAACAATCTGAATATGTTTGTAAATTAATAAAAAGATCAACCTATATATGCATCTAATGAAAATAAACAAATATTTAAGCTTTAGGTTGAAAATCGAAACAAACGCATTTTATCCACTCCAAGCTGCTTATAATATTAAGTTAAACATTAATATTGGACCACTGTGCAATCGCCTGCTTTAATTTTGCTAAGTTTTATTAAAATGTAAAAATCCGTCAGTCAAATTTGAAAAAAGAGCTTGGCAGAACTCTTCTACGATACTTATATTCGAAGTATAAGACCCATATAGTCTTATATTGGCACAATGTGACAAATGCGTATTTTACATTCCAACCATTTTCACAATCGACGTAAGTAAATATAACAAAAATTAGTGTAAAATTTTCAAAATTAAGCAAATTGTAAAAAAAAAATTCTTTTTTAAAAAGTATCGAAATTGAGTTTTTTCTGTGGCGATGACTGCCGCCACCGTGTTTTGGGAGCCAAGGCTGCCACCTTGTTGTGCCAAAGCTGCCACATAGTTTGACAATATCGAATATCTTCTCTCTCGCTTTCACTTGTTGACTCTCTCTCTCTCATAAAATATCGATAGAAAATTGGTCCCATGTCATTTCTCTAATGAAAATAATTATTTTCAAAAAATTAATTTAAAACGTTAATTACAAAATTAAAAAAAAGCCAACAAAATTGAAAATTTTATAAAATAATGAAGCTTATTTTAAAATTGGTTTCGGGCACATAATCCTTCCCGTGGAGCAGAAATTGAAGAATTAGTAACAAATTCTAAAAAAAAATTTAAAAAAAAAATATAACAAAATTCCTGTGAAGGTTTCAAAGTTATAGCTTCAATATTTATTAAAAAAATAACAATGTTGTTAAGTCCTTTTCTGAAAAGAGTGAAATACGGTCAAGTTAATACCATTGCCAAGGCTGCCACCTTTTTTTTCCCAATGCAATCAGCTGATTAAAAAATTATAGGTGTGTGTTTTGTGTTGTTGTTGTCCCGATGCTGAGCAAACGCTGACGAACACATAAAATTTTTTGAACACATCTTGTTTACGTGTGTGTGTTGCGTTTTAATTTTACTTTTATTTATTTGAATTAAATTTAAACATAAAAAGCCTGGCAGACATGACAAATCTACAGCGTTGGATATTCTTTGCAACGCTATTCGCTGTGCCTTATTTAGCCCTTGTGCTGGGCCCAGTGCAAACGCCGCTAACAACAAAATATTTGCTACATATTCAACTGCTTCCGCTGCTGCTACTAACTATATTTGGTGTAAGTAACTTGATAGTGTCAAATCAACTAATTAGTAGAGTTAACGATGGTCTCTATTGTGCACTTTACAGGTTTATTCCGTTTTCACCGTGCTCTATCGCACCTTCACTTTCAACGATTGTCCGGAGGCTGCCAAGGAATTGCAGGCGGAGATTTTGGAGGCACGCAAGGATTTAATAGCCAAGGGCTTTAAGTTTCGAGACTGAAGGCGTTGGATGTGCTCCCAATTCGACACAACATGTACAGAAGAAAATCATACATTTATGCTAATTTGTAATTCCATTAAACATAACAAAAATGTGTTATGCGAAACATACGAAGAAAGGCTTCTCCTGGGATTTGAAGGTGTTGCAAACATTGTGTATAAGTTGATTAAAAGCCGGCAATTCCCTGGCTAAGAAATTTTTTAGAACATTTCGACAATCAAGCGCAACGAAATTCATTGTGTTTTGGTTGCCCTCGAGAGCGAATTGAGAGAATATGGCTTTCTTAGAGTCATGCTATATTAGCATAACGCGCTCTTCACAAGTTTGTATGCTTGTGGGCTTAAAAACGATCTGTACATTGGAATATGCATGTGAGCGGACGCTCTTTAATTGTGCGCTTAGACTGGAAGCGCTTAGAGAGAGGCTGCTGGGAATAAGCATATGTATGTATGCATGAGTGCTCAAGACCAAGCTCAATCTGAATTACGTATGCATGGGGGAGCGTCCGCTCTTTGATTGGGCGCTCAGACTGGAAAGCGGCTGGTGCGGTTGCCGCTGTCCAAACTCAGAGAGACGATTGTGAACAAACAGTTTACGCTAAGTCGTCAGTACGTTCACAACAGCTTGCGCTTGATTCGTCGTCCTATCCGTGTCAACACATTATAAAAGTCGAAGACAAAAAGCTAAAGCATGAGTCACAAATATGTCTTATTGGTTTGCCTGGCTGCCACAGTCTGCAGCGCTGCTAAGGTTAGTACGATTTATATAATCACAGCAAGGACTTGACTAAAATCAATTTAAAAAGCAAAGAGGGGAGGTGACCAAAATTGGCGACTAGGTAACGTCAAGCCGTAAATCACGCAATTTGCTTAGCACAACACTGTACAAAGTAGGCTAATAAAAAAGTAGTACATGCTGCCCTTTTAAAAGTAGCAACAAGTGGCGCGCCCTACAAAAAGGGTTGAATGAACTGATGTTGGAAAACGGCCGCAGCTGGAAAATATTAAACACACATAAGTATGCATGTGTGTGTGTGTGAATGCATATTAATAATTAATTTTGTAAATTCAGTTTTCTTTGCTGTCCGTTGCGACCAAACGACATCTCAGTTGATATTTTTGTTTTGAGACCAAGAACCGGTTTTTCATGCCGACAAGTTTCCATTTCATTGTATGTATTTGGTTGAATGTGTGTAATTGTGATGCATGCGTGAACCGGCTATTGGAAACCTCTTTCCAGCTCAACCTGTTGTTGTTGTTTGCTTGTGCTGCCGCTTGCTCAACTCATCAGAATGGAATATTTTCGGTCTTTCCATTGAAGTTGATGTGTGTTGTATGCAAGTCACAAATATTATCGCTGTTCCGTTTGTGCGAGCTTTGAATGCAAAGAAACTGACAATAAGCCAATATAAACCTTGTAGAAAAAATAAACAAAGTGAAGCAAATATATATACTCTCATATTGTACATACATACATACATACATATGTATGTTTGTAAACAGTTTGTGGATTACGTTGGCAACTTTAAACTGAATAGTTATTTGGCTAGTCACGAATATTATTATAATAATTATATAATCAAACTGTTCCCAATACAACAATTGTCTAGTAAATCCATTTTTATCGCACCATTCCTGATGCTTTCGTCACTAGCGCTTACTGTCGTCCAACGTGATTTCAATCAGAAAATTATTCAAAATTACCATTTTTATAGCAGACCCAAAATTACATAGCTTTAGTCAAGGTTATCTTGCTAAGTCACATGGAAATTATTATTGTTAGGGTATTAAATGTTCAGTACTCCAAAGAATTATTTTTTCTGTTTTTTAATTACTTTGCTGGGAATTTCATTCTTTAAAGATAAAGAACCACATGTGATATACCAATATGGCAATAAATTAAAGTATGCATAAGCTTAGCAGGAGATATTGAATATGTGTATGTACATATTGTATGTATGTATGTATATATATGTACATATACATTGTCTACATATACAGGGGCGTAGCCACTTATAGCCAAAAGGGTTAAATGATGTTTGGAGACTGGGAATTATTGATGTAAATCTAAACAGTGAATCCAGTTTAATTTCAAAATCGTAAAATTAGTCGAGTTGTCGATATATTTCTAAATATTAACGATACATAGAGTTTTACCCAATAAAATTATCCAATTTTAACCCAATAAAAAAAAACGTATTTAAAAAAAAAAACAAAATACTAGCATAAGCTTCAAATTTAAACTTTCATAACTTTTCCAAAAAAAAAAACCAGATTTTAAAACGGAATGTCATTTTGATCGTCGCCTGTGGTTTTAAATTGAATTCATTTGCCTCAAATTTTTGATTTTAAAGTAACTTAGCTTTTACTCCCATTACATTTTTTTTTAAATTCAATATATTCTGTCCCCTCAAACCTAAGTTGTATCCCGGCTACGCCCCTGGACAGTGTGTCAAAGCGTTTAAGCACAACAAATAAAATAAAAAACTTAATTTTTTCTTTAGCATTTGCTATGTCACCACAACATTTTAACTCCCAGCCATGTCCCTATTTTCTAATTGATAATTGTCTTCATTGTAAAATTGTAATTAATAAACAAAAAATTAAGATATTAGTTGAGTATGGATATTTGCGTAGAGTTCGACAATATCATAAAAAAATTGATCAAAATTCAAATCAACACACTTGGAATATTTCTCGTATTTATTATACCTTGAGGGTATATTAAGTTTGTTCAAAAGTATGTAACAGGGAGAATGAAGCATCTCCGACCCCATAAAGTATATATATTCTTGATCAGCATCAACAGCCGAGTCGATATAGCCATGTCCGCCTGTCCGTCTGTCTGTCGGTCCGTGTAAACGAAAGGATCTCAGAGATGGTAAGAGCTAGGACCACCAAATTTGGAATGAAGACTACCTATAATGTCAGGCAGAACAAGTTTATGTTAAAATTTTGCCACGCCCACTGTGGTGGGCGTAATTCATCAAAAACTTTCATCACCTTTAAACTAGGGTTTTAAGTTAAAACTTTAAATTTTTTTTACACCAACGGGTGTAGGATCATGTCCTGAGACTAATTACCAACTTTCAACATGATTGGGCCATAAATAGTGAAGATAATAAGCTTTAAAGATTGGCAGCTTCATATGTATATAAATAGAATTATTCTTCATTTAATTGATTTTACATTTACTCTGCCAGAATGGACATCGAGAATGTTAACCGAATTTGCCAGCATCAGTCTAAGAGGCGGAGTGGTCGAAGTGATAGGTGCTAGGCACGCGAAACGGGAGATCGCGGTTCGAACCCCGGTCTGGTCGATGCGAATGATTTTTAATTATTTAATATTTTTCGTTTATTTGAATTGTCAGTTTAATGGTAGAGACACGCGAGGGGCGTGGGTTCAATTCCTGAATAGGTCAACGAATTTTTTTCGTTTTTAAAAATATTTTTACTTTTAATAAATTTTTAAAATTTAAAGATAATGTATAAATTGCCGTAGCCTAGGCTCAGGGTATATTACTGTCGAGTGCACTCGACTGATCCACTTGTTTTTTATATATATACGCATAAATGTACATACATGTGTATGTACGTATGTAGATTGTATGAGTAATAAGTTTTCATTTTATTGCTTAAATATTCTGAGCTTCAATTGACAGAGTCATCAAGAATTAAATTTCAAGACATTTTTCTGTTGAAAAGGCTTAAACTTGATTTTTAGTTCAATTGAACTCTGCTTTGAGTTGAATATTGTTTATACTTGTATGAATAGTTAAACGTTTTGTGGAACAATAGCATTTCAATTACAATACGAAGCCTACTGAGAATGTTTGCTAACAGATTTACATTTTGGTTGGGTTAATTCATGCGAAACTGTTTTGCATGTTCAGTAAAAATGCAAATTGGCTGACACAAAATGGCAACACACTCACACAGACACTCAGACACACTTTAAAGGCAGAGAGTTTTCTACTTTTCCCTTTCATTTCCATGCGACATGCACTTGCATACTCGTAGATATGTATAGTATGTATGTACTTGAGTGAAAGATACTGACCCGTTTTGTTTTGGCTTGAACCAGGTGCCCGTTGCCGTTTACTACGAGTCTCTGTGCCCGGACAGCGCCAAGTTTATTACGGAACAACTCTATCCGGCTATGAAGAGTGAGCTGCGCGATGTGGTCGATATCACATTTGTGCCCTTTGGCAAATCCCAGGTGAGTGAACGACAGGATTCAGACTAGGCCCAGCAACAATGCCTCATTTGTGCCTCTTCTATGCACCACAATGCAGTACACGACACAAGGCTCGGATGTGACCTTCACATGTCATCATGGCCCAAATGAATGCTATGGCAACAAGGTGCATAATTGCGCCATTGAAAAGATCCAGTCCGATTCGTATCGACTTGAATCCACCCGCGAATCGCTGACTCTCGACTTTATCAACTGCCTGATGAAGGCGGGCAATAACTTCCCGGACAATGTGTATCCTGGCCAACGTTGCGCCATCGAGAGCCAAATTAACTGGGAGAACATCAAGATTTGTGCCAATACCACCGAAGGCAGCGTTCTGCTGCGCACCGCTGGCGACACCACCATGAAGCTGAAGGAACCACTCACCAGTGTGCCCACCGTTCTGTTCAATGAGGTAACCACACTCCCACTGCGTAAACTGTTTACAATTTAAACTTGTTGCTCATCTACTGTTACTCGTTACAGCAATTCGACAAGAAGGTCAATGAGCGTGCCCAGCAAAACTTTGTCGGCACAGTTTGCCAGTACGTCGGAGCTCCTCAACCTCGGATCTGTGCCCAGCACAACTCCGCATCGGGTCTATTCAAGACCAGTGCCCTTTTCTCAACTCTTTTGCTGGCTCGCTTCCTTTTCTAAGCTGTTAACTGAACAATTTATTATGGCTATCATTTTGAATCTCTTTAATTTGTATATTGTTTAATTGTTTACGCTGAATTTTGTAACGCATTCCATCCATTTTTTAAAACTATAATTAAAGATCCAAAAAATATAAAGAGGTTTTTAAAAGTTATTAAAATTGTATATTAAGCTACTTCCAAAGTTGAAATGCGATTATCATGCACAACAAAACTGATTAGTATATATTCTTATTAGATAGTTAATAGATTGATTAGGCTAATATGTGGGAGCAGCTACTGTTTGATGTCAAATATTTTGATCTGTGCACTGAGTTTGTTCAGGACAGCAACAGCTGCTTATCGTCGTAATATTTCTTGATGCGATAAGCTGCCTGTCTCTGGCAACAATTGAAGGTAATTGTTGTAAACAAGTTATTTAGACTCTGCACATAAAAAGGGCAAAGGGATAAAAAGGTGTGTGGAAATAAAGGCAGACGAATCGATATAGCCAAGATTTCAGAGACTGCATACAACAACTAGATCTACCAAATGTGGTGACAATTCTTCTACATTTCCAGAGATTCAGCAATTCGAAAAAACGTGTAGCATTGACAATAGAAAGACTTTTAATTCGAATTTCAGCATATATGAAAAAAACTTCAGTTCTAATCTGTCCAGAAAATTTCATCACGATTGGAAAATAAAAACGGAAGTTATTTACAGAGAAGGAGTTTAATCTAGTACAGGGTGTCTCCTAGTCCTGATATATCAATTATTTATTAATTTAACTTTGGAGATGTTTTATTTGAAATTTTCAAATCAAAGACACATTAAACGATTCAATCAAATCAAGCAATTATTCAATTAAAACGACTACGGGTTACTCAAAGCTCCACACACAAAAGGTGGGGGGAGGGGGAAAGAAATGCTGGATTTGTTCTTGTTGCCCGCGGCAAAGATTGTTGGCCAACACAGCGTGGCTTATGCGTCAATGGGGAACAGTTGTCAGCTTAATTCATAGATAGCTACGCAGATGACGCACTTGGTAACGAAAACATGTATAAATCTGAGCATAATTTGACGTCCCAATGAAGGCTCAAAGGGAATGCCCCTTTTGACTTTGGCCTTAGCCGGTACAGGGGCCATAATGCGTTTGCCGGCCTATCCAAATGTTGCAGCACCTACGCAAAAAAATGCCAAATACTCGTTCAGGTTCTCGTTGTTAGCAACTTGGCCAAAATGCCATTGCATACAGTTTGGCGGCGGCAGACGGTAAAGCTTCGTGTGCCATTCGGCTCGTAGCGCATTTCTGATTGGCCAGTGCGATACCCTACACCCACACACCCATACACACTCACACAGATACACACACGCACGCAGATACTGAGCATTGTCGTCCTGCAGTATAAATCGGAGCCGTTTGGCTTTAACGGCATCACACGATTTTTGGCTTGCAGTCGAGCGACATCAACACCAAGCGCGGAACCAAAGTCACAAAATAATTGTTATAAATAAGTGAAAGTGCTTATTCTTATAGAACATACATTCATTACATTAACTGTGTATTTATTACAATATTTTGTGTGTCAGTTGCCAGTTTATACTCATATAACAAAGTTAAAAATAACATCAAATTGGTAAGTCAACTTTTAGCTTACTAAATTTAGGATTTAAACTTCCTCTACTCGCATTAATTTTGTTGGCCTACAGAAATTCAACTCATCATGCCAAATGTTTTGATTAGACCCTCTGGCCATAATTTGTGCTCTTGTTTATTTGTTCAATTTAATTGAATCAAATTAGATTACTGGTCATTTAACGTGGTCTTGCCTTTCAACTACAAGTTGCCCTCGCTAAGTGCTCCAATCATTCGAGATGCGCTTAACTTTTTCATCTCTGCTCTGCTCTGAACGGCTTTGATTAATTTTTAATGACCCGCCAAGGGGTGCACTAGCTTTTAACTTCGAGGAGCTGATTTTGCCATTCCCATTTGCCCAAGACAAACTTTAGCCAAAAGACAACACGTTAGATGAGAACAGCTGTATAAATCATGCATATTAATATGCACTACTTTAACTACATTTTGCTACTCTTGGCTCAAAGTAGAGCAGCAACTACAACAACTTGTTGCGAGTCTTGTCAAGGCTTCAGCATAAGTTGTTTATTATTTGAATATCTGCATTTAAAATCTGTTAGAAATTAGATAAGTGTTTTATCTTAATCACAAACATTATTTTATAAATTTTATTCATCATTTAGAGTTTTATAAATGAAAATTGTTTATTAATTTTGAGAATCATTTTGGTAACAAGTTTTATTTTACTTTTATTGGCTATTAATTGAGATTGAACTATTAACTAGTTTTCATTGATCTGATTGGGTTTTTCTGGGTTTTCTCCAATCCTTGCAACAAATGCTGGACCAATTATAATTCTTTGCATACCGCAGACTTAACTTAATTCATTTTCTTTTCAGTGTACAATTAAGATTTACATTAATTTAATTTATTACTTTTCAATTTTAGTTCTAGTTTAATTAATTCAATTTAATTGTCATAATTCATTTACTTTTTGCCGACTGCTTTTAGTCGTGCTATAATTATAAATAAAATAAAATAAAAAATGATCCCATCTATTGAATATAAGTAGTTCACATTCGGCACAATATTTTATCTTTCAGTCAGAAGACAGATTTAAATAAGAAAATACTCTTTGTCAGTTAATGAAAATATGGAAAATATTCTTCTCTACTTTATTGTGTAAAAATGTTCATATTCATTTTTTGTATACCTTTCATTTGAGTGTCAAAAGAATTTTTGATTTAACTGCAAGATGGTAGCAAATTAAAAAATTTTTAATTGTGTTTTCCTTAAGTATAATAGTTTTATTTATTTTATATTTACTTTGACTTCTTACTACTATTTATACAGAAAGTTAAACTACTACAACTACTACTACAATTTGAATTCTTAAATGTTTGTAGCTTACCATTTACATTATCCAGGAAATTAAAAAAATTAACTACAAGAATTTTGTTAAAAAAGTACAAACTCTTCTTCTTTCTTTAAGGATAGAAATGGAATAGAAACAATAATTTTGAGTGATTCTGACTGATTTAAAAATAATCATGTTTCGATTAACATGTGTTCAACATGATATTTTCTGATAGCATGTATTTTAGTTTATCCTTAACTACAACTACATCTTAAGGCTGACACTTAAATGGCAGTCTGATTTTGTAAACTTGTCAAGTTTAGTTGAGTTGAGTTGGCCGCAAAAGTCTGAACCGCAGTTTGTTGGTTTCTTTTGCCTTCCAGTTTTGCTTGGAGCAGTTGTCATAATGTCTGAGTTGATTTGTGCCTTTTAATTAGTACATAATAAGTAGTATATACGACCTTTGAGGCTGCGAATTGTGCAAAGCAAAGCAGATCGCGATCCCCCAATCACAGTCACAGTCACAATCACAAATAAAGCCTTTATGACCTCCTCATCTGGTTGGTAGCATCATGCCGAAGGCACGCTTTTATATACTGCTCGAGTATTGCTCGGATTAATCCGATTGATTTGCACTATCAGCTGGGCTGATAAGAAGAATTTCACACGGAAACATTTGGACATTGATATTCCATAAGCTTTCGTTATGGCAGATGTTGATCTATAGCAGGGTAAGGGGGGGAACAAAAGCGGGGACAGCTGCACCTGTGGAAATTTTTTGTGAGATTGATTTATATTAGGCTGAGGCCACAGAACGGATATCATTAAAACGTTATTACGGAGATTGTGGAGGCTAAAAGGGTACAGGGTATACAGAGAGCATAGATAAGCCACTTCGCGTACAGTAGACCGCAGGGTGTTGACACATGTTTCGCTTGGTTGCCATGCCTGATAAACAATGTAATAACAATAATATTATTGTTTTCGCATTTAATGTGTGTGTAGGTGGGCATTTTGTTGATTTTTACTGATTGCCAGTAGCTGCAAATAATGCGAGTTTAATAAAGACAAGTAACGAGTGCTTATCAGTCTTATCAGTCCATAAATGGCAATCATTATTTTTATATGTGTTTTGCACAGAAAATAGAACTGAGAACTGAGCTTAAGAGTTACACGCTATTTATAATGTGAAGCCCTCCAATTTTTGCTGAGGTGCCTGCGAACAAATCCGATGCGTAACACGATTCCGACCTTATCAATAGACACGACTCGAGTCGTGGACTGAGCTGTGCTCCGAGATTTACGAAACTGGAAATGTGGCTTTAGTCGCCGGGCAGCGCTTGAAAATGTGAAATCGTCGACGAAATTTGGCTGTGTGGCTTTTGCCTCTTTTTCACTTTGCTTGACAAGTAATCAAAGGAATCATTTTAAATTTCAAGCGTATCTGTGATTACAAAAATATATATATTCATATGTATATAGTAACAAAGTTCCCAGAAACTATACATGCTCGTAATTGAAAAAAGTTCTATTATAATTACTGCTGTTTAGCTGATAAACAAAGCATCCCTCGTATATAAGGTGTCATGATTACATTTTTTTTTTGTGTAATTCGTTTTCTTTATAAACCAGTCGAATATCAAGTAATCAGTACGATCCCGAGGTGAGTTTACCATTTCCTAGTGCGAGTCCAGTCAGACAATAACAGTTGGGCACGAGATCAAGTAATACTGAATATTATTACATATGGCACACGCGGCGTATGATTGATGTTTACGTACTTAAGCAACTTAATTGAGTTCATAGGCCATGTAAATCATTTGAATCGTGCAATATGAAATGATTTACCTTTTGTCTAATAAACGTTTTGCGTTCATCTGCAGCAAAATGTCCGCAAGCTGCGAACTGAATGCGATTAGTGAATTCAAAGCACGTAATAAACAAGAATTAGTTTAAGTTTTGTGCGTTTGCCACTTTCGGAGGCAGGAACATCACACACACACACACACACACACACACACACACACACACGCACACACACACACACATTCCTACACTAATTGGCTGTGTGTGTGTGAGCTTGTGTGTATGGGTGTAACACAAATCAAAGTTCAAAAGTTTTGTGGCCAGGATTAACTCCTTAAATGCATGTGACTTCGTTTGATTGTCTTTGGTAGTGTGTGTGTGTGTGCTTTGGTTTTCTAATTAGCGTAGCATACCCGCAGGGGCAGAGTACTATATTCCGGGTATTGTCATGATCTCTCAACAGGTGCCATCAACTTACATCTAAACGTGCGTTTAATTGTAATTCACCCCTTCTCTTTAATGTCTCTCTCTCTTTGCAGTTCAAAATGAAATCGACAATTTCGCTGCTGCTGGTTGTCATCTGCACCGTCGTCTTGGCCGCCCAACAGAGCCAGGCCAAAAGTAAGTACACCATTGCCATTGTTGGCTAGTAATAGCCGCTTAATGTTGCCCTATTCAAATATTGCTCTAATATTGAATTATATTACTTGCCACCTGCCGCTTGCCACTTGCTACCTGGCCAATTGCCACTTGAATTGTTATGAAAAATTCATTTAATTTAAGCGCAAAAAACAAAGCTATAAATGGTTGACAAGCGGAAGTTACACACACACACACACACTCACGCACACACGTGCATATATACCGTTATGGCTGGCAGCATCAATTGTTACAGTTTAACTTTAACGGAAAACAAACAAGCAAACGTCGACCTCACATCGACAGCAACAACGACAACAACGACAACAACAACGACAGCAACAACAACGACAGCAACAACGACAGCAACAACTACAACTACAACGCCATTGACATTGCTCCTTTGTGGCTTTGTTTTTGCAGCTGCAACGTCGTTAAATGTGCGATGAAGAGGGAGGGGGAGGATGTGGCAAGCTGTTGCATTGTGCAGCACTTCTGCATTTCTTCATAAAATGCATAACGCCAAGATAAACTCCAATTAGGAGACAGATTTGCCCCAGAAGGCTTTTTCTATATATCAAGTATCTAAAGATTTGAATTCATATATTGAATGGCGAAAATTTGGCTGCCATAAATATAATTAAAATCTTCAACAAAATTATTCTTATTGGTATATTTTTTATGTAAAGCCTAAAAATGAAATAAATTTAATTAAATTCCATTTAAATTTATACAAATATATTAACTCAATTTTAATTGGTAGCTATATTTCAGAATCACCGAAAATTGCTTTTGGGCTTTTACAGATTTGTAATTAATTTTAATAATTTATTGAACGCCATTTGCCCCTGAAGGATTTTTCTATATGTCAAGTATCTAAAGATTTGAATTCATATATTGAAAGGCGAAAATTAGGCTGTTATAAATATATTTAAAACCTTCAACAAAATTATTATTATTGATATATTTTTTATATAAAGCCTAAAAATGAAATAAATTTAATTAAATTCCATTTAAATTTATACAAATATATTAACTCAATTTTAATTGGTAGCTATATTTCAGAATCACCGAAAATTGCTTTTGGGCTGTTACAGATTTGTAATTAATTTTAATAATTTATTGAACGCCACTAGCAATAACATAAAATTGGAAAAATTAAATTATATTTAAAATTAAAACTGAAAAGATACAAACTAAAATAAATATTTAAATATCGCACATCTTATAATAGTTTAATATAACCATTTAAAAATACTTAAATAATTTTTTTTACAAATCTGTTTTGGCTATATTTAGATAAGCATCAAACACAAAATGTGTTAACATTGTCTATTTATGTCTATTTATGCTTCCCCAGCGAATTCCAAACGGTTTAAAATGACAGTAGTCAAGGGCAGGAGCAAATCCCAAATGGGGAGTTGTCTTAATATACTCCTCTTTATTATTTTGTTTACGAGCGGAAGCTCGCAAAAATAGCAATAGCATCGAGTCAACAGTTTTCTTTTTACACACACGAATTTATAAAATAAAATGAAAAACGGCATTAAACAAACGAACCAAAAACAAAAACGCAGAATAAAATAAAAAATCACACAAGCGTAGGTCAAATGCTTATCAAACGATGTCTCTCCAGAGCATTGGCAAGCGATTAAAGATTGCAGGAGTCATCCAGACAATGTTTGTCCATATACAATAATTCTCACATAATGGCTCAAAGTTTGCTTTAAATCCTGTGCTAAGGGAATTTACGCACATTCGCATTTTTGGGTTCAAAAACTTTTTTGCAGTCGAGAAGGAACTCTGAGTTAATAATGCGTGTGCGTGTGCGAGTGTTTGTGTGTGGCTGCATGGCTATGTGTAGGTGTGTGTGTGTAGGTGTAATATCGATTACAATTTTATCGCTCGCAGCTATTTTGCAAATTTCTTATGAAAGTCGACGGTGGCTAATTCATTTTGCCATTTTGCACTTTGCACTTTACCCTTTACAGAGGGCTGTCAGGCCTATGGCCATGTCTGTTATGGCGGACATGGGAAGCGTTCCTTGAGCGCCGGCAATGCTGCTACCGCTGCCAATGCCAATGCTGCTCCCGGCCTCGAGCAGGAGTTTGTGCGTCCAATTGGACTACTGCCGATGCTGGCACCCAATGAACAACAGGCTGTGCCCGCTGTGCCCGATCCCGAGTTCGATGACTACCCCTCACGACAGGTGCTCTACAAGATAATGAAGTCATGGGTAGGGAACAAACCAACTCATCATTAATCAATATCGAAAATATGCATAATTATTCAATTTTACAGCTTAATCGGCCTCATCGACCTGTGCCTCGTCTGGCCGAATTGGATTATCCACTCTCCAGTTCCGCTGAGAACTTCAACCGGGAATTGGCGATGAATGCACTGAACTAAGCTCAGCATTTGAGTTATCAACCAAAAACCAAATGAATCACTTTCTTCAGCATCGCAAACAACAACAAGAGTAACAAATAACAAAATAAGATAATATTGAATGTTTATTACAATGTTTCATAGGTGTCTACACATAGAGCAACAGAATTTTCGCTACTTGAAAATAGAAAATCATCTGAAATTTTTATGGGCTGGTAAAAATTTCAGTGTATACAAAAAAAAAAGCAGGCACAACTTACTAAATAAATTCAAAGGGAAAATGCAGTCGCAGTGTGTTTTTATTGCTCAAATCAAATGTTTTGTTTGAACAAGGCGAAAGACTATATATATGTACATATTTACATACTTATGTAGTTTATAAAATTATTTTTACGAAAAACCATGTATAATTTCAAAATAATCCTGAATGTAGCACAAAGAGTCCCTAAATTACTAACTACATCATTAATTTGAAATGCAATTATAAAATGATCACAAGAGCTTTTATTGTATATATGTTTACGAGTATGTGGGTTATTAAATAAAATGAAATTATGAAAATAAAACTGCTTTCTTTTTTTACTGAGAAATTAAGAAGTTACTAAATCTACTTGGGGCGCGGTTTGTTGTTTGAATTTGATTGTACAATTTAATCGTTTGCTTGACTAATAAATAGTATTTATCGATAACAGCATCGGCGACTTGACAGTTTCAGTTGAGTATAACAGTGGATTAACATACATCTCAAATAATTTACAAATTATTGCTAAAAAAAAAGTGTCTTACCAGTGGAAATTAATTAATAAGCCCAATTTCCTTTGTAGTTTTAGGATACCAAAGAAGATGTTAACTAAACGCTCCTATATCACAGTCGCATCAAGACAATAACAAATGTAAAAGAGCTACAGTTTAGCCAGCACTGCTAGTTATGATAACATTGCTAAGGTTTTAATTGCACTGTTTACAGATTGGAAACAACACCAGTGATGCCACCACTTTTGTCACTTGTATTACGCGCGCAGGAGCGAGCGAGATATTGCGCTTAACAGCAAGAATGATGTTAATGTTAATGATGTTATGTTAATGATGACCGTGGTTTTTAGTAGAAAAAACAACACGTGCTCGTAAACATGAAAAGCGCGACAAATTATTAAAAACATTTATAAAAAGATTATTTAAGAGTGAATAAAAATGACGCATCTGCGGGAAGAGGACACCCCGGCAACGGACGATGAACCTCGGGCCGTAATTAAGGAGAGCAGCAAGATATTCCGCCGTAATCGGGCTCTGGGCTACGTGAGCAACCAGGTGCCGGCGGTGATTCGCTACGTGCAGCGACGTCGGGACACGCTGTTGATCACCTGCATCGGACGCTCCTTCCAAGTGTACACTGCGAGTCATATGCGTCTGTTGCACGTGAGTGGACTGCATCCGGATGAGATTACGGCCATGGCAACGGACAGACAGCACACGTATACGGCCAGCAATAAGTGCATCTACGCTTGGCGGGCGGGCAAGCACATCCGTCATATCTATCGTGGGCACGAGCGTGACGTGCACATCCTGTTGCCCTTTGGCGGCAATCTGATTGCCGTGGATCACAGCAATGTCTTGAAGGTGTGGAACATTCGCACCGTTGATGTGTATCTTGATGTGCCCTTCAAGGCCGAGGAGTTCCAGATCACGGCTCTGGCTCATCCGCCAACGTACATCAACAAAATCGTGCTGGGCTCCCAGCAGGGACAGCTGAAGATCATGAACATCAAGAAGAATAGCATTCTGTGCACCATTAATCGCCACCAGAGTCGAGTGACTTGCATTGAACCAGCTCCTGCATTGGATGTGGTGGCTGTCGGACATGGAGATGGCTCCATCATTGTGCTCAACTTGAAATTCGATACAGTTCTGGTGGCCTTCAAGCAGGACTGGGGCATGGTCACTAGTTTGGCCTTCCGCACAGATGGACCCCCGATTTTGGTGTCCGCCTGCAGCAACGGTTACATGGCCTTCTGGAATCTGGAGGATCGCAAACTGGCCGGACAGCTGCAGGCACACGAGGAGGAAGTAACGACGGCCATCTGTCTGCCCAGTGAGCCGGTCGTCTTCACCACATCCCCGGATAACTCAATGAAACTCTTTGTGTTTGACATGCCCGACGGAGGAGCACGACAGCTGCGCATCCGTGAGGGTCACACAAAGCCACCGCTGTGCATACGTTACCATGGCGGATCTGGTGTGTCCATACTGTCGTCTGGAGAGGATAGCACACTGCGCGTATTCTCCACCATCTCGGAGTCGCTGAACAAGAGCATGGGCAGAGCCACCTACAATCCCAAGGCGACCAAGAAGAAAAGTAAATATAGAGGCAGTCTGTAATGGAGCTCTGTAATCTAATCCTTATTTATTTATCCCACACAGATCGCTTCCAGTTCGACAAGTTTAGTATGCCGCCAATTCTGGAGTTCACCTCGGACACGACTCGGGAAAGGGAATGGGACAACATTGCGGCCATACATGCGGGTGTCATACAGACCACCACCTGGACATTCAATAAAAGTCGCATGGGAGAGCATCGTCTGGTGCCGGAACAGTTTCAAAATAAGAATCGCAGCAACTTTCAGAGCGAAACTACATCGATTATATTGACGACTTGTGGTAACTTTGTCATCATTGGCTACAGCAGTGGGGATGTAGAGCGCTTCAACATTCAGTCGGGATTGCATCGTGGTAGCTACGGTGCACCAGGAACAGCACACGATGCAGCTGTCCGAGGACTGGCCAGCGACAATCTGAATCAGGTTGTGGTTTCCGGCTGCACCAAGGGACTCGTCAAGTTCTGGATGTTCAAGGGAAAAGGTAAGTGTGTTTCCAAGATTACTGATCAACCAGACAGCTCATCTTTTTGATTCTCCCGCAGCTGAAAAGCCATTGGCGATAATGCGTCTGGCGGATGGAGTTGCCCTGATGCGTCAACATCGCGAGAGTTCCATGCTGGCCATTGGCCTGGAGACATTCAAGGTGTATGTGGTGGACATGAACACGCGTGTCATTGTGCGCAAGTTCATTGGACACACGGCGAAGCTCAACGATCTCGCCTTTAGTCCAGACAGTCGTTGGCTCATCACAGCGGCCATGGACTCCACCATTAAGGTGTGGGACATTCCCTCCTCGTACATGATTGATCATTTTCGTGTGGAGCGTCCTTGCATCTCACTGAGCATGTCGCCAAGTGGCGATTTCCTGGCCACCGCCCATGTCAATCTGTTGGGCCTTTATCTGTGGGCAAATAAGACACTGTTTAACCAGGTCTCATTGCGCTCCATTGATCCAAACGAACCTGCTCCGTATGTGGGCCTGCCCTCAAATGTGTGCGATGCCATGGATCTGGAGGACGCAATGCAGGAGCTAGAAATCGATGATGACGACGAGGACAATGCACAGCTGGGAGAGGAGATTGATGCCAAGTACGAAACGCCCAAGCAACTCAACCCGGAACTGATTACTCTGTCGGGTCTAGCCGCATCCCGTTGGCAAAATCTGCTCGACTTGGAATTGATAAAGCGACGCAACAAACCGAAGGCACCGCCAAAGGCTCCCAAGCAGGCGCCCTTCTTTCTGCCCACGGTTTCGGGTCTTGAAATGCGCTTTGATGTCGGCAATGCGCCGTCAAGCAACGATGGATCCAAGCTTCTCCAAGTCTCGGCGCTCAACAATCTGACCGCCTTCGGCAAACTCCTTGAGGCAACGGCAAGCGACACTGATTTCGAGTGTGCCGTGAAGCACATTACCCAGTTGGGTCCATCGATGGTTGACTTTGAGATCAAGTCACTGCATCCAGATGCCGGTGGTACAATGCTGGCAATGATGCAGTTCCTCAAACTAATCGAGTTTATGCTAAGCACCAATCTAGACTTTGAACTAGCCCAGTCCTATCTGAGCGTCTACCTGCGCTCACATGGCCTCAGTCTCACCGAATCCCCACAGCTCGTCCAGTCGCTGCGCAGCGTCTCCAAGGCGCAGGAGGAAGCCTGGGAGCGCATCGAAAGCAAGTTGATTTATGGCACTGGCGTTGTTGCTGCCCTGCGAAACTTTGCCCCTTAATTTCCTAATATCAATATTTATACTTGTAGTTATCATTTACTTCTTTGTAAATAAATTTGCAACAAATTTTAATAGTAAACTCGATTCAAATTTGGCTAATTGTTTAAGCGAACATTGATTGAGTTTATATATTGATATATCCCCGATACCTTCCATGGTTACAATAATAATGTGTGACAAGTTTGAAGTTGAAATTGTGTATTAATTATTTTATTTGTTATATCCGTTTAATCTAACGCTTTTATTTATGCTGGAATTAAATAACTTAAAACTTGATCTTAGACGCGCGCTTTGTTTTCGCGGACTTTATATGCGGTTCTAGTGGCCACTGAATTAAAGTTTTCTATTTTTGTTGTTTTGTTTTTCATTTTGTTTGGATTCTCATTGTGAAAATGTTCAACTCAACATAAACGGAATTAAACAATTTGCTTTTAAATTATGTAGTTGTTTGAACCACGCGTTAAATGTAGTGCATAATTTGATAAGTATTTATACCTATATATATTTATATATCATCATAGTTTTGCATATCTCGTAGTCTGAGGAGCATCTCAGATCCTTAGCCATGTAACTTTTAATTTGTTTATCCAACTTGGGGCTGAGTTTGATTTTGTGGTCTTCCGTTTAGTGATTTTTGCGAGCGTTATTTTACGTTTCTTTTTTTAGGGTAATACAATGGATGCAAAAGCCACTATAAACTGTTGGTGGTGGTAATGGTATAGTGGTTGTTGTAGTTGTGCTAGGTGTTGTTGTTGTGTTTTTAGACGATTTGATTTAGGTTACAATATTATCCAGGACGAGGGGTTCGTACTACAAATCGCCTGGATTGGTTGCAGGGTTCTTGTTTATGTGTTAATGTTAAAATGTGGGCCGCTTAACTGGAGGTGCACTGTTGGACGCGGGGGCCATCTTGATAGCCACCATCATCCTCATCGTAGGCCATACGCTGGTGTTGCTGGCGACGTTGTTTCGGATCAAAGTCCTCCTGCAAGAGGGAAACCCAAAGTGATTAGCATCATTTTTCCCAGTAATAGCGATTAACGAAAATAGTTTAAGACTTACCAAAACTGTATGCTCTGCGTCAACTGGAATGTCAATCTCGGGTGCCGGTGGCAAGCACTGCTTAAGCGTCGGTATAACTGAAGGACTGATCACGTCGGGGAAGATTACCTCAAACTGAATAATCAGTGTGCCCTTCTCCATTGGATTCTTGAATATGGGCATGCCCTCCTCAGCGATGCATTTGGTCATCTCATGTCGTATAACTTCGCCGGGCTGCGTGGCGACCAACAGATCGCGATCATCCAGCGTCTTGACAATACGTTGGAAGCCGCACAGCGCTTCCACCAGCTGCAGTGGCATCTTCATCATCAAATCGGTGCCCGCATGCACAAACGTCGAATGCTCCTTCTCATCCAATAGTATAATGATATCACCCGGTTGAGATTCGGGCTCGTGATCGCCCTCGCCTGTAAATACTATCTTCTGACCATCTCGCATGCCCTTCTCAATGTGCACCTCCAGCACCTTGCGCTCCCGAACCGTCTTGCGTCCGTTGCAGTTCTTGCAACGATCCTTCTCCTGTATGCACTCACCAGTGCCGGAACACTTTCGGCACACCTGTTCGATATGTTGCACAATGCCAGGAGCAATCTGTTGTACACGTGATTCGACGCCATTGCCGCGGCACTGAGTACATTTCTCTATGCTGCCCTTCTTGCCACCTCGGCCCTCGCACTTGTCGCAAATAACGCTCTTCTGTAGCTGCAGCTTGCGAGTTGCGCCATTGTACAACTCCTCCAGTTGAACGGACATCTGGTGAACAACATCCTTGCCGCGTCGCTCTCGACGACGACCACCGCCGCCACCGCCCATGCCGCTCATGCCAAAGAACTTCTCAAAGAAGTCCATTGGATTGCGGAAGTCACCGGAATCCGCTCCACCCTTCTTGATGGCCGCCTCGCCGCCTTCGTCGTACACCTGACGCTTGTCCGCATCGGAGAGCACCTCGTATGCCTGCGAGATAGCTTTGAATTTCTCGCCCTCATTGGGATTCTTGTCTGGATGGTATTTGAGGGCCAGTTTCCTATAGGCTTTCTTCAGCTCATCGGGTGTCGCATTGGGCTTCACACCCAGCAGATCGTAATAGCCTGTTTCTTTTACCATTTTAGCTGTTGATTTTTAGACTGCAAAACAATTGAAATGATAAACTCTCAATTATAAATGCATTTCTTTGTGCGTATCAATTTTGCTTCCGGGTAGCAACATTTCAAGGTCAGCTGCTAATATGAGACTTTTGCGTCGGCAGGAACCACGTTTTCTAGATATTTTTTTCTATTTCCAAACGTTGGCGCTGTCGTCGTTCCGACTACATTTAAAATGACGAGCAGCTGACTCTGCCCCGTTCTCGCACCCACCACTCATTGGCATACAATCGCACTGACGCAGACACACTTACACACACGTGTACACACACATCCATACATAAACTTCTAGAAAATTTCGTCAGCACTACGCAGCCCTGGTCGCCGTAACCGTTGCCCCTGCGCGAACATCAGCACAAAGCAGACAAACGATAATGAAAAAAAAACGCACCAACACAATGACGAAGTGAAAAGCAACGTGCAAAAAAACGCTGTAGAATTTTCTATTGATTTATGTGCGATTTTCAAAAGGCCCTGCCAGTTGTGCAACATGCAATCACCAAAAATATATTTTCCACACATACATGTACATAATGTGTACATACTTTTAGCTAAAACATGTGCCGCGCAGGACGCTACGTCAGAGAAATATTAATTGGGGTAGAGAGAGACGATGGAAAGAAAATTTTGCTGTCACCATCAGCTGAATCGATTTTACCAAAAGTGTATCAACCTAGTAACATTGCACTTGCAGCTTGTATAAACCAAAAAAAATATAAATTACCCTGATTACTCAACAAAGAGTGGACCAAGCGAAGTCTACTAAATACACACACAATGCTAAAGGCTAGAGAAATTATTAGTCAGTTTTGCAAATTTGTCTTACCCTTTATTAGCAGAACTTCACTGAGTATTCGAGTAATTTGTTCAAATAGTTAATATATGTATACCGTTTTTCAGTACGCTTTAATAATTACACTTTACTACAATTTTTAATCTATATCGAATACTTTTCAGCAGCCTACTCGCTTTAGGAATGAATGCGCCACGCTTGTTGTAGAAACATTGGTTCCCAGGTTCGTTTGAACCGGCAGATACACTGATCTGCTGAGCTTGTTTAAGTGGTTCGGGAATTTTACATGAACTTCAGTGAACAAAAATTAGAAATTGAGTTCTTTGAAGTTAAACAAACAACTATTCTTATTAATCAAAATTCTTGCAGTTTTTAACTGATTCACACTAAAAAATATACATTCAATAAAATGGATTTTGTTAGTTTTTCTAGTTCTTCATGCTGCCAGAAAGCGAGTGAACTTGTTAAGTGACTCACGAACAAACCCTATCAACTGGGTATTTTTTTTATGGTTGTTAATATACTTAAACTAGCTAGCAAGAGATAAGGTAAATTTGTAACTACTTGAAATTATAAAAAATACACTACAAACCTTGCAATATTAATTGTTAAAATTAATTAATAACGCGAATAGCACTTAAAGATGCAGCCCTAGGTAAAATGTATACTCTGGCAGCCTCATATACTTTCATTCGATGTGGCTACACTTTTTCAACAGATGTTTTAAGCGACCTGGTGTTATTTAACTCCAAAATATTACAATTTGTAAAAATAATAAGCTAAATAAATACACATTTATTATGAGACACGTTCAATTCCTGGCCCGCACAGTGATGGTGCAAAACAACAATGTGGAGGAGGCGTGTCGTCTGCTGAACCGCATTCTCGGCAAAGAAGAAATCTTTGATCAATTTCGGCGCACGCGTTTCTATGAGAAGCCCTACCAGGTAAGTAAACAACATTCGTTACTAACGTCGAAAGTCAACTTAATACAATTTTCCCTTTAATAGGTGCGCCGTCGCGTCAATTTTGAAAAGTGCAAAGCCATCTATAACGAGGATATGAATCGCAAGATTCAGTTTGTTCTCCGCAAGAATCGTGTTGACCCCTTTCCCGGCTGCAGTTAAATCATAATAAACTGTTTACTGTTAAAACTGTTCTCTTCATTAATCATATTAAATAAAAGAAGCATTAGTTAAGAAAGTGACAATGTGAAATATTCTACAAAACAGTGTAACAGTTTTTAATCGAAAGCATTCATAAATATCGAGCTTTCGTCCTTACACAACATTGGGGTGCTTTTGTGGCAAGAGCGAGCTTTTTTCAGCAAAGCCAATTCGCAAATCGTCGCTCGGGTCAGAGTCTTGTCTGCTTTCGTGCGGTTGGGACGCGCTTAGAATATTATACAAACTAAGGTACAAATTTAAATCTTAATAAATTTTATTATTGAAATAATTAATGGTCGTTCCATCAACATAAATAATAAATAACTAAAGCATACTTATGAGAGCTTCCGAATTGCATATTATTGAAGCAAAAGCAAAAGTTGTAAAAAAGTTTGCTCTATTCGTTGCACTTGTGTGTGTTCACATACATATGAATGTGCATGTGTATTTATATTCAGCACAATTGGGCTAATATATTGCATCTGCAGCGCCACTTAAGAACGACGGCAATGTAAGATGGCTTAGAACGTGCTCAAGTGCTCCCAAATGCATCGATAATTGGCTCTGTGGCCAATTTATTCAATTTACTGCCAAAGGGCCTGACTGTTAATGTGTGTGCGTGAGTGTGGCGCAATGGGTGGGTGGTGTACATACATACATACAAACATATACATATGCAAACAGCAAAAAGTTCACTTCACATCAAAGTTAGCATGTTCTGTTTCGACCTCTGCTGTCGTTTCCATATTCCTCGTCTCTCATTCTTCATTCTTTCCATTGACGAGAGGCAAGCTTGCTCCTATTCCTTGTTGTTTTGTTGTTGTTTGTTCTGCTTTGTTTTCGTTGTTTAGCTTTACTGCCGCTGTTTTATCGATTTCTTGTGTTATTTTTAGCATTATTTAAGTGTATGTACTTCCCTATTGGGTCGTTATACAGAGACACACACACACACTAACGTATTTGAATATTCTTTTATGTAAATCCATTTGCATGTAATCGAATTTTTGGCAGATAATCAAATCTATTACGTCTAATGTCACTTGCAGTTTGTTTCATTTCAGAGATTACGTTGAGCATTATGTTTGGGAACAGTTTCGTGGCCATTGTCCTGGTGGCCAGCTGCAGCCTGGCACAGGCCTATCCAGCTCTTTTGCCATATATCTATAGTAAGTTTTAGTAAATTTAATAAATATTTTAATTTATCTAAATAATAATTTATTTAATGCTTATATTAATTAAATAAATATTATAATTTATTTAAATATATTTATTTATCATATCTAACAGATCCGTCTAGTGTGCATCTGGATAAACGCAGCGACATCAGCTTTCCACAGATTGAAGATGATGTTGGGGAACTAGATCAGCTGAGGAATGAGCAGCAGCCTGTCGTGGGAAAGAGACAACACGATGGCAGCACCGTCCGTACAACAACAACGACAAAGGAAAGCGTCGAGAAAGAGCCAATCAGCAAGGAGCAACAAGCGCCCGTCCATCTTATCCCAGACTTGGAGCGTCAACTGGAGGTGGCCACGCCATTGATGTCGATGTCAACCACCACGACGACAAGTACATCGGCCACAACCACGACGGCGGCCTTTAAGGACGACAGCGAACGATCGCAGCTGGAGGAGCCGAAAACGGCCACGAAACCAGCACAAGAGCAGGGACCACATGCTAAGGTAAAGGCAAATCCCATCTATGCGCCTGTCCCATAGTTATTTGTATGTATGTATGTATGTATTGCTTGTAAACATCATATGTGTCTTTTAAAATATCAAAGTGTATATCCACGAAACCACCCAAAAATCAACAGGCATTTTACGGTGCAGCTCGTCTAGCATTTGGTCAGAATCCAGAGGTGTTACCAACATCCTCTACATCCACTACAACCACATCCACAACCGCATCCACATCGACGTCAACAAGCACAACTACAACTACTCCAGCACCGCCAAGCACCACCACAACAGCAGCGGAAGCAGCAGCAGCACCACCAGCAGATTCTGTAGCTCCTGAGAGCGAATCCGAGCCTGTTGTGGATGTGGCAGGCGTGCCAGCAGAGAATGCCGGCACAGAAGATGTGGAACTGAACAAATCGCCATCGGCTCATCGTGATCACGATATCAACAAGGAGACCATCGGTGACATTCTCATTGACCAGCTCGAGGCAGTGGCCAAGACCACAGAGCGAAGATCCAGCATGCCTCATCTCACGGCCAAGGTTCTTATGACAACTCAGAATCCATTACATCGATTGGCAATGAATTGGCTGACCCAAATAAATTATTGAATTTAAACCACACAACATTTATGTAGAATTCTCCACTTGACTTTTAAGCTTTGATAACTTTTCACTTGAACATCTCTTTCTCTATTTTTCAGACGGCTTCGAGTCTGCTGCGTAATCCAAATGGACAGTATTCCTCCTTCGATATGGCTCAGTATGTGTTCTGGACTGGCGATGAGACGGGTGTTGCCCGAGCAGTTGAGGAACTGATTGATGAGAACTTGGTAACTTTTTATGTCTTATAGTTTCCTGAAATACTTTCTTATAATTGAAAATGTTTTATATAGATTACCCGTGAGAGTGCGCTGAAGTTCTTGCGCGACATTCGTCTAGGAATTGAGTTCTTGCAACGCTCCTATGCCAATCGCATCTTTCCGGAGGAGCTGCGTCAGAATCATCTGAAGCGCAGTCCACCCAGCACCACAACTACAACATCCACAACAACCACAACCAGCACCACCACAGAGAAGCCACCCTTGCCATATATCCACTTGGAGAATGATTCGGAGGGGGGAGTAACTCCAGAGATTGGTCGCGCCAAGGCCTTGGACAGTTTTACATTCTGGAACAAGCTCAAGGCTCTTGAAGGCGAGAATCCGCAAGATCTTACTGATTATGATGATACCATGGGTCGGGCCAAGATCGTCGAGTACTTGTACAACGAGTACAGCTTAGAGGAAATACTCTACAAATTGGCCAAGGTAAAAAAGTTAATTGATAATAAACCAGTTAATTACTATGTCATTATCACCAGGTCATGTTTGCCCAGTCGCTGGCACATGGTTCCGATGAAGCTCAACAGGAGTTGCAGAAGTTGACTGAATTTTTGGAACGTGAGGGAAATCTCGGCGTTATTCCCGTGGATTTGCAGAAGAAAGTTTTAAGTGAGCATTTGCACAAATATAAATAATAATTCTCATATTAATTTAACTGATGAAATCTAAAATTTCAGGAGTTTTGCTAACTGCGTTGTCGGATACTTTGACCGAACATCCGGAGCTGTTGCCGGCTGCGCGTGTTAACTTGGCTAATCCATACTTTAGGCTTCCAATTCATACTTCCAGCCAATAGAGTGCTGCAGCAGAGATTGATGAAAGTTATCAGAATATATATATAAATATATACATTCATTATCTATATTAAATATTTATTAAGTGTACACAAGAAACAGATAAACAACTAATTGTATTCTGTTCAAGTTGAATGCCATATTCAGAAATGCGCTCTCTCGGAATTGTTAGCTACAACATTTTGAGTAATCTTTAGTTTTCTTACAAAAGATTCAAAAAGTGTATTTGTTATATTTGAGTTTTATCGATTGTAACATAGCAAAACTCTCGTGATATTTTTGTCAGGCTAGAAAGTACAAGGACATCCATTTGGAAAAAAAAAGGAAGGAACGTTTTTATATTCGTAGAAAGAATTTAACAAGAGAATACAAAGGAGAGACTTGCGCTATTTTGAGCTTTTAAAAGATTAAAGTAAATAAAATATTAAATGTATTTGTAGAAAATTGGCATGCTTGCTTATATTTGATATGAGTTAGTTGGGAACAATGAGGTTGAAGTTAATAAGATAATATCCTTTGTTAATTGACACTTATATAGGAAATACTTATACATACATATATTCGCTCCGTTTAATGAAAAAAACCAATGAAGCAGGAACGGGCTTAAAGTCCAAATATATCAGTAGCAAATAGAACTGCTTGCTAATTTGTTTTTTTTTTCCCCCTTATCGTAAGACTCTACATACATAAATACTTACATACTTATATGTCCTATACCCTACTGAATAAATAACTAAAGTGTTGCTTCATATTAAATAATTGTTTGAAAATTGTTTAATTATGTGAATGTGTGTTATCAAAGATCAAAACTAAATATTATTCTTTTAACATACATAATAATAATATATATATATATATGCTACATATTGTTTAAAACACATTCTTGAATTATTTACACGCTTATAGATCTATAAAGGCGGGTCTACTGCTGCTTCTTGGGTTCCTCCTTTGTGCTGTCCAGCAATTGATTTAATTTCTCCTCTGTAAGGGGTCCTTCACTATTGAAGATCTTTTCGATTTCCGCTTTTTCGTCCTCATTCATGTCCTGGCCATATTGCTTGGCAATGGCCTCAAGTCGTTCTTGATTACGCTTCAGATGATTGGGCAGCCAAAAGATAGTTTGCACCATTCTTAAAATGTGATGGCATATTTTAAAAATATATCCATAAATACAAAATTCAAATTGAGAACCTACTTGAGGAATATGAAACCAGAAATGGCCAACAATATGCACATTCCCGATGTTTTCAACATGGTCCAATAGTCAACCACAACTTGCTGATGCTTCATTTTGTCAATACTATTGATAATCGGAATTTAAATCGTTCCACTCAACGCAAATGTTTCTCATAAACTGTCATATGTGGGATTCTCGTAATGTTTCAAGTGCACTTTCTGTGTTGTGGTCTATTCCCATCGTGGGGTCGTCATGGATCCTTAATCCTACACATACGTGTCAGATACCAGGACATACGTAGACCAATCGAGTTTGACCTATGAAAATCGATATGGGGTCGTAATATGACACATACGTGGAATACGACCTGTAGAAATCAATATATAAAATATACAGATATTTATTTTATTTTTTATTTTTATTTTATTTATTTATTAACTCTTTCCTAGTACTACAAGTAGGGATACTTTTAAATTAGTCACACTTGACAGTCTCACACATATTTTTCAAAATTATAATTAATAGGATAACATTATTTTGCTTATCAATTTAACAAGTTGAATCATGTAAATCTAATTCTTATATATTTGTTACAATTTTCATCATTATTATTATTATTATTAAAATAATTATTATTATAAATATGATTATTATTTTTGTTATAATTAATTGTTATTATTATTATTACTGTTATTGTTATTATTATTAATGCAAATGAAGTTGCAGGTGTGATTTTAGCCTATAGCTAAAATTTGATGTGCTTCGAATGGTTTTAATTTCAATTGGCAATTGGCGGCGGATGCAAGTTTAATTCTAGGACACACAATACTACATTTCCTCAATGATACCGCAAAGCATATTTTGTCATGAAGATAGTCGGACGATTTAGTAGTCATAATCTGATGAAGCAGAGTAAGAGTTTTATATTTCATCCAGCTTCTTAAGTCTAAATCAAATATGCGATTTGCAAAGCAAGTGACATGGTCGAATCGTCGAAGTCCAAAAACGTAGCGTGCAATATTTTTTTTGACTAGATATTCGTAGAATTTTTGCTGCAATCATGATTTTAATTTTATGAAATTTTATTGCGATCGTGCTATCATTTAATCGTTTTTTACCAACCACTTCTGCGATTTATTTATAGCTGCAGACATTTTGATTGAAAATTTCTAAAAAAAAAAATGAAATAAATAAAATAAAAAATACAACGATAGTGGGCACACATGTGCCGAATCGTGCAATTGTAAATTATACTGACTAAAACCAAAACACTGAACTGATTAGAACCAGGTCTACCTAAAGTAAACTTACCTATGATGAGTTTATACGCATGGAACTCACGGGGGGCATACCAAACGTCAATTGGGCACCGAGAATAATACTATCAACAGATAATGCAGTCTGCTATCTCGGAGATATTGTGGAGCCGATAACTGACCCCCTATATAAGGGAAATCCACAGCGAAGTCTTTGCAAAACACTTAAGCAATGAAGCGTCTAATCATCTGTGCGTCCATTCTAATGGGCGTCCTGGGCCTTGCCTCGGCGGCAAGACCCATTTCGGATTGTGTAAGTCTAGAGAAACTGTAGCAAGTGTTACAATTATAATTGAAAAGACAAAGTTCTCGAGGCACTTTAAAAAAAAATATAATTTATTTAAACAGTAGAATACAAAATAATTCATTTTAAAAGTAATATTTAATTTTTAACATAAAAATAACTTTTTCCACAAGGGAAAATTTTAAATATATATTTAAAAAAAATAAATATTAATAATAATAATTCTCTTCAATAGGGCGATCGCATTTTGAATGATGGCTATCCCATGGAGCGTCATAGGGTTGAGACCGAAGACAACTACATTTTAACCATGCACCGCATTCCGTACTCACCCAAGACCGGGAATACGGGCAAGCGTCCGGTTGCCTTTCTTATGCACGGCATGTTGAGTTCCAGTTCCGACTGGGTGCTCATGGGTCCTCAGAAGTCGCTGGCTTACATTCTATCCGATGCCGGCTACGATGTCTGGATGGGCAATGCCCGTGGTAATACCTACTCCAAGGCCCACAAGTATTGGCCCACATTCTGGCAAATCTTCTGGAACTTTAGCTGGAATGAGATTGGTATGTACGATGTGCCCGCCATGATTGACTACACCTTGAAGATTACCGGTGAGAAGCAAGTGCAGTATGTGGGACACTCCCAGGGCACCACGGTCTACTTGGTCATGATGTCCGAGAGGCCCGCATATAATAACAAGATCAAGTCCGCCCATTTGTTGGGACCTGCTGCCTTTATGGGCAACATGAAGAGCCCTCTGACTCGTGCCTTTGCCCCGATCCTTGGTCAACCCAATGCCATAGTCGAACTCTGTGGCTCCATGGAGTTCATGCCGAGCAACAAGTTCAAGCAGGACATGGGCATTGCCCAGTGCCAGGCTACCTCACCCTATGCCGAGATGTGCGCCAATGAAGTCTTCTTGATTGGCGGCTATGACTCCGATCAGTTGGACTATGTAAGTAGACTCATCCATAGG
Source organism: Drosophila limbata (assembly GCA_963924055.1). NCBI lineage: Eukaryota > Metazoa > Arthropoda > Insecta > Diptera > Drosophilidae > Drosophila > Drosophila limbata. The sequence continues at coordinate 28,990,656 of OZ001352.1, read as the reverse complement.
CAAACAAAATAATTAAAAAAAAAATCGAATAATAATAATAATAATTTTTGCAAACCTTTTTTTTGAATTTAAATTTTAATATTTTCTACGATACTGGAATTTGTTCACCGTAAAACTAAATTATCTACAATCTAAACTTTTTTCTTAAATGGATTTACAATTTTTAAATGTTGTAATCGAAAACTAGATTTTTGAGAAAACCATTTTCAAGCACCTTAACTCGATAATTTTTTTTAAAGATATTTTTTGACAACTTAATTTTTGTTTTGACAATTTTCACATTTCTATATAAAATTGAATCTATTATTTGGATTTACATCACTATCACAAATATATATTAAAAAATATTTGTCTTTTATAGGAACTTTTGGAGCACATCAAGGCCACTTCACCCGCCGGCGCATCGGTTAATCAAAATCTGCACTTCTGCCAGGAACACAACTCGGGCAAGTTCCGCAAGTTCGACTACTCGGTCATCCGCAATCCCTATGAGTATGGCAGCATGTATCCCCCAGAGTATAATCTGAAGAACGCCAAGGCTCCGGTCCTACTCTATTATGGTGCCAATGATTGGATGTGCGATTTGAGTGATGTGCGCAAGCTGCGCGATCAGTTGCCCAACATGGCACTCGACTACCTCGTTCCCTTCCCGAAGTGGGCCCACTTGGATTTCATTTGGGGCACTGAGGCCAAGAAATACGTATACGATGAAATTGTGAAGCAGATGTCAAAGTACCAATAGGTTTATTATTTATTGTTTAATTCACAATAAAAATGTACATCCTGAATTAGAGCAGAATTTACTCGACTTGCAACTCCACCAGATATTCTAGCTTAGCCTCATGATCCTTGACCATCTGGCCAAGCACACGATAGTAGCCAGGTATGAGGAACTTCTTGAACTTTGAAGAATCTAACGGATAGTCCTTGAGATAGTAATCCTGCGGAGACAATGGACAGTTGTCCGGATGGGGAGCATTAGAATATTCCTTTAGTTTCTCATAGAATAGACTCTTGTAATAGGTTGCCATCAACTGACAGGTGCCCATAAGAGGCAACTCCTTAAACTTGATGTATTCCTTGTCGAGACTGTCCGTGCGATATACTGTGATGTTTACCTAGAAACCAAGTGCATTTTAATATTTGAGAGTTTGTGAAATAGTTGGAAACGCACTTTCCATTCATTGTCTAGGGTCACTTGATGTTTGAGTTCACCACTGATTTTCACATGACCCTCAGAATCGGGTTCACTTAGTCGCACACTGCTCTGAAAGTCCTTACTATCCTCCTTGATCTTTTCAAGATTTCGTAGCTTCAACTTGCGCTCTTCCTCGCCTTTCACCTGGAGAGTGCTCACGAGTAGCACGAGGCAACAAAAATAAACCGACTTCGTCAGCATTTCAACTAAAATTGTGGCAATCTCGAAACCTTCACGCTTTTTATTTCATATTGCATGAGGCGATTGCATGTGCAAATTACGCATACGCCACGTCGGCCGATGCTATCACAAACATGATGTAGCGGAAGTGGAATATGTTCCGACCACAAAGATCCTCGAGTTCAGATAGATTAATAATTTTGCAACTTTCGTTTGAACATACAATTTACGATTTATTTACAGCAGTTTTTACACTTTTAATTTAATTTAGATCGCCTTTTGTTAAAATTTTGATTACAACCAATCAAATTTTTTCAGACGCTTCAAGTTGCAAACTGTGGATATGCAACTTTAAATGCAATTTAGTTATAAATTTAGTTCAGTATCTCAAACTCTTGAGCTGAATGAGCTAACCTTCCACTACAAGATTAGTATCTGTAGAGGATTGGCCGGATCTTCTCATAGCCAAAGTTCAATCGCAGCTGCTCCAAGAATAAAAAGGTTAATATCGTAATCGGTCCAATTCTCAAAAATGCTGGACCATAGCCCTTGAAGAAGCCACGAGGACCGAGCTTTGCCGTATACTGAATAACATCACTCAAGCCGCCGAATTCACCTGGTTTGGCGCTCATTGTCCGCGTCTTTAACACGTCCATCGGTTGGGTCAACGTTGTGGCCATGATGCCCGCCAGCAGGGAAGCGGTAAAATGAGTCCCCAGGCTGTCATGACAGTGGAAATTATTTAACAGATACGACTTGATCTGATCATAAAATGCTATCTGGCCAATGGTCATAAGACCACCGCGTAAACTTGCTAAAGTTGCGCCGCTGAAAATATTACGAAAACCTGCCTTACGATACGCCTTGATCAGTCCATCAATTGCATTCTTATAGCTGTAAATAAAAATAAATAAATACAAATAAAAGCCAATGTAATACTCACTTTCTGCGCTTCTCCAAAGGCAACTTGACATCGTTCTGCATACGCACATTAATAAGATCTGCGGGCGTGCCTATAAAACCACCAAGCATACCAGATACACCAGCCAAACCAATCTTGCCGCCGAACGTGCTGGTGTTGACATAGTCCGTACCTACCTCGTAAAGACCAAATCTCGTTGTTGAATACGTTATCTGTCGCAGAATGGAGGCGGAAATGCCTTTGTAAAAGGCCAGCACTCCCTGCTCGTTTACGATTTTAGCAACAAGCTGCAACGCCGGCAACTTGTCCTGTTGGGTCTGCAAGCCAACTTTAAGCAGGTCCAACGGATGTGTTATGCATGCCGCAAAAACACCTGCAAGGCCACCGAAATACCAACGAGCGTGTTTCTCAGTGGCCATATTCTAAAGCCGATGCACAAATTCTAACCGAATGATTCATTTGGCAATACCATAAACACCTTTAAAATTTAAAATGTCTACGAGAATTTCCTTTAAGAATTAAACAAATCTTTAATGTGCCGAGAAAATGTTTGTCAAAAAATGTAAATGCAAAGCATTACCTCACTCCATTTTAAATTTTCAAATTTTTGGCGCAAATTAACAAAATTGCGTATACCAACACTATTGTAAAGCTGCCGTACTTATTATTATTAAACGGGCCAATAAAATTATAACATGTGGCATCACTGGCCAAACAGCTGTTTGGCAAATGCAGCCAAATTAATTCGTGTGTGAGTTTACTTTGTGTTAAATTTAAAAGATTTAATTGTTTACCTAATAACTGCATTTAAAAACGCAACGGAAGCTTAAGAACATTTTGATACGTGAGTTCATTGATCAATTGATAAAGTTGCTTATTCATAAGACAATCAGGGTCCAGCAAGCGGCAGTGTCTCATGGACAACTTGGCATTATTTGCGGCGTTTTAATTGGCATTGACATTGACCAACATAATGCCGACGTTTTGTAAACAAAGCCTTGTTTATTATTATTTTTTGAGCACTTTACCCGATCTCTTTTTATATAAATATGATAAGATGATTGTGCGCACCTGCACTTCTTTAGCAAACGCGCACATGTGCATACATACGTACACACATACATATACATACATATGTGCTTGCATTCATACAAATGTAGGCGTGAATAAGTGTGTGTACTGCTATCACAGCAGATGCAGATATCAGATACTTTAAAAAAGTCACATTCTGAGTAGGTGTTTAATTAAAAACAAGAAAGGAAGGCAAGCCGAAGTTTTGATACACTTGCAGAGCCCTTTATTCCGATATAGTATTCAGGTATTATCCAAAATTGGTCAGAATGTATAAAAAAATGGTTGACATTAGTGATGTATAAGGGAATATAAAAACAATAATATTTTTACATACGCAAGTATGTTTAAATGTACAACATATATATTTCCAACAATAAAAGCCATTTTGGTTGATTAATTAGCATTAATTTAAACTAAATCATTTAGCATTGTTCACACCTTCAATTAGCACAAAATGCACAGATGCAGGAATGTTAGGATTGCGTGCTGGATTTCTTAGTCTTTTCGTAGCCAAAGTTCAATCGCAGCTGCTCGAGGAACACAAACGTTAGAATGGTTTGCGGTCCAAGCCGCACAAATGCAGGAACATAGCCCTTAAAGAAGCCAAGTGGTCCAAGCTTAGCTGTATGCCGTATGACATCCCACAGGCCGTTGTACTCTCCAGGTTTGGCGTTCATGGACCGAGTTTTGAGCACATCCATTGGTTGTGTTAATGTTGTGGCAATGGCTCCCGCCATTAGTGAGGCGGTAAAATGAGTAACCAGGTTGTCCTCAAAGTGGGGTGTGGTCAACAAATACGTCTTGATCTGGTCATAGAACGCTATCTGGCCAATAGTCATAAAAATGCCGCGTGTAGTAGCTGTGGTTACACCTGAGAAGAGATTACGGAAACCTTCATGACGATACACCTTGATAAGTCCATCAATTCCGTTCTTGTAGCTGTGTTGGATAACAATAGATACATTTTATTGTAGATACATTTAATGGACTGTCAGCTTTTATCTTACTTTCTGCGGTTCTCTGCAGGCAGTTTGACATCGTTTTGCATGCGAACGTTGACCATATCGGCGGGTGTGCCCACAATGCCACCAATCAGACCCGATAGACCAGCCAAAGCAATCTTGCCTGTGAATGTGTCGGTGTTAATGTGTTGCTTTCCCACCTCGTAGACGCCAAATCTCGTCGTGGAATAGGTCATCTGGCGCAGAATGGAGGCAGACAGGCCGTTGTAAAAGGCCAATACTCCCTGCTCCTTGATGATTTGGGGCACGAGTCTCATCACCGACAAGTTGCCCTGTTGCGTCTGCAATGTGACCTTGATCAGGTCCAAAGGATGTGTGGCACATGCCGCGCCTACACTCCCGAGGCCACCAAAGTACCAACGTGCCTGTTTCTCGGAGGACATTTTGTAAAGCTAAAGAAAGATACAAGATACAAAGTGAAAATCATTAATTAAATTTCCGATTATCGTACTTATTACGCACATTTTGAAATTTCGATAATCAAAATTAAGTCTCCTGGAGGGCTATCATTTTTTTGTTGGGTTGCGAAAGTCAAAGTGTTATGTCATCGTTTTACGCGCACCGTTCTGCAGGAACTAACAAAACCTAAGGATATACACAAATCAGCTGCGGCAACTAAGCTTGTTACCATAATTACACTGTGGCGCCCCTGGCGGCTGATATTAGCGTCCGTTTAAAGTGTTTACAGGAGGCCGCAAGTTGAAACACCGGTGAAACAGCTGTAATGTATTTACATTATGTTATGTGACCTTGTGCTAAGCATTTCTCTCTATCTCTATATCTCATCAATATTACCAAAACTTTTTATTCAAAGCCTGTTGCTGCATTCTACGACTTTTATTTACATATGCAAACTCATTTTTGAATTTGACGCTATCGCAAATTATCGATTATTCACTTTGCCTACTAATTGCCACACCGTCAAAAGAAAGACCATTCCAATGTGAGAGATGTGGCAACACTAATATAACAGCTGAGCAAGAAATGCAGCCACACTAAATTTCCGTGTTGTTTTTCTTCTGTGCAAAATTTTGAAAGCTTTAAATTGTTTAAATAAAAAGAAAGTTGTAATACACATAAATAGCGGTGAGTTGATTGTATAAATAGTTATTTATTGTTTACTTTTAATACAATCAGTGTTCAATGTGCGTCAACTTCGCCATGCAGTTTGTTATTTTACACGCAAAACAATTAATGCATAACATTGTTATGTGCGGCTTTTTGCTTGGCTTTGACATTGACCGAAACACGGCAATGTTGTGTTTGTTATTCTCAGCTATTTGCCTAGTTGCCTTTATTTACAATAAGTCGTTTGAGCACATGCATGTCTTATGTACACACACATGCATGCACACAGGTGTATGCATGGATTATTTTGGAATGATATTATTTTTTTACAAATACCCAATACATTTCTGCCTATTTATTGTTCTTGTGTGTATATCCAGACCTGGAATTATTCTTAGAATGGGATTGTTTTTTGATTCTTAGGCTGCAAATATCAGTAATAAATTAACAGAATTGAAATATTAGTGCCGCAATAGCATCAGTTTATAGTTCAAATCTTCTGACCCGATTTCGCTGGTTTTGTCTCATGCTTATCGACCTTCAATTTGTTGCTGGCTCGCGTTTTGATAACACTTTTAATAATCAAAATCATAGCATAATGGGTACATATTTTGTGTGATCCAGGCCACATGCCCCCAATGGCCCATAAATCAGTTGATTCAAATTTTTTTGCCAAAAAATCAGAGACTTCTTGTTCACCCAACATTTTTATCTTTCGTTTCAAATATTTGTACATATACAAAAATATTTATATGCCCTTCACTATAGAGGTTAATTAATGTATATTTAAAATACATTTTAACTGATCACGTATTCATCTGCAAGTATTACGTTTGTTCTACATATATGATGATTAATCTGAAAGTCAATTTGATTGGAAACACTTATCTGTAATATTCCTTTTATTTTTTTTTTATTTTTGTAAAGAAACTATTTAGTAGCAATGTCACCCCGTATTTTGCCTTGTATTTTATCTGATCATAAAATTTAATAGACTTGTTCAAAGTCTGGTTATTAAAACGTATCAAAACGCAAGCATCACATGATCCATGATCCATACGAATACATATTTATGTTTTAATTAATGTTGAATCAGTCGGGCCCCCAAAAGAATTTATGTGTATGTATGTTTAGATGTGCACATATAAACCTTATATGAACAGCTGATTGTCGTTCGTTTTTATATTTTTTTTGACCCGTAGATCACGAAACAACGCGTGATAATTTCATGATTTTTCTCGCAATTGTTATCAGACCGACGTCTGTAATATATTGAAAACTCATGTTTAACTCATCAAATGCATCTAAAACACAAAAAGGCTTAATTGAATAGCACACACACGCACACATGTGCGATTGTTCATGTAAATTGGTGTAAATCGTTGCAACGACTTGGCGACCCCATGTAACGCAGCTCATTGAAACTTTACCTTGAATTGAAAACGTTGCCGATTGTTATTTTGCTACCGCTTAATAATTTTGTATGTATTTTTGGCAACACCGATATACGTGCACAAATACATACGCAGACACCACGCACTGTTGATACACACGCGAGAGAGCACACAACTTCAGCGCGTCATTACCACAACGAACAGCGAAAACTGGTCTGGTAATGGGAATGGGTCTTTGCCGGGTTTTCTTACTCTCTTCTTGTCTGCGCTGAAGGCAGCAAAGGCAGCACGACGACGACGTTGTCGGTTGAGCACTGAAATCGTACTGATCGTCAGTTGCCGCCAGCTGCCCACATATGCATACATATGTAGGTAGGTATGCATGTGTGTGAGTAAGTGAGTAAACGAACAACCGGCCAGTGAGCTTCGACTATCGTTAGACGACGACCCATGATTACTCTCACATGTGCCTCGGCGAAATGTTTGGCTTTGGATTTTGTTTTATCTCCGCTTAAGTGACAGCGCGGTCAAGGCGAGCACTTCGTAAATGTTTCAGAAGTGTGACGGGATCGGCTCAAGTTAGTCAGTTGTCCAACACTCTGGTAGCACTACAGTTCAAATCATCAAGTGTCACTAGGAGAAGAGAGAGAGCGACGTAAAGAGCGAAAGCTAGAGAGAGCGTGAATAAGCAAACATAAATTGGTGAGAGCTTTTTATTATAACCTCCGTCCGCTCATAGTTTATTTGTTTGCTGGATGTGTTTACTTATACACAATTATGTACGAGTATTTGTGTTTCCATTGTACAACTACAATGTTATGGTATTGTACACTATCTGCCTTGTAATCGATCCACAACGGTACAAATCGCTGCCGATTTTGTACACTCAACAAAATTTTTACAAACATTGCCATCCAAAGTTATGTACGTATGTGTGTTAAAAGTTTTCATATCATATCGTTCTTGACCGAACTGTGTTATTTAATGATACCTTGTGTCCAAGAAGTGGATAAGAAGGGTACTTTGCAGTTTAATTAACACATTCTGAATAAATATATTATTTGACTGAATTTTGGAATTTACAGCCTTGGTATAATCTGACTAAAAACTGATCATTCATTAATGAATCCATTTTGTTTAGTATACAATATGGTATGCAGGGTACCTAGTAGTCATGCACCATTTTTACACGACGTCAAACTCTTTTTTTGTTGAACTTATTGAGATTATGTATTTGAAAATTCCCTTTATGTAACTAACCAAATTATACATAACGACGTCGATCGACCATGTGCTTAGCAACCACAAATTCAAAATGCAATATTATTCATCGATCAGGCGCCAGTTTCAAAAATGTACATACAGTCGAACTTCCCTAACTCGAATCACCATTATCCAAAGAAAAGGTTCTTAAGTTTATTAATTTTAGTGCCACTCATTTAGCTAGAGTTAGAGAGAAATTCAAGTTATAATAGTTCGAGTTATGGAAGTTCAACTTTTGATGAATTAATTAGAATTTCGAATTATTTCCCATTGCCTTCATTAAGTTTAATTAGAATGTTCGTAATTTAAACTGCGTTTGTTGTAAGTTGCAATGCTCTTATTTGGCCGCAATGCACATTGACAGTCAAGGTTCAATTAGAGTGTTGACTTCGTTTATTTGCAATTAGTATGCGCTGTAAATATACACAAAATTTTAGCTTTTAGAATTCGATAACAATACGAAAGATTACGCTTGGCGGAAATTGTTGCTAAGGCAGAGATTAGAAGTGGATATTGCCCGATAGATAATTCCAAAAGAAAAAAATTGCATTTGTTTGATATTTTTATTATTTGCATGCTTAAAATAAAATGGCGAAAACACGTTTATCATTTGTGTTTAATCTCATAATAGTGTATCTATTGTATATATTCAGCGATATTCAAAATATTTACACACGTCACAAAAGCTCCTAACGTGTGAAAGTTTGAACATGAGCTTTTCGTATTGTGTACTCAACAGTAGAAATTGACATTTGCCGCCGCCAGAAACATCGGCCCATTAGCTCAGTTGGTTAGAGCGTCGTGCTAATAACGCGAAGGTCGCGGGTTCGATCCCCTCATGGGCCATGACTCTTTTTTTTTTTTTTTTTTTAATTTTTCTAAAATATTGTTTTTCATTGCACTTCATTTTCATTGATTGCTGGGTTATTGGCCACGTATGGCGTTGACAGCCATGATGAAGTGACAAAATCAAAATGAAAATATTTGCCATCCAAGTAAATAAATTAAATAAAAAAAGAAGTCGATAGTCTGTACCGCCGCCGGTCAAGTGAAGTGTCCTGAACTTGGGACAGCAGCTGCACGTGACCCGGCGGACGCCTGTCAACAGCGCCAAATATTGCGCTGCTAATTAATTGAATACATTTTATGGCATTTATAAATTGACTAAACGTATTCACTTCACTTATTCCTTTGTGTTTGCATTGCAGCGCCTTTTTTTGCACGATTTGTCAACATTATGGCCGCCTCAGTGCTGCTCGCCTGCGGACTGAATGAACAGAAGTTGCCCGGATTCGTCCACATCAGCGAGGAGTCGAATGTGGATGGCAGTTTTTTGATTAGCTGCATTCTCGGACAACGTCTGCGCATCTCGAATGCTGGCACGCTGCTCATCTGCCTGCAGCATCATTATCAGCATTATTTCAATGCTGGAATGCGACTTGGATACAACTCAAACATCTTTCTTGGCAAGACACTAAATGTCATCGATGTGCTGAGCGATATGGCCGAACAGGGCCTCGACTGCAAATGGCTGCGTTCATCGGATGAATTGACCCTCACCGAGCAACTGATTGAGGACATTCGTACTCAGTTGGCCAACAATTACGCCAATCGCAGCAGTTTCACTATACTGATTGACAATCTGTCGATACTTTTCAATTTGGGTGCCAGCAAGTTGCAAGTGCAACAATTCTGCCAGTCTTTGGCTGCCCTCGCCAAGGAGCATGAAAATCTTACGGTCATCACGAAGCTAAGCAACAGCGACATCCACCAGCTGACGGATGAAAATGTGGCCAAATTGGGACATGTGCGCATCCAGGTGCTGCGATTGAAGAGCGGCGTCTTCCGCGAGGTCGATGGCAAGCTGCTCATCGAAAGGGTCCTCGATGAGGGCAGCTATGCGTGCGAGCAGTCACGCAAGGAGGTCCTCTACAAGGTCAACGATCGCAATGTCAAGATATTTAATCCAGGCGAAATTGGAGTCAAAGTTTAAGTTTGCCACTTTTCTTTTGTACGAAATTTATTAAAGCCATTTTTATATACATTACGACTTGAGTCGAATTCCTTTAAATTACCAATTTCTAATTCATGTCGGCTCGCTTGTCAGTGTGTCTACTGAATGTCATGTGCCAATAACAACTGTTGTTTGCTAGTTTCTCCGTTCGTTCTAATTGCGTTGTCTTCACATCTGTTGACGTCACGCCATCTGGCCACATTGATGAACAAATAATGATGAATTCATGTCTGGTCATGACTTTACAGCAGCACAAGACCAGCCAAAGTAACCCAAAACATCGTCCTGCCAAGTTCAAATGTCCTTCAGGCTCAGCGACCACACAGTATACTTATAATCAGAGTGGGGAAGGCTGAAGGGGGCGGCATCAATTTTATCTTTGACCATAAAAAAGGGCATATTGAATTGTAGAAAAAAAAGGGAAACTGCCTACGGAATGAACTTCATTATCTAGTCTGTACAAAGCCTTAATTTCCAAAACATTTTAATTTTTAAACAGTTTGCGAAAGTTGTTCGTGCCATTAAATGATTCATGCACAAATAAATTTACATTAATTTAGCATTTATTCAACATATTTGTAACGGGAGTATATGCAAATTTGATTGATATTGAAGCCTTGAACTTGTATTTAACTAAATTTCAATATGAAATCATTTTAGCTTCTTAAAATATATTTAGAATAATAATATAGTGTTTCAATTGCTGGATATTTACTTACTATAATTGGTTATTCATATATAATTATAATTATAATTGCAATTATAAAAAATTCCCTTAAAATCAATTGCATTAATGGGTAAATTGTCATTTATTTTAAAATGAAGAACAGAGGACTTTTATTATTTATTTCATGGTGTTTGGGCAAATGCTTTAATTAATTGTATAAATGTTTCCAATTCCTTGGAGCGGTAACTGAACAAGTTGAAAGTTAAAGCAAAGTTGTGCCAAGTTCTACTCCCCCAACTCAACCCAACGCCCTCTCAACTATTTGTACATGATTAAAAAATATGCTTAGAACATGGCTTCCATGAAGGGAAACGTGTGCCAATTCCAAATGGGGCACAAGACGAAGGAAGTTCTCGCGAAGGGAAGGACCCCAACGGAAATTGGCCATGGGACTGGGCTAAGAATGTGTGTGTAAGTATTTACCTGCATAAGATTGTTTTTAAGCCAGCTTTGCTTCCGCTTCTGGGCCACGTCAAAAGCAAAAGTCCAAAGGCGAATTTCGAAAAGTGTACTTAATATTTTTTTTTATTTATGCAATAATTTTACGGAGATGAAGTTCCCAAGAACTTTACACTTTGATTAGGCCATAATCGAGTTGCTTACAATTTGTGATGGTTGGCTAGCCAAGTTAATGATAGCGTTGTGGCCAATTTCATATGCGTCCATACGAGTATAGACAATTTCGTTGCATATTTTTGTGGACGGCGTTGCCTGAAAAATATTTATGCCCGATTCACATGCAGCAGTCACACACAGACCCACACACACACAGAATCTGTGACAATGGCATCATCATCTTGCAACAAAAAAAAGCAGCGCATGCCACAATTTATTCGCATATGTAGGTCGAGAATGAACGCGGCCCTCATAAAGTTGACTCGGCTGGCTGCCCTTTCATCAATGATAATAACGGCATATTAGTGCGGTCCAGGCTCCGATTTTTTGGCCAGCAACGAGTACAATGACCAAGCAAACGAAGCTCTTAAAAGTGCAAACACACACTCCCACACACGCACACTCCCACACACACACTCCCACACACACGCACACATACTTAAAGTTGCACACATTCAACAAAACACCATAAATATTTTAAGCTGATTTTTATACCCTGGGGGTATATTAAGTTGGTTCAAAAGTATGCAACAGGAAGAAGGAAGCATCTCCGACCCCATAAAGTATATATATTCTTGATCAGCATCAATAGTCGAGTCGATATAGCAATGTCCGTCTGTCCGTCGGTCCGTATAAGCGAAAGGATCTCAGAGATGGTAAGAGCTAGGACCAACAAATTTGCAATGAAGACTCCCTATTATGTCAGAGAGAACAAGTTTATGTTAAAATTTCTGGGTCTTAAGTTAAAATTTTTAGCAACGTGTGTAATAACAAGCTTAGAATTTAATCACCAACTTTCATCACGATTGGGCCATAAATTAGTGAAGATATTAAAAATTTTGTCCAAGGTATTTTAATGGAAATTCTATAAATAGAATAGAATTAATGGTCAATTAGTTTACTTTACATATACTCTGCCAGAATGTACATCGAGAAGGTATATCGAATTTGTCATCTTCAATCCAAGTCACGGGGTGGTGGATGTGATAAGTGCTTGCCGAGGAAAACGGGTGATCGAGGCTCGAATCTCAGTCCCGTCAATGCAAATGATTTTTAATTATTTAACATTTTTCATTTATTTTTACTTATATTAAATTTTTAAAATTTAAATATACCGTGCAAATTGGTTCAAATCACTTATGTATGTAGCTGCCACAAAAACAATAGGTCGATATTTAAGGATAAGTATGAGGATTGCATGGGCATTAAATCTTGGGCGTGCCGGGTACTAGGCCCAGGGTACATTACTTTCGAGTGCACTCGTCTGTTCCGCTTGTTCGTATGTTCTTTTTGTTACTTGACAGCTGATAGTCTCGTATCATATCTTACGATTTTTATCGCCATGATGTCGCTTGGTGTTGCCATCATATTTGTCAAACACTCACACACTCCCACACACACACACATACTATACATCGCCTGCTTCTGTTGTCACATAACACGGCGTATGCGTAATATTTATTTAACTGTCGCGATTTCGCTTTAAAATCTTGCTCGGCTAAAAGGTTTTTGAGTTAGCTTCTTATACGCTGAGTTTATTTATTTGATTTGCGGCTTGTAATGCTTTAAGCCGAAAAGGGTTCTGAATTGTGCTTAAGCACGCTACTAAATGAAAGGATGAAAAACAGGCTGCCAGAAAAGTTTCCAACACATTAAGCCCCTCCTAGTTCCAAGATATATGTGATCCAAATAAATTTCAAATTTGCAATATTAAAGCTATTTAAACTCGATTTAAAATGCATGTACTATATATATGTAGACTGATGTCTATGTATTAGTGCTACGTGCACAGATTTTTAAAGTCTTTTCCTTTTAGCAACTCATTTTCATATCATTTATGTCCAAATTTAAGCACTAATACAAAATTTGGCAAAGTATAATGCTAAAATTTCTATAAAAGTAAATTGATATAAAGGTCCAGAATATCCATTTCAGGAATACAAAAGAAAGAACAAAGAAAACACGATATTTTCATCTAAATTCACAACAAATAAATCTCAATAAATTTTAATTGTGTAGAATAATCTAATATATACATATAATAGATATGAAAATCCACAAAAATTTGTATTAGCCAGCAATGTCTTTGCTTCAAGTTGTGGAAATTTCATCCCTTCTTTTGCCTTGCCGCCATGTGTTGAATTCAATTTTTCGTTACGCTCTTAGCCTTTATTTTTTTTTATTTAAGTGAATTTGCTACACAAATTTGCACAAGGAGATAGGGAGAAAGTTGTGGGGAAATGTAAAATGTGCAATTGCCGAGCACCCCTGACACATTTGAGTGCAGCTAATGAACATTTCGTCGACGTCTTTATATCATTACATTCTTTTTGTGTTCCGGCAAAACAATTAGAAAAACATTTTGTTACTTTCACATTTGAAATTGTGCATTTCAATGGGATGCGCGACGATGCGCAAACATTTCCTGGACTCCAAATTTAAATTCAATTTCATTTGTGGTAATGGAAGTGCTTTAGTTGTGGATATTTCAACAAAGAAACACATAATTTGTTTTCATTAGACTAAATAATTCCAAATAGCGAGTACGACATTTTCTATTAGCAGTTGAACAGTTGAACCGTCGAGCAAGCGCGGCTGATAAACCCAAAAAGCATTCAAATTGATTACGTTGCGTATACGCAACATTTGACGCCCAACCGCTGCGCAGTTTATGGTTTTCCAATTCAGCTGCGATAACCTTGAGCGGCACTTGCCTAACAATTTTTTGTTTGGATCGGGATGAGCTTGAACTCCTCCGCAAAACGCTTAACCATCTCCATGACAATTTTTCGAAATGAAATTCGCGGCTTTAACATTTTGTCTGTGGGCGTGTTTTTTGGTTGGCAACTCGTTCGGTTTAAGTACTATTGGAGGTGCTGCTATTTCACACCTATTTGGAGGCCTAAATGAAATTCCGTGGCAATTCTTGAGAGTAGAGAGACAGAAACGTGTCTCTAGTTTGCGGGCATGATTTAAATACGAACGACAGCCTGCTTCTGGATCAATAACCAGCCCATAAAATGGGATACCAAATGATGAACACAATATGAATGCGTTTTACGTTCTTCACGCTGCATTAAAGTGTCTTGTTTTGCTTTACTTGTTGCAATACTTTTTTATTACTTGGTCGTAAAGATGACCATATATTTGTTGTTGTCGCCATCTGATTACATGCAAAAAGTAAAGGGCAAGTGGCAATGAGAACAAAACGTGCCAAGTGTTTGGAATGTTCTGAGTATGAATAGAATTTATTGTTAAAGATGCGAAGATGAACAAGAGTGTTGGCTGGATGTCCTTGGCTCATTGAAATGTATAACAGGATAAACAATGCCATTCCACATAAAACGAATTTTTTGATGAAATTATATATTTGAACACAAATCGCTTTTGATTTAAGGATTCTTGACTTGTGTGATAGCAAATCAGGTTATTGTTAAGAGCAACAAATACGATTGTTATAATATACATATGTATTTTAAAAAGTTAAAATTATTTCTTATATATTATATTATTGATTTTATATATTATATTATATTATTGAGTGACCTAAGTAAATGAAAATGAAAAAATTCAATTTTATTATAGGTAAATTAATATTACAAATAAAAGCATATATTTTTATACCAAAAATTGTAATGAAAGTTATTCCTAACATTTTTTTTTAAAGAAATTTTAAATAAAATTTGAAAGCACGCTTCGAAAAATATAGTTTAGTATATTTTTTAAAAATATTTTCATCATAAATATAGAAAGAACAACAAAAGATCTGAGATTATCCCAAACATCCAGAAATCTCATACTTTTTTGTTGAGAAAGATAAATTTTAAGAAAGTAATCTTGAAACTTTTCGACTTCTTTGTGGCTACACGATACGACTTAAATGCCAGTTGAAGTATCCAGTTCTCAGTATTGGTCAAGTAGGCGTTGACTTACGTTCGCATATCCCTTGGTAATGATTATGGGCGACTCAGAGATTTGCATTTGATAATGCCCCAGTGGAGTCCAGTGCAAAATATGTGCCAACTAATACGTTTAATTACACTTCCATTTCACTCTCTTCCTACTGCTCTCTCACTAATTTGCCTTCTGCTGACACTGCTAGCCAAGTTTATAGCTGTAATTTTGCTAAAAACTTTGCCATTGCAGTAAATTTTCGCGAACAGAGCTCTGGGCTCTATGGCTGCAAATGTGGGCGTTGAAATGACTTGGAGGGGGGTAGAACGGGTGCACAACGTTCTTGGCTTACGCCGAAGGCCAAAAGCAACAATGTGTGGTACTGACAACAAAACATCAACATCAACACATGTGGCTAAAAGTAAACAGTGCCAGGTTACGCCCACTCTTAAACGCCCCATTTGTGTTGAACGTATCGTGTTGCACTTCGTGAGTCACGATATCACTGCTTTTTTATTATTTTCAGCTAAAAATAGTAATTTTTTTATATCAAATAAATAATATAAAAAAAATGATAAACAGTATCTAAAATGTATATTCAGGCCTGATTCAGGCCTGTTCCGAATTCCGAAAACGAGTCGATTTGCCACAAAAACGAGTTGATTGCTGTTCCGAATTCCGAAAATTGACATTAATTGTCGTTTTCAAAACGTGTTTAAAAGTAAATGCCATTTAAAGCATTAAAATAAAAACCTAAAATTATAAACTGAAAATTATAATAATGTTGAACATTTCTACAGTCATTTAACATTAATACTTCAACTTTAAATTGTTGAAGTATATTTTAAAAGAATATTGCTTGAAAAACAAAACCGAGCATCAATGACTAAACCGAGCTGTTCTGAATTCCACTGTAATTTTCGTCATATGGTCGATGACTTACTGCTATCAAAACGTTTTCGAAACCGAGTTCGAAAAGTAAAAACAAGTTAATTTCGTTCGGAGTTCAGAACATCATATAGTAAAACGTTCCTTTTCGTTTCGTTTTAACTTTTTGAAAAAGTTCGGAATTCGGAACAGACCAGAATAATTTTTTTCGCTTTGATAAAAGTCGTGAGTTTTGGAGTCGTTGAAACACAATACGTGTCTCTACACATGCCCTGTATATTTATAAAATACATACATATATATAAATGTACTATCAGAAGTCGCGTGTTTGTCTTGATTGAAGCATATTCACTTTCACAAGAAACACTCCACCTCAAACATAAATGTGGCAAGGTTTTGCATTGCTTTTGCCACAAAGCTTAGGCCTTGGTAATAGAACGCATTAAAGCAGATTAAAGCCAAGCCAACAGGTGGCTAACAGGTGAGTAATCTGAGTCGTGGCTCTTATCATCTCTTATCATTTTGTGTGTGTGTGGCAACGAGAAGCCGCAGCGAGTGAAAATTTCAGCTCAACAACATTAAAAAAGGTCGTTCAGTTACGCGTATTGGCCTCTAACGGCTGTTTCCACTAATTTTAATTATTTGCGGCAACAGTTTTCATTAGGCCAATGCCAAAGTAGAAACACGAGCCTGGCAAACACAAACACACACACAAACACACACGCAAACACACACACGTACAGATACTGCCAAAATGAAAGTCGAAGGTTCCCAGGACAATTTATTTAATGAAATCATCAAATTATACAAAATGTGCCTGTCAAAATGTGACTGGCAAGCAACTTGTTGTCGTTGTTGCTGTTCTAGTTGTTATTGTTGCTGTTGTTGTTGTTGTTGTTCGACCACATGAAACATAACACCGCAAACTTGACACGCCCCATCGGCCGACTTAGCATAAACACTAGCACGTGCACAACACAACAACACACACACTTTCACACAGACACACACACACAGACGCTGAAATAATTGTTGAATTCCAAGACACAATTTAAACGTGCAGTTGACTTGGCTAAGACCTCGTCTCATGTCCACTCTTCCTCCTCTGACGAAATTTATGACAAAAGTGAGAGCTCGACTTGAAGATACCCTGTCATACATATTTAATTGCACATATTGTAGCGAAACTTAAACCTCGTTCTACTGTAAACGTTGTGGTCTTGGCTCCACAATAAACGAGAGAGCTCGACTGTGAAATACCCTGTTAAATGTATTCCAATATTCAACTACAATTAATTATATTCCGATTTTCTTAATAATTTTATTTATTTTTATTTACTATAATATTTATAAATCAATAAAATTAAAAACAAAAATTTATTATATGACTTCAAATTGCTAATTATAATAAACTTTAAAATAATTACAATATAAATTATTCTGGGAGTACTTGCAAAGTTACAATTAAACCTCCACTTGTTGGCTAAAAAATTCGTATACCTAATATTTTTAGAAATTTCTTCTTCTATACCCACTTGAACCAATTAACCACAGGGTATTAAATATATCGCTTTGTGGCTCAGTTTCGGAGTTAATCACAACATTTTCAGTCGTATTTTAAGCAGCTTGAGGTTCGTGTTTAGTACATTTCTTTATGTTTAGCAATGCCAATACTCGTATATATTTCGGACCTGCAAACTTTTTCAATTAACACAAAATTATGTAAATTTTGTGGACGCCAAGGACCTGCGGCTGATACTTAAAGCACCCTCTGAAGTTGCCGGACTCAAGTTGCCCGGCGACGGCATTGGTGAGAAGTGCCAAAGTTTGCGCACTGTTACCATAAAAAGTAAACTCTGGAAGTTATGTTTGTGCAACACGCTGTTTTTTGTACTCCCGGACATAAAGCTCAAATTACAAGAGCGAGTTGATCTTTGGTGATATTTCTATTTGTTACCACTTTTTAGAGGTTTTACTTTTTGTGTCCACTTTTAAACTTTTCTTAAATTTCTAATAATTTTATTTTTAGACCCCGTACTTTAAAAAAGTTCAGGGTCTATTAACTTAGTCACAAAAAAAATGGCAGAAGGAGGCGTGGCAGACCCCATGAAGTATATATATTTCAGATCAGCATCAACAGCCGAGTCGATATAGCCATGTCCGTCTGTCCGTCCGTTCGTCCGTCTGTCCGTCTGTAAGACCGCCTAGATCTCAGAGACTAAAAGAGCTAGAGACTCCAAACTTGGTATGTAGGTTCTAGAGATGGGCACGGGCCTCCTTCTCAAGGCCCGGCCCGGCCCGGGCCCGAAATAAATCTTTCTGGCCCGGTCCAGGCCCGGCCCGGTCAAATTTTCAAGAGGCCCGGCCCGGCCCGAGCCCGGCCCGATACAACTATATAAAATTTTTTTTATTCTAATTTTTTAATGTCAAAAATGGTGTTTATTTTATTTACTAAAATCTAACAATTAATTTTAATAATTCAACAAAATTAATATTTACACAATTTTATGTAAAAAATTTTTTTTGTTATCTTCATTATTAAGTTTGTTCGGGCCTACCGGGCTTCGGGCTTTTTGCTTAGGCCCGGGCCCGCACGAAAAAAAGCCCGTTTTCGATTTTTATGCACGAAGCCCGGTGATTTTTTGAAGAGGCCCGCGGGACACGAAGCCCGGCCCGGCCCGTGCCCATCTCTAGTAGGTTCGTCTATATGGCACGCAGATTGAGGTTGTTTTAAATTTTGGCCACGCCCTCTTAAACGCCCACAAATTAGAAAATCTTAATTATAAGGACGATTTTAAGATATCTGTTTGAGATATGTGAACCAAACTGACAGAATATGAATATAAGATAGTCCCATACATCCCGATTAAATTTGATTGAAATTAGACCATTATATCATATAGCTGCCATAGGAACGATCAGTCGAAAATGCAGTCTCAGTATGAAAAACTTTTTTGTTGTTTGAGATATCGCAACCAAACTGACAAAATATGCAAACGGGATGGTTCTATACATCATGACCAAATTTGGTTGAAATCGGACCACTATATACATAGCTGACATATGAACGATTGATCGAAAATATAGATTTATTGTTAAATTTTTTGGAGATATGTATTTCAACGGAGCTCACAGATTGGGAATATTTTTCTATTATTTTAAGGTTTGCTTTTCGATAGTAAGTACGGGGTCTCCGACAGTCGAGTATGCTCGACTGTAGCACCGCCCACTAGTTTAATACAGCTTTCGTTAGCAGCCCCCGCAGATTTGAATTAACTGCGCGCAGTAAAGTCGACTGTTCGTTTGGTGCATGCCACAACTGCCGCAAGTTGCAATAAATTCAGTAAAAAACAGTTTAACTTCCATAACTCGAACTTCTATAACTCAAATTTCTCTCTAACTCGAGCTAAATGAGTGGCAGTAAAATGAATAAATAAAAGAAAATGAACTCTATAAGTCAAATATCTCCTTAAATAGAACCTTTTCTTTGGACAATGATGATTCGAGTTAGGGAAGTTCGACTGTAACAGACGCACAGTTTTCCAATTCCCGCGTGCAATTCGCTTTTCTGCTTCTCTTTCTCTTCTTCTGTAGTTCCCATTTATCAGATTGTCTTGGCATGCTCGTATCTTGGTGGCTGTGGCACTTGCCACATTTCGTTGCGCTTACTTATCCGTCTAATTTACGAACTGTGCATTGTTTCAGCAGCAAGTGTGTGCGTGTGTGTGTGTGAGATACTCGTACTTATGTGTTTAGCAAAGCTGCGACTGACAAAGGCGCATCTTCGTCTGGAAACCTACCTTGGTTACCTTCTCCACTGCGACCGCGAAATGCAATTAAATCATTCTTTTATCCTGGCATTGGTCATGAAAAGTGCTCATTCAGAATGTCTATTCGCCTCATAAAAATGATTTAATTACATGGCAGTCAGGGAGAAAGATTGTACTCCATGTTACGAGTATGCCTTGAAGTGAACTGCCAAGTGTGCTTTGTGCTGTTGATTAAAATTTGGAATTTTTAAAGAAAGACAAGACAAAAATCGATATGTGAGGCATCAAATTATTTAAACGAAATTAGCCAAATTTGAATATGGAGTAAATCTGTTCAGTTTTGACTAAGAAATTTAAAATAATAACTAAATGATGTAATAACTAATTATGATATATAGAGTAGAAGTGGAGAACTATCGATAGTCGGCGCCATCGATAGCCGGCGACAGTAATTTCAAAACCATCGATAGTGCTATCGATAGTCGACGATAGTCCCGAACACAAAAAATACATACAGTTTGTCAAGAAATACTTTACACACTAAAAAAAAAATTTCTTACTTTTCTTCTTTACATAAGAAAACAATGGCTTTCTATATATATTTGGAAAGGTCATTTAAATTCCGATTGAATAATGCAAAACTTTTCTTACCCATTGAAAATTTCGAATTTTTGTAAACATCTGCTCTGTCATTTTTTTTCTTCGGTCTCAAACAAAAAATGTTTTGATGCAAAAAACTGATTCAAACAATTCTAAGAGTGACTGTAAAAGGAAATTTAAAAAAACCCCTTAGCTAGTATTTTTTATGATTTTGGAAAATTGCTAATTTGCCACATTTTGTATGAAAATTAGAAAATGGGGTTAAAATAGTAATTTTTAGCAATTTTAAAACTATCGGAAGTACTTCGGGAACTATCGAAAGTGAACTATCGAATGAATCGATGGTAGCTCGATAGCGCCTAACTATCGATAGGGTCGATAGTGCTATCGATAGTTCTCCACCTCTGATATAGAGTCCTCATTGAGATCGAAAGTATCGCTTCTTCGGAGAAGCTTCAGATGAAGTTTTTAAGATCTATGGAGAATGCAAATAATTATTTAATTTCCTCTAAATTTTATGTTTTTGTTCGACTCTCTCTGCTGCCCAGACGAGTAATGTCGAATCGTCTTTCTGGGTGCATAAATCAAGTTGTGGATTGTGTGAGAACATTTGTACTTTCAATTGATTCAATGTTGATGTTGACTATTTGTTGTTTTCCTTTCATTTGCGCATTTCAGAATTGTCTGTACTGTGTTGAGTGTTTCTTTGTTGCTTGTCTGCGAGTGTCTCAAAGATATGCCTCTTCTTGTTGTTGGCTTAATTTTCATTTACCGTTGTCGTTGCCTCGATAAATATTGCATAATGCGCAGAAAGTACGAGAAAGTACTCTATAGCATACTTTGAGGCGTTCGCTTTTTGCGCTGTTGTTTGGCTTGTTAAGCATTGATTTATGCATTAAGTATGAGTATTTTAAATGTGGGCGTGGACATGGGCGTGAGCTATTTATGTGGCAGTTGCCTCGTTTTTGCTGGCACTTGATTTGTGGCCCCATCGGACGACGAAGCGTTGTGCCTGCCGATGAAAAGGTCACTTGACATATAGGACCTTTAACTTTTACCCCCTCAAAGTAAGTAGTTTGATATATATTTCTATTAAAAGAGTAACTCAATCCAAAAAAAAAAAAAGTCACTTTAAATATTGTCATCGCTGTCTGGCAGCCAGATTTGTGTGCTGCCTTTTCGAGGGGGGAATGTGATAAATTTAATGGGATTTGCTGCTCATTTGTACTTACAATATATACGACTCGGTTCAGTCTCGTTTCTCATGTTGCAGTGCGAGCTAATATTGCTTTCCTTCATCACATTCGTCTGTTGTTGTCTGGAGCTGTCGCTTCAATGCACAAATAGATTACAGCTTCGAGTTCAGCACCCAAATCATTTCAATTAGCGTCGACTTAGTTGCATGTAAATATGGGGCACAAGGCCAAACTAAAATGCTTTTCACGGATTACAATTCAACGAAACTTCTGTCTGACTGGAGCCGAAGTTGCGTTTCCTTCTGGCCACATGCGGCTTCAGCAGACCGTTAAGATACGTGCCCAATAGCCCTAAACATAGCGTCACGGTATATGTCAACAGCTAACAGTTAACGAGTAAAAGGCTAACAGCAACCAGCCAACAGCCAACAGCCAACAGCTAACAGCTGTCTCTGAATTCCTTGCGTGTGTTTCCATGTCTTCTTCTTTGTGTGCCATTGGTAAAACGGATGTTTCCCACATGTCCTTCAATGCGATATTCCGACACATGTCGCTTTTAACAAGGCGACCGAATCCCTAGTCTGACTCGCACTTTATATTATTAACGTTTTTTATTTCTATTTACGCTAGTTTGTCATTTGAAATGAACTGAAATGCTTTGTTGCACGGCCAATTGCTGATTATTTAATTTGTGCGGCTTTTCTACCATGAAATTTATTCACAATCCTCTTACCACAAATGCAACTGTCGCTTCACCACAACTCAAATTGCCAAATTGCGGACTTAAAGTCAATTTTGTCAGTTGAACGTTTAACATTATGGTAATGTGTAGTTGAGTTCTGAGCCTACTGTGCCCAACACCATTCACTGATTTCATGGGCAACAATTTATCACTGATAGCACACAAATCACACAGTATTTTAACTTTTTCGGGGCTTCGAACTAATGTATCTGATTTAGTTTATTATTAAAAACTTCTCGGAAATTTTAAACATCGTCTACATTAATATAAGAATTGCACATTATTAATAGTTTAATACTTTACATAGCTTAACTTGTTCTTTAATTAATTTTCTTTTCAATTACATTCAATTTTTTTGGTCATTAAATATTTTTAACATTTTTTCCTCATTTAATTAATTTCAAATTTGTGTGAGTGTATGAATTCCTCGTTGCTCTTGAAAACAAATAAATTGTATTCAAAAACAATTCAATTAAATGCATTTAAAATGTCATACGATAATTGTAAATTATTTAATACATTTGCTATAATTTGATTGTCATTTTATCTCATTAAAGTCAAGTGTCAATGAATATACACACAATAAACTGAAACCAGATGTTAAAATATACAGATTGTGTGTTTTTTTCCAATTCAGAATGTGCAATTAATATGTTTCTCATTTGATACTTGACTCTATTAAATATTGATATAAATTATAGGTAATAAAATACGCTATGTAAGTACTTGACTTCTAAGGCTTTTGTTATTTAGCGGAATTTATTTTATGCAGCTTTTCATATTGTGATTGGACACTTTGCTACAACTATTTCGACAGTCGCAGAAATAGTTTTAATTAATAAAACTTTCGATACACTAATTAATTGTTGGAACTGTTTCCCAAGCCGTTAATTAATCCACCTGGTCGGAAATAAAAGTTGAACGCTGCACTGGACATTGTTCGTGAGTAGAGAGTTTGTTAAGCAGTTGAACTCGACTACTAGATACTAGGTAATCATAAAATAAATAACACTTTTGTTAAAAAAGTAAAATATATAAATACATGGAAAAAAATGATTAAATAGATTTATCCTTTTAATTCCCTTAGTTATATAGAATGATAACAGGAAAATGATAAAATCGCACGCGTTGCATCCATTAAAAGGATTCTGTATAAATTTGCTTAATAAATTTCAATTGAGAGCTACGCGTTGGGAGTCAAAGACGCAATGTTTAAGCCCAAATGGATTACAATAGACACGTTTCGAGAGGGTTACACTCTGTTGAAGTCTACTACGCACTGGATATTGAGCCGAGAAACAGCGGAAAACGCACTAATTGAAATAATTGTAGCAAGTTCTGTGGAAATTTGAAGCAGTCTTTAATTCTAAATCGATGCCTCAGTCGACGAGTCTTTAAAGCCAAGTAATTATTGTTAGGAACAGTACAAGTGGCGAACGCAAACAAAACATAAAGAGACATCAAGGGGAGGGAAATGAAAATGAGAATGGAAAAGGGCGGCATTTCATGGGTCCTTGGTCAAGGCTAAGAGTTTTTATTGTGAGGCTGCAATTGTGCGAGTACGAAATCGAGTAATTCAAGCTATTTTTGGCCCTTCACTTGAGAGCCAAGCTGCAGCTAATCTTTAGCTGTCTGCTTTGCGACTTGGCCCCTTTTGTTTTGTTCTCATCTTCTTCTTCTTGTTCTTCGTCTTTGGCATTCGAGTACTCGAGTACCATAAAACAAACACTTTTAGTTTGTTGAACTGTGACCGAGGCTGCGTTTAATTTGTTGTCAACAATTTTGAGGCGGTCGCAACGGCAAATTTGAGATGCCAGCTGTCAGCTGCCAGCTGCCAACTGAATTGATATAATTTTTATAAATATTCCTTTTGATTTAAAATTTAAAGCTCACTTGAGTTGAATAGTAGAAACACAAGAGATGACAATAAATTTTTTTGCAATTTCGAATGCTCTTTGCGTATCAATAAACAAATAAATGAAAGAACTCAAACATTTTGATTGCATTTTAATTGAATTTTTTTGCTATAGTGCAGCAAAGTATGCTATAAGTATTGTTAACTGTGAATTGTGTGTGTTTTGTGTATTTTGATTTAATAAAATCAAAATTCCCAGCCAACAGATAGTCATAAATTTCAGACTAAAGCAGCGCACACACATTTAGTATGTATTTTCATCTACTTATATAAATATTGCAGGGAGTTGACCTCGAGTCAATGACAATAACAAAGCGAAAGAAATCGATGAACCCCAAACTACGTGTATAGAACACTTTAAGTTGCCCAGATAAATGTAGGTTTCTATATATATTGCAGATAAATTCCACACTAAACCGAGTTTAGTTTTAGGTGCTGCTCAAATTTTTAATTGGCTTTCACTTTTTAAGTACTTATGCAATTTACATATGTTCGTTTGAGGCTAAAGTGTCTGGTTAACACGATTTTCCATGAAAAGTGCAAATTATTACATGTTTCGCTCGTTAGCAGCAGACAAAACCATCAAAAAAACAAAAAAAAAAAAAAAATTGGAAAATGGAAAATAACTAGCAGGATGTAGGTTTTAAAATTGGACAGAAACAACTCAACTTTTTCGTGTGTGATATAAAACTATCTGACATGCCACTCACTGTTCTATTTAGTATTTGTTTTTGCCTCTCTTTTCTACTGGCAGACGACAATGGAGCAAAATATGTCTGAATGTTTGTTACTATGCATAATAAACTGAAACTCTCTGCGCATAATTTTTAGCACACTCTAAAAATATACACTAAAAAAATCAAAAGAATTGCAATTTTTTTTAGCCCCACAAATTTGATTGATCAGTTTCGGTTCTTAAATGACAGCACACTTAAAGTGCTGTCAATATCTGAAAAAGCTATTTCCAGTACGACATGCTAAGAAATTCATATTCATATAGTATACACTGCGTATGCTTAATCTCGTATACGCACACTTAATCTCTCAGAACAATTTAATGGATAAATCGTGTTGCCAAAGCAGTTTGAAGTGTGCGCTGCTTAACAAGGACTTCAATGTGAAGTATGAGAGCTTAAAGCGAAGTTATAAAATATAAATATGCTAAATGAGCTCTACACATATGGGAATTAGGCTTTGAATGCCAACGGCAAAGCTGAAAAACTTTGGATTATTGTGTGGCATTTGTAAGCAATTAAGCTGCGTTTCAAATGAATAAAATGGTTTAAATAGTTGCTGAGCTCATGCACTTTCTGCCAAAAGTAAACTGCAACTTTTTTTAGTTGCATTTATATTTTCATTTAATTTTATCTAACAATTTATTGTTCTTTCTTTAGCAACTTGTAAATCACGATGAAGCATTTTCAATGGAAGTCTCTGCTTGAATGCACTTCTTGGCTAGAAACAACCTGCAAGCCGTGTTCACTTGGCAAAGTGCAAATTGAAATGGCTTAGCCAGATGCAAAATGGACAAGATCCCTGGCCAGTGGTACACAAAGCTCCTTTTTCACTTGGCACTAAGTAAAAGCCCACGTTGAAGAAGCGAACGCAAGTTGAATGCAAGACAAAAGTAAAAAAAGAAGATTCGTTGGCTGTAAAAAAAAGGGAAACATTGTTGGCTGCCAGTTTTAGCCGGGTTTTGAATGCAGATGACTTGACACGGAGCTGGCAAGCAGCCGCAGGAGAAAAAAGTCTTATTTGTGTTTATCTTTCGGTGCATGTAAGTAACAGTTTTTATTAGGTTTATTTACTTGTTTGCCTCTTAACACTTAATTTATGTTCCTTAGCTTAAGTACTGGGCGACCACTTGACTGCCAAGGCAGCTCGTCAGTTGCGCCCCAGCCTTCATTAGCTTTTGCTTTTGCTTTATGCCTGGCATAAATCGTCTGCAGTCGCTGTCATTTTTATGGCCATAAATATACATGCAAATCGAGTGGGCGACAAAAGTTTATTGAACCTTCTTCGACTTGATGGGAATTTAAGTTCAGTGCAATTCTATTGACTAGCTAAAAACAATGATAAATATATACAACTCTCTTATATTTATTATTTACTAACTACTCGTGTATTTTAGAGCTGTTGTCTTGGCGGCTATCACAGCGATTTGGGCGTGGCATAGCCAAGTGTGCCCGCACCCGGCTCATTGTTGTTGGCCACATTTCGCTTTTGCCGTTTCTTGCGCCACGGAAACTTTCGTATCTCTGCCGCTGAGTTGTCGCTGCTGTGACTGTGGCAAGTCTCCTGCTCCGGCAGACTGCAGCTGCCACTAAACGCTGCCGCCTCGTCCTGACGTCGACTGATGACGCGCGATAGCTTTAAGCGCGGCTGTGTGTTGTTGTCCTCCGCCGGGGACTCAGCCGAGGGCGACAGGAGCAAGGCTCCGTTGTTGGTTGCCAGCAGTGTGCGCTTGCCACGCCCCCCGCCCTCTTCTGAGTGTGAATTGGATAGCTGCGACTGCAGCAATCGATGCGGCACCGCACAGCCCGGAGTTGCTGCAAACAAATCATGTTTGCGTAGTCGCCGCCCTCCACTGCCACTGCCACTTCCAGCTCCTCCTCCTCCTCCTCCTCCTCCAACTGGCATTTGACTGGTGCTGTTAATGGTCGTGGTTGTGGTGTTGGTCCGAATGCTATCCTGCAGCGACAACTGATGACTGGCATCGCGACAACGGAACTGAACCACTCGATAGGATCCAAAAGGCTCCATCGCATTGTTGTTCACACTGCAGCTGGCGGGTGGAAGTCGCATCGAGCCCTGGAGTCGCATCAGCGCACTGTAGTTATGCTGATGGTACTGACTGCGCTGATGATGATGATTCCGCGCCAGGCCAAACTGACGTGTCAGTGTGATCTGAAAGAAATTGAATCCTCACCTGTGAAAGAAACAACCGCAAATCATATGGAAATCCCACCTACCTTGAAAGCCTCGCGAAACTTGTGACTCATGATGTTGTAGAGCAACGGATTGATGCAGGTGGACAGGAAATAGAGTACGCCAGATGTGTAGTTCAGTATGTGGAAGTAATCGTTGAAGGATTCCGGGCAACGACAGACATTAATCAGCGAGAGACCGTAGACTGCCATCAGGCGTTGGGCGTGGAAGGGCGCCCAGCAGAGGAAGAAGGCAACGGCTACAGCTACTGCAAAGAGGGGTTCAAGGTTCACAGGGTTAAGGAAAGAGTGCACCTGACTAATAAAAGTCTCTGTACTTAATAATAATAATAAAAATAACTAATTTATCGACTCTGCCTCTAACTCACATTTCCCATTTCACAAACTTTATAGACCCTTTGTATATTTTATCGGCAGGGTCTACAAATGTCAACTTCGCATGAGGCGTTAACACATTAACTGACAAAATTTAAAAGAAAAGCAGCCCACATTGCGTATACGCATCATTGGCCAAAGTTTCAGCATTTAAGAAATGAGCGTCATTTCCTTTTAAAGTATATATGTGCATACATATGAGTGTGTGTGTGTGTGTGTGTGTTGACATTATATTTTAAATTGTGCCTCTTTTTTGAACGAAAAGTTAGACGGCGTGCTTAGCTGGTGGTTGGTGGCTCTGCCGACTGCTGACTGGTGACTTCAATCAATCAAGCCGCCAACTCAACTCAACTCACCCACCTACCCAGCATTCTGATGACGCGACTCTGCGCATTTACTCCCCGATTCGCATCGTAGGCTCTTCGCGGCAACGCCTGCAGCAATCGACTCCTCTTCAGCTTCATTCCAATCAACACGTACAGGACACATATCGCCGTCATGGGTCCGCAGAAGAAGATAAATCCCGAGACGGCAAAGACATGGGCGTAAAAGTCATTTTCCATCTATTAAAATGTTAGGGCGTAATTTAAGTTCGCTTTATAGGCTCTTCGCAAAAACACCACAAAACGCACCGTGCAGGAGAATCCATCATCTTGGTTGACCACCGAGAACTGCATTGCCTGCGGCAGGGCCAACAAAAATGCCGTCATCCAAATGGCAAAGATAAACTTGATGGCTCGCGATAGCTTCGACATGGTGTGCTGCCTGTAAATGTTATAAGTGCTGAGCTTGAATTTTACGTTCTATTGATTACAGGGTACTCTAGGTTACAACTTAAAACAAGTGGGAAGGCCATAGTCGAGTGCCCGACTATAGGATACCCGTAACTAATTCAAATAAATTTAAAATATTGTTTACTGCATGCTTTAAAGCACTTACATTTAGGTAACTTCATATTTTTCAGATTTTGCTACGATTTAGTAGGATGATAGGTAATAAAAGTAATTAGTAAAAAATCCTAATATCTTGAAAACTGTGCCTGTGGTAGCTTTTCACGATTTACAGAGGCGGAAAGCGGCGTGGAAAAAATTTGAAACAAACCTGATCTGCGTGGAGTATATAGAAATCGGTGTCCCTAATTTGGTTGCTCTAGCTCTTATAGTCTCTGAGATCTATGCCTCACACGGACGTACGGACGGACAGACGGACATGGATCGCTGTTGATGCTGATCAAGAATATATACACTTTATAGGGTCGGAGATGCTTCCTTCTCCCTGTAACATACATTGCAACGAATACAATATACCCTTTCACTTATTTTTTAAGTAACGGGTATAATGATAGGATTAACAACTTTAGAATTAAATGTAAATTGCAAACAGCAACAAAAAAATTATACGCTTAAAGATAAAAATTGCTCGACCATAGCTAATAAAATTTTAAAAATTAAGCAATATTTTTTTTAGCAATATTTATTTATTTAAATTAGTAAAAAATAATTTATGATTGATAATTTTTATTTAGAAATGCTTCAAGTATTTATAAAAAAAATAATCTCCAAAATGTGGCTGTTTATTTGATTTTCATTGCATGACACGCAATCAGACACAAATTATAGAAATTCATTTCAATTAATACTAAATAAATATGTGAAGCAGTCGTTTCAATCAAATCCTTTGAATGGGCTGTGACCAAATAAATATTCATACAGATTTGTATGTATGTTCATTTGCTTTTAATACTCGTATTTGCATTTCGTATAACCTCAGGCTACTCATATCCAATACTAACTTCAATATCCAATACTATCCATCGGATTTCATTGATATTAAATACAGCTGCTGTCATTTGGTTATCACAAAAGTATTCTAATTATGCGCAATGTCTTGACAACCATAAAATGAAGTAGATTAAATTTCGGTTGATTGGCTGAATTATAATCACTTATTGTTATTATTGTTATTTCATGGACTTACCGAAATGGATGGCAAATGGCAATATAACGCTCCACGGTAAAGGCCGTGATGGTGAGAACCGTGGCATTGGCAGCCATCTCGGACAGGACGCTCTCCAGTATGCATATGCCGTCCGTGAAGGGATACGAGTTGGGACACCACAAATTGTACAGCTCTTGCGGTATGCCTAATGATGAAACCGGAAGCAGCAGCAGCAGCAGCCACAAAATCACATTAAGTATACGCTTAGTACGCCGTATGGGGGATTTTGCGGCTTACCTGAGACCAGCAAAATCAAATCAGACACGGCTAAATTGAACAGGTAGAAATTCGTGGCCGTGTGCATAAAGTTGTTACGTGAGATGACAATGCAGGTGATTAAATTGCCCAAAACTCCAGCGACAAAGATAATCGCATAGCAAATGGTCAGAACGATGAGAAGCGTTGGAGATTCATTCGAATTGGAGTCTGCAGTTGTTGCTGTTGCAGTGCCATTTGTGCCGTTAGTGCTAAGCAGATTTGTTAGATTCTCTGTCGTTATGTTCAGCAGTTGAGCGAAATGTGTTAGAAATTTGTCATTGTGCAGCAGCAAGAGCTCCGGGTTTGGACTGGCACTGGGAAACGAATTGGTATTTGTGGTGGTAAAGAGGCCAAGACTTGTGCTGGCACTTGGCAACGTATGAGCCATGAATGATTGATTGAAGCCATCATCATCGCTGTCGGCAGCAGAAGCAGAAATTGTCAACTCAACGCCTTGCAACATTCTGTCAGTTGTCAATTAATTGTGGGTGTGGCTTAATACTCGGCTCTGATCAATATTATTAATATTGTTTTAGTCCCTTTGTGCTCCTTCTTCGTTGTCGTTTTCGTTGTTGTTGTGGTTTTGGTTGTGCACATGGCTGATAAGCGGGCTAGACGACAGCCACAAATTGTGCATTCGCCTGTAAAGCAAACAACATTAAAAGTCATTAGGCTCAAATATGAATTTAAATTGAATCTTGTTGAATGCGCAACAGCCTACAGCATACTCGTAGTCAACATAATACCGTCTACAACCTGCCACAGGTGGTGACTACCAAGAATTATGCTCCGCTTTTGATCCTTACAAAAATCTAGAACTGTCCTAACAATCCACTTCATTAGGAAGTCGTAATTTCAGTCTCTATAAATAGACATCTGGCATTGAATTCCACATCCGATTGGCTGATTGCTCAACGAAAACTTTTCATATCTGTGGGTCGAAGTATTTTGGACATAACTTTGGCAAGTGAGTAAATGCGTCATTTAAGTTAATATACAATTGGGTCTGGATCTTAAGCTATGTCTCAATTGCTGCTACACATATGGAATATATTTCCTTTTTTTTTTTTTTTTTGCAATTTTGATAAATGACACTTTGAGCTCGTAATTTACTCATAATTTCTTTGGCACTTTTACAATATGCATACGTAAATCTCTAAGTTGGCAGTAGCAGTTGTCGAAGTCTGAGTGAATTACGAGCAATACACTGAAAAAAAAGTCAAACTACAATTCAAGTTTTAAATTGTTAAATTCAGAATTTATTTTTTAAGTATGTATTAAGGATATTATTGTTAAATCCACACGACATACTCTTTAAATGACAATTACTCAGCATTAAAACAGTGAGAAAAGCTTAAAGCCATTTATTTTACTGGAAAAATTCTCATTCCTCGAAGGACTTGATAAATTGTATTTCGTTTAAGAAAATCCGGGATAGCGGAACTTCTGACAACGCATCGGATTTATTTGATCACGGAATCCAGGACTATTTTTTTCCGTGTACCCGCACCAACAATAGCAAGGCCAAAATCTGAGTGCAGATATAAACTGACTTAACTCTTGACCACATTTCACATTTCATATGCACAGAACAGAATATATATTCATTCCAGAGTTGCCAAACTACTTGGCATTAATCATATTTTCAGTTCGTGTGGTTTTGGCCACCTGCCTACTTCAGCCACAACTTTGGTATTGATAAGCTTAATTAATGGCCTCTAAAGCTATCAAAATGAAATCGTATAAATATTTAAATATACCATAAACCAACTGATTGCCGTGAATAATTAACAGGACCATAAATACTAAATGCTTAAATTCATTGGAAAACGTTTTGTAATTTTAACGCTTTTCTGATTTCTTAAAGGTTTTCCTTTGTAGGCTGTGCGCAGATTATGAAACCTTTTGTCGAATTACGCAGGGAGACGGATGTCCTGAGGGACAGACAGGTATGCCCATTGGCGTACCTTTTCTTAAGAATGTTGATGTTAATCGAATTGCCAATTCAGGTGTGAAAGTTAACTAGCGCATGCGATAACCTCATGAATGGCAGGACAAGTTAACTAAATACAGCCTCGTATTATTTAGTTCTTAAACATCAACCATTTTCACAGAGTTCTTTAGCAACAGTCTTTTAAATTCAAGTTCCAGGTGAGGTAATTTAATTTGGCAAATGTCGAACATCACGTACAATTTCCAAGAAAGAAGGACATTTGCCTATTTCTAGTCAAATAAAAGCGCAAATTCAGCTAACCAAAATGAGTTTAAGTGACAACTGTCATTGTAATTTTAGAACCGTTTTTATTTGATTTGACATCGCTTTGGCTGGTTGAAAGGACCCGCGGGTAACCCCTTGTTGACGTTTGCTTTTTATGTTTTATCACAATTGCTTTGTGCCAAACTTTGTTCCATCTTTTGTGCATATTTGAATAGTCCAGCAAAGAAACTTCCGCCACGCTTTTATCGCACTTTCTCCAACGATTTACGAGTCTTAAACGAACCAGTTAGGTTAAATTGTGTGACTTGAATAAAATTAGCTCAACACGTTTTCACGCTTTACCTTAAAATAATACGAATTTACGCTGAATTTAATTTAAGTACTATAAATTTCAATATTTTATGTTTAATTAATAGATGTTTCAACGACAAGTTGGTAACTCGTTGGTATTTTTGAAATGATTTGTAAGTCTCGGACACGTCTGACTTGCTGCGCAGTCAATGTTAGACTAAGTTTGTTTGCGGCCATCGAGGCAGCACTTGACAGGCGACTGCTAACAGTTAACAGCTGTTAACT
This sequence comes from Drosophila limbata, assembly GCA_963924055.1. NCBI lineage: Eukaryota > Metazoa > Arthropoda > Insecta > Diptera > Drosophilidae > Drosophila > Drosophila limbata. The sequence goes on along the minus strand of OZ001352.1, from coordinate 28,957,801 downwards.
AACAGTGCAGCTGACTCCTGTTGTTCAACGCTGTCTCTCACAGCAGAACGCGCTCTCTTTCTGTCTATCTCGCATTTCGACATAATTTCATTCATAAATTTATGCACTCTACCTTGACTTTGACATCGAGACAGACCATTCGTCTCACATTCGGCTGAGGCTCGTAAAGACGGAGGCAGCGTCTATAGTTTGTGTCTAACATGACGTATGCGTAATGCGAAGCTGCTTCCCATAAACGGTTGGTAGTTTAATAAAACTGAATTAAATGAAAACTTAGAGAACATACTGTTTTTTTAGAGCCAATTGAAATGGAAAAATGGCTGAAACCACTTACACTTACTTTTAATATTTATTGGCCACGGCGCCGCCCATCAAAGTGTTCAACTGGTTTCTAGCCCGCGTCCTCCCATCCTTCCAGTGACTACTCAATGCCAAGCAAAACAATCAAAACACACGCGAAATCAAAGCACCAGTTGGCTTCTTAGCCAGGCCATAAAATACATAAATGTCTTCTATTTTTTTTCCTTTTACAGGATATTGCGGTCTCACCCGCTGTCAATGTCGAAAGACCGCATATTAATCTTTGCCTCGACCATCGGCAGATTTGTGGCATTTGCTTTTTTGTCAAACTGTTTGGCTCGCGGATTCAATTGAAATGGTGGAAATGGTGATTTTGTGGCTTTAAAGCGGATTTTCATGTTTGCGTTTTTTTATTTTTTTTTATTTTTGTTGTTTATGGTTATGCCTTCGGGCAACATTGAGAACAGTTTGTCAACGACTCGTAATTGAGCGCTTAAATTGCTCAAGCATAAATACCAGAAAAGCAAAGATTAGCCCGTCTTTTTGGTAGGAAAATTACCTTATTTGTAATATAGAAATTTGTAATGACCTTAGAAAATGCACAAAAAAAGTTTATCATTATGCAATTTCATTAAATACTTTTATGAAAATATGTGTGTAATTTGTGCCCCTACAAACTAAAGTAGGAATCATCGGCAATGCACACAGCTTTTCATTTCTTATCTACACAATCTGAAGGACATCTTAATGTGGCGCAAATAATCACTGGCCATAATCAGTTTATGTCCACAGTAGATTACTCATGAGATATTAAGAGGATGGCAAATGGCAAACACTTGTGGATGCCGGGCACTTAAAAGAGACTTTCTGACACAATTTAATTGCTCATACGTAACGTTGACACTGCTGAAAATTCAATTGTAATTGCGGGCAGTAGTTGGGAAAAAGCCTGCTGTGACCATTAGTGGTCAGTTCAGGCAAGACAAAGCAACTGATTAGCATAATTTGACTGTCTGTCCATCCGTCCGTCTGTGTGTCTGTCCGACTGTCCTACGCACATGTCGGACACCCACTGGGGGCAGCTGGTGTTGGCCAACCAATGGGTTGGCTTAAATCAAAAAGGGTCGACCACAGACTTGAAATGCTCGGTTGTTGGTCCAGAGGCGCTTATCTTGATTTACGAGTGCAATGTGTTAAACGATAACGATAACGTTGACGATAACGATTACTTGGTCACCCCAGACGGAACTCTGATTCAATGCAAAGTCACCCGAAATTTCTTTTAAGGCACTCTTAAATTCTGCTGTCTTATTTGAGCGGCATTTAATTAAATGTAATTAGACGAAATGTGAATGTCCTTGGTCGCACTGCCTGCCAAAAGGAGCAATGAACTTAACTTGTCGGAGCAAAGCCAACATCCTTTTTTGCCTTCTATCGAATATTTGCATGCTTTCCATAACTCATACAACCCGTTGTACAGACTTTATGGTTACAACTCGATGTTGCACGTTCTGTGGCAAGGCTTTTAAACAAATGAAAGCAGTAGGCCTCTGGGGTGTGCCGCAATTCGGACTCTTTTCTTTGAGGAATTCAATTATGGAAAAGGCCGAGCAAGTAATGCGAAACTCAGTTGCTAATCGAAGACCACAATTAAAAGACTTGTGCGTCAATTTAATTGCATGAGAACCAATTTTTTCAAAACAAAAATGTAGTCTAAGGTCAATTCAATACTCTTGATGGAAGATAATATTATCAAAAATATATATTAGTGCAATAAAATATTAAATAAATGTTAAACACAATATAAACATTTTTTAAACTGTAGTACTAAATTTCTAGGGAAGTAACAAAATAAATGTTTTCTTTTATTTCTTTCAACTTTTCGGAGAAGTTTTGTGCACCCACATGATGGACACGATATTCCCAAAAGGTATCTGAACAGGCAAATTGCCAGGCATCGAATTTCAGTTTACAGGATCCGCATTTTCCACATTTGTATTTAGTTATTTCAATGAATGTTTCGCTATTCAATGATTACCGAGAATTTTAGTAATTGAAATTAAAATGAAATTTTTGAAACATTTATTTGGACCTGTGCGTGTTAGAGGTCACAAATGTGAGATGTGAAAGTTATTTTGTACAACATTTCTCAGAGCAAACAAACAAAGGGGAGGAAAGGCAACGAGTTGCTCGAACTGCAAATGACTTTTGGCCTTACTTGACTTGGCTCGTAATCAAACTAAATGAATTGAAAACTTGCACAAAATGCGATTCGAGTTGAACTGAACTAAGCTGAAGGGACATCGGAGTAAGAAGCAATGTGAACTCCTTGCTGATGTCATGTTCAGTGCCCATAAAGAAAACAACCGAATTCTTGTACTTAAACTGAAAGAAAAGAAAACGATAAACGCTGAGCAAAGCAGAATTAGAAAATTGAAAACCAAAAGATGAAAACAGAAGACAGAAGACAGAAAACAGAAAGTTGTCAACTGACAGCTGACAATCAGCAACTGGGGAGTGTGTCCTGTAGGATGAGTGTTTGCCTTGGCATTGAAAGGGATACGTGAATTGGTCCAATGATAGTCCCATAAGTTGCCATCATCTGTCAGGGAGCAGCTACTTTCCCTATTTCCTTTTCAGTCTGTTTGTTTAGGACTTTGTTTTGATTAAGTGCCAAAAAATTGTTTTGCATTATTTGTACAAAGATTGAGTTATTGAATGCTGGCAATAAATTTGATTTATTTTCGTTTGTCAATCGCATGAAATTACATTTGTCTTTAAGCATGTGCTAGTATTTTAGACCTTAGCTTTTATGACAGATTTGCTTGGACACGGCCATAAAACTAACGGCTAACAGCAAACGCCCAGTGGACCCATAAAATCTCAACCAAACACGACTATGACTATAATAAAAAGCAAAGCACGCGCCAATTTCTGTTGGCCATTTTAACTGACCCGCTTTGAGTCAATGCGACAGATTGTGGCCGAAACTGTGCGCTTAAATTGAATTGTTTTGTCTTTAATTGAACCAATGTAGACTTGCTTAGAATTGTGTTCATTAAATGGCCAAAAATGGGCATAATTAGAAGCGTCCTTATAGTTGGGCTAACGTTCTCGTACTTGCCACCTCAAGCATTTTAATGTGCCACTAAATAAGATTAAGTGCATGCCACAATATTAAGCATTTGCATTTTTATTTCATTTAGAGCAAGAAAGGGAGGGAAAGAGAGAGAGAGAGAGCGCCGTCGCAGAAGCTCAGAAAAGCAACCGGTAGTTCTTGCTGCCTGCTGCTCTGTCTACTGCCGACGTTCACGGCGACGGCGACGGCGACGTCGACTGCGAGGCGACAGCGACTGCTGCGTCGCTGTTATGTGCGTTGGCCAATGTGATACCAAGCTGTTGCCAAAAAATCAGTCGCTGTTAATCGGATGCTGCGGCCAGTTGTTGTCGCTTTCGACCATCTCGCATCTCGTGGGCCGACGATTCGAATCGCGAGACGAACTTGAAACGCGAATCGCCGCGAAATACGCATCATTCGAATCGAGATATAATAATTATTTTACATAATATCCAAGCTGATCTATATTAAAGTAAACAACACGCGCCACAACAATATCAGCCAAGACAATAAAAGTATGATATAATATCAATAAATATAGGATTAAGTTCATAAACTTTGTTAATAAACAATCATAATCAACATTTTAGCAAATTGTTACTAATAAGCAATATCTAAGTGCAATATACAAATGAGTTTCGAAACAATACAAAAACAAAAAAACCCAAAAAGTGCAATGTTCGCCGAAAAAAAACTGAAAACAATCTCAAAACAGTTCAAAGTAATAAAAATACAAAATTAAAGAGAAATAACGAAAAGAACAATAAAGAAAATAAAGCAAATAAATACAAAACAGAATGCATAAAAATGTGACAGGCGGTAACATTTTATAAATTTAAATTAAACGTGTTTTAAATGCACAAAACGTTGGCCAAGAATTGCTTGATTAACAAAAAAAAGTGTAATTAATTGGCTTTAAGTGAATTTGAAAAACATCAAAATACCGCAAAGAGTTTTGAGTTAACTTGGTTTTCTCTGGCCTCATCATTGTGGCATTTATATGTACATATATTCTGTAGTAGTCGGTATGCTATCTGGCAATCTATGGACTCGGTCACAAATTCATTAGGCCAAATCGGTGCCAACTTGATGTCCACTTAAGGCAAAGTCGTAAAATTCTTGAAATTTTAAATCAATTTCATATGCAAAAAGATTCCTAATAATAATATATATGTACATTCTACAAGAAAACAAAAAATACACACACTTTATGATCATCGATGAGCAATAATTTTTTTGGATGCGATTCCATTTCGAATCCAAATCGAATGATAGTCAAAAAGTCGCCAACACGGACAGATAAATGATAATAGTTAATGAAGAGAAACCAGTTTCACATAATAATACAACGAAATTCAACAACATTCTTGAAACGTGCATATTTTGTATAAATATTTATAACAACACAGCACAATAATTTATTTTATATTCATATATATATAAATATATGTACACTTATAATAATAATGTCATCTAAAAGCTGTTAGTCGCTTTTTTACGACAATGCGCGTCTTGAATGAATAAGTTCGAGTATTCATAAGTATATCTGAATATTAGGCATAATCATAAGCTCCAAGAGTTCAGCAGCAGTCTCAGTTGACCTTGAGCCAAGCAAACAAAACAACAACATAGCCCAACAAAAAGGCACAGCTTATCCTGTCATGTCCTTGTTTCTAATTTTGCGAGTATTTCAATTAATTTCCACTTGGCAATGCAAATTAATTTCATAAGAATCTGTCAGGGACATGCAACCTGGCAGAGATGGGCCCAACCGTAAGCCAAATGTCTGAAACTGAATCCTTAGATTGACAAATGTTTACTAGAGAAAGCGAGAGAGAGTTAAAGAGATAGAGAGAGAGAGAGAAAGATAGGCTCTTCTAACGAAATATTGATGTGCAAAGTTTGTGTATTATTGAAACATTACTGCAAAATGGTCAGAAAACTTCAAATTAAAATTCAATTCGATTTGATCAAATTTGTCCTCTTCAATATTTTCCTAGCTGTAGTTCAATTCAAATGACATTTTAAACTGCGAAGTTACACCCCACACACACACACACACACACACACACACACGCACAGACACATGTCAGAGGAGATGTGGACAACAAATGTGTCTGCAGGGGCCACGCCCCCTTATGCAGACCTCCAGATGTTTCACAACGAGAAGTTCTTTTTGAATTTAACCCAAGTGTTGAACATATCAGCGGATAATTTGACCAGCCTGCTGCAAGGATTGGAGCCGCAGGATCTGCTGGAACAGGCCGAATCCACCACAATGACCACAAACCTGGGCCTCTTGACCACATTGAGTGTGGGCTATGCCCTCATCTTTATTGCCGGCATTTTGGGCAATCTAATTACCTGCATTGTGATCTCACGCAACAATTTTATGCACACGGCCACAAATTTCTATTTATTCAATTTGGCCATATCGGATCTGATCCTCTTGTGCTCGGGCATGCCGCAGGATCTGTATAATCTGTGGCAGCCCGACAACTATCCCTTTTCGGGCAGCATCTGCATACTGGAGAGTGTGCTCTCCGAGACGGCGGCCAATGCCACCGTCCTCACCATCACCTCCTTCACCGTGGAGCGTTATATTGCCATCTGTCACCCGTTCAGGTAAGTGAGAGAATCTTCTGGCCCTGCCGTTAACTTGATTGATGTCAGCTCCCGCCCAACACATCAGGCAACACACCATGTCGAAGCTGTCGCGCGCCATAAAGTTCATCTTTGCCATTTGGATAGCCGCCCTGCTCTTGGCCCTGCCACAGGCCATTCAATTCTCGGTCGTGACTCAGGGCGCAGGTTCATCGTGTACGGTAAATGTCGTTAACCCACTTCGAGTTTCACCTGACACACAGCAGTTGATAAGGTTGCATAACCTTATGAACGAGCCATATGTTATTTGAGATTTATTTTAAACTCATTCAGAAAGCACTTACGCTATCTATCGCCAATGTTTTTGCTCACATTTATTTTGTAGCATGCAGAATATCACTACTAAATATAACATGAGCCAGGGAATATTCTGTGAAACTTAAAATTAATTAAAGTTAACTACTGAATATATTATTGTTAAACATCAGGTGGGCTACGGAAATCACAAGGGAAATCGAATTCAGAGAAAAGCAATTCCGCGCGAAAACTTTCACAGTGCCACAGAACTTCGAGTGATTTATTTTTTTTTAGCATGTTCACCAACCTTTTCGAACTCGGCTGCTAGGGTTGGCCCCTTCTCATATTAAATTTTCCAAGGCAGAATAATATATATTTTTTTTCCTTTTTTAATTAATGTAATTTAATTTTATTACATTTTAATTGATTTTGTATAGCTTAAAAAATTTAAAAGTTATTGGCGCGACAAACAATAAAAGTTACTCGACAACTCTAAATTCTAAAATTCGGACAAAAAAATGTTACATTAACCTCATGGCATCGGACGCCAGCGGAATTTGAGCGGAATGCACACTGATTTCGGATTTCGGAAGTGATTTCCGTAGCACACCTGATAAACTATTTTTTTCGTTATATTCAGCTGTCATAAAAAAAACTAGGTACATACTGAAACTGTTTAGCTTTAGAAAATATCTTAACCGAAACAAATCAAGTATTTTTCAATTCAAGTTGGATTTAAAACTGTTTATTTTGATCATCTCTGAATTAATATGAGAAAATTCGAGCTATATTCAATATAATTATTTTTTCGTCATAATAATGTCACATTAAAAACGAACTTATTGAATTATATATATTTATTATATTTCTGTCAGGTATTTTAGGTATTTTAATTATAATATATTCTTGAAATTTGAGTTATTTATTTTTATTAAGGTATTATAATATGTTAACTTGTAAAATCTTAAATATGACTTTCATAGCAACAGTCGGCAAGGAAAGTAGATGATTGTAGGTATCTCAAACAGTCTCACAAAATCCAAGAAAAAAGTGTTCCCACATGTCCTTAACAAATTTTAGAAAACCACATTGTTCCCATAATAAATACTACTATTTGTTATAGCTAATATGTGTAAGAAATTTCTATAAGGGTCTTGATTCTTCGGCTTATCGAAGTAATTCATTCCACTTCTCGTTGTTATTTATTTATATAAATTTCGTTTTCATACATTTTTGGCAGATGAATAATGACTTTTTTGCACATGTGTTCGCTGTGTCCGGATTTCTGTTTTTTGGCGGACCGATGACGGCCATCTGTGTGCTCTACGTGCTGATTGGGATAAAGCTGAAGAGGAGTCGGCTGTTGCAGGCGTTGCCAAGGCGCTCCTTCGATGCTAGCCGTGGCATCAGTGCACAGACGCGTGTTATCCGGATGCTGGGTGAGTTTCAAGGGGCAAGGGGGAAGGGGAGGGGAAAGTAAGTAGTTGACAAGTTATCAATTTGGACATGTGCAGTGGCAGTGGCTGTCGCCTTCTTCATCTGCTGGGCGCCCTTCCATGCGCAGCGATTGATGGCGGTTTATGGCTCGACCTTTGGCATCGAGTCCCAGTGGTTCAACGATGTCTTCTACATATTGAACTACACATCCGGTGTGCTCTACTTCCTCTCCACGTGCATCAATCCCCTGTTATATAACATTATGAGCCACAAGTTCCGCGAGGCCTTCAAGGTGAGTGTCCATGGCCATGACCTTTGACATATGATTGATTGCTGAATTCTGTATGTAATTCTCACTTGCAGGTCACTTTGGCGCGACAGTTTCGCCTCTCGGGGAAGCATCAGGGTCAGGGATTACCACACACTTACAGCGCCCTGCGACGCAATCAGACGGGTTCAATGCGCCTGCATACGGTAAATACACTCAGAGAAAATATGCCATCCTTAAATTTAGTATGTAAGTCCTTCTTAAACTTAAAGATTGTTTTCTACCAATGTTTTTGAATTCAGTAAGAAACAATCTTAAACTTAAAATCCCGGCTGAACGTCTTTTTTCTTATTTTATTTTTGAATGCTATGATATAATCCGATTTTACGAAAATTAGTCAGAGTATATAGAACACTGTCAAACATGAAATCTGTAAGAAATCTGGTTTTAATACCTTCTAAACAACAGAGTTTTTTTAAACTAACCATTTGCTTGAGCATTAATTATACATTTAACTTTCTGTGTACCTAATCTAGTATTTTCCAGTTTGAAATTAAATTAAATATGGAAATGGTTTGTACTAGAAAGAAGTTCATTTTGAGATAAGTTAAAAATTTAATTAGTTGAAAAAGTATCCCAGAAAAATGGTATTTTAAGATATCCGGGATTGCTGAAATCTAACTTGAAATAAGACTTTGTTCTCAGTTTTGCAATTTCCGAACTCACGGAAGTCTCTACTTTTTTTCCGAGTGTACTCACAAGTTGTAATTGTTGTTCAAACAGAAGTACTGACTAGGGTCCCATACCTATTTGTTTACCTTCTCTGCAGGACAGCGTTCGTACGACGACCACGTTGACCACGTTAAATGGCAGCAGCATCAATGGAGCAGCAATCAATGGTGGCACCACAGTCGGCGGTGGGGCACGCGGCTCGCAGCGCTTGGGCAGCTCGCATGCCACATTGCTGAGCACACAGAGCCGCAGTCGACAAGATTTGTTTGCAGCACGTGCCACGGGAGTTGAGGTAGCAGCAGCAGCAACAGCTGCGACACATCCGCATCCTCATCCGCATCCGCAACCACATCGGACACTGCAAACACAAATATCGCAACTGTCGTCAGTGGGCGATGCCCATTCGCTGCTGGAGGCCGAGTTGCAGTGGCCAGAGGAACAGCACGAACTCCCCTCGCGCCATAAATGCCAGCAGCATCCAACTGGGAATCTGTCCCAGCCAGCGATGGGCGCCATTGATGAGCTGAGCTGTCAGTCAAGTGCTGCCTTTGATGTGAATCCTTCACGTTCACGTCTCAAGTTGACGCGCATCACGAGGCAGTCGCAGCCACAGACAAGTGGACAAACTGAGGAAGGGGCAACTGGCAGTGGCAGTGGCAGTGGCAGTGGCAGTGGCAAAGTGCGTAAGGCAAAGGCCAAAACGCTCAAGACAGCATCCACTACTCTGAAAGGTCTCAGAGCCAAATTGAATTGGCGTGGCAGACGCAAGAACGAAGCCAACGATGCCAATGATAATGTTGGCCAAAAGCCGCCGTCAAGTGCGGCATCGACAGAGGAACGTGCCCTTTATTGAAAGCACTTCCAGTTTAGGGTTGGGGTTGGGGGACAGGTACATAACTGTGATAAGAGCAGCAGAAGCATCTCGGCTGGTTCCAGCGCAAAAAAAAGAAACAATTCCAAGTTGTGGTCAATTAAGTAGCCGCTTCTATTCCTAGCACATTATTTAGGCATAAATTATACTGAATGTACTTCTTGTAATGTTATTACTGATCTGCTTAAATGTATCTTGAATAAAGCAGAATTATTTCACTTGATTTCCATTTTCTGTTCTTTATTAACTTTTTTATCTATGGTACTTTTCCAAATGAATTCCATGAAAGTTTTAGGAACACCAAGCGCGCCGTCTCTTAACCATAATCCCCGGCAATTAAGATGTCTATCGGACGCATAAATTCCCGTTTGGTCTAGACGTTGGCAACTCTCCAAGTCGAGTTGGCTTAAAAGGCGGCCCCTAAAACTGCGAATCGTCTAACTGTGAAATGCGCATCAGTCATTTGCAAATGCGAATGTGTTTGTGTGAGTGTGTGTATGAGTCGGAGTATGTGTGTAAGTGTGAGTGTGTGAGAGAGAATGTATGTCTCTAGCCTTGACTAATTACAGCATGTAATTAGAGAAACACTTACAGATCTCGAATTTAAAATACCCTTTCCTTGCCATCATTATCTAATGTTGACAATGAATGCAAATTACACTTGGATGTCGTTGTTGAAATGAACGGGTCATTAGGATGAACGAATGAACTTATTCAGTCAATTATGAAACTAAATCATTCGTCAACTTCTCTCACGATCGCATTTGTAACAACCCTCACTTCTCTCTCATTGTCAGAAAATTGCAAACAGATGGCGCGCTAGTGCCTAAATTTAAATACGACACCTTGCTGTAGTTTTGTGTTGTCTATTAACACCAAAAGCTAGTCGCACCAGTCACACAAGTGTGCTGTAAAGCGCGCTCTCTCGCTCTCGCTTAACGGACAAAAAAAATTTTTGACTATCTTTTTTTTTGGCCGAAAAAGTCAACTTTATCAATTTTTGAGCTATAGCTTTAAAATTTGTATCAGAGATTTTGTTGAATTTTTCTCGAATTATTGATATTTGGGCATTTCCACAGAAAGGTCCACCGCGGCCAAAAACGTAAAATTGATCAAAAACTTACATTTTGTGAAATTTTCTTCCAAAAATGCATTCAAGTTATTTGTTTTAGTAATATACGCTAGAAAATATTCAATAGGATGAACAAATAAATTCTATATTGGATTAAATTCACTTTTTCTATATTTTTGCCAATTTTCTTAAAAACTGACTTGCAAAATGGACCGTTTTTATTTTAACGATTACAATTAGTAAGATAGTCAGATTGTAACATAAACCATTTTAATGCATAGAAATATATTGAAAGTTTGATTTAAAACAAGTTCTAAGAGCTGTTTAAGAAAAAGAGACAGAAACAATATAAAAATAGTGGTGGTAAAAAATGTCCCGTGCGCGATGTCCCGTGCGAATTTGCATCAAATTGAAATAAAAAAAAAGTGCAAGTCATCTTTGAAAAAAATCATAACCATTTTAAAGAGGAATCAATGCACAAGAGTTTAAAATTAGTTGCATTAAAATATTGCCTCTTGATTCGCTGAAATTGGCGTTTGAATTGGTTGACCTCACAAGTCACTTCCATTTTGTGTCCCGTGCGAATCACTTGAATTTTGCTATTATCTTAAAAATGAAAAATTACCCAAAATCAATCTTTGCACCAATGAAACGGCTAATCAAATGATATATGTTAAGCCCTTCATCAGAAAAAAAAACCGTTCCCTTTTTACCGTTTTTTTACTTTGAATGTGTACGAATGTCCCGTGCGCGAGTTTGGAAATGCCCATTTGTTGTTTCGCAATTTTTTCGTTATTTCTCAATTTTTTTTTGGGTTTTTCTCAATTTGGCCACCAAACCAATTTCTAAATAAAGTTAATTATTTTACTTAATTTTGAATGTTGTTGTTTTTTTGAAAATGTTTCTCAATTTTTTTAAATTAATTTAATTAATTAGAATAGAAATGCTAACAGTAACAGTTGCAGTAACAGAATGAGTAACAGCAACAGAGGGAGAAACAATTACAGTTTCATTTTCAATAACAGCAACAGTAACAGTAAGAGTAACAGTTACAGTAACAGTTTACTGTAAAAGTTAACATTAAATTTATCAGGTGTGCTTCAAAAATCTCTTTCACTTGAATTTGACCTGAATTTGTATGAAATGTATGTCAAATTCAAGCGAAAGCGATTCCTGTGGCACCCCTGAATATTTAATTTTTAATCAGTTATAATAAAAGTGTCAAAAATGCCAATGTATGCTTTCTTGTCTATCTCTAAATAGCTTTCGATTCTTAATAACTTATAAATGCTATATCTGAACATAGGATGAAGTGATGTAAATCCAAATTATGGATCGAGCTTTAAATTGAGTTGTTAAAATCGTCAAAAATAGCTCTATTTTTACTACCCGTATATACAATTAATACACCCAAGTGCTGAAAATGGTGCAGGTATTTAAAATGCCAGCTGTGCACTTTTTGGCGCATTTAGTTTTAATTGTGGCCGACGAAAAATTAATTAAGGGACAGAGTCAAATTCGTGGTTAAGAGAAAAGCGCGTGCACTTGTATGTTGGCCAAAAATAAATGGTTTTGAATTCATAAAGATCGCGGCAGCATGTGTGAAAAAGTTGTCGGCATACAAACGAAACTTTGCACGGGTAAAAGGTGTAATTGTGACCACATTTGCGAAAATTAATGGCCATTGCTAAATGCACAACTAACAGATGGCAGAGCATATTGCCAAACATGTAATGTGCGACACATTTTAGAAAGAAGCAAATTTATGTTCGCCAAAATATTCACTCGACTGAGTGAATAGAATCTGTTTTACTTTTTCTTATTATGCTAATCATATAGTTTATGACCGGCGACAGAGAGAATCCCTGAAAGTCTGGAGTAAACATTTAAAACAAATTTGCAGGAATTTTGCTTATCGTCATTGTTGGCCACATCAAAGGCTATGAAATAGTTTCGATGAACTTTATCAGTTTTATGCGCTGCCACAAAGTCAGAGAATAGAAGAAAATGGAGGACAAAATATGCCAATATATTGCAGACATGAACGAACATAACTTTGGCAACCACACAATAAATTTTACTGACCTTTTTTGGCCATCGAATTTAGTGTCACTTTAACATCCATTCAACTTGTCTCGGTGGCCAGACAACGGGAATTGTATCATTCAATTTACTGGCATATAAAAATGACAGTTCTTTCTCATTTTTTTATTTCTATTTTATTTTTTTAAATTCACTAATACCTCTTTGTTTATGTTCACACACACAAACATAACGCATAAATTGAATACTTAGAACAAATATTGGAGGCGTCGCCCTGTTGCAAGTACGAGTAGTCAGGCAAAGTCATAAACTCTCGATTCCATTTATATGTATGAGTTCAGTTTGCATTGCAAATGGACTCGGGGCCTTATCAACTAGGAGGCGTAACGTTGTGGGCGTTATGGCCAAGCGGCAATTAAGCCATAAAATATTGCTGCCTACTTTTCGCGGCACAAACGCAACGCGATAAACGATAAACGTGCAAATTGAAATTATTTATTGGTTACTAAAATGGCCCACACTTGTGGCTGACTTACATAAGGCTCAATTAATTAAGATACTGAAATTAGAGCATCGTTTGGCGTTGTAATTTGGCTACACATAAGCAGCTTGTAGACAAACATTAGCATAACAAATAGCAAATAGCCAATAGCACATGGTCCAAGTCCAAGTCGGAGTCGGAGAAGATGCAGAAATCTGAATCTGAGTCTTGCATAAATGAGAAATTGAGATGCCAAACATGTCGGGCTTGCAGTGCGTTTCAACTGGTATTCGAAGTAGACGAGGACGACCCTTCCATCCGATTCCCGTGCACGGGTCGCAAAGTCCGAGCACAATTCGTGATACCCGTATCGAAGTTTGAGTCTGAATTCCATTCAGCCAGCACGTAGGAATCATTGTTGTTGCGGGGATTTATGCTTAAGCCAAGTATCCGCATCAAATCTTTAGCATTTGACTCTGGTCTTGACTTGCTGCCTGGCTGATGATCTTTCTATTTGCCTTCGACTTTTTGTACATACAAATTTGCAAAGGGTCTTTTAAATCTGTTAAAAGCGAAATGTGCGTAATAAGCTTAAGAAGTATAGGCCTATAAAGTATATACATTGAATGTGAAAAGGGCCTTTATATTTATGTATTCCTTACAGATAAAGTAATTACAAGGTCTCTTGCAGTCGGGTTCACTCAATTGTAGTCTATTATATTGCTTTTGTGAGGGGCTCGGCACAGCAGTTGTTTTATTGTGGTATTTGGCACATTGTTAGTGGCCCCTGGGAGTGTGTGTTGTAGTCGTTAAATGGAATTTGTTGGCCAACGACAACGACACAAGCCATCAGATTGCCTAAATGCCAAATAAACTGCAATTCAATCACACACTCTTGCTGCCGCCTAGAGAAAGACTTTGCCCCAAATTGCTGACAGTCCCTTAGGTAATACTTATATAAAGTTGCTGTCTGAATACGTGTGTGAACATGGGAGTCACGTTGACAATAGGAAAGTTGTCTTTTGGCTATGTCAATGTCAGTGTTGGCTTCTATGGAAACCCATTTGACCCGTTGCAAATTGTTGAATCCTTGTAAACAACAATTTAATGCAATGCCTCAATGCCAGAGTATTCATAGAAGTGTGCATTCCATTCTCTTCTATAAACATTCCAGATCTGATTGATTTGTATTTATATGCACAGCATTTGACTTGTTGTTCCATTTGAACAGAAACTTAAATGGCCTAAATCAGGTTGAATTTAACATGAACAAATTGAATTCATTAAAATCGAATGAGCAAACAAATATTTTGGAGAGCTACCTAAAAGCCACAGCTCGGTCAATTAACTACACGTGTTATTGATTTTTATTTTTAAGATATTCTTAATGTATTCAGCAAATTTATTGTCGCGCGACAAGCGGGTTTCATTTGAACCAAAACGACTTTTCGATTGATCCATATTAACAGAATGCTGACTCAAGCATAAACAGAGCAGTTGATCAAATTTATGTTAAGAGTTTTATTGATGCCGCTGTTTATCTAACTAATCATTTTTAGGTGGCCAAGTCGAACACTCAATACTCTAACACAGTTTTGATTTTGATTAAATTAAAATTACAATTGAATATTATAATTAATATTATAATTTATGAAGTCAACAGAATCACTTTAAATTTTTACATATTTCATAAAAATGCTGAAGTTAAGTTTTAAGTAGCAAACTTAAAAGAAATTGAGCTGAAGTTGTTGATAAAAATAGGTTGTCCTGGTCGTAGGATTATTATTGAGCCTGGCAACGACAAGAGGACTCTAATAAAAGCGCAATAAATACTTCACTTGGTTGTTCCGGGAAATTGGCACAATTTAAAGGAAATCTTTTTCATTTATAACGAGCTGAACTCACTGAATCCATAATCCTTTCAAAAGTATGGATAACTTGAAAGTGAGACAATAGTAACTGAAGCTCAAACTAATTGGCAATTATTTAAAAAGAAAACCTCGCCACAAATAGAATTATTTCTGCTAAAAAAGTTGAGAAAAAAAACCTGAAAGCTACTTAAAAATTAAAGGGAAAAAATATGCAATTACGTTTGTAGCATTTAAACAGAAACGCAGTATTTATAGCGACTCGTAAAAAAAAGCATAACACAAAGAAATGAAATGAAAGAAATGATTGAATTAAATGGCGACATAACAATCCTAATTAATTGTAAGCAAGCCATGAAAAATATAAAAAAAAAAAACGCAATTGCAAAGGCAAAAGGCGAAAGGCAAAAAGGCATATGGCTGCCAACACTTGAATTGGGAGGCATCCGACCCTCAATATCTGAATGTGAGGCTGTTTATGCCACATTTTCATGTGTGGTGCCTGTTTATGTCGAGTGTCGAGTCGAGTCGAGTCGAAGCGACTGCAACGCAACGTTTGCTGCGTGTGAATAAAGAATGACGGCGTCGTCGACATTTGCCATTTGTACGCCAAACAATAATATTGTGATTGAATTTTCCGACCGGCAGCAGACTGGGGGAATGAGTTTCGACTATTGTCGAGTCATAGTACAACAAAGTGGCATTTTATTTATGTCAACACGGAAAACAAGTTGTTAAGTCAAGTGAGCCGTCATAATGATTGAGCACTAGACTTGCCGGGGACTTTTAATCATCAATGCGAAACGTAAACAATTATAAATATACTTCTATTAATTGTGTCATTAACCCCATCGACAGATACTTGTGTTTATGCAAATCCAAACAGATGCATTGATCGTTTATTTAAGAATCCATGAAAAATTGCGGTCTAGAAATGGATTTAATATTTGCACATGGTACTCAATAATTGATAATTACATAGATACAAATATATGATATGTTTTTCCATATAATTGCGTAGGCAATTTCTTTTCTTTGCATATCTTTACTTAAATTTATATTTATATTCATACTCATCTGCATGTTTTGAGTTGTCTTTTGAGTAATGGAAGCGCCGGGCAAATGGCGACAACAATCATTGCCGTCAGCAATGCCAAATACCTCATTCGTCAATAAAATTATGATTCATTGTGACGTGTTTGTTGCAGCTTCAAAGCATGGCTATAGGCGCATTTTATTAACATCTTAATTTGAAAATAAATAAGAGAAGAATTTAAATATTTTGATTCTTTTTGAGCAGTGTAATGATACTCTCTAATCAGAAGAAATTCATAATTGATATTTTGACTTTAATCACAGTCAATTTGTTTTAGAATGTACCCCGAATGGACAAATTGTAGGCTACTTTTAAGCTTATAAAGAGAGGGTATCTCCAAGTCGAGTACACCTATTAACACTCTGTTGTTTAAGTAAGATTTATGCGACAGCGACGCAGTCAACATAGTATGTTCTCGTCTCGATTTATTAATAGCCATAGGAAAGTCGAGGGAAAGAGAGCGATAAAGAGAAAGAGAGAGGGGGGGGGAAGAATCGCACTGATTTGTCAGCTCATTAAAAATGATGCTGTGTAAATGTTAATGAATTTAATGAGCATGATGCAGCAACCGCAGCTGTCAGATGATTTGGACATTTGGACATTTGGACAGAACACCGCGACCAGAAGATGTCGTCCGTGTGGTCCTTTAATTTATGTCCGTTATTTATGTGGGCGCGTGCGGCCGTAATCCTGTCCCGGGAAATGGGAAACGCTGAATTGCATGGCTAATATTGCACTTTGAATTTAAATTAGAATGCGGCGGTGAAATCGAATACGAATAGTTTCTGCATCTTCGAGTACTTTGAACAATTTGTGCAAAAGTAAATTTAAATAAATGTCGGTAGCAAACGCAATCGAAACTTTGCCAATAAAGGAGGCTTATCAGATGCAAATGGAAAAGGGGAAATGGAAAATGAAAACGGAGTTTCCCGCATAAGATAAACGCACTGTGCATGACATAAACAAACGACAAATGCAAAAGCAAACGAAACGGAAGCCAAACTCAACTCCAAATGCGAAATGCGTTAATGGAAATTGCTTATGCTTAATACTGAAGGAATCCAACTCATTGCCATTACTTACCATATGCAAAATTAAGTATACGCAGTGTGCAAGCAGTCGAAATAGTAACGATTTTTGCTGCGTTTGCTGCCACTGCTGAATGCACAATGAGGCGAAATTAGAGAGATTGCTTGGGTTTTATAAAGTTCACTTTAACGATTATATAACCAAATACTTAAAATGCTTGTCTGAAATGCAACTGTCTGCAAACCAGCAAAAGAGTTTTGGTCCATTTACCACATTTAGCATTTGTTTAACAACATGATTTTATTTTTGTATACAATATTTATGACCTTGTCTGCAGAACGACCGACAAGCGGCTATAAATCAACAGTCATATTCTGGCTAAGCCAATAAAAAAAAATATATATTAGAACAATCCAGACAGTTGGGATTTTAGATAAATGTAAAGTCGAAACTTGAGCATTTAATTAATTTGATAAAAATAAACCGCGCTTAAGGGCAATTCATTGCGCCTCTGTTTCGGCTTAAAGTTCAGTCACATTACGCATACGCCACATATGCAAGTACTGAAATACATATGACTGCACATTTCACGAGGATTGGTGAGTGAATTGCGGGGTGTCTGGATCGCATTTAATTACAGACAGTCGCGTTATTAAAGGCTTTTTTATGGTACTTCTTTGGCAAGATTTTTATGGCCAACGAACGACATCAGCAGCAGTTTTATGCCATTTCATGCATTTTTACATACACTAAAATAACAACAACTGCCAACAGACAGGCAGAAAACAGCTTCTCCTGTGCTCAGTCATCCATAACTTCAATCTACATACAAAATGGACAATAAAACTACGCATCAAATGTTCTATAGATATGTAGACTTGCCGTGAAATCGATGACCCGCAAATTTGTAGCAAATCCAAAGGATAACATCTCATTCATAAATAATAAAGCCGAAATATTATACATTTTTGAGAACATTTTAATTAGAAAAATAAATATATCAATAAATAAAACGAAAACTTTATGCTGTACTTCTTTAAGTCCCATTAAACAACTCATGCTTTAACCAAAATTAAAGCAATTATCAATCTGTACAGGGTATAAATCATAGCAAATTATATGAAATTCCTGTTATTGACCAGATATTTATTATAAATTTGCCTCATTAATTTCTATCGTTAAACATTTTGTGCATGTTCTTTAAAGGTTTGAATATTTGAACAGAAAAAAAAAACAGAAATGCTTAAAACAATTTGAATAAATAACTCGAATGTGAATACCACACTTCCATGGTAAAAAAATTAAAATACACACATACATATACAACATTTATATCGCTAAGTTTGTTTACAAAAATTGTATGTACAATGTACATATATTTATTATGCGCAAACCAATCAATATATAGAGAACTGATTTGATATGCGTAAACTTTCTCAATATTCTAGAGAAAAACAAAGATATAAAGTGAATGCACTCTTACTTTATATTGTGAAAATTGTCTTTAATCCTTGTCTTTAATGCTGCAGAGCTGAAACGTTGGTTGCAAGCTTGCATTTGCCACAGAAAGTGCTTAAAGTGACGCACGGATGAGCTCAACTGCCACTAATTAGGCCGTAGGCACAGCAGATGCCTCTTTTACTGTATCTGTCTGTATTTCTGTCCACCACTGATAATTTAATTTTTACGAGCGCTTAATGTGCCTTTAATTACAAGAAAGCAGCCACCAGGCTCTCCTCGCTTGATTGAATATTTACACCGAATTAAGATTAATGGACAGGACTCGGGGGCCTATGGCAGACTTTGCTATTATTAACACAACATAAATAAGGACAGCTGAAGCCTTCGCCTTCGTCTTTGCCTTTTGCCTGCAGTGCTATCGATGTCGAATTGGCCAGGCCAATGAGAAGCCCCCTGGCCAAATTCATTTTGGCACTTGTTCTGCCTAGCAACAGCCGATTGATGTTCTAATAAAATAAAATAAAATATTAATCAATTGACGTGTGGCAAGCGGCAATTGGATAGTTTACGGTTTATGCCAGTGCGAATTCAATTAGCGGCTAATGAAGTAATTCCAAGAGTTCGCAAATTGGTTTATATACAGTTCACATTCCAATACAATAGATTACATTCCCTTTCATTCCATTATCACCCACAGGTTTGAGGTCATCAAAATGCCACTGCAAGCAATAAAATCAAGGTTAAATGTTGCTGACTGCGATGCTCACACACCCTGAATCACACACACACAAACACACACACATATATCCATACTCATAGCTCTTTTCAAAACAAAAGTCAATGAACGGTCAAGATAACATGGCGTATGAGCGATATACTAACTGCTCGCAAAATGGAATACAAACGAGTTTGAAGGCAATCTAAGGCATTTCTTATACATCTTGAAAAAATTATTATTTATTGTGAGGCACAAGTACATTAAAGTGAAAATTTATTTTTTTGCTGCTCAACAGAAAACTTGTGAAATGCTTAAATTTATCATGTTTATCTTATTTGTTTGATTTATGAGCCAAAATTATTTGTAGAATGTTAAGTTCACTTAAGAACTTTTTAAAGGCATTTAAAGTATGTCTAAATATTTAAAGCATTTTATGTTTCTTTTAAAGACAATAAATTGAATTCGGGTCAATGGAATGAAACTTAAATGTTTTGTTTTTATCAACTAAACACTTAAAATATATGTTGCATTTTAAGATGGATCATTTGTTGAATTGTTTGAGTAAGAAGTTTATTTTTTGCTTTTGAGCACAGACTAAATATTTCGCATAAGTGCTGAGCAATTCCAGTAAGAATTAGGAGTAGAATGAGAAGGTCGAATACCGTTAACTGAAAACTGTCTTAAAGTTGAAGTACTTGAATATCGAGTTGTAAATTTTTGGTTTTACTTTTACATCATCTATTGGAGTCGAGATCTTTAAAAATCCCATATATTTGCTCAAATTTAAAAACATATATTACATTATTACATTATTATTGAGGGCTTAAAGTCATTTTAAATTAAGCTCCTAGGCAAAACGAGTTGAAAACGGCTTCAAAGATGTGCGTCAATAAAGCTTTAGTCAATAGCTTGCACCTTTATTGAAAATTTATTTAAATAAGTAGTTGGTGAGTAGGGCGTCCAACCAGTGGATATTTATAAGTAGTTGAATGTAAATTTATAAAAAAGTAAGCTACCCATTTGCAGACGCAATTTTAATGCTAATGCCCGTCTTTAGTTCAGAAATCGCTCCGCTTACGAGTAGTTCCAACGAGGCCGACCGGGCCAACAATGCTGCAGACAAAGTGAAATGAGTTTGCTTGGCCGTGGGCCAATCAAGTGCGAGTGTGGAAGTTTTGGGAGTAGCGGAAACTTTATGGCACACAGGGGCATAGCCAAATGAGCACTTGCATTGGGAATTGAGTGCCTCTTGCCATTGTTTTAGTTGTTGTTGTTGTTGTTGATACTTCTGTTCTTGGCCAATTTAAACGCCTGCAGCTGTTACATTTACAGCTGTTACGGTGGAAGCTGTGTTTGATACACATTATCATGTCTCAATCGTTCCCAATAGTTGGAGCTCTGTCTGTCTGTCTGTCTGGGTCGATAGGGAGTGACCTTGCCAGAGACAAGTATCAGTAACTACTCCTCCCACTCCTGTGTCCTGTGGAAATGTCAAACAACAATCTGACAATTTACGCGCTACATCAAATTCAAATAAAATCGGAATCAAATAAATCGCTCGCATCTCAGCGACAGATTATCAGGACCCGTCCTGCAAAATATGGCCATTTATTTGTTTTTGTTGCCCGAATGCGGGTGATAATTTAATGGGCCTGACCCGAAATTTATGCAGTTTCCTGCCGCCATTGGCATTGAAATGTTGTCATCATTTCGCACATTGGTTACGCGCTATTTGAGTGATTGGCTTTTCGGTGCAGACCAGGCCAATAGAGCTTGCTTCCTAGCCAAGAGATGGAAAACATCATAATCAGTTGGCGAATTCAATTCCGTTCAATTCGAGTCGTAAACAATTTCATTTAATGACATGCTGACGCCATTGGCTTAGGTTATGTTCATCATCTTGGCCAAAAAGTGTCCACAAGTAAACAGACATCAATGTTCTTTGCCATAAACATTAAATCTGGCATAGCCATAAAAATGCCCTGTGCTCAAATTAAACAAACACGCGCACATTGTCGGCCATTTCCGCATCCGTTTCCGGAATTTCATTACAATGCCAAATTCGAGACTAGGCCAAAATATTGGGTCATGTTCAAGATAATAAACCAATAAATATTTCACAAAAGTTAATGCTAATTTCTGTCTATTGGCAGACTAGATAATGTTAGGGTAAACAGAAGCCAAGTCGACTGTTCATTCAATTGGTATTTTATTCAAATATTATCATATTCACATTTGTAATGCACTCAAAATGCATCAGTTGACTAAGACTATTCAAAAATCAGTTGTTCTTTTTTACATTAATTATATTTTACAGGAAGCTACAATTTGGATATCACTGCCCATTGGTTTATGGGATGCGATTGCTGGCAGTGGACTGCTCCGCGAACTTGGCCAACCAATCACCCACCGTCGACTTGTTGAGCTCCAGCCACTTGATGTTGCCCTTCACAGTCTCCAATGCCTGTTGGCGCGCCAAGGTACCAGCACCGGCTTCCGGATATTTGGCAAAGAACTGCTGCATCTCCTCCAGCTTTGTTTGCGAGTCGAAGCGACTGGCAATAGATGGAACCAAACGGCCCAAATTGCGTTCGTTAATGCCAAAGCGATCCACAAGCTGTGGCCAGTGCTCACGCACATAATCCCAGACGAGGCTCTGGCCCACTGGATTAGACGAAATGTAATCCATCAGAGTGAAGTAATCCTGCCTGCGAACGTTGCTCTCATCCCAAGCCAAGTTGATGTAGCGCTGCAGTAGCCAAGGCACTTTGATAGCTGCCAGCGCATGCATAAGCTTAAGCTTCTCCTGGGCATCGGGTTCAGTTAGATACAGCTGCCAAACCTGATCCCAGGCGGCCTCCGTGTTAACCTGCTGCAATCCAAAGTAGTACACAACATCGCGTACATCGGGACTGGGGGGTGTGCCAGGATTGGCAAGCCACTGTTTGAACAGTGTGGCCGCCTGCTCCAGAGTACTCTCATGGCCAACGTTGCAGGCCGCACTCAGCACCTTAATCCGCAATTGACTAAAATGTATATAATTAGAAAAATGAAGTAACACATGCTACATCTGTACATACTTCTCCAGATGGTTTTCGCCGACGGCAAAGGTCACCTTCTCGACAATCGGTGTCAGCAGTTTGCGAGCGTATACCGTAAAGTTCTTGTACAGATTGGTATAGTACACACGATTCCTGAGGGATGACAGCGATGCTGTGCCCACACTCCAAGGCACATAGTCCACTTCCTTTTCCAAATAGGTGCTCAGTTCAAGTGCAATGGTGTAGTCAAGCTGTCCAGCTTCTGCTAGAGCATTGGCATCATTCAATAGATGCGCACGGTCAGCAGTGCTGAAGGTTTCCCGTGAACTCTTGAGCGCTGTACTCAGAGCTGTCCACTGCTCCGTGGCATAGTTGACACGATAGTAGCCCACCTGATCCTTGTTCAACTTGACCCAAGTGGCAGTGCTGGGCACAGAAATTGTGGCCTCATTATCGTTATGGTTGAAGATTACGGTGTGCACTGTGCTGTCAGCACTGCTCGTGTATTTAATAGGAATGGACCAGCGATAACTAAAGAAAGATTATGATCAGAATTAAGAAGAGAATGAATGAGGCGTTGATAGCTCCACATACTTGAAGGAAGACGGTTCGACTTCCTCATTATAATCATCCTTGTTGGCGAGGAAACGTTTCTGTGTCAACTTGTAGTTGTTGCCGTCTTTAACAACTTCAACGACGGGAAGACCCATTTGCTCGGTCCATGTTTGCATAATTAACCTAAGAGAAGAAAGCATAATATGGTCATTAGATTCATTAATTCGATAGAGCAGCCGATTGACTCACTTGACATCATAATCAAGACCCTCTTCCTCCTCAACAGCCGTCAAGTAATCTTCAGTGGTGGCCGTTGCATACATGTGCCTTCTCAGATAGCGCGTGGTGGCGTTCTTCAGTTTCTCCTCAGTCACCAGGTCCTCCAGCATGCGCACTAAGGCGGCGCCCTTGGAGTAGGTAATGGTATCGAAGTATTCGGTGATTTCATTGGGACTCTCAATGGACTTAACAATGGGATGCGAGGCCAGCGTAGCGTCAATCTTGAGAACGGGATGCAGCTCGGCAGTCACAAATTGGTTCATCTACAAATGCAAAAATTAGTTAAAATGCTAAAAACTAAAGTCAAGTTTACTTACCATGTCCCAATCCTTGTGCATGTGATCGACACCTTTGTACTCAATGAATGAGGCAAATCCTTCGTTTAGCCAGAGATCGTTCCACCAGTTCATGGTGACCAAATTGCCAAACCATTGATGGGCCAACTCATGAGCAACGACGATAGCCACACGCTGCTTATTGACACTGGAGCTGGTGCTCTTGTCATACAGCAGCGCCGTTTCACGGTAGGTGACAAGACCCCAGTTCTCCATGGCACCAGACACAAAGTCGGGAATGGCAACCATGTCCAACTTGGGCAACGGATACGAGGTGTTGAAGTAATCAATGTAAAAGGCAGTGACACCAGCTCCCATCTCCAATGCATACTGAGTCTTGGCGACTTGGGCAGGTGGCGCAAAGACGCGCAGCTCAATATTGGTGCCCTTAACGGTAGTGTTTGTGTGGGCAAAGTCGGAGATAACAAAGGCTGCAAGATATGTACTCATGGGGTATGACTCCTGGAAGGTCACCTCAGTGATATTCCCATCAACAAGCTCGCTCTGCAATATAGTACAATGTTATTAAAAAGTATTCAATGCATTAAATATTAACGAGTCTCTTACATCGACTGGCATGTTGGATAGCACATGGTAATCACTTCCAGAGGGCCTGGCAATAGTTATGGCAAACTGTGCCTTCATGTGCGGCTCGTCGAAGCAGGGGAAAGCCAGGCGGGCATAGGTGGGCTCAAACTTGGTGCTGGCAATCCATCTGCGAAAGCAATACACTAAAGATTAGCAGTACAGCGATAAACAAAATTTATGGGCGTTGGGGACTGTGTGCTGGTTGTTAATTCAATTGCATGCATTGGTGTTAGTTACATAAACGACAAACGGCTACCTTGTACGATTCTTGAGCTTATCATAGTAAGAACTTTGGTATAGGCCCGTGATACGATCGACAAGCGACCCATTGAAGCTCAGATGCAGGGTATAGTTGCCAACCTCCAGGGGCTGCTCGAATTCGGATACCCAGTACTCGTACTCCGGATGGGCAAACGTAAGCACTGGCTTGATGTCAGTCAATGGCGCACCCGAATCATCCAATCTCTCCAGCTTCTCGTGACTTACGTTCAGCTGCTTTATGTGCACGGGTATAAATGAAATCGGATCCAAAACTTGCAGGCTGATGCTTATGTTGCCCGTATAATTCTTCTGCTGGAAATCTGGCTTCAAGCGTAGATTATACTTTTGTGGCTTCAATCCTTTGGGCAATCGGAAGCCAAGATTCTGCAATACTTTGCTGGCAGCTCGAATTTCGGGCGAAATTGCAACCATTGCGCGCATTTTCTTTGTTGTCGGCACTTGTCGCGTAGAGTAAACTGGGCTATCTGTGTTTTAATTTATCGATTAGTTGAAGTATTCGTGTTTTCGATTGTAAAGAGCGCGAGTTCGAGCATAACACAAAACTGATTGCTATGAGCCGAACGATAGTTTGCCGCGAAATTACTTTTGAAATTGCTTTTAAAAACTTAAAATTTGTATATGGGCATTTCTACAGTCTACTTGATATTTTTACGACAAAATGTGACAAATGGAAATAAGTAAAATTTTTAATGTAATGCGTGCTAGCGCAAGGTGAGTTTACTATAAAGGTGACGTCGTCACCACAGCTGCTCTCTTTCGAGGGGGCAAACATTTGACAGTATGCCTGCAAACCTTGTCGTAGTAGGATATGTTTTTTTTGTTTTCATTACAAATAAACTCGTCAAATATAAGGTGCCTCAAAAGAGAGCAGTTGTGTTGAAAACGTCAAATATAATAAGTCCACCATGAGCGGGTTCTACGGCAGTTTCGATATCGACTACCGATAATGACGATGACACAACAGTTTGCAGCACAACACAAAGCTCATTGCTCAGATTCAAACGATAGTTTGCCGCGAACTTAATTTTGAATTTAAACAATAGATGTAAAATTTGTTTTAAGCACGTTTATTCGTAAGATAGTCGTTAGTCAAAACGTGATAATAAAATATCGAAAACTTTAATTTTTAAAACGTCCTTTTTACACCTAATCGATTATTGCCTGCGAGTCACCGGCTGTTTCTCAGCCGCTATCGAAATCGTTAAAATCACAGCACTTGCACCACAACACAAAGCTAATTGCTACGAGTCAAACGATACTTCGGCGCGAATTTTCTTTCGAATTTGAATTTAAAATTGGAAAAAGACAACAATTAAAAAATGTTCCTATTAATTCTGGGTTGCAAAAAATATTCGACCTATTAAAATGGAATCCATAGAACGCCGAAGCTGTAGAAATGCCCCTATAATATTAGATGGGTCACAAACCTGATAATACGCTCAATATCGGTTTTGTTGATAATAATTGATCACGATCCACGTAGACGGTGCGTATTGTTTCGTTAATGGCTATCAGACTGCCGTTGGATTGCTGCTTTTGATGCTCTTCGGCAATGTTTTTACCGACGTAAACGAGGGCTCCTAGCAGAAAGCCGCAGAGCACCAACAGGAAAACACAGAACGCGACCAGAGTGAGGACCGTGTTGCTCGTTTTGTTTTTGTGGGGTCGATTTGTGTCCTTGATGCGATGATTGTCGTCTGTGGAGAGGCTGCTGCGTGGTCTCACATTTTTTGTCGCGTACATGCCGCTTACTTTTTGTTTATTCTAATTATATTTGGCTGATATATATTTAACTGTTTGCTAACTAGGCTTATTTACACTGGTATTGTTTCATTTATTGTGACTTGACGAGCTGTAAATACATTAAAAATGTTGGTCGTCAACCCTAAGTAACGGTTTCATGAAGTCTAGTTTAATTTTGTCATTTCATCTCGAAATGTATCTCAAATCAAACGTAAGCTTCAATCGACAAGTATTGTGTCAACGCCGTGAGTAATTGGAGCTGTCCGTAAGAAGACCAAATTACACACGTTGCTATTATACTCTTTTCGACAGTTATTCCCTATAAGCAGAGATATAACTATTTGTTTTTTTTTTTTTTTTTTTTATTTGCTTTCATGCGACTTCCGTCGCATTTGACTTGATTTCATTGCGATTTCATGACTTGATGCGATTGTGTCTCCGTTGCAGATCAATCAAATGTAATCTCCTCATGTCACGTAATGGAGTTGATGTTGGTCATTTCGCCTTGTATGTATTTGTGTGTAATTGTAACGACTTTAAGCCAAGCTTTTATTTTTTTTTTTACTCTGCCACAAAACTTGCAAACCGCAAGTTTGTATTACAAATTTCCAGGTTTGTTGCAATTGCAATGCAATGATCCGACCACAGGCCAGGCCACTTTCTACAGAGGCGTCGGCGTCACCATCGACTGTGTGATTGACTGCTGGCAGGAAGGTTGTTGCCTCTTTGTCTGATCATTTGCAAACTTGTCTCTTGTATGACTACACAAATCTGTGTTCATGGGTTCATGGCATGGGAAACATGGTTGCCACAAAATTAGCAATGGAAATGAGTTGAATTGGCCATATAAGAGTAAAAAAGCGTGGAGATAATCATCAAATGGACCATAGACAACTAACGGAATCTTTAAGCTAATGAGCCCAATGACACTTGTATTAAAATGGGAACAGCTTTCAGATCGATAAACAATTTGTGGGTAATTAATTCTGTGTGTCTTGCGTATTCCAACTTCTCTTCTAGTTGGTTTCGACTTGAAGAGCATCTTAAATTATGCATCTTATTTCTGCGGTTAGACTTGCCTCAATGAAATAATTATGATTCATATGTAATACAACTCACATTCATATTCATTAATTTGGCAACTGTGAATCTAAAGCGATGAATATGAGGAATATACATATGCTAATTTTAAGCTAGTTGCACAAATTGCCGGTGACAGGAAAGCGGAGGCAGGCACCGAGGCACTGATCAAGCTCATCATTGTCTCGACGCCTCCGATGATGCAATGTTTTGGCGTTGACTCAATTTGGGGTGCAGACAAAAGGCAACTGCAACAACCACAATATCAAAAACATCAACAGCAGATTGCATGACTACCTTATAAGTCAATCACTTGCAGCATACAATGCCAACAGCAAACTATCTGCAACTGCATAATTTTATACGCCCCATTGTATCTGTATCTACAAGTACTCTGAAGTTGAAACTGGGCTGGGGACTGGGGGCTGGTTACTCATTAAGCTCGAGGAAATGTCAAAGCATGTGGAATGAAGTCAAATATGAGAAAATTTAATTAAAGCCACGCTCTCGAGTTGAATGCACTTTCAGAATCCAAATTTTTATTTGTTATTGTTTATTTAAAATTAAATTATTTGAAACGATCACTGGCATTTTAAGGTCAAAACTTTCACAAAATAAATGCAAAGTGCGCCCCAAAAAAATACCCAAAATACACATAACAATTACTCAGAGGCATTGCCAACTCTTTGATTGGGTCACACAATACGTGTCTGCAATTGTTAAGCACCTGTAATGCTTATTTACACTTGTTAACAAATATACAACCAAAATTTGGTGGTATTGACACAATAATGAAACACTTTCGCCAGAGTAATGCATAAGGATAAAAGAAACAAATCTTTTGCAATAAGAATTTGAAGATTACTACTACTAGTTTAAACATGCAATTAAAAGTATTTTTTTAACAATAATAAAATTTAAAAAAAAAAACCAAAGATGTGGATTTTTTACAAAATAAAATCTTGGAATTTTTTATTTTAAGGGTATAAGCTCTTTTAACCTTTCCAATTACAATCTAAAAGCAGAAAAGAGAGTTTTCTATACTAACAAGAATTATGGTTAATTTGTGTCGGCTTTTAAAAAGAGGAAACACATTTGATATTCATAGTTTCAGTGACAGTTGCTCAGAGGCACCCAAGAGAAATGGAAAAGAAAAGAAATCAGTGTCAATGAAAATGAAAAAAGGTTCAAATAATGCGCGTTGGCTCAAACTTATGAGAACAAAACCAGAAAATAAACCGAAAAAACTCAAGAAAAAAAGAACAAGTGGCTGCCCGCAGCAGCAACCAAAAACAACAAGTTAACAAACGGAAACAACATAAAAGCCAATGTCGATGTCGATGTTGATGTTGATGTTGATGTCGACCCATTTCGTTGGTGCTTTTGAAGAAAGTAATTTCTCAGCCACTATGAGAGTGGTGAGCAGCTTTTCAAGCGGATGGCCAAATGCTCGAATGCTTGAGCCGAGCCAGCTTGTAAGAAATGTAAACACACAGGCCAAAAGCGAGTCCACGACGTGTTCGTGCATTGGCCGATTTTAAGGCCAAGAACTTGCGCGGCAAGTGAACTATGCTGCGAGAGAGGCTGCTCCACGTTGCCTGAAGCCTGTTTGCCGGCTGAGATGAGAGGCAGAGGAGAAGGAGGAGGGGTGACGGGGCAATGTAGCAACGGGCGTGTTGCAAGCGGGCGACGCATGCGCAGTTGCAACCTGTTTTGCGTGCGTGAATTTATTTATTGTGTTTATATTGTTGAAAGTCAAAGTTGGCATAGAATTCAATGGCCGCATTTCAGACACCAGTTGTAGTATTGATATTATTATTATTATTACTCTTTCATATTTTAATATTATTATTTTTAGTTACTATTATGGATACGCGTTAAATAAAGTTCGCGCCTCAATGCGCTCAATTAGAACAGACAGAGGCCATAACGGCATTCACCTCCGACTCCTCTATCGCCTCTATATCAATGACAATGACAAAAATTGCCCAGTTCAGATAAGATTTAACGGTATTCATTCGGATTTGACAAATAAGCGCAGCACTCGTAGTTATTTCTTTAATTTACAGTTCAAATTTCACACTTTTACAGTTTGTTGTCCAATTTATGGCACTTCATCTTGACAGTTGGTGAGAAAAGGACAGCAACACGAATATATGAGCCTTTAATTGCTATGTTATTATTATTCTTAATTTTTAATGAGTCTAAGAATTGCTCTATTTGATGGCGCTAGCTTTACTTAATTCAAATCGAAGCCGCGCACGTTTCACATTCGCTCCACTCTCTGATGAAGTCGAAGACGGGAGCGGGAGGTAACGAGAGAGACGAGATCTGAGATCCAAAGCAAAACGTGTCGCGCATTGACAAAAACAAAACCGACGACAACCGTCGCGTTCAGCTTCCAATTCACAACTGAAAGACTCCGAAAGACAAAGCTGCAGCTGAGCTTAAGCTTTTTCGAAAGCTCTGCTCAGCACATGAGACCGGCTTTTTGTTACTGTGCGTTGCCGCTCTCAGCTTACTCTCTCACACCATCATATCTTGCATGGGGGGTACTCACAATCCGAAATGTATTTCTAATCGTTGACTCACCTCTGCTTGCCTGTCGCATCGGTGTAACTGCTCCTGTAGGCGCCATGCAGACTATTCAAATTACAGTCGAAACTAGCTGATAGAGTATAGGCCTTGTTGGTGCTCAACACCTGCTTCAGTTCGATCATGAACAGCTCGCGGGTTTCATCCGGATAGTATTTGTCGATCGGGATTCGCATGCGTGCCATCATATTGAGAATGCTAATGCCGTACACATTCAGTTCCTTGGCATGAAGCACAATGAGGTTAGTTGCGGCATTAAGCTGGAACTGAATGGAGACGGTGCCATTGCAAGCACCTGTCTCCAGATCCGGATGTAGATATAGTCGATATCGGACCGGGGTCAGTTCACTCGGCAGGCGATACACAATCTAGTTATAAACAGAGAGGTCAATATCCATAATTGGTAACACGCAAGTCATTGCGACTACAGCCGATAAAAGAGTCATATAAAGTGGTCAAGTCATAAATAATTGAAAATGTTCTTTATTGGCAAACCCATAAGAGTATCATTTCCTGATCAAAAATGGATCAGAATTCGCTGTGCAAATGTTGTGAAATATCAGACAAGACTTTGTTCTGTATATAATCTTCCAGCACATCCAGCTTCTCTTTGGCCTCGGACAACTGCAGCAACAGATTGTCTCTGTGCACGACAACAACCACCAGGGCCACCGCCAGAAGAGTCGTCGCCAGTCCAAAGAAGATCGCAACCCGCTCCGCTGTCACTTTGTCTAACAAAATACAACTTCAGATGATGCGGATGATTTGCCGATGCAATTATTTATTGCTCACCCTTTAAATTTTCCATTAATTTGCCCATTTCAGATATCAAACTTGTGCGATGTCTGTGACTAAACTGACCACTAAACAAATTCGCTACACCTTCTGACCAAGATAAAAGCAAGGGCAATGGAAAAAACTCAAAACCCGATAATCGAAAATTGAGCCAAAATAATGAATACTTATAAAGTGGAAGGTGCTCATAAGAAAGTGTGTGAATTGGAGGTATTGCCGCTTTTACGATGGGCTGTGTATTCTAGTTGGACATATAAAGATAGCACTTACGTCTTCGGGCTTCGGGAGTCCAGTTGGCAGGGTGGGAAATATGGGATTTGGGCTGCTTGGCGATCCACCGGGCGAGGTGCCTGTACTTGGCGTCGTTCCTCCACTTGGCGTCGTTCCTCCACTTGGCGTCGTATCTCCACTTGGAGTAGTGCCACCACTGGGAGTAGTGCCACCACTGGGAGTTGATCCATCATTGGGAGTAGTGCCACCACTGGGCGTTGATCCATCATTGGGAGTAGTGCCTGTACCGGGTGAGGTATCATCGCTGGGTGAGGTATTTGGACTACTCGTAGTTGTTGTTCCCATCAGCACCTCTAGCTTATCCTTTGCATCCTGTAAGTCGTTCTCCAGACCCGCTTTCTCCACAGCCAACACGATTGTGGCGACACAAAAGGCAGTTGCACTCAGGCCCAGAAATATGGCCACTGTCTTGGCCGTTAGCCCTAAACATCAGTGTCATATTTACTCACAAATTTCTAATACCTTTCGAATTTACTTACAGGCAACCATTTTGCTTTAAGGTCCTTGCTCTGGATATTCGCACTGCTTTGGACACTTCCACTTCACAACGAGTCTGAACTCGAACTAACTTTGAATGCGGAATCTGACCAACTATTTTGACTTGATAAAAAGATTCCAATATCGATTATCGATTGTCGAGTACATGTACCGGCCAATTACCCAATGCACCAGTTTTCACATATCACGACCATATTATTGTTATTATTATGGGAACTTTACGAGTACTCGTGTTTTTATGAAGCCTCCATATTTATCCAAAGCTTATGTCATGATTCTGCATTCCCGTTCACAAACTCTAGACTTTTATCAGAGTTATCACAACTATTTTTGCGACTATAAAAATCGCCAGTCGGAGGTGTAAAATAAACAGCCTGGTTTAATTTATGACTTGACTTTGGTATTCTTTATTGTTATTTGGCAATACAATCGTACATTCTCCATCTATTATGCAATTCCAATTGAGGTAATAATTGGACAATAAGCCCAATCGCCGTTTATTAATGCAATTGGATATATGTATTAAACAACAATTTTACAATGGGTTTTTTAGGGTCAAAGGAGAGGGCGTTCCGTCCAACCAGCTGCCAATATCAGCGCTATTTGCCTGCAGCCAATTGATGTTGTACTTGATGGTCTCGATGGCCTGTTGCCTTGGACTGGCACCAGCTCCGGACTCTGGGTACTTGTTGTAGAAATGCTGCACTTCCTCCAGTTTCACCTGGCTGGCGAATCGACTCGTGATGCTGGCTATCAATCTGCCCAGAGTGCGATCACTCAGTCCAAAGCGCTCGACAAGCTGAGGCCACTGCTCACGGTAGTATTCCCAGACAATGGGTTCTCCCACTGGATTGGCGGCAATGTTCTGCACACAGGTGAAGTAATCCTGCGAGCGAACGATGTTCTCATCTGTGGCCAGTTCCAGGAAGCGATAGAGCAGCTGGGCATCCTGCACCGCCGACAGACCGTACATCATCTTCGACTTCTCACTGGCATCGGTCTCTGATTGGAACAGCGCCAACAGCTTCTCCCAGTTGGACTCGCTGCTCGTCTGCTGCATGCCATAGAAGTAGACAATCTCGCGAAGATCGGGAGCGGGTCGATTGGCGGCAGTTGGATTCTGCAGCCAGGTGGAGAAACGTTGAGCTGCCTGGTCAAGACAGTCGGGCAGACCCAAGGCACAGGCGGCAGTGAGAACAGAAACACGCAGGCGACTAGGAGAACAAATAAAAAATTAGTTAAGAATATACATTGAATAATAGATATTTCCCATTGCTTACTTCCTCAAGTGGTTGTCGGCATCCACAGTCCAACCCACCTCCTTGTAGACATTTGTGAGCAGTTGGCGAGCATAGTCCAGATAGGAGACATAGCTATCGGTGTACATGAGGTTGTTCTTCAGGGTCTGCAACTTGGCAGCTGCCACATACCAGGGCACAAAGTCCTGCTCCTGTGCCAGGTAGGCGGTCATCTCCAGGGGCACACTGTAGGACAGTTGACTGGCATCGGCCAAGGCGAAGGCATCGTTCAACAGATGAGCCCGATCGGCAATGTCAAAGCGAGAGGGTTTCTCGATAAGTTGCTGAATAATCTGATCCCAAATACTCGACTCATAGTTGACACGATAGTAGCCCACTTGATGGACATTCAATTTGATCCACTTAACATCTGTGTTAACTGCCACGCCCACTGCATCTTCAGTGTAGGGGAAGATCAGGCTGCTGACCTCGTTGCTCTCGGAGGTGTCCAGGAAGTAGGTGATTGGAACACTCCACTTATAGTCGAATTTACTCGGCTCAGCTGCCTCGTTGTAGCTGTCCTGGTTGGACAGGAATCGCTGTTGGGTGATGGTGAAGCCAGCATTCGTGGAACGCTTCACATTCAACACGGGATAGCCCATCTGCTCCGTCCAGGTGCCCATCAGCTGCTTAACATCAAAGTCGGTGACCAGAGCAGCGACCTCCGTGAGGAAATCATCGGTGACTGTGTTGTCGTATGTGAACTTCTTCAAGTAGTTGGTAACAGCTTGCTCGAACTTCTCGGAACCCACGAGATTCTCCAGCATACGCAGAACAGAACCAGCTTTCTCATAACTTATCGTATCGAAGATGGCCGTGATTTCAGAGGGAGATTCCACCTTTTGAACAATGGGATGCGATGAGAGTTTGGCGTCGAAAACCAGAACAGGATGCAGAGCCATTATTTGGAATTGTTCCAACTGTTTGTGAGAGGAGAGATGGAAAAAATGTGTTTAAAAAAAGCTTACTTTAAAATATATAGAAACCAAAATAAGGAAAAACTAGAGAAATCCAATCAGAAAATCGCATAAAATACATAAAATTATTGGTATGACAAAATGTTATTTTTTTTAATCCTCCTTTGCAGAAAATGGATGTTTCAGTTTGAATTTTTCAAATTTAATTCTTACTTATATTTTTAAAAATTTCCACAGAATATGGGGTAACATAGTTAAAAATTTCGAGCTTACCATTCCCCAATCTGGATGAACTTCGTGCACTCCCTTGTACTGCATGAACCTGGCAAATCCTTCGTTTAGCCACAAGTCATTCCACCACTTCATGGTAACGAGATTACCAAACCACTGATGGGCAATCTCATGGGCCAAAACACCAGCTATGGACTGTTTGTTCAGCGTTGAACTGTAGTTCTCATCGTAGAGCAGAGCCGTCTCCCGATATGTGACCAGACCCCAATGTTCCATGGCATTCGAGGCAAAATCGGGAATGGCAGCCATATCCAACTTGGGCAGGGGATAGGCCACCTTGTAGTACTGGATGTAGTACTCTGTGACAGCAGTGCCAAAATCCAAGGCAAACTGTACTTTATTCAACTGATGGGGCGTGGCAAAGGCGCTCATGGGGAAGTCGGCGCCAATGCCATTGGCTTTCACAACACTGCTTTTTGAGTCAAAGTCCGAGACAATGATGCAGGCCAAATAGGTGCTCATGGGGACACTGAGGCCAAAGGAGGCCATGGTGTTCTCTCCGAGGTTTTGGGATTCCTGTAGAGAGTATATAATAGAGGGACATTCGAAAGAAATCGTTATCACAATACTTTATAATAATATATTTGCATAAAAACTTATCATGTCAGTGACTCTGACTCTGGGTACTTACCCATTTATTCATGTTGGAGAGTGCATCGTAGTTGCCTTCGCTGGGATGAATGACACTGATGTTATAGGTGGCCTTCATGGCGGGCTCATCGAAGCAAGGATATGCCTGACGTGCAAAAGTCGGCTCGAATTTTGTAGTGGCAATTTTCCTATAGTAAAAATGCATTGCATACTTTTAGGCCGCTGCAAAAATGTATTATTTAAATTCGAGTTTCTCACCTTTGTTGACCCGTCGGTGTCTGATAGCTGCTGCTGTACAAACCGACCAGTTTGTTCAGAGTCTGTCCTTCGAACAACACTCCGAGAGTGATTATTTCATTGACCGGCAACTCCTCGGATAAATCGATGATGAGAAACTCGCGCACAGGATCCAGTTCATACTTGTCCACTTGTTTGCCCAGCACATAGGCCTGATTAATGATCAGCTTATGGGAATGCAAAATAATTTGCTTTGTGCGCTCGATGACCTTAATCGATATCAACTCCTGGCCAGTGAAGTTGCCCGTGTCTAGATCCGGATGCAAGTACAGGGTATAGTGCATGGGCACCAATGCCGTGGGCAGACGATAATCAATCTGAATACGGATATCGCATCAATCCATTGATAAGCACTTGAACTAATCGATTCACTTACCACTTCATCGGCTGCATTGAGCACGGCAAATGTTGCCAGGGCCCAAAACAATGCCACCCTTAACCAAGAGCCCGTTATCAACATGTTTACCGTTCGAGCAGCGACAGGTAACTGACGGTATTGCCCACCTTTTGGGCATGACGAAGGCAATAATTGGCTTTGACCATAATATGCTCAATAACTCATCATATTTTAGTTATGGCCACTCGTATCACTTTATTGGCAACAAGTGCGATAATAACCAGGGACTGCAAATAATGAAAATTTGTTTTTTTTAATCATCACTTATAATAACTTTGAGACAGAGAGAAATATACCAATATTCATCTTTATAGCTCATTTATGCATTTGCATTATAATTAAAATTTGCTCTCAAAATAATGATTAAATTTAAGTTATACTTTACTACTCAACCAATAATCATTAATTTTATATTATTTTATATTATTAAATTATATCATGAGTTATACTTTTTGCTTAAAAATAAGGATAATTGGTGGAGTAGTAAGTATAACTCAAATTTAATCATAAAGATTAACATTAATCATTATTTCATAATTTTTTCAATAAATCTTGTAATGATTACAGTCCCTGGTAATAACTACAAGTATGTATTAGCACCCACACTTCTCTGAATCGCCGGATAATGGAACACTATTGTTGTTGTTCCCGCAAATTGACAAAATGAGTCGGAAACACCCAAAAACACTTATGATTTGCGGCCACTCATTGAGCTCTTTTTCATGTTGGATCCATTGGAATAAATATCACGCTTTACTATATTTTTTTACTTTTATTTATTTATAATTTATAGAGCTGTACAATCTATACTTTTTCCTTTTTTTTTGTTGCATTGTAAATTGGCTAATCTTTATTGGGCATATGTGTTTATAATGGCAATTCGATGAGAATGAAACTATGACATTTATAGCCCCTTTCGGGCGCTTTTGGAGTTTCTACTGCTTGTCGAGCCATGCGTCCACACTGTCCAGATTCTTGGCCAACCACACAATGTTGTTCTTCACCGTCTCCAGGGCACGAACTCGCGCAGCTGTGCCCGCTCCTGCCTCTGGATACTTGGCAAAGAATTGCTCCATCTCCTCGAGCTTCGTTTGGGTGTGGAAACGTGCCGTTATCGAGGGTATCAAGTTACCCAAATAACGTTCGTTTAGGCCGAAACGAGCCACCAACTGCAGCCAATTCTCGCGCACATAATCCCAAACCAGCGACTCTCCCATGGGATTGGAGGAGATGTAGGTGAGGCAGGTGAAGTAGTCCTGACCACGCACATACTCCTCGTTCCAGGCCAGGTTAATGTAGCGTTGGAGCAACCAGGGCTCCTGCACAGCAGACAGACCGTACATCAGCTTGGACTTTTCACTGGCATCGGCCTCATTCACGAACAATTCCCAGACGGTTTCCCAGATCTCCTGGTTTCCGACCGACTGCATGCCAAAGAAATATACCGTGTCCCGGACATCTGGATTGGGTCGCTTGGTGGGCGTGGTCAGCCAAGTATTGAACTGCTCTCCCACCTCAGTTAGACAGGACTCGAGACCTAGAGAACAGGCGGCGCCAAGGACAGTTACGCGAAGGCGACTAAGGGAGTAAAGATATTGGAAATTGTAGTAATATAATTATAATTATATATATAATTGTTAAATTAGGCAATGATAAGCGGTCGCTCTATGATAAATTGCAGTCTAAAATAAGCCAAAGATCTAGAACTTTAAAGTTGGGAAGTTAGAAAAGTATGAGAATTATGGGGAAGAAAAAAATATCGAAGCAGAATGAAATTGTCACTGTAGAATTAATAGAAAAGGTATAAAGGGATACCGGAAAAAAGTTTAAGATTTGGTTTAGATTTCTCCATACAAAATGTGCCCTGATTTTTTCCTTAATTGTTCTGGGCACACTGAAAATTTTGGATGGATAAATCTAAACCAAATCTAAAACTGTTTTCCGGAATCCCTTTAATGTTCTTGAAAATCGAGTTTAAGGGTTAGTTAAAAATGGAAAATTATTACAAGATGAGTCGCATCTGATATACCAGAGTTAATAGGCAGGAAGTACACATTGATCGGGAACTATCTTACTCTTTTAGCTTTTTTCACTTAAAAATCCCCTTCATAAACTGACTCTGGATAAGACCTAACGCATTTGTATATAATGTAAAAAGGAAAAATGTATCTCATTTTAAATAATAACAAAACTGATAACTAAGGTAAAAATGCCTCTTTTTATAAAATTTCCTCTGTTACTTACTTGTTCAAATGATTGTCACCCACGGTCCAGGTGACAGTCTTGTAAATGGGCTCAATCAGAGCGGTGGCATATTTCTTGTACTTGACGTAGCTGCTGGTGTAGTACAGGGTGCGCTTCAGGGACGTCAGCTTGGAGGCAGCCACACTCCAGGGCACGTAGTCCGCCTCCTTGGCCAGGTACTTGGTCATATCGAAGGCCACCTCGTAGGGCAGCTGGGTGGAGTCGGCCAGGGCAAAGGCATCGTTAAGCAATGAGGCACGATCGCCGGCACTGAAGGAGCTGGGAGTGGCAACCAGCTGATTGGCCAAATCCTGCCACAAGGTCTCGTCATAGTTGACGCGATAGTAGCCCACTTGGTCGTGATTAAACTTGATCCATTGCACCGCACTGGGCACCTTAATGGTGACTGTAAAAATAAATAAATCACGGATGAGTTTGAGCCTCGACTCGCATACTTATGTGCACTAGGTTCCCACTCACTTTCGCTCTGGTCGTAATAAAACCAATCCCGCTGCACTGCGGGATTCGCACTCGTCGTGTATGTGATGGGGATCGACCAACGGTAGCTGCAATAAAATATAATAAATGTGTGAAATTCGCAATCAGATATGATGGAGATTCGCAAAAAAGACAAACTTGAACTCAGAAGCCTCGTGCACTGCGTTGTAGTCATTGGGATTGGACAAGAAGCGCTTCTGCGTCAATTTGTATTCAGTGCTGGAGACCTTTTGGATCGTGACCACTGGCAAACCCATCTGCATAAACGGTCGTAAAATGGGTTAAATGTTGTGTGTTTATTTTTAGACAGATCTTTGGACTTACCTGCACCGTCCAGGTGAGCATTATATCAGTCACATTGTAGTCCAGACTCAGTTTGTCAATCTCCGTGAAGAAGTCATTGGTTACGGCGTTCTTGTATTTGTATTCATTCAGATAATTCGTCACTGCCGTGCGGAAGATTTTCTCACCCAGAAAGTCTTCCAACATGCGAACCAGCGAGGAGCCTTTGGAATACGTAATGGTATCAAAGATCTCGGTTATCTGATCTGGATTCTCGACTTTTTGAATGATCGGATGCGATCCCAGAGTGGCGTCCAAGCTGAACACTGCATGCAAAGTGTTCACGATGAATTGATTGTGCTATAAAAGTCCACAAATAACTGTGAGATAAAGCAAAAGTTAGTCGAGATTATCAGACTTGCCATTTGCCAATCGGGGAATACGGAGTCAACGCCAAGATTCTCGATGAAACTGGCAAATCCCTCGTTTAGCCACAGGTCATTCCACCAATCCATGGTAACTGAAAGGGGGAAGTACAACAATATATCAGCAGACTTGTCAGTAGTGATGTAAGAATACTTCTAAAAATTATCATTTCGATCTATAACTCGATTCATAATTTAAATTATATCTGATATATTAACATCTCGATTTTTGTTTTAACTATTTAAAACTCGATCCATAATTATACCCGTTACTTGAAAAATAAGTAAAAGGGTATATTGTATTCGTTGAAAACTATGTTACAGGGAGAAGGAAGCATCTCTGACCCTATAAAGTATATATATTCTTGATCAGCATCAAGTCGACTTAGCCATTTCCGTCTGCCCGTTTGTCCGTCTGTGTGATCGCCTAGATCACAGAGACTATAAGAGCTAGATCAACCAAATTTGGCACTCAGACTTCTATAAACCCCACACAAATCAAGTTTGTTTATAATTACTACCACGCCCCTTCCCGCCTCTGCAAATCTCGAAAAGCCAGCACACGCATAGTTTTTAGAATCTTACGTATTTTTTTTTTGGTAATAACCGTTAGCCATTATCTTTTATCCTACTTAATCGCAACAAGATCGGCCAATCAGAATGCTTTTAATGGCTATTTTAAGTTTTAAGCAAAATAAGTAACTAAAAGCAAGCAATAAAAAATATTTTAAACTTATTTAAATAGGTAACGGGTAACCTATAGTAGGGAGCTCGATTGTAGCCTTTCCCACTAGTTCTGATTTAAGTACATCACTAGTCGTCAGTGGATCTTCTCACTCAGCAGTCAACACTTACCCAAATTTCCGAACCACATGTGAGCGAACTCGTGAGCAATCACGCTGGCAATGCGTTGTTTGTTGATTGTGGAACTGGTCTCCTTCTCGTAGAGGAGGGAAGTCTCGCGATAGGTGACCAGACCCCAGTGCTCCATGGCACCAGAGACGAAGTCGGGAATGGCAGCCATGTCGAGCTTGGGCAGCGGGTACTCAATTTGGAAATAGTCAATGTAATATTCAATCACTCCCTTGCCCACCTCCACGGCAAAGTCGACCTTGCCGATCTGTTCAGGTGTCGCATAGACTCCCATCTCGAAGGGTTTGCCAATTCCCTTGGTGTCGATGGTCTCGAATTTGGCCTCGAAGTACGAGACAATGAAACAGGCCAGGTAGGTGCTCATGGGAACACTCTTGGCGAACATGACCTCGGTGTAGGAGCCCTGATCCACCTCGATCTCCGGATTCATGTTGGAGAGAGCATGATAGTTTTCACCCTTTGGATGCACCAGTGTTATCTCAAAGGTGGCCTTCAGGGCGGGCTCGTCGAAGCAGGGGAATGCCTGACGGGCGAAAGTTGGCTCGAACTTCGATGTGGCTATCCATTTCCGGGTCTCGTCCGCCTTCACATACGACGAACTGTACAACCCCACAATTTTGCCGGCCATGTTGCCGGAGAATTCGAGCATCAGCAATATGAAAGTGCCAGGCTTGAGTTGTTCATTCAGATGAATAATGAGAAACTCTTTGGATACATCAAAGGTGTAACCCTTGACCAGGATACCCGTGCCATCCGACTGAGTGACAGCCGGACCCTTCACATCCAAGTAAAGTGAGTGCAAGACAATCTGATCCGTGGGCTCGTTCACAGTGATGTTTATAATCTCATGGCCAGTAAACAGACCCGTCTCGATGTCCGGATTCAAATAGAGATCATAGTTGGTTGGCGTCAATGCCGTGGGCAGACGATAATCGATCTTCGCCGGCGGCAGTGTCGTTCCTGGCTCTGTTGTTGGAACTTGACTCGGATCGGGAGTTGTTGTTGTCGTTGTGGATGCAAAACCCGCTTCAAGTTGATCGATTTTCTCCTGGGCATCACGCAGATCATCCTTTAGGTTGGACTTTTGCACGGCGAGCACAATTGTGGCCACAGTGAAGGCCACCAAGGCCACGCCCAGACAAATGCTAACCAACTTCGCAGTTATTATCATATCTAACTTTTTAGTTTAACACTTTAATCCAATTCGGGTGGCGTCTAAAACGCAACTAAGCAGCGACAATCGACGTTTGGCGATTGGTAACCAGGCCA
This sequence comes from Drosophila limbata, assembly GCA_963924055.1. NCBI lineage: Eukaryota > Metazoa > Arthropoda > Insecta > Diptera > Drosophilidae > Drosophila > Drosophila limbata. The sequence goes on along the minus strand of OZ001352.1, from coordinate 28,916,942 downwards.
TGAGCCACTCCGTATCTAAATTGGACTATATTTGCGATAGTCGAGCATACTGATTGCTAATCTAATCGCAATCACTCGCAAGTCAATGACTATGACGAGCAGTTAGCGTACAAATCCCACTTAAACCAGCTCGTGATCAACATGTGTACGAATAACGATCCAGCCAATTTATGGGCCACTCCATTTCACAGCTCAGATCGAATCGCAGTTTCGATTTTTACACGTTGATTAAACGGCTGCCAAAAATCTGCGCGTTTTTCCTGCGCAACACGAATTTCCAGGACGACAATAGAAACTCCCGGCGCCAGCGCCCTTTCTCAACTTTCCCTAGCGCCGGCGCCCATATGTGTAACTCAGTACCAATTGATCAAAAAATTTGTACGCAGATCGTTTACCTGATCGCAACTATCCCGGAGATCGAGCTGAGTTTGGCTTTGGCTTGTGTATAACCCCGGCGCCTAGGTACTAAAAAACCCTTTCCGGTGCTATTCGCGGCCTAATTAGAGGGAGAGACAGTGAAAGAGAGAGTGAGAGGTAGAGTGACAGAGTGGAAAAGAGAGAGCTGGTATTTTCATTGTGTTAAAACCCAAACAAGGAAATTTCCGCACATATTCAAATATGCGGGGAAAACAAAAGATTGACTTATCAGACCAACCGCCGAAGTGCTTGGCACGCTTTAAAGATACGTCAGTTGATAAGTAATCATTATCAGGGAACATTAAATACTCAGGTAAACATTTATTCAAGAATAACTATGAAAAGATCCTTAAATTCATATCTATGCTGCATTTTAATCGATAGTATTACGGAAATACCTTTAAGGACTGCCTGGGACGGGGATTCACATAGGGCTTACCGCAATTAATTTTCCAAACACTTTAGACATCATTTGTCATATGTTTTGTTGTATAATTGGCTTTGCCAGTTTAGTTGTCTAAACACACATATGACTCGGAATTGTTAGGGATATGTGTAGGTAGCAAGGATATCTGTCGTGCGTTGATATTGTGCAGGGGAAAAACCGAAAAACTGAATGGAATCGATTGAGGTTCATTCATGAACACGTCACCCGCCACGGGGATTCTACCTGCCTAAGCGTGGGAAACTTGATAGCAGCCAGGATCGGATCGTCGCATCAGGAGATCGAGAGATCGTCAGTTCGATAGATCGGCAGGTAGACAGGAATTGGGAAACTGGGCTGCTCCGCAATTGCGTCGACGTCGGATCTGGTCTGTTGGGTTATTTGCGATTGCTGGGAGTTTTTGTTCATGACAAATTTCCGGTTTTTTGTTCAAGCTCCTTGTATTTCCCACGACCTACAACGTTGGGTAAACGTATATAACCTGGCCGCATCCTGCGATCGGCAATCAGTCGAGCTTGCGACACCACAGAGATCACATCACACATCATTATGTTCCATGCACTACAAATAATACTGGGCATCGCCAGCACGGTGACGGCAGCCAATATTGCGGACTCCGGAAACTATTATCAGTACAGCACACAGTTCCAGGCTCCGCTCTCCTGGGAATCCATCATCAGCAGCAGCGTGGAAAACGCCATCGACAGTTGTCAGCAGAGCTTCCAGTGGCAGCGTTGGAACTGCCCCAGCAGAGACTTCATCAAGCGACGATCCTCGCCAACGGCAGCCCTTAAATTGGACCGCGAGGACGTCTATGTGGCGGCCATTTCCATGGCTGCCATTGTCCACACCCTGACCAGGGATTGTGCCAACGGCGTCATCGCTGGATGCGGTTGCACTGGCAACGCCCTGAACGTGCCCTGTGACCATGAGCCAGCCAAAGCAGTGGAGCTCTATGCAGAGCACTTTGGCATGGGAGAAGGAGCCATTGGACACAATCAGCGTGTGGTTGGCGCACTTCTGGAGGAGTCCTTGGAGGAGGAGTGCCATTGCAAGCAGCAGAGTCCACAGGGGAGCTGCCTGGAGGAAGAGTGTGTCAAGGTGCTGAAATCCTTTGAGTCCCTCGCACAGGATCTGCTGCAGATGTACGACGATGCCATTCAGCTGGACTCGACCATGAGCAATCTGAAGATCATGTGGCACAACATTCCCCTCGACTCGCTCGTCTACATGGAGGATTCGCCCAACTACTGCGAAGCCGAATCCAGCGGTCGCTGGGCGGGCACTAGGGGACGACAGTGCTCCAAGCTTGGTGGTGGCTCCGTCGAGGAGCGTCTCTCCTGCCAGCAGCTGTGCCGCGTCTGTGGCTTCCGCGTCCGTTCCCAACACGTGCGTCACGAGCGAAGATGCAACTGTAAGCTGGTCTGGGGATTCCGATTGCAATGCGAGGTCTGCGTTCATCTGGAGCGACAACACAGCTGCTACTAAGAGCGAGAGAGATAGAGAAACTGACAGATAGATAGAGAGAGAGGGAGAGAGAGAGAGACTGTGACCAACTTGGGGCGCTGGTTGAGCTCCGCAATATTTACTTTTTGTTCTTACTTATAAGTTAATTTATTTGTACCTATTTAAAAATTTATAGCTTAAGCAATAAGCAACAACAACAATAAACACGAATCCAAATTTATGACTACATATAGTATTTGTACTTATCCCTCATAAAAACTTGAAATACAGTTATTTTTCCCTCGAGCTGCCGTCTACAATTAGATAATACCCATGATCAGTGTGGAACCTTTTATCTTATCAGCAACACGTACCCGAATCTGCAATTACGATTAAGTATCGGCAATTAGTCACAGATTTATTAAAATTATCTCTTTTAGCTATCTGATGAGATTAAAGTACAAAGTTCTGTTCCGATTATCGAATATTAATGAATAGGTGGACGAAATTGCATTTTTATACCCGTTACTTGAAAAATAAGTATGAGGGTATATTGTATTCGTTGCAATGTGTGTAACAGGGAGAAGGAAGCATCTCCGACCCTATAAAGTATACATATTGTTGATCAGCATCAACAGCCGAGTCGATATAGAATTGTCCTACTAAATCGTAACAAGATCGGACAGATAGAAAGATGGTTATGGCTGATTTAAGTTTTTTAACACTATAATTGCCTACAAGTATGCAATAAATATATTTAAATAAGTAACGGGTATCCTATCCTAAAACTTCGTTTCCCTTAAAATTTTTTTGTTTGCAAATTTTAGATGCATACTTATTTTTTTTTATTTGAATGCATACTGAAAACTTGAATAATTTTCTATATCGATCTTTACATTTCGAGCTTAAACTGGATTTACTGTTTGGATTTACATCACTAAATTTAGTTGTAGTGCTGCCACCTTACATTTTGTGATCATTAGCAATAGCAACTCGAAGCTATGTTTTTAACCATCTGGCCACCTTTCAGTCAGCATTGTCAACTAAGCGATGGTAACATACTTTGATAATTTTTTGAAGAAGCGTTCCCACATGCTGTCTAAATTGAGATTAGAGAATCTTTACACCTTTTAAAATTTCCTAAAATTGGAGTTGCCACATAATCCAAATACTTATCATGTAGACGAGAAACCGAGACTGAATATAAATCCAAGCCAACTGAAAAGACAAACCACTCACCCGATTTGTTGTTGGTTTATTCATTTCACATTTGTAACTTATATTGAAAACTTAGTGCAATGTGTGTGAGTTTTGTGTTGAACTAGCTGTCTGAAGACTCCGCCCACTGCCCGCTGTCCCCACCTGCTCCTCAGTTGACCCAGGTGGTTGGCTTCCCCTCCACCCGATAGCCGTTGTATGCCGCCGCAGCTGACGAGGCGGCTGCCGCCAGCTCGGATCTTCTGCTCGGCTCGCTGGCCCAATACGATGGGGCCACTTCGTAAGATTGCATCATTTTGTTGCTGTTCTTGATGGCCGAGAGAATCAGGAGGAATATGGCCAGCTTGCCAACGAGTATGGACTTGACCAGCAGCAACTTCAGCTTGGTAACCAGAAACGGAACAATTGCCGACTGGATCAGAAAGGGGAGTATGAAGAGGGGCAGCACCTTGGTGATCATGTCATACTTCTTGCCGCGACCTATTTGAGAATTCGTTAGTTTGCTTGGAGTTGTCTTGGGAGGATTGACTTACCCTCTTCGCTGTTGTCCGTGCTTAGCCAATGGGCACCAATGATCTCCTTGAGATTCTCGCCATCCAACTTGACGCGCACAATGTCGTTGCTCAGATCCAGACTGACATTTAGGCCAGGTCCCACATGGTAACGCTGCACATCCTCCTGCTCCTCTCCATCTCCCTCTGCATCCAAAGACTGTTCAGCTTCGATAAATTTATTGTTGTTGATATTATTGCGATTCTTGCGTTTGCGCTTGCGTCGCTTTTTGCCAGATTCGGTTTCGTGGTCATCGTAGATGGGCGTGTCTGTTTGTGCTTCCAGCAAAGCCTCAGCATTGGCCTCGTTGCGCAATTCCAGAGCCAGTGCATCATCGATCGCCTGCTGTTCCCGCTGCTGTTCCTCCTGCTCTTGCTGCTCGAAGGTTGCCTCGGTGGCAGTTGCCTCATTGGTGGCCAGCTGTGTGGCACTCACCCGACTGCGGAGTCGCTTTCTGTACTCACTCGTCGTCTTGTTGCCCAGATACGTGCTCTTGTAGTTCTTGTAGATGCCCATGAAGATGTGCGAGTTCTTCTTCAGTGCCTGCTTATCCTCCGGCTCATAGCTGCTGGCCAAACCGCGAGCTGCCTCCGTTGCCGAGTCGGAGTCGGAGGAGGCAGTGCTGGTGTCCTGGCCATGGGTCAAAGTTGCGCACAGCGCAGTTAACAATAGGAATCTCACTGCTCCGTTCATCTTTGGCGCATGTCACTTGCTCACACTGATCTGTTTGCCTTGCCAGCTAGCCACAAAATGTGGCACGATCAGCGGCCGACGAGCGTTTTATCAACTCAGTTGCTGTCGACGTCGCAGTTGCCGTTGCCGTTGCCACTGATCAAAGAAAGCCAGCAACAACTGGCAACATTCTGCTAGAATTGGCATTGGAATTGGGAACAGCCAGGTCCAGACTCTCGACTTGGCCTGACTTGGCATTCTAGCTGCAACAAGTTGCCGCAATACTCGCAATACTCGAACTGAAACACGATTCTCGCGCCTATTCATTCTGAATCCTCCTCAATTAAGTTGCCAGCTGTCGTTGTCTATGTCGTTGTTTGCGGTTGTTGTTGCTGCTGCTGTGTTGGTCAAAACATTGTTAGCCAAATGCATGCATGAAAAATATCTGGAGTAGGCCTCCAATTTCTCATTGATCTCCTCAATGATTTCTTTTAGCTGTAATTGCCTCCCTGCCGTCCACCGCTCCGCAAACACATTGCGGCAGAAGTCCGAGGCGCGAAGAAGCCATAAATAATTTATGGAATCGTTAAGTAGTCTGAGATCTGGTGCAGTCTGGACCTGAGCTCGTTCGATTCTTCAGACAATTAGCTCTGACGGCGATCGCATGAGAAAGTTGTTGACAGAATTGCTTCGCAATTTGCAATTGCTCTCAACTCGATCGCGATCTTCATCTTCTTTCCACTTACGGCTAAAAGCGGGAGTTTTGTTCAGTCCCCAACTGTATTCGAAATCCAGGCTAGAAAGTAAATTCTGTTTTGCAACTGTCAGTGCGAAAAATCCGCTTAACATATTTGGTCTTTGATCCAACGACTTTCACATAACTGAAACTAACTCGGACCCGTTTTAATTAGATTCCTTGTAAATTTATGTGTATTTCCAATGTTTTTACATCAGTCATTCTAAGTGTGTATTATTTTTCCGAAGAGACAAAAACTAGGCAGCTGGCCGAAAATCAGACCAACTGAAAAACATCACAGCTTTGCGAAAACGGTTCAGATTTTCAAGCGGAATGTTATTTTAATTCATTACGCATTGAAATTTAATTCATTCCTCTTAAAAATTTTAAATTTTTTTGAAAATTAAAAGTCTCAAGCTTTAACATTTAATTCGCAAAAATCCAGCTGTCGATTTTTCAATGTTTTTTAAGATCTCTTCTAATTTTTTCCCATACATTCGTCGCTTACTTTCCGAACTCTCCTCACTAATGGAAAAGAATCGTTTTTCTTAGTAAATCCGTTAACACCTAATTTGTAATTCTATTGTGATTTTTCACTATCATTATTTTCTCTCTTTATTTATCTGTCATTTATTATAGAAGGCTTAAGAACTCTTTTAACATTTAGAGCTTCAACGGTGCGTATTGAAAGTGAATTGCAGACTTGGGCAAGGCCTATATGACTGCAAACGAGTACTCATGTTGATCAATGAATATCCGTTACATAGTCGTCTGTTAAAAGTGCCGAATAGTTGAACAAATTAAAATGCATTAGCTTATTGGTAATTACACGTAGTTGTCGGCTGATAAATCATTATTGGCCAGCGACAAAAATGAAAGCGAATCGGGCTCAGAGGCGGGTCGAGTCTGCCCTCAATATATAGACACGCGTCGTGAAAGAATGCCCATGTCCATGTGGCAGACCGAGACCAAGACCAAGTGCAACAATGTGGAAAAGACTGGCCAAAAGTGTTGGACAGCGTGCCCCTTAAAGGGCAGCGAGTCGGCAGTGAAAATGTAATGACAAACTCAAACTTTATGCATATTCAAATCAAAAAATAAAAAGAAGAAGATTGGGCATCGACTGGTGGCAGAGTAGCAGTGAAGAATTCCAACCCATTCCACATGGCTGTGGCACGATTTGCTTGTTTTGGCGCACGTTCGTGCGACGTCCGGCTGTCGAATTTCAAGTAGCCAACAAATTGAGCTGGCCAATAGTTAAGGGCAGCCCTGATAAAAGCCAATGGCAGTCTGGGCAGCACATTCAATTGTCGAACAGTGCTGGTGCAGTGCAGTGTACAACCGAATCTCCAACGCAAACGGATTAAACCCAACGAAGGATTACAACGAATCTCTTAACTCAAATCTCTGAAGTAAAATAAAATGGCTGTCAATCAGAAAATCGCCCTCTTCGCGCTTCTTGGCCTTTGCCTTCTGTGTGATTTGGCCTTGTGCCAACAACAACAACCACAGGCCAGCAACACTTCCGACTCCGATTCCGATTTAACTGGTCAGTAGTGGCAGTTAACAGTGACTAAAGTGACTTTAACTAAGAGTTTTCTATGAATTGTTATTGCTATTACAGAGAGCCGCACTTTTGGCCATCATTTTCTGCGACGCATCAGCTTCGCTTTGGTGCCGGGCGCCTTTGTTGTGGGCGTTATTACCACATTGCTGGCCGCTTTGACGGTGGTCTCCATTAAGGGTCTGGGCGTTGGCGTCATCCTCCTGGTGCTGGCCATCGGTCAGATGTTGTCTCGTGCTCTGCCCGCCCATGCCGCTGCCGCCTATGCGGCTGCCCCCGCCCCCCTTCCCGTTGTCTACTCCCATTCCCACACACAGCAGCCCGTCTGGCTGGAGAAGGAGTGGTAAATGATTGAGGATCAGCATGAAGATGACACTCACGTGGAGCGAGCTGGTAGCAGGCCTAATTATACCTCAGCGAGCATGCAGCCAAATAATAATTTAAGACTAGTTTAAATTATCTATTTATTTATACAATATTTATTTATTACAAGTAAATTATTTAATGCATCGATCAATATTTACGGATCTATCAATATTCTTTCTACGCATATGAAAAGTGAAATTTATTTGTTGACCATCTGCTGTTAACTCATTTGGTATGCACCTCAGAGCAACACACGATTTACGGTTCTTTCGATTGCTCTTCCGCCGCCGCAGTTCCAGCTTTGGAAACGTGCAACGTGCTCCGAGTCCGAGGCATGGAAAGAAAGTCTGGTCTCCTCCAAAATGGGTCACATTTAGTCAAATACAGAAAAATTACTAACTGTGTTTGAATTTCTCTATTGATCGTAGGCAGTATTTACTTAGATCTCATTATGGTCGGCCACTAATTAGTATAAACTCTCACTTGATTAACTGTCACTTAATTAACTGAACAATTGTCTGACTTGCCCACTTTAAGTCCGGCTTCAATTGTTCCACTTTGAGACAGTTTAAGATTTCTGCACTTGAAAAGTTTCTAATCTGTTGGCGTAGATATCTCGCTGACATTGTTGAGCGACTGATATACTTATATACACTTATATGTACTATATATATATAAAATGTGTATGTAGGCGCACAGAGAGAAAAGCCCCTCACTTAAATTAATTTAGTTTATCATACATTTTTTTTTCAGTTTTTCACATGTAATTTTAGATTTTAAGACGACTCATTAATTTATCCGAAGTGACTAGATCCTTAATATATAAGCTTTCAAATCCGAACAAATTAATAAATAAATAATTAAGTTCGATTTAAGTCTTTAACACCAACAAAATCATACTTGATATAAATCCGAATTACTGAAATTGAGAAAGTAAGTAAGTACAAAACTCGTAATTAGTTCGCTCTGTGAAGCGATATCAATTATTGAGAAAGCAAAAGCGATAAGGTCAAGTTAAGAGCTAATCACAAGCTTATCGCCAAATGATGTGATAATCCTAGAACTCAAAATTGTGCCAATGAATAACTTATTGATTTTCACGGCCAACAAAATGGGACGGCCATAAGTCAGGCAAATGGAGCAAAGATATCGAGAGCGCCGGCTATTTGACCTGCTAAACTAAATCTAAGTGGCCGCCAACAGTTGGCAAGTGGATAAACAAGTTGACCAAACGCGTCGAAGAAAAGTGCAGCCGAGAAAATTGAAGGCTGGGATGGTTGAGGCTTTGATCTTGATGCTGGATTCAGTTTGGCGCTGTTGCTGCTCCCGTGCAGTCGTGCAAAAATCAAGACCATAAGTTGGCAAAAAAATAAATAAAGAAAATAAATATCACATAAAAAATACTTAGTAATAAGAGCTTAGTATGCGCATCATAATAATTGCAGTGTTTGTCCTGCTTGGACTTTGCCTCTCAAATGCTCAAGAATCGGTAAAAAAAAACCATAAAACTGATAAACATTTTAATTAAATATACAACATGTTGTATGACAATAACTATATTAATCAATTGAATATTTGTAAATTAAATTCATATAAATTAAAAACTTGAAGTGTATGTTTGCTTCTAAATAATTCTGTGCGCCTGGCCGAAACTTCAAGCGGAATTTCCATTCGTTTGACTGTGAACGTCGAGTGGCCATGAACGCACTCGAGTACTTGCCCTAACTGTACTCTTGAGCATCATTTGATAAGTGTATACGTCTACCCTAATGTTCTTATGCTCTTTGATAAAGACACTACGTTGAAGAATTCCTAGCACTTATAAGAAGCTTTCTTTTAAAGACTACTTACAATTGGTCCAAAAGCATTATCTACATTTTTACACAGAAAAAAAAAAGCCTTTCTAAAATCAAGCCTAAAATTCTTGATTCAAGCCTGCATTTTTTAAGTATGTTTTCAGGATTGATCTGAATAATCAAGCCTGTATCGGGATTAATATGGGAAAATAAGCCCAAATTACTTGATTCTCTCTCGGCCTCTCTCATTTCAACTGGTCCGATGGCTCAGTGGTTAGAGTCGCCGACCTGTTTGAAAAAAAACCTGGGTTCGATTCCCCCAGTCAATTGCAGTCACAAACATTCCCTTCATTAAAAAAAAAATGTTAAAAAAAAAACATTAAATAAAAAATGTTTTAAAAAAATACAATAAATAAAAAATGTTTAAAAAAAAAATTAAATAAAAAAGGTTGAAAAAAAAATTTAAAAAAAAATTAAAAAACAAAAATTTTAAAAAAGTTAAAATGCTTAAAACCATAAAAAAAAATAAAAAAGATTTAAAAAAAAAAAAGCCAGAATAAAAAATAAAAAAAAAAACCAGAATAAAAAATAAAAAAAAACCAGAATAAAAAATAAGTAAAAAAATTTTTTTTTTTTTTATGTTTTGTTTTAAGAATTTTTAGGATTGAATTCGGGATTGAAAAAATCAAGTATTTCATACTTGGTTTAAGTAAATCCGAGATTACCCCACTTTTGACATCGTTTCGGATTGAATCCGGGCTAAATATCCCGGATTTTTTTTTCTGTGTAAGTGTCGGCACTATTTAATAACGACGCTTAAATATGAAGAAGAGCAAAATGCACCAAACCAATTTTAGAATAAACTTCATTATTTTACAAAATTTTGGCTTTTTTTTTCAAATTGTTTCTCAACTTTTTTAAATTGATTTTTGAAAATTGCATTCAAATTTCGCGCCATTTGAATGCTCACAAAAGTATGCAATGAAAATAGTATGTCATTTAAATTTGAATAATTTCTATTGCATACTTTGCAGCGCGCATTTAAATACTGTGCTGACACAAACAAAAGCTGCTTGACACGAAAGTACGGTTCATCAATTCCCATGCGCATCTATGAATGCCTGCGTGAGTTTAGCATGCTGCGTTGCACGAAGCTTTTTGTCTTGCAGAAGCTGGAGGAACGCAAACAGTTGCCACAGACTGGGAATCTGACCAGGGACTTTATGGAGCAGTTTTTCGGCGAGGAAACGCAGCTGGGCAGCCTGATAGGGGAGAAGTATCGGCAAATGTCGGATAAGGAATTAAATCAGCGGCTGGTGCAGAATTTTCAGCGTTTCTTCAAGCACCGCGACATTAAATTGCACTTCCTGCCCGGCATGCTGGTCAAGATTGTGCCCAGTAAGGAGAACAAGCTAAAGTTTACGCTAAAGAAGGGTGAGTACTTGATCTCGAAGACTCTCTGCCGCTGACTCTTTCTGGTTTTAGCCATTAAACTCCGCATGGGTCGAGCTCGGCGACGCGAAACTGAAGAGATGCAGCTGAATCTAATGAATCTGCCGTCCATGACTGGAGCTGTCGGTGGCACCAGCGCCAGTGTGGAGGCATACGAACCCGAGGCCGAGGGCGACTCCAAGCAACAGGGCCTGGGAGCAGGTGTCCATGGCGGAGAGGGCGGCGGTGGCGGCGGAGTGCTCAACAAACGCAAGAAAAAGCAATCCTATAAGATGACAATGCTGCAAGTGGCAGTGCCCATCTTAGTCCTGCCCATCGTCCTGCTGGGCAGTCTCTTACCCTTTATACTGCCCACCCTCAAAATGGCCACGATCATGTCGCTTCTCATGAACAATGGCGCCTTCATGGCCGCCATGCTCTATGCCTACGCCTCGGCCTCCGCCTCCAGCGCTGCCAACCAGCCGCAGCACATCAACTATGGCTACTCCGAAGGCTTCCATTGACTTCCATTCCACCCACACTGATCCACACATATTGTACAATTCAATTGATTTCTCTAATAAAGACTGTCTCTTGTTCTATGATTATAGTTCACAAAGCTGCATAAATTGGTATATACCCTGTAGAAATTTAAAATGGGCTAAAAAAGTTTGAAAAATTCAGATAATTGTGAGAATTTTCAACTTTATATTCTTGCTTTAAATTCAAAGTGGATATATCCGCTAATTAAGGCTCAGGTTCTGTTTATAGGGTATCTGCGAGGGCAATACTTTCACCTTAAATGTTTTGATTTACAAAACAAAAGAAAATACAATTGATCTTGCATAACTCGAACTTCTATAACTCGAATATCTCTCTAACTCGAGCTACTATAAATGAAAGGTAGTAAAGTTAATCAACTTAAGAAAAAAAGTCTATCAGGGGTGCCACAGAAATCGCTTTCGCTTGAATTTCACTTAAATTTGATACAACCCTGTATAAGTCGAATATCTCCATAACTCGAACCTTTTCTTTGGATAATGGTGATTCCAAGTCTGTATTCTAAAAACCACTTCAATTTTCTGTGTTCTTTAACAATTTGGTACATTCTAAATTAATACAAAATTTATAAAAATAAAAATAAAAATCAATTCTAATTTCCGTGACACATGTCAATTCTAAAAATAAAAATAAAGCCAGACAAATTCACTAAGACACGACCACGAGTGTTGGGTAGACTTTTCTTGACCAAAGCTTTAAAAGTGGGGTTGTTTTTGGTTTTTGTGTCTTTCTATTGTTTTTGCCCAACTCATTAAAAATGTATGAGCGCGTGCGAGACTGTCGCAAGAATTCTAAAACAACAAATTAGGAACGACACATGTTTGTGCTTCCCAGACAGGGAATAAAGAAACCAAGGATTGAGCTATTGAACCCAGTTTCACAAATAACAACAAGTGTACTTAAAAATGATAATTAATTCACGCGTAAGTTAAATTTCAGGCATTTGAATAAACATTTCTAAGATATCAATGAATGAACTAACTCACGAATTCTTTCAAGTAAATGCACATAGTCTTTGATTATTCAGGAAAAAGTTTTATTCCATATTCATTTTCAGACCTGCTTAATTCCCGTATATGTGATAAAAGAAAGACAGTACATACATATATTTTTTATGGAATATTAAAGATTTTTTTCTGTTCTTTTTTGTAGTGTTTTGTGATTACAGATACTTATAGCTTAATGTCCTACACACCTAATAACTAACAAATAAACAATTTACAGAATTTTAATTTTCTCGTCGTCTTAAAATTAGTTCTTAGAATTTAATATTTCTAACGCTTTTTGCGTCGTTATAGCATATTTTACACATTTATAGGGTCAAGTGTCCAATATTGTTACATGTTTCTAGAGTGAGTCTCTAACTGAATTTCTGCACAAATTTTGTCACTTATCTCGAATATAAATTTATTTTTGGAATTGAAGCAATTTATCTGATTACCCTCGATGCGCTTTCTACCAATCTAACCCACAAAAATATCGGTTAATATAGCAGACTCTCTTTCCATATTGAATATTAATTTCGCCTTATACCAGATACCATTGGGAGTGTGCGCGATGAATATACATAGTATTAATTAAATACTGCAGTCCCAATTATTTCTAACCAGAAAGAGGCTCGCACATTTAGCTAAGTACAGTACGCACTCGAGACGCAATCTACGCAATCTAGTCTCTAATCTTGTTTACACTCTACATCACTATTATTGACTATTGTGGCGCACTTGCGGTCCTCTTCGCTAATGTCCTTATCATCCCAGCCCCAGACGACGTTCTGCTCCTTCTCGTGATCCAGATGCATGACCAGCTCGTTGGTCGGTGCACTGTTGTTGTTATTGGCATCCAACTTGGCGGCAATGTGAGATCCATCTCCGGTGCGCATGACTCGCTTGTAGACCATCTCCTGGGTAACATACTTCAGGTCATAGGCTTGTCCTGCAAAGAAAAAGAAAGGAAATTGAACAACTGTTCTAAATTCAGAAGATAGTCCAAGGTATGCTTACCAATCTTAGCCATCAGATCAATGAAGCCAGTGGTCCAGTTGTGGCTGTAGGTGCCCAGCTCAGCTGCTTTGTAGTCCCAGGGGAAGACGTGGTGATAGTTATGCCATCCCTCGCCGAAGGTAATGGTGGCAACCAGCTTGGAGTTGACGGAACTGATGTTCGTGTCGTAGGGCCTCATGCCGTAGAAGTGAGCAGCGCTGTTGACCAGCCAGGTGCCGTGCAGGGAGATGGCGTAGCGCAGCATGGAGCAGGTGAAGAAGCACACCTTGAGGGAGGTGCCCATCCAAAGGTAAGGGATCATCATGGGCACGACGAAACAGCAAATGGGCATCACCACGAAATAATATCTGACATGAAAATATAATATTAATATTAAATATTTAATGAATAAAAATTGTAATTTGAACTCACTTCTTCTGGAACATGACGACGGGATCCTGCTCAATGTCGCTCATGTCAATGGACTTGCCCTTGATGCCGACATCGGGATGCTTCTTGCACATCAGCCAACCCATGTGGGCGAAGAAGAAGCCACGACGAGAGTTATGGGGATCGGCGTGTGTGTCAGTGAACTTGTGGTGCACACGATGATCACGAGTCCACTCCCAGATGCTGTTCTGGAAGGCCAGCGACTGGCACAGCATGAGGAAGATGCGCAGTGGCAGCTTGGCCTTGTAGGCCTTGTGCGACCAGAGACGATGGACACCAGCCGTGATGCCCAATCCACCCAGGAAGGAGAAGAAATAGGCTGCAAGTCAAATAAACAAGTGAATAAACAAATAAATGAATGCAATGGTAGTGACTCACCAGTCACGAGCTCCAGGTAAGCGCTCTCGGCAAAGATCAGCCACAGGCCGTACAATGCCATCGAGTGCAAGATGATGAAGAGCACGACATTGTGCCACACAATGTCCGCTTTGTAGGGTGTGGAGCCCGAAGTCACCAGCTTCTCCTTAGTTGGAACAGCGGCTGCCACTGGCGTCGCCTTCTTGGCTGGCGGCGTTGGGGTTTGTTTCACCGCAACAGGTGCGGCAGGTGGTGTCATCTTGTTGTTGTTGGCATCTGAAATGGCTGTCTCGGCCAATATAAATGTGCTGCCTATTATATTCGGTGCCATCTGCAAAAGCAAAAGCAAACACAAACCCAAAACAAAACATTATAGCATCTCTCAGATATATTGCGTGTTATGTTTACGGAATTGAATTGAATCATGCCCATAGTTTGCTTCCTTATTAATTGCCTGTCAGCGCTCGTTTAGAGCTCTTGACTGCTCAATTATGTGCAGCTTTCAGATGCAAATCGATCTCATTGCATATGCTCATCATGTACTTCAGCTTTCTTCATACATGGCATCTCCCCCACAGCTGCATGGCTAATTATGGACCAGCTTAAAGCAAAGCTACAGTCGCCTCGTTACCAACGACCTTCAGCCAACAGTTGAGCTACTTCAGCTACGCAAATCCGGCACAAAAGACACCGAACCGGAAGTCAAACGAAACAAAAGAGCAACAAAACAAAATAAGAAAAAAATCAAATTCTGTTCAGTTCCAAGACAATCGATAATCGCTTTTGGTCTCAACGAAATCAATACACATACATAATTAATTTCTTTGTTAATAGCATTTATATTTTAGCATAAAAATCATTATCGAATGGAATAAGAAAGTTGCACTTTGACTGTTGCATCAAATGTTGCCAGTTGCATATCAAGTATACGTTCTATGGATTGAGGTAGGTTCTAAAAATCGAAATGTATTTTATGTACATATGTTACAAACAAATTGTCGTTGGATTTAAATAAGGTATCCGACCATGGACAATACTCGAAGAGAACAACAACAACGACAACAGCAAACAGCAAGGTTCGCAGATGCATACATTAGAACTTTCGCATTTGCTTTTCACAATGCGCATTACGCATACGCCAAGTGGGCCGGTCTATGATATTTGACACTTTGACTGACGCACGCAGCACAGCTTTTGTTGTGGCAACTGCAACGTTGCATTTCGTTGCACACTCGTTGGCGTTGCTGACGTTGTTGGTGGAAGATGAAGATGCATCTGAAATGCCAACAGACACTTGGCCCAAAGCAGCGACACTTGAGAATGTGTATGACTTGCATGCTGTGACATTGGCCGTGTGTGAATTTGTATGTTATCTCCATCTCAATGGTAATTGCGCTTGCAATTGCAGTTTCAGCTAACAACAATAACAATAACAACTGCCCCAACTAGTTCTCTGTGTAGCGCGTGTTCATGAGAATTTTCGGTTTGGCAAACTGGCTAAAATTAATGACTGACTGTTTGGCTCTCTGTCTAACCAACTGCTTGGGGCTCTGGGACTCTGAGATTGACTGACTGACTGACTGGCAAACAGTTGGCTTCTTTAGAATCGGCAACCGGTTGACCTCATAACATATGCATGTTGTTTATTGATATAAACAAAAAGTATTCTTATTGGCTGTTGAGAACTTTTTGAAAAATCGTCGATCGTGTTTTCTGCTTGGCTTCGATCGTGAATTTCAAGTCAATAACTTGGCGCGGTTCAATGTCAAGTTAAAGCCACAGTCGAAGCCACAGCCACTTAATCGAAAATAGAATTACAGGTGTGCATAGACCAACATACAAGAACAACAAGCAAATACTCAATTTAATTTTTGGCAAACCCTTGACATTGAATTTTAAAACAATTTCATTTACATTCAGAGCAAATGAGCCAAGCGAGGATTGACATTGAATTGTTAATCTGACTATGTATGTTATTCTAATATATTATATATGTATATGCAGAGGCACTAGGCAATCGATTCGATTCGATGTGACCTCCAACTTTGGCCCACCCGCATTCATTAATTGAACTTATCATGCAGCTGGCTCCAAATGCAATTTATTCAAATGGGCATTCGACATCAAAGCACATTTAATTGTGCTGATTAAATCCTATTTGTGTGCATGTATGTAAGGGTAGACTAAGATTGATTCTAACTGACACGCGCTTCTTTGCATACGTCAAACACGTTTTGTTATTGTCCAAGACTAATGGCTATAACCAACTTCGACTTAGATGCGATGAGGCATCGTATGCGACCATCCTTACCGGAATTATTAGCATAGTTAAATAACCAACAAAACCGAAAAGACTTTGGAATACATATATAAAATTATTCATAGAACTGCTTTTGTTTAGAATCTTGGATATTTATATACTATATTGTATGCATAAAGATACTCGTGTGTATGTATGTGTGTGTGTGTATGTGGAATCAAGGTTCTTTTGAATGGCAACAAGTTTTGAAGGTTTTCATCTACCTCTCTGACTGTGGCTTAAAAGTTGGGGGTTTTTTGTGGCAGATGCGATGGCGTCTGAGATTCGACTATGATCGCTGCCCGGCAACCAAGCACGTCATAGAGACGGGCAGACAGACAGACAGACCGAATGGCAATACTCGTAATAACAATAAATCTAATACAAACGCAATCTGATGATGTATCTGTGACTGGACTCAGCTACATTCACACTCACACTCACACTCACATTCACACTCACATCCATCCTCAGATTCACATCCATTGATCGATTCGCAAAACGCACGCAACAAACGACGCATGCGGCATAATAAAATGTGACTCGGACAGGGAGTGGGAACGTGACTTTTGGACGGACGGACACTGCGTTCTATGGGTAGGGGTACGGGTATGGGTACGGGTACTCATATGAGTAGATTCAAATTATGCGTGGCATCAATATTCATTATTCCCGCTCTGGTAGCAACCACTGAAATATTTACTAGCTCATCGCATTCATAATTACTGGGTGCTAAACAAATTCCATTAAATACAATTCGAATAAATCTAGAAATCGCATAGAACAGTGGACAACATAGATGCATATATATAGTACCTATGAATTTATATGGTAGCAGCTTGGATATCAAAAGCTAGGCGCTTATCTGCATATTTTATACTTTTATGCGATTACTCGAATATCAATTTAGTGATCAGTTCAGTTGTGCTGCTTTTTAAGGCTAGCATAATTTTTGTTGTTTCTTTATTATTATCTGTACGTGATCTGACAAAGGGTTGGCTAGATACAAGTACAAGTGGATGGCGATAGTTGATTTCTGATTTCCTCTATGTATTGTAGATGATTCACAACTATTTGTTTCGTGGTTTCTATTGACGTTTTCAGTTCGATCAATCGATCGATTGTAGTTATTTAAATTTTTTTATTGCGAACAATGGTTCAAATTTTACGACAGATTCTTGACAATATTTCTGACTTCCGCAAATAAAATGTGCGATTTGCAATCGAAAACCACAATTCAAGTGTTGCTTTTTTATTTTTGTTATTGCTTTTTGAAATTTTTAAAACGAAAAAAATGTATTTTCGTGTGTTTATGTTAGTAATCTTCAAACTTTTAAGGACAGGAAATGTTAACGAGCTATTTATGATTTAGGTATTCCATGTTTATATAAATCTAAAATTTTTTATAAACTTTAGTTTTATTTAAAAAAATAGAAGTTAGAAACTATGAAACTATTCTCACCTTTAGAATTTAAAATGTGAGTTTTCACTCGCTTCAGTAAGTCTTATTTAATATTTTTTTTGAAGAGTTCTTTCGTTTGCTGACAAAAAGAAACGTTGTCAGTTTTGTAATTTTTCACTTTACACCACACGCAAAAGTTCGTATTGCATCCCTCGAAGGATGTTCGTTTTCCTTATTGACTCTCCTGAATTTGTCTTCACTCACGGCACATCCACGTTTCGCGAAGAGTGTACGGCGTATGGAAGTACGGAACGAGTCGCAGATCTTTTTAAGCGGCTAGTCGAAAATAATTCGCACAGACCCGAACTTAGACGAACTCGGTGGCTGAGAGCTCGGCTTTGTGCTCTTGAATTGGAAACTGAACAGTGCCTCAAATAGTTAACAACGCCGAAATTTAAAGACGATTTCTGTTTGCCGAACACACAGTCGGCATTTCGCTCGCTCGGATTGTTGGCGATTCTTGATCTCTGACGCCGACGACGACGACAAAATTGGGGTCGGAGTTGGGGCTGTGACAGAGATGGTGGCTAAAGCGACTGCGACGGCGACGTCGACGGCGACTGCGGCGCGTTTATGTTTATGTTTTTGAAATGTACGGCGCGTGGCTGAACTGATTTTTTCCTTTTGGCCAAGTTATGAAGTTGTCGCTTGGTTTTGAATGTAACCAAGCTTAAATGCTTTGCTTTACTTGTTGTGAAAATTTGGCGGGGAAAAACGTTAAGTAAAATTAGCATTTAACCATCGTAAGCCGTCTAGTTGACACATCGCACGTAGGCCCGTCTCTTACGGCTCTCACGGAAAACTTGCCCAACAGCATTTAAATGCGCTTCTTATCTGGCTGAGACCAGGGTTGCCATGGGCCATGTTCCGCAGGTCATGCAAGTCCATCTATCGGTCAAGTTGAGCACGTTGTCGTGTTTATCTTCTTTTAAGAAACTAGTTATGGGCTATGGAGTCCATCTATTGGCCCAAATGTCGTTTAGCTGGAATTGTCGGTTACCTCAGTTAACAGTTTGCTGTCGAATGTACGAGTATTTTCCCCAATCTGGTTTCAGTTCTAAAAAGCCTTTTCATGACCAAACTTAATTGCTGTTTAATCAGCGTCAATATTTGGGCCCACAACAAAAAACATAAACAGCAACCCCGAGAAGAGACCTCCGTTCTGTGGATAAATATGAGAGCAGTTCGCTGTTTTAGCCATTATCTAGAGTATCAGTTAAGACTTGGCTGTAGTGCCTTTGCCCAATAATTATGTATTTGTACATCAAGTATTTTTTCTTGCGGCTGTTTACAGTTTTTTTTTTGGCTTTTGGTCATATGTTTATGGCTTTTCGCACAGAGCGCAAAGTTGAAATGAGTTGTGTCTAATTTTGTTTAGTGACGGACACTAAAATTGTTTACTATCCAGACAGACATTCCCCCGAAGAGGTGGACGAAATTAAGTGGGAAGTCCATATGTCAAAAGTCTCCATTACGAGGGCTTGACAACGTTTGGCAACCTGTGAACAACACTTGAAGGTCAAAATGTGGCAGCCAATGTTGCAGATTACGCACTGTGGCACCGTGTTGCAAGTACTACTAACCAAATTTACCGTTAGGTGCAATAAACATGAAATATTCAGCTTTTATGCATTGCCAACCGGTTTCAATTGGGGCTAAGGAGCGACTACAATAAGCACTTTTAAAAGACATTTACAAATTCACGCATGTGCGAATTTAATAGTGTAATCAACAATATAATAGCAACATTATTGTAGCACGTGCTCACGTGAAAACACAAGTAATACAATACAAAACATGATTAAAAGACATTCAACATTCAACCTGTTTTCTGTTTTCTGCATTTACTGAATGAACAAACTCGTAATTCGTAATATTTTATGATAAATAATCAAAGTCATAAAAAATAATTAAATGACATAATTAGCAGCGGAAATAGGGAATTTAGATTTGTTTATTAACTTTGCTCCACTGTGCACGAACCAAGTAATCATTTTTAATGACATATAATGAATAACTATTAAAAGGAATATAAAATTAAATTGAATAAATATTTTGTGCCAAATTTGTAATTATTAATTGATAAACAGAATAAATATTTTGTAATTCATTGTGAATGGTTTCAAAAATATTTAAAAATATTCATTTAATTTAAGTCTTCCTAAGAGAATTTAGAAATCACATTTAAAAGTTGATGTGCAGAATACTTCAGCCAGAATGACACTGACGTGTCAACTTTGCCCCACTGTCTGAAGCCACTACTAAAAAAGTATGCAGAGTCAAGTATGTAACCCCATCATATGTTTTTTAGCCTTCCTGAGCAATTGAAAGGCAGCAGCAACTGGCAGTTAACAGCTAATGGCAATGTTGCTGCCAAAACACATAATGACTTGCAGCACATTAAAATTAAAAATACAAAAAAAAAAAGGCAAAAACAATGTTTTAAAAACAAAAATCTGTGAGATGCACAAAGAATCGTGCTGAATCGAGCAATCCCCAGTCGCAGTCAAGGCAATTTCAAGAACATTGCAAGTTCTTGAACAGAGTCAATTACCCAGACAATTATGAAATTACTCGGTACTCTCGCAATGCTGGCTATTTAATTACCATGAAGCCGTGTGCCCAACCTTTTGAATGGCATCAATTTCAATTTCACTTGTAAGATACATATCCATTCATTTCATTTCAGTTTAGTTACGTTAGGTACATTTACTAAGGTTATATGTGATGCTTGAACTATTTTGAGGTAAAGTTAATTGAAATGCGGCTCGCGAGACTTGTAAAAGCCGAAACGAAACGAAACGAAAATAACAACATGAGAGTGCTCGCTGATCAATGAGACAAGGCAAAAAAAGGCAGCGTTTTTTTTTTTTTATTTTACAAGTCTAAAGTGCGTGAAAACCTAATTAAGGCTAACAAATACGCTCCAGCCGTGAAACAACTGCAATGATTCCTATCCGATCTCCTATCTGAGATCGCTTTCAACCAAATCATTATGTAAATGCAAACTGCGAACTGCGAACTGCAAACTGCGAAATGTGAGACGCAGTCACAGCCACAGAAAGAACGCAATGTCACACGTCTGTCAACATGGCTTAAATGTGCCATGAAAATGGCAAGTGGAAAACAAACAAAAAACAGTGCGGGCAACATGGCTAACATGAGATTCAAGGGACAATCTCAAAGTGCCAACAACTCTTGATTGAAATCGTATTTCTGTTAAAGAGTGTAGCAACATTATATGCCATTTATCAAGCTTGCTTTTGCGATCCTAAGTGGTACAAATAAAATCCATTAGATACCTAAGTACATATGTAGACAAATTGGCAATGGAATCTATAGGTTTGTACTCACACAAAGAAGTGCTTAAGCGGGGAATACCCATAGATGCTGTTTAAGGTTACCTACAAGAAGATTAGAAGTTGCTGAAGTTGAAGTAAAACTGGTTTAAAAAAATATATATATGATTGAACAATTTATACAAAAGATATTAACGCAATTGCTAAGAATATTTATGCTTTTGTATGACGACAATTCATTGAGTTCTTTTAAGAATACCATAAAACCTGGCCAAAGTCTTGAATGCAAAATCATTGATATGCCATGGGCAAAAAATGGAGTAGCTGCCCAGGTAAATTAGCAAATTGATCACGTGCCAATAAAACCGCCACATTTGAAACTCTGCATCTGATTTGTTGCTATCCATTTTGGTTTTTTTTTTCAATTATTTGCTTGGTTTCCGCGTTCCTTACACCTGCACTCCGTCTTTGGTGAGTTTGCTAGGTGCTGTCCCAGAACTTGTTGCCAGATACTTTACTATTTTCATTAACAACATGATCATGATCAGCATCGATAAGAGCAAAAGACGCATGCTACTTAGAATTCGACAGAATTTCGAAGACAATCCGCAAAACCTGATTCGTGTTTTAAATAAATAAAATATATTTTCTGAAGCCTGCGCCTATGAGTGTGTTGGCCATTCCACTTGGTTTTTATTTTGGGGTTTCTATTATTAAATTCTTTTATAGTTTGCTAGCTAAAATATGCATGGAATCCACTCGTACATACAGATACAGACAGATCGACAAACATACTAGACGGGTTCTTCAAAAGTTTTTCGAATTAGAATGATTAATATTCGACAGTCTGGTTAAACGAATGCAATTAAAATCGGCTAGATCTAGACTAAATGGAAAATGTCTGAAATTATCAAAATATTTTAAGATACTGAATAGAAGCATCCTTAGATAGTTTCTCTTCCTTTTATATATTTTTGATTAATGGCACAGAATTTCGGAATGCCTTTGATTAGAACAAGTTCGGCTTGAATTGAAACCTTGACTGAAATGTTGTTCATATTTGAACTCTTGACATGTTATTGAACTCCTGTCTTAAATTATGATTCAGTATATTACAAAAAAAATCTGGCATTAAAATAACTAAACATGAAATTGAAAAAAGCATTTACATGCCAAGAACAAGAAATACAACATTTTTGGAGGCATGTAATTAAGAGTCCGAAGAAGACATTACTTCCGCTTTTTTATTATAATATCTTCCGCATAGAGCGAAGCGAGCCACAAATGTAACTGTAAAGAATTGAATAGAAGAGAAGAGAAGAGAAACATAAGGACAAAGTTGAAACGGCATTAAACAATAATTAAAATATTTAAATGGATACAGAGTTTATCGATAGGGGCCAAAGTCGCGCAAAATCGAAGCTCACCTCGACGCGTCATGCGGCTGCCTCAACATTCAACATCACATCCACATCCAAGTGCCGAAGAATTGAGGCAACAAAGCAACATAAAAAAGCGAAATCATCAATTCAGTTTGTTGCTGTCTGATTAAATATCAGGAAATATAAAATGCAAAGCAGCCACGGCAAATTGTAACAGAAAACAAGAAAATCAAAACTAGTTCCCAAGCAGTGCGTTGATAAGCGAGCAAATTTGACCGTTGCACGAGAAGCGAGTAAACAAAGACAGTCAAATTTAAAAAAACTAAAAAAGAAAAATAAAACTGAAAAAAATTAAAAAAGAGAAAAAGAAAAACAATATCGAATGGAGAAGGTCTGATAATGAATGCGTATTATTGGCAGTCGTTGCGTCTTCTATTCGTATTTGCATTGACATTGACTTTGACCGAGAAATCGAGATTGAAATCAAAGCCAATGCGGCGTATACTTGCTACATATATGTATGTTTGGATCCACGAAACAGCAGAGTAACAACATATGACATTGCACTGCACACGCACATTATCCACTGCAGTTGCTTGGGTATTCGTGAATGCATTTCGTTTACTTTGATTGATTCACGCATTATCTGAATGATAATACTGCATTTAACTGGCATGTCAGACTGCAAATGTGTCTTGCATTTCCATGGGCCAATGGACTCAGAATAGTATCATGGACTTGATGTTTATGTTTATGTCTTGGCCATGAAAAATATTCCGAAATTCGTTCATTCATAGTCCGTGGGGACGCACCATTAAGCAACTTCAGGCGGCCACCCACAAATTGTTGTTGCGGTATCAGCCATTGGTAGCAGTCATTGGGTCAAGTTTAATAATAATACTCAAACAATATGCTAGAAATATTTCTCAAGACTAGATCAAAAAACGGCATTGACCGTTTTGTCTTTTGCCAGCCAATGATTATAGCATCATACGAAACAGAAACCGAAACAGAAAAACAGCAATGTTTTCAAGTCAATGGGTTATTTGCAATTTTTAGTATAGGGTCGCTCTTCTGCCGAAACTAATGCTTATGCTAATAATAATACTGATCGTACCGTTGCGGCGAAACCGGCGACGCAACGATGCGACATCGTTTATTGTTATTTTCTTCATTTCCTGGTTTGTCAGTTTTGTCGACGAACCAATAATTTGTTGCTTATCATGTGCAGAGCTAACATTGGCCTCCATTTCTTAGTTTTAACGACACGCGTTAAAACAAATTCTTATTACACTAACAAATTAGTTGTTTTTAAAATTCTTCATTCAAGTTTTGCAACTATTAACAGTGAAAAACAAAACTTTAATTTCTATTTAATATCATTAGCTTAGCTAACACCTATGTACGTGACCTATGTCATCGTAATACATAATCAATTTGCGAATTCCTTAGGTAGATAGTGTTTTTGTTTTGCGTCGCAATTAAAACTTTAAATTATTTGTTAATGACATGTTAAACATTACATAAAATGTAGGCATGAAAAATTTTGCATTTATTGCCGCTGGGATCGAAATGCGCACATTAGCTAAAAATGTTTGATTTCAAATTTAACGGCTTTCAGTTCAAACTCAAAACCACAGTCGACCTATATCGATAGCTTCTAGTGAAACTATCG
Source organism: Drosophila limbata (assembly GCA_963924055.1). Taxonomy (NCBI): domain Eukaryota; kingdom Metazoa; phylum Arthropoda; class Insecta; order Diptera; family Drosophilidae; genus Drosophila; species Drosophila limbata. Next base: position 28,892,832 of record OZ001352.1, on the reverse strand, counting down.
ATACTGAGTGATTGAGTGCGGAACTTGCCAGATGCGGAAAAACAAGAAATCTTAATATGCAAGCGGTGCAGTGCTGCCACTTCAGCAATATAGTTGCTCGATCTAGGAAAAAAAGCTATTAGCCACAAATCTAGCAATTTTTAATTTTTCTTTAGGTATTTTAGCAACTTTTTTACATAACTAGCAATTCTTTTTTTCTTAGCATTTTTGGCTTTTTTATAGCTATTTGCAAATAATTGCACAAATTATGATTAATAATGGTTCACAACGATATCGGAGCTGGTACTTAGCTCAGTGGCTCGATTATATAAACAACATGAAAGTTTTTGATCACTTCTTTGCTGTGTTTTCTGATTTCAATAATTATAATAGAAATCCAAATTGAACAATGAACAGACAAGGAAAATGTTGACATAATTATGCTCTACCGTAAGAGTACTTGACTCAAGCCACTGGCAATGAGGAGTAACGATATGAAATCATGTCTTTTTTCAACTTGAAAACGAAAATTTTAATGATTTAGCTTTTTTTGTTTTGGCAATTTTCACATCATTTTTAGCAACTTTTTTCCCAAATATAGCAATTTTTTCTTTGAAGATTCTGGCATCACTGAGGTAGTGTGGACACACTTGCAGCTTATCTCAGAAATGTTGTCAAAATTTAATCAGCTTTGTTTGTAAGCCACTCATTCTTACAATTATTCAGTTACTCTTTTGTTTCTTGTGCAGCTGGGAATGCGAAATATGATTGTAATTATATTTAGTGCACAAGCAGGAACAAAGCAATGACCGTGCGCGGCATAGAAGCCATTAATTTGTACATGCCGACGTCGAAGTCAGATGTAACAGCAGCCATAAAAACAGACGTAAGAGAGGAAACTGGGCGGATCGTTGAACCTGTTGTTGTTGGCAACGGCGACGCAATGACGTCTGTGGAACGTTACAGGCAGGAATGGACACAGCTGCTGGCCAATTTGGATGAGGATCCAGAATCATTGCGTCTGGCAGCTTTCAATGGCCAGCTGAAAATGTCCAAGTTTCGGAGCATCCATTGGGCATTGTTATTGCGTGTGCTGAACGTTGATCATCGCAGCTGGCATACCCAGCGAGCACAGCAGCGAAGCAGGTGGGAGGACACCTCAAATATAATATGCAGTCAATTAAATATTCATTCATTTGCAGATACGACAAGTTTCGCTTGGATTATGTGCGTAATCCTCACGAGCTTGCTGCCTCCGACAACGATGATCCATTGTCGCAGTCAACGCAAAGCGTTTGGAATCAATACTTTAGTGATCAGGAGCTATTTGCAGTCATACGACAAGATGTGGTACGCACGTTTCCGGGTGTCGAGTTCTTTCGCAAGTCATTGATCCAGAATGCCATGACCAACATATTGTTCTACTACGCGAGGGAGCATCCTTACATGTGCTATCGTCAGGGCATGCACGAGATATTGGCGCCCATTATCTTTGTGCTCTACAGTGATCATCAGTCGCTGCTGCACTTCAGTGAGATTGCCAAGACGGATATAAATGAGACTCTAGTAAATGTCCTGGACACATCGTATCTGGAAGCCGACACCTAGTAAGTTATTGACTGCAAACATTTCCAATTAGACCAGTTAATATTTATCTGGAAATCTAGCTCTATTTTCTCCCGTCTCATGGCATCTGTGGAGTCCTACTATCGCGTTTCGAACCTGGTGTCCACAGCAAGTGGATACATAGAAACACACACAACGAGTGAGGTAGGTTGTTGCCCCCAAGCAGATTAATGTTACTCGTTACACAGTGATTGCTTATAGCCCTCAGGCGCTGACAATGAGTCCCAATCGGAGGTTGAGGTTATCAGCCAGCTGAATTTCATACGTGATAAAATTCTTGCCAAGCAGGATCAACATTTGCACCATTATCTGCTCAAAATGGAAATTCCACTGCATATATTTGGCATGTAAGTTGAATTGAATTGTAAGTCAATGGAAACTCCAATTTCTTATTTCTAGCCGTTGGCTGCGCCTGCTCTTTGGTCGTGAATTTATGCTTCTGGATCTGCTGATGCTCTGGGACGCCATCTTTGCGGACAGCGACCGTTTTGACCTGCCCAACTACATCTTGGTGGCCATGCTGGTGCATATTCGAGATAAGCGTGGGTATTGATCAAAGGCTTTGCAAGATGCTCTCCACTAACTGAGCATCCTTTTTTTAGTACTGTTGAGTGACTACACGACATCTTTGACTTATCTCATGCGCTATCCGAGCTATGTGGACGTCAATTTAGTGCTGCGACATGCACTTCATATGCTGAATCCCAAGCAGTTCGACTACCCAACGAATGCATTCAATTGTGTTTCTTTCACAAACAATTTACCAGCACCAGCATCTGAGTCACAACCAACACACAATCAACGTGTGCGCACCAGCTCCGAGACATCAACGATCGGCAGTGGCATTCAAATCGATCGCCAGATTACCTATATGCAGGCACGGAATGCAGCCGATGCCTCTGCATTGGCCAAGCTCTCGGATGTGCATCGCGTGGCCATGGATGGCTACTTGGAAGATGTAAGACAAGATATGCAGCTTACAATTTGTTTCTAACGAGAACTTTAATTTGTTTTTGTAGAGTCCTGAGCTCTTACGCTTGGAGCTGAAGAACGCCCAGACTGTCATCAAAATTGCGCGCAGCAAACTGGTTAATTATTTGAATACTGTTCGGCAGCACATGGGCAAACAGCCCAACGAGGAACTGAATCGAACTCTGGATGGCATTGAGGAGCTTTGTAGTTTTCTGGATGTGAAATTCGTGTTTCCCTTGCACGCCCGTTCAGCACCCATCGACCAGGCACATGAGGCCAACGAGCGGAAACAGTTGAATAGTGCCAAGGCAGCAACCACGCCAATCTCAACTGTGCCAAGTTCCACCACGTTGCCATTGACTGCTGCTGCTGCCAGTGGCTATGAAGTGCCTGAGAATGCATTCATGCACAACTCAACGCGTCGACTTCTGGGCGATCGACGTGAAATCGAATTGTCGACCATCACCAGCGACGAAAGGCCGGAATCAATGGTGCTGCAAAATGGTTTGCCGGCGGCTGAGCCGCAACAGCGACCGCAATGAAACATTGCTATCGATGGTGACTAAATACACGTATCCGTATCGACTGAACAAGTTAAATTAAGGCATATAACAATTAAGAGAACAATGTGAAAATGTAAACATAATCCTTACTAACATGTTTTTTAATGATCAATGCAGAGGGTATTATTACAAGAAATTTATCTATTCTTGAAATGATTAAATGAAAAATTATAGTCTCTTTATATACAGCTTGTTGTGTTGACTGATCGGTGTAATTGGGAATCAACTTTATGAAACTGTTTTGTTTTTTTTTTCTTAAAGCGGACTTGTGGTCAATGTGTTTTATGAGTTAATAAGGCAGGTTTTATAATAATACACTCGGTTTTTAAAAATACATTTATTCCTAAAATGAATCAACTTATGTCTTGCCAATTTTAGAAAGTACGTATTGTTGGAATGTTGTATACACTGATTTCGTGTCCTACACATATTGCCCTACTTAACCGTATGAATAGTTAAACAATTAAAGAATAAATGTTTAACTCAACATTACTCTCTAAGAATAGGATTCTTTAAACAAGAGCAGCTGTATTTTTTCTAATTTTAAATAGTATTTTATACAGAAACTTTCAAAGCCGTTATCGCTTTCATCTCAGATGATATCGTTGAAAAACTCCTTATAGTTTTAAAGTTTGGGCTGATTATATTTTTAAGAGTCCATGCATTTGAGATAACAATAAATCCATATTTCCATACTTTTCTTTTGCTAAGAAAAACATGCAACAACATTATTTGATTATTCATTGAGATAACAAGGAAGTAATATTTGCGAATTCAATTTCGAATTTATATAAAAAAAATTTGATTTCAATAACTTTTCGTGATGGTATTTTTGCTTAAAAAATATGGATGATAACATCATAGTTTAAGAATCCAATAATTTCATTATACAATAGGTATTCAATATAAATCGGGGATACAGGCCATGTAATAATAATAATCTAAATCTTACGAGTAAATTCATATGGTCAGTAACTTTAGCATAACCCATAACACGCATTAGAAGCTTATAATTTCCATAAAGATAAAGGCAATATTATACTAGTTGGAACCAATTAAACGATGGTGATGTCGAACTCATGGTTGTGATGGTCTGATGGGCGCATTTCGCGCCAATGAACGCTGGGCACTTAGCGCCCGTAGCTGAGCCTGTGCTTGAGCCTGGCTCAGAGCCTGTGACTGACCCTGTGATAAACGTATGCCGCTGTTTAGGGAGCTGCCTCCACTGGAATATCGCACTGGCAACTGTCGCACTGACATCGGTCGTTCTTTCTGCTGTTGCTGTTGCGACTGCGGCGTGACCAGATGCTGTTGGGCCAATGGCGACTTTTGGATTGTTATTACCTTAGCGCTAGTCCCATTGCTAAGTCGAATTTTGTGAAATACTGCTGGCGTCCCATTGTTCATGTCCGAATGACTGCTTGAATTGGAACTGGGCGGTGTGGATAACAAACTCCTGTCGTTGGGAGACACCAATTTCTGTGACTGTCTGTTGCGGTCCAATGTATTCGTTGTTGAGTGCACTCCATTCACATTGTTGCGCGCATTATTGTGATATTGGATTGGAGATGTCAACTTGTTGATGGGCACAACGCGCAATTGATCACCAGAGTCTGGTTTAGATGCGACCTGCACTGTGGATGGCAAGATGCGACGAATGTTCACCGGCACATCTTTGCCCGGTCCTTTGATTATAGTTGGTGAAGATGCTGCGACTGTTTTGTTTGCTGCTTGAGGACTCTTGCTATATTTCGCGTTGCGTTGTGTGGTCGTCAAGGTTATCTCAGATAGATGGTCAATGTCGTTCCTACGGTTTTTGTTGAGTAGCGATTGGAACTGCTCAAGGGGGTCATCGGATTGCTCGTCAAAGATTACGGAAGATGAATCAGAGACTGCATCAATGATCTCCTCAGATGTCAGGCGTTTCTCATTAGCGTGATTTGAGTTTGTTCTTGTTGGTGACGATTTTTCGGGGGTCTCCTTCCTTAGTTGGGTCTCCGTGCGTTGCATGGCCCGCAATTCCAACATGCTTACAATTTGCATAATTTTGGCTTTGCCCTCGGCAGCGAGATCTGGGGGCAGACTCTTCATTGTCTGTGTTATGCTCTCAAAGAACAAATCAATGGTATCTCGTGGCTGTGCGGGAGAAGCGATCATGCTTCTGTGGTGCTGCATGGACGACGATGGCAGCTCTCCTAAATCAGTCTCGCGTTCAAGTGTTCGCAGGCGTTTAACAATGTCGAAGGAGGAACAGATCATGTCCTTGGCCATGTCCAGTTGGCTGCGCTCCTCGTGTCGTTTGCCCGCAGATTCGCGCAGAATGCGCACAATGCGACGAAGCTCCATCGTACGACGCGAACGCTTCGACGACGTTTGCTCCTCGGTGCTGCACTCTGATCTAAAAGACGGACGGAAGTGAGTCAATAGTAACATAGTTGCCTAAGATTTCAACTTACTTGACGCTCAACGCCTCATCGCTATCCTGATCCCGATCAAGATCCACGTCCATTCTGTTTGCGTCTGGCTGCTCCCTGGAATCTGTTGCCGTTGCGGCATTGCTGTTGTTTCTGCCTTGCTCCAAATTCTCAACGTGTTTGCGAGAGCCATCATGCTGGCGCACAAAGAAAACTTTGATGGGCAACCGGGTATCGCAAATCTTACAAAAACAACGAGTCTCATCGGTGGCATCCGGCTCCAACCATTTGTATTTGGCCTGTAGCTCAGCCATGGCAGCCTTTTGTTTTGCCTCGCCCGTAGCCAAAATTCCAGTTCCCACTGTCGCCGCCATTGCGATTGACGACCCCTCCGAGGCGGCCTTTTTGTCTGCTTGCTTGCGTTCCAATCGCAGACGAGTGTGGCGTGAGCTGCGCTGATGCCTGGGGGCAAATTTGCAGCTGGGCATGAAAATGGACACATTGCACAACTTGCACCAGACATAATTCTGACGTTGCTCGGTGCGCTTAAACGAGATCCACGGAAAACGAGTCCTCCACGCCATCACCTTGCCCTGCATTGTGGTTGGCCCTGATTTCAGCACAGTCTTGACAGATGGCTTCTGTCTGGGATTTGATGTACTCGACGCTTTGTCGGCATCTTCTGCAGGACCGTCAGCCGGTGTAGAATCCTTATTAGTCTGGTCTTCGTCTTCCTCTGCCTCTGTCTCGTTCTCGTCTTCATCCTCATCTTCGGTTTCCTCTTCGTTGTCCTGACTACTCTGTTGTTTCGCTTCCTTAGACTTTTTGCCCTTTAGCGCCTTGAATTTTTGCATCATCTTTTTGTGCCGATTACTTTGGTCGTGAGATAATTTGCTTGACTCGTTATAGATTCGCACCCGACAATACTTGCAAATCAGTTTCTTGCGATCCTTTGAGTACCGCATCCATGAGTAATGACGCACTGTGTGTTTAGCCCTGGTCACCTTTGCTGGTACTTCCGAGTGTCTATAATGAAATGATTGTCAAAAATCTCAATTACAAAAACTACAATGTCCGCATCTTACACATACTCGTCAGAACTCTTTTGCGAAGTGGAGAGTCTCTCATCCTCTTCAACGTAATTTTCATCACTGCCTTCACTGCTATCACTTTCGCTCTGTGCCTCGGACTCTTCCTGTTCGCTTTGCGCATCGTTTTCTTCAGTTGCAGATTCGTCTCCTTCAGCAAGTCGACAGGCTGTCAGATTTGCCTGATGTCTCTCTGATTTCGCATGCACATTGCGTTTTATTTCCGAATGTCCGTAAATGAAACGTATGGAGCATACATGACAATAGGCCATGGACGGATCTTTGGGATCGGCAACCAGCCAAGGATGCGTATCGGCGTACTGCGCCCAAATGCCGCGTTCAATTGTATTCCTATAATAGACATCAACTGATCAAATTATGTTTCTTTTCTTAAGGGTAACGATTTAACATACTCTGCATTCTGTTTTCGGTCGTATAGATTGTTACAGTGCATCTTCGTCTTAAGATGACGCGAAAAGCTGGTAATGGACATGCGAACATCACAAAGCTTGCAGCGACACTGATGTGTATGCTCCAACCTCTCGAACCACTTATCACGCTCACCGGGCTCTACAATAGAACCACTTTCAGTCAATACGGTCAAGTCATCAATGTGTTTCTTTGAGCTGCTTTTTGGCTCCGACACGGTGTCGGCTGCTGGCGCGATGGGGCTTTCACTGCGTTTCCGCTTACGTGACGATATATCCTTCTGCTGTCGCTCAGCCTCGCAGTGCCCTTTGCTGGTTTCATGACGCTTTCTCAGATAAACAAACTCAACATTCATGCGAATGTGACAACACTTGCATAGCCCTATTGTGCCGTCAGGCTGCAGGCGCTCCAGCCATGAATGCCATTTTAACCAACGCTTCCAATTGAAATCGTTTAATGTATCTACTTCTTCGGCGCGTCTTTGTTTCATGGCGGCGACATACTCATTGGTCCCAAACTCATGCTTCACTTCATCGTCACTGTAAAACAAGCAAGTATTAGAAACAAGTCATGTCTTTGACTATAATTGATGTATACTGACGATTCGGATGCTTCTTTCTGGCTTTCTTTGAATGCTAAGTAATTATTCTCACGCTCCTGGTGATAGAGTGATAGATTGTGTTGCTGGATGTATTTAGATTTTTTGTTCACGTTGATGACAACGTTGCAATAAAGACAAAAGGCAAATTCGCCATCGGTGTCCTCGTGCAGAAACCATGGCCACCGCTTCATCCAAATTTGCCAACGCGAAATACGAATGTTGCGACGAGATGCAGTGCTGTCCTCGTCGCTCTCCTCTTCATCCTCGTCATCATCATCGACTTCTTGCGTTGAGTCGATGCGCTCCAGAAGGCCCATTGGATCAGGTCCAGTATAAGAACCATCGCTCTCAACGTCGCTGCTTGGCTCCAATTTGGCGGATGCTCTCTCCCCCATCAGCGGATCGAGCGTAGACTGAAGCTCGTTTACCACGGGCACGCTGTCGGCATCGACATCATCATGCAGCTCAATTGTTATTGACGGCTCTGTCGTTACTGCCCCCTCGACCTCCATAATTCGTAGCTCGTGCTCAACTGTCTTTATCCTCGAAGTTACAGGCGTAGACGCCATTTTGTTGCCATTGCCGGCATTACCAGTGCTTGCTGTGCAAATTTCACTAGATTTTCTGGCATTTGTGTCCATTTGTTACCGGACTCGTTTCAACAGGTACTTATAAATCACCCAGTTATTAAATTGCAACTATCCGAATTAAAAGAACAACAATATCACCGAAAATGAATTTTTGAATATGTGCAACAAACCATCGATGGAGATAAACGCACACACACAAACCTTGCGTAAAACAGTAAAAAAGTCATGCTCTAGCTGGACAACATTGAGTGAAACATCGATGTCGCTGTTGCTAGCAAACCATCGGGACCACCGGTGTTTGGTAGGCCAATTTTAAAATGAACTTCATTATTTTAGAAAATTAATAATTTTTTTGGTTTTTTGAATTTGTAAGTACAAATTTTTAATTAATTTTGAAAACTAATTAATTTTATTAGAAAACTGACATGGGACCAATTTCTATCGATATTTATAAAAAATAAATTTATGCGAAAGACTGCGGCGGCAGGGCGATAATTATCGATGTGTGATAAATTATTTTTCAAAATGGACACACTGGTCAGCGATTGTTATTATTAATTATATTGTTGTGATTTGTTGAGAATTGGCGACGCTTTAAGCAAAATGACGATATTCAATCTATATATATTCGACAAGATGGGCACGCTAATGCATTACGCCGAGTGGAATCGTACCAAGAAATCAGGCATTACCCGCGAGGAGGTTGGTGTTGAATAATGTAATATCAACATACAGAAAGAACCAATTGTAATTTGTTTTTTTTTTTTTATTATTTAGGAAGCCAAGCTAACATACGGCATGCTTTTCTCCATCAAATCATTTGTCAGTAAGATATCGCCACACGATCCGCGCGAAGGTTTTCTTTACTACAAAACAAACCGCTATGCACTGCATTATCTGGAGACGCCCTCGGGATTAAAGTGAGTAATGCTAGGTTCACACTGCGTCACAGAGTGTCACAGATTAACGTTGTGACGGACAATTTGTGTTTCTCTAATGTAATTACTCTGAGACTAGTGTGACACAATAATTGATTTTAATTATTTAGGTTTGTGCTGAATACTGATACGTCAGCTATCAATGTCAAGGAACTTTTGCAGCAACTTTACGCCAAAGTCTGGGTGGAGTATGTGGTGCGTGATCCACTGTGGATGCCCGGTTCGGTGGTTACCTCAGAGTTGTTCCAAAGCAAGCTCGATGAGTTTGTCAAGCAATCGCCTATCTTTGGCATTAGAAATATTTAAACATAGCTTTACGCATAGTAAATAGATTTTGTACATAAAACGCCTAAATTATGTGTCACAGCCTCTCCAAATTACAGTTGTTTTCAGCTCCCAGAGCTGTGATTATGCTCGGCACTTAAATACGTGCCTATCTGTATGGACCAAAACTATAACGGAAACGGCCACATGTCGCATGACAACGGCATTTGTAAACAGTGCCGCCTTCACTTGCGCAAGGGCAACTGGACGACGTTACTCACTGTGATTTCCAATTGCATGACGTACATGTACTTACATTTTTAGCCTGAAATTTGTCAACGTTCGCATATGAAAATAAGAAAGATACTATTTTCGACACTCCGAAAATGTAATACCCTGGCGGAAAGTATCTCAAAAAAACCAAAAATTTTTTCAACTGCAAAAACTAGTGGAAATAAATACATACATTTAACTTTTCAATTTTCTATTTCTGATTTATAATTGCTTTTTCCAACGAAAAGTTTGATACAACTATGATGAGATCCATTGGTTTTAATAATATTTTTTTTAAATAAAAAACAAGTACAGTCGAATTTCTTTAACTCGAATCACCATTATGGAGATATTCCACTCATAGAGTTATTATACCCGTTACTTATTAAAAATAAGTAAAAGGGGATATTGTATTCGTTGCAATGTATGTAACAGGGAGAAGGAAGCATCTCCGACCCTATAAAGTATATATATTCTTGATCAGCATCAACAGCCGAGTCGATATAGCCATGTCCGTCTGTCCGTCCGTCCGTCTGTCCGTCTGTCCGTCTGTCCGTCTGTGTGAGCGCCTAGATCTCAGAGACTATAAGAGCTAGAGCAACCAAATTTGGCACACAGATTTCTATAAACCCCACGCAGGTCAAGTTTGTTTCAAAATTTTGCCACGCCCCTTTCCGCCTCCGTAAATCGCGAAAATCCACCACACGCACAGCTTTCAAGATATTATGTTTTTTTAAACGGTGAACGTTAGCTACTGTTATTACCTATCATCCTATTAAATCCCAAAAAGATCGGACAAACAGAAAGGTGGTACTGGCTGATTAAAGCTTTTAAGCAATTAAAATGCCTAAAAGCATGCAATAAAAAAATTTTAATTTGTTTATGTAAGTAACGGGTATCCTATAGTCGGGAGCTCGACTATAGCCTTTCCCACTTGTTTTTCTTAAGTTTATTAATTTACTGCCACTCATTAGCTGGAGTTATGGAAGTTTAACTGTATGTTCATTTTTTTTTTAAAAAAAAATCTTTATTAGGAAATCTTTTATACGTTACAAACTTAGTGGCAAAACTAGAATACTCTCTGCAAGGGTATACAAATGGTTGTTACTACCACACACAATTTAATCGGTGCGAGACTCGCCCCCATCACCAGTTACTTTTATGCTGGCTTAAAAAACTCGCATCAAGGGTTTTGCGCAACTATCGTAACTATGGAAAATGATTTGCAAAATGCCACAAATTGTGCATAGAAAAGACGCCAACGTACGAGAGGGCAAAAGACAGAAGAAGAAAACCAGTCTGAGCTTGAACCGTTACCCACAATAGTATACACACATACATACATACATATGTATGTATATTCGTTTATGTATGTGCTTATATACAAATTTATGCAAACACATACCACATAACCAATATATATTTGCTTGTTTATTTTGTTTTGTTTTTCTTTTTACGATGTCTCACTTATTCAAAAATCAAGCAAGTCATCTGCAGTTATCGGTCTAAATATCATTTTACTGTTGCTGTTGGTGTTTTTTTTTTGTCGCTTGCGACAAATTTAAAACCCGGTTTCAAAGTTATGTTGCAAAAGCCGCAAAAGTCCATGAAAATATGAGCAAAAGGGCGGATTTTTCGATTCGTAACGAATTTTCAAGACACGCGCCCAAAAAGTATTATTTTTAAGTTAAATGAAATAACTAAACAAGACATTTAATTAAAATGAATTATGTATACCCAATAAATTTAAACTGAAAACTAAGCATTAAAAGTGTAAATAAATGTAATTTTTAAGCGAAATATAGAAAAACAAACTGTCCATGCAAATTACAAAACTCAACTCCCTTTCATCATCTGCATTCATAATTAAATGCAAAGGAGTAAACATGTTAATATCATAAAACAAATTTGTATTCCGATTTTGGGATAGGAAATACCGGTTAGAGTCGGAGTGAGTCCGTTTACTTTTCCTTGTATGGCTTTCAATTTGCTTGATGCCCAATCCGAAGTTTGTTTTGTTTTATTTTATCGATGACACGATCACGATTATCAGCGCTTCAGATGCCAATTAGTTGACAGGTCGGTTTTGGGCCCAATACTTGGATTTTTGGACTCCATCTCGATGTTATGCTCTTGTGGTTTTCGTTTTTTATGTTGTCCAAACTTTCTGCATTAGGTTTCCATATTTTGACTTTGGGGTCTGCAAATGTTACGCAAATCGAAAACAAGTCAATAATTTTCAGCCACTTGACAAGGTTATTAACAATTAGTTGCGACGCATCGAATGGGAAAATTATTATGAAAACAAGGAAAAATTTTTTGAGCTTAATATGCTGCTATAAGAATACCCTAGCAAAAAATGAAACCATCGAGACTTGATAAATTTATTCATTTATTTTCTCAATTTTTTTTTATAAACTCAATTTATTTCATCTGTGTTCATTAAATGCATTTCGCTTTGCAGTTTATTCTGTTTATTGTCAATTTAATGTTGAGCCTTTTTTAATGTGAAAACCTTTTTAATAATTAAGAAAGAGTATTGTGAATTGTTTTCGTTTATTCCTGGGAAATTACTGTTTTTTTTTTCAGAGATAATTGTCAACTTTCCTAAGCAATTGTTGTTCAGTTTTCCACTTTAAGTAAATGAAAAGTGACAAGAAATCTTCATTGTTTAGTTGAGTTGTTAACTAAGCTTAAATAACAGCAGCTATATAATCTTTTGAGCCACCCACGTGCATTTTTATAGGGCCTCGGATGAACATTTATCATTATTACTGAATTTCAATGCTCGCTAGTTAGTTGGTCCAACGAAACCCAAATGATGTCAACTTTTTGGTGATTATGTAAATGTGTTGAAATCTCATATATGTTTTAGGCCTAAAAATTATAGGCTTAAGCTAAAGGAATAAACTGCTCGGCTAGGAAATAGCCTATAATTTTATATCTAATTCTTTAATTTCTGATGCATATCCTCACTATTTATTATAGGATAGGTTTGTAAATTTAAGGATACAAAGGACGAATCGAGATTAATATCAAAATTTAAAAATCGACAAAAGAAAATGAATCGAATTGTCAATACATCTCCAAAAACGAAACTACTAAAAAAATTGCAAATACACAAATTGAATTGTCGATATTTTAATATATTTTTATATCAGTTTCAAGAAAAATACATTTATTAGATTCCAAGTATACTCATACAGCCTTCTTTAAGTTTATGCAGTTCTCATATAACTTTAAGCTAAGTATTAATTTCACAATCGTTAAGATTAAAATTTGGGCAACACGCGCCGTTGAATTCTACCATGTAACAATATTCAAGTATGTTTCTTAGCTCTGGTCAAAATAGATTCTTCCCTGCCTCCAACCGTATTTAGAACAAACACCTACGTCGAGCCCTGGACGCCACATGAAATTCTAAAAATATGCTCGAATTGAATTAGAACCAGTTTCCGCAGTAAATTTGTATGCAAATAAAACACAGCACGCTTTTGTAGCAATGCCCCTGTCTCTTCTATTCGCTTCTCAGCTCTACTCTTAATATGTTCTGGAATATCTGCTTTCATTCATTCATTTCATTATTTTGCAATTACTCACTTTTTGAGCTGCTTAGATGAATGCATAAATTTATGTTCACATACAATACTTTAAAATTATTTAACTTAATTGATTATTAATTTAAAAATTTGAAAAATTTAGTTAATAGGTTTTGCTTTGATTGAGATTGAGAACTTTATTGGGAATTAGTAAAACGCGTTAGGAAAATATTGTATCAAATAAATTGAACTGAATTTAAAAGTTATACTATGTTTTCCTTGGGCTTACTGGGCTGTCACTAATGATGAGGCCTCTGTAAACTGTAGTTCAGTTCAAGATCCGTCATCTGTAATAAGTTGACACTATATGCGCTAATGAGATGACAATGACAGACTTTCAAAAACCAAATATTGATATTGGCAATGCCTCAGATATTTTTTCGCATAGCATACGTAACTTTATGAGTACTCATGAGTACCCATAATTATGTCCATGGGACGTTTTGTAGGCCTGGCCGAGCATACAACTTGTTAAGAAATGCATAAAAATTAACGAGGCATGAGCTGTCTGTCTATCTGGCTGGCTGTCTGTCTGGCTGATGAATTGCGCCTCTTGTGCGGCAAGGCAAGTAGGCGGTGGCAGAGTCGGGAAGAACACTTCAGTTCATCAACAAGTGTCTCTCAACAATGGAGCATCAGGAATTCCCCTTTTGGCGTACGTGAGCCACAGGCACAGAACCTTTTCAAGGTTCTCTCGGTTCTCGATCTGGCCTACGTGCAGTTGGCACGTAAGCCAACTTGGCTTGGTAATCGATTAGGAGGCAATTACTTAGCTGCTCCTTGTGTGAGTTCTTCTTGCATCGACTGTACAGCAGCATAAAGCTCAGTTTGCACTTGCACTTGGTGATCAGGTTGAAGTTGGTCTTGGAGTTGGTCACATGCCGTTTTGGTCACGTAGACAATAGACTAACGAAACCAGTTAACTGGCTGGAAATTACTAGGTCTAAAAGGCGGGCGCTCAAAACAATCCGGGAGTTGCACTCCAAATGTAACCAAAGTCGGCTCTCAAATAGTCTGACGCATTTTAATCATTTGCATTTTCCTCAGTTTTGAACCGAAGCGTGAAGCGAACAAATACAACTTTATTTTGTAGACGACAACAGAGAAGTCGTTTTAAGTACTGAACTATCTGTATTGTCGTTAGGGTCAGTGGGTGTCTCAGCTTAACTCTTTGCGGTTTACCACATTTATCAGCGATACATTCACGATATTACGTATACGTAGTCGTATTCGTGGGCTTGCCTGGGAATTTATTCCAGACGATTCCGTAGATACTGAAATTTGCCTATTGCCAGGCAGAAATTAGCGTGACTTTGTACATTGAAACTGTGCTACTTACATCTATGATCTCTATAATTTTCCCGTTAACCGGTGTTTAGAAAATGATTGCAGAGACTTGTGATTGTTATTTGTACTTTAATTTGTTATTTACATTTACTATTTAGAAATTTTCCAGGCATCTTTATAGACACCACAGCTTCTTATCTCCTTAGAAAATTCTCTGGGAGACAAAGTTATTGCAAGGCATAAGAAAGATTTTTTTTTTGTTAATTTTTACCACATATTTGATTCTGATTCAAAATTTTAATCATTTGAAAATATTGATCTTTTCTATCACTGTCGACTTTTTCCATGAATACACCTTCAAATATCTTCAAAAACTTCAAACTGTCAAAACTTAGCCAATTTCCTTGCGGAATGTTATTTTTATCTTAATTTTAACTCATACCCGTATTTGATTTTGTATCAAAATTTTATGCATTTGCAAAATTGAGACTATTTCAAGAACTTCAAATTGTGGGTGCCCCTAATTATTACAATCACTAATAGGCTCTCTGTAGCCCAATTTCTTTTTTCTTTTTTTAATTTTGATTGTTCAACAGAGAAAACGCTTTGTTTATATTGAGTAATGATGCATTTGTGTTTACTCGAAACAGTTAAACGGGTTTTTGCTCATTCCATAAGTAATACCAAAAAATCGTATGAGTTTTGTAATTTATTTATTTTACATGTTTCATTTTTTTTAATTTATGTTATTACATTCACAATCTTATTTAATGTCAATTTGTGTGTTTGTTTTGCAAATTGTAAAATGTAAAACGTAAATTGTTACTTAAATTATGACGTACCGTTCTAGAATACCTAAACCTACACAAATGATTAAATGGAGTATATGGATATCGATATGGATGTGGGGGAGGTGGAGGTTGAGGGGAAGGAGTATGTGTGTTTGTGTGTGTGTGTGTGTGCGGTTTTTTTAGTACCTTTCCTGACGCGTGTTTTTGCACTTTGCAGTTAGAGATAGTGTGATTTTCATTTTTGTTTCAAATAAGATAATAAGAATAATAACAATTATGCAATTATAATAAAAATATTAAAGAATAATATAAAATTATAGACCATGACCCGCCCACGCCCAAGACGCTCAAGATGCGGACACTTAGTGACACACATATATATATATTTTAGATATATATATATATGTAAGTATGTATATATAGAACAGCCAGTCGTGGCCTGCTCTTCGTATGACAAGACCACGCATTTAATATAAGATGAGTTAAGTGTGGGAATCCAAAAAATATCAATCGCATTGCTTCTGTTCTTGAGTTCTACACTTAAGTTAATCTTCGTTAACTTTTCAGTTGCAATCGCAAATTTTAGACCGCCAACTTCTTTTTCTTCTGTCGCTCGCTCTCGTTGTCATTCTCATCCAACTTGGCGCTCTCAGTGCTGCTCGACTCGGCATCGTATTCCATCTCGGGATCGGGAACCTCCGAATAGTGCAGATGTCCGACCTTCTGAGTGGTATTGTTGATAGTGTTGTCGGCAGTCGATGTTGCAGCTCCCACTTGAGAATCGTGGGTGCCGTCGCCGTATTTCTCGAGGGTGCGACGAACCAGCTCCTTGGATGGCTGCTTCATGTCCCAGGCCCAGCCAATCTTATGGAAGGAATCGAGCAGCATGGTGGTGAAGTTGACCTTGTAGTTGCCCAGCTCAGCTGCTTTGTAGTCCCAGGGGAAGACATGGTGATAGTTGTGCCATCCCTCGCCCATGGCCATGATCGAGACATAGATATTCTCACTGGGCATGATGCGCCTGAAGACGCGGAAGAACACAAAAGACAGAAGGCAATGGTTACATCTTCCTTTAGTCAGCGATTTAGCCAGGTCTACTTACTTGTCGTATGGCCTGGATCCCCAGAGATGGGCGGCACTGTTCACCGACCAGGTGAAGTTCAGGCTGAATACGTAACGGAAGAGGCATTGCTGGACAAAGGCATGGTACCAGGTCTCGTTCCAGAAGTACACGGGCACCATGGTGGGCAGGATGAAGCAGAGCATGACCTTCAGTGCATAGAAATACTTTTGATGGAATTGCACCACGGGATCGGACAGAATGTCGGACATGTCGATCTGTCTGCCGCGTCGCAGGACATCCGGATGCTTGAGCATCATCAGCCAGCCGACGTGGGAGAAGAAGAAGCCGCGATTCGCATTGTGAGGATCTGCATCCGTTTCCGAATACTTGTGATGCACACGATGATCACGAACCCAATCATACAAAGTGTTCTGCAAAAAAGCATAAAAATAAATAATAAATTTAGTAATAAATGTTAAAGTTGTTACCAAAGTTGGTAGTAAATATCAAAGTTTAGGACGGCTAGCTTCGCCCAGTCATTAAATAAGATAAATGAATCTGTCAGATACATCCACAGGGTATCTATTGTGTTGCCGCCGTAATTGACATGGCGTCTTTTCTTCATTTACAGTTTTGGCTCAAGTCGAGCAGCAACAAAGCGGCAAAAAGGCATTAACTTGTTGTACTTAATGATGCAATTAATGTTAATTTCATGACAGCGAATTTATTTTGCCGCTTGACACAGATCTCATAAAATAGGTAAGAAATGCACAACCAACAGATACTCTATATGTGTTTCTTATTATCCCTTAAATTAAAGAATAAGAAACGATCGTCATGAATTTAAAAATGCTTTAAGACTTGAGATTTAATATCTTAAGCTCCATTCACTGTTTGGATTTACATCACTAGATCAAAAGCATCATAAATGTCTTTTTTAGCATGAGTTCACTATACCCGTTTTGAGCATAAAATGCTTGCAGGGTATCAAAAACGTAACCATTGCCGCAGGTGACAAAACAAATGTAGTGAATGACATAAATTAAATGAGTCTGCAGAAAAGTCGAAAACTCATTGCAAAAGTAACTGTGAAAAATATAACTAAGGCCTACAAATTATAACAAATATTTAGGATGGTAAAACATTTTAGTTTACATAGATTTCGCGTATCATGTTAAAGAAAAGTTCAAGGATTTACATTTGGAAAGATTTTAAATGCTTTTGTAATGTTGTTTTTTGAGATTAATAAAACTTAAATATTTTTCAAAAATATCGACTTTTGGTGATATTTCTTACCTGTCCAGCGACTGAATAGCTGAGCATCAGCAGACTCCGTAGAAAGGTGTTCGCCTTGTAGCTGCGATGTGTCCAGAATCGATGTGCGCCGGCTGTGACTCCAAAGCCCGCGACACCGCCCATAAAGAGGGCTGTAATAATATGGAGAAAAAAACAGTTAAACTTAGACATATCATAGGCAAATATTAACATCATTGTTGTTGTGGATTGTCGACAAACTACAATATAAAAATAAACCCAACAATGTGGTGCTAATTAAATAAGAAAAATAAATAAAATTTGATAGAGGTAAAAAGACTGAATTACTTTTTGCGGAAATAGAGCCATTTGTGTGATTGTGTTAATTTGTTGGCCAAATGAGCGTACAATGAGAGCAGAGTTAACCCTGTCTCTCGTACAAGGTCTAAAGTATGGGAAACTGATGAAAAGTGTTGGTTAATTTCAGGCGTGAGAAATGTATGTATGTGTGTATCTATGCGATAATGAGATAAGTCTGTGGCATGTTGCTAACTTCAGGCTATTCCAACGGGCACGTCTCATTGAAGATCGTGACGTTGATGTTGATGTTGGCATAGCAAACACATGTCTGGAACTCCGATTGGGATTGGCTATTTGAGATTGTTATTGTTATTGGTGTTGTTATTGTGGCAGTGGCAGTGGCAGTGACAGTGACAGTGACAGTAAGGGGAAAGCTGTCACTGTATTTGCATGCACTAGGACTGTGATTCCCCCTTGCTAACCCGTTCAGTTAATGATTTAAGAAATTACCCGGTAATTGTTTCACTTTACTCACTAGTCAGTGCATCTATGGGATACACAAATATCTAACTGCTGACGCCTACAAACTGACAACTTCAATTATCATCAAGAAAACAATATTTGCAAATTACAAACATTGAGATTGAGTATTTTTCCGCAACAACAGCTAATACCTAATGACACTCACAAAACTTTGGCAGTGACAATTGCAATAGAAGAAACATCTATTCAAAACATGCAACAATGGCCAAGACGACAAGCGAATTGATTTTAGATTGGCATTCGCTTCACAATTTTAGCTGATGAAAAATTAACGATTTTGTTGCTATCCGTCTTCCCTTCCTCGTTCCCAGTCACAGTCACAGTCACAAAGGTGTTACACGCAGTCCGGTTGAATGAAAGATTAACCTTCAAAAGTCTGTTGCTTGGCTAGTTGCGACAAAGCCAAAACCAGTTCCAAAATCAAATAGTCAGAAATGGTCAAAAACTAAATAGATTGCCATACCAATACCAGTAAACCGATCTATCTAATTATTTGTCAAACCATTCAATACGTACATTGTACAATAAACTTTTAATTAATCATTGTAAAAACGTCAGTGCCTATCGTACCATTTATCCAAAAAATTAAATCAAATTATTTGCCTAATATTATGCCTTTAAACTGACCCCTTGGACACTGCGGTTCAATCCAAGCTAAGGGGGTTAAGTAGTCCCAACAGCTCCGACGCTTTTGTTTTGCAACAAATGAGATGCAAGTACAATTTTGCCAAAGAATAAAGTGTGACGAATGTTGGACACAAAGTTCCTGAATGGGTCATTTGAAAGTCTAATGCAGACAGCAGGTTGTATAACCAGAGTTCTCGAGTCCACGTTCAAATTAACAAATGGTTCACTGCACAATTCAAGGCTATTGTCATGGCTGAGTATATTCTATTTCGTATAGTATAACGTCCTCTATCTACCAACCTACTATTACTATTACTTTTACTATGTCCACAACTGTCTGCAACTTTCATTAGCGTCATCAAATCCTAGTTCATATGTATTTCCCCTTTGTGAATCTGCGACTATTTCTGGTACAGTCTCTCCCCTAAAACCAATACCAACTTCAGTTTTCTAGCAAGCTTCATTAGCGCCGCACGGTATTATTAAGCCGAACCATCTTGTATAACATCAACGCCCTAGAAATTAATTAATATCATTACACTTGCTACTTCGTGTTGAACACGACAAAAAAAAGACCAACCAAAAATTAGTCTGCTCGACTCGGAAGTACCCTGTAACTATGTTTAAAGTTGGTTCTACACAAAGAAGGCAATTTAAAATAAATGAAAGCATTAACACGCTTAGCAATTCAATTTACAGGGTATACGAAAACTAAAGACAATTATTATGTATGGTCATTGAGTAAACGCTGCACGTCAGCCTGCAATTTGCCAAAATATTTACGAGCGCAACGCCGCCCTAAAATGGAGCTTACAATGTCCAGACAAGGAGCCATCATCTCAGGGTCCAGTACTTGTAAGTAATAAATATTTACAAAAATTACAATACTTGCAGTTTTTTCTTTATGGGTCTGATTTAAATTGCGATCGAGGCAGCCAACATCCTGGAAATTCCAATGATGCGCCAAAGAAATAAAGAAAACAAAATCTGAAGATGCCAGAAATCTCAATGTCAAGCCTCGAACTCGATGTCGTCGTCGTCGTCGTCGTCGTCATCGTCGTCATCGTCTGGTCTCGGTTTAATATAATATTTAATTTTTGGTTTTTCGCATGTGGAATAGTCATAAATCGTGCGTATTGAGCCGCGACCATGGCTGAGACGCACACGATGAGGGACGCGCAGAGGGAGTGGGAAATCGGAGAGACTCTGAGCTCAAGTGGAAGATGTTGTGCGTTGATTTTGTGTGCCTGTTTGTATTTGCTGTGCTATTTTGGAACCTTGAGGGAGTTCAGAATTTTCTAGCTTAAGTCAAATAAGTACGATTCACGGCGTTTACAATCAGCCTTGAATAATACGAACATAATATTCTCTTTTATATTCAAATCGTACTCGTATTCGTACTCTCGTAAGCCCCAATTAAATATGTGTCAACTGATTTTTCAGTGCTTTTATTTTTTGTTCGTTTCGTTTTCAAAGTTCACCTGTGTCAGTCAAATTTAATGCTGAAATTGCAAATCCACCAAATTTTATGAAAATACGAGTACAATACCAACAAAACCCTATAAACCCGAAACCAAATATGAAATTTCAACATGGCGAAGGCGAGCTTAATGCTAACAGAGACGTCGACGTTGACGCTGACGTCGAAGCTAACGCCGATGCCGACAGAGACAGAGATGTTGTTGGCAGAAGAAAAGCATGTTAAATAGCAATTAATTAAGTTCAATAATGAGGTCGATTGCCATCGAATTGTAACTGTGAAATGTAAGCGAAATTATGAAATACTTGAGATGCCAACCAAAAAAATAAAATAAAAAATAAAGTCAGCGTGTGTCGTGTAAAATGTTTTCATCTCTCTTTTCTTTACACACGACCGCAATAAATTGCAAATAATGACTGTAGGTGTGCTAAAGAAAGAGAGAGTAAAAGTGAGAGAGGCTGTGCCGGTGGGAGAGGAGCTTTAAGAGTTGGGAGATGAGAGATCAAAAGATTGGAAGATAAAAGACTGACAATGTAACACAACCAACAACACACAAGACAAAACTCATCATCGATTTCCCAAATATGCGGTTTGTGTGTTTTTTTTTGTGTGTTGTTTTTTGTATATTTCTGTGGCTGTTATTGATGCAACTAGATGGGTAGATTTGAAGAGGGAAGAGGGACAGGTGGGCGACTCTTTTCGACACCTTTCTCAATTCAAAGTCATTACGAAATCGCATTGAGACATCACAAAAAAAAAGAAAAATAAATAACCGCGATTCCGGTATAAAATCAATCCGATGTGGTGTCAGAAATTCGGTAATACTGCATTCATTTAAACCTAGTGCAAAATACTTGATTCAAGTACGACTTTTTAAATTTCATATTTGTATAGCCAATATTTTAATTATCGAGGCTCTATAAGCATTTTTTCAGTGAAATCAAATGTATTAGTTTTTTTATCCTCATACCTAAAAAATACATGCAAAAATCAAGAATTTTATACATGAATTTAAGAATAGACTTTTTTTTCAGTGTATATATGCTTACACCAGAGGACTGTCACGGGGTTCAGCTCGTGCAGCGGATAAGTGATCAAACAGCCGGCGGCAACGAGATGGAGCAACGATATCTGAATGACTTTGCCCCATTTGAGCGGCGCATTGAATTGCCAGCCCAGGACATTGTCGCCCTTAAAGTTGCGCGTGTATTTCTCCATATCGATTTGATCCTTGGGTATGTGATCGATCAAATGCTTTGGAATATTCCTTGACGGTGGTGGTGCCATAATATTATTCTTTTGTAATGCCGGCGGCTGCGGCTTGGCGCGCGGCATCGATTCCGGCGATGAATCCTCGCCACGACGAGCCTGCGACTCGCTGCTGATTTTGGCACGGCGTGTCATCAATGGCGGACTTGCGTCACCTGTGCTGGCCAATGGCGTCGTGCTGCACACGCGCTCCGATGTCGATAGATGACCCATTATAAGTATTTGGATTGTGGTTGGGATCTGTTCAGTTTTTGGGTTTCACTTCACGAACAAAACGAACTTTGCTGGCGGAAACCAGGTTTCGTAATTGCCACTCCAAATACGAACTTTCTTCACAGATTTACACACAAAACGAAATTTAATTGCAGATGGAAGTACTCTTTGTTTGTTGGCTTTTTGTCGCCTTTCTTTTGCTTTGCTTTGCTTTTGCCGCTTTGAAACGCGCACTCAACACTTGTTGTCTTGGACGCGGCCCTTTCGGCTCTGAGTAGCTTTGATGTGTGGCCTCTGGTGCAAGACCGAAGTTTTTATTATTGATTAGACCCTGACTTATTGTCGAGAGTTGGGTGAATTTGTCTTTTATGCGCTGCAACTATCTAACGAACTCAACGCGACGCCGTTCAGTAGACAAATGATCGTAGCCAAAAGTAAAAATTCATACCCTATGCCGGCGTCAGCGTTGGCGTTGACTTTGCAGTCGGCGTCGCTGCTGCTGCTGGGCTGACACAAAAAAAAAAAATAAATGAAAAAACTGACTGATTGACCGACTGACTGAATGCTGCTCATGTGTTGTTGTTGTTGTTGTTGTTATTGTTTTGCTTTTGCTGCTGCCTTTGCTGTATGTTCGCAGTGCGCACTGTGGACTCAGGAAAGGTAAAGCAAAGACAGAAACACAAAACTTAAGGCCAAGATTATGCCACCACAGACACACGCACATACCCATGCATACACACACACATACACACTCACTCACTCACTGTTAGGTGGCACCTGTAGCAGCGCTGAGCTTCGTTTATGACTTCGGTAGGGCAAGTAGCGACATCTTCGGCTTCGGCTTACGCTTTGGCTTCGGTTTGCCGAAGCCCACAGCATCAGTCACATTAGCGAGTGATGATTTGGCGTTGGCGTCGCTGTTGCCGCTGCGACTGTTGTTGTTGTTGTTGTCTCTGTTGTTGCTGATATCGTTTTGTTGGTGTTGCCGCAAAGAGAATCGACAAGAAGTCTGCTGCTTGCTGCGACGATTCGTCATCTCAGTTGCTTCCTGTTTGCTATCAATTGTTCTTGGTTAATTTACCGCGTTCTAAAAGCTCACGTGAGAATCGCCGCTCTCCAAATTTGGGAGCAGCGATAGCTTTTAAGTTTTTGCGGCAGCTTGATTTGCATGTTTAGAATCTTAGATGCCGTTGTTGCCAACTGGCCAACGAAATAAAATAGAATTAGGCGGCTTTTTTGTTAGTTAGTACGAAATGAGATATAAATCAAATAAAAACTATTTATATTTATATTTTATGCAAATTATTGTAAAGATCGAGCCGATCGATTTCTATTTTTGCTTCGAGTTGCCCTGTTGAAATAGAGTGCAAAACTTCGGCCGTTTCATAAGGGAGACCAGCGACTAATTCTGTCCGTTGATTATATTTGCATAATATGTACATATGTAAAAATTTCTCAATCAATCTCTCCTATAAAATCTCAAAATCGCGGCATGCTTACACATCATACAAACACACTCACATACATATGAACAAAGGTATGGATGTGTGTCTTTTATTTAAAATTGGGTTCCCCTCGCGGTCGCTGCTCGCTTCGTTTTGTGGCCTTCTCCACTTTGGCTTTTTTGTTGACCAAAGTCAAAAACCGTTCGATGATCATGAAGTTCAGACACAACAAAACCAACAACAACAATGACAACGAAAACAATATTGCGACTGCGTTGCTTTCTCTTTACGTAACGACAAAAGACAAAACCAAACTTAATTAAAAAGCAACCCAAAAAAATAAAAACAGCAAACTAAAATAAAAGTAAAAAGCGAGCACTAAAAGGGATCTCCCGCCCCTGTGCGATCTTTAAATCGTAACGTAAACGAAACCCCGAAAATACTTATGCTACTGCTCTCTCTCTCTCTCTCTCTCTTTCGCACGATCTCTCAACACTTTTCAGCTCCCCATGCACTTTAAAGACACCCGACAATTTGTTGTTGTCGTGCTTATGTTGTAAGCTTCGCACATTAGCAAACTGTGCTCAGCATCAACTTCAAATTGTCAAAACAGTAAAGTTTAAAAAAAAGTAGTGCATAAGCTTAAGAGTCTTAAGACAGTCCACAATTAAAATAAGCAATCCGAAAAACACTACCATAAAATGGTGTAAATAAACTAAAGTTTAAGATCTACAGACACTAAACTTATCCCCTTTATATTTCTATACAGATAAAGGAAAGAGTAACGAATTCAAAATAAAGAATATGTATTCCAAATATTTAAAATACAAAAAATAATTGTCTTAGAATCTTATTATTTATTATAACGGTAATTTGTGGTAATATATTTTTTATTAAAAATGCAGTTTATTTAAAATTAAAAAAATATCCATTTAAAACGGAAATTATTATTTAATAAATAATATAAATAAACAGGATGCTGTAATTAGTAAAATATTCAGTGCTCTTTTTTAAATATTTTGTCAGCTGTATTTCTTTGACAGCTTTACGACTTACCGTAAAAGGGACCTTCAAAGTTTGTAGAGGGTGGTAATAAGAATTTAATAATTTATTATATTTGCTCACATAGTCAAGTACTAGTAGACAATTCGCGGATTGTTGATTCATTGAGACTCACATGTTTACGACACTCTGTTTCAGCACTCACATTCAGTCAACGGCAACTTGTGATTTATTGCGCAGCTTCACTAAGCCAAGTTAACGCAAAGTCAGCACTTTTTATGAGCCCAAAAACATTCAGAATTCTTGGCGAATTATGAACAAAGCAGTTGACTATTATAAGAGTGTTTCTTAAGCCGGTAAGTACTCGAAACCAAAGACGAATTCTGAGAACTAATGATTTCCCGCTTTTGGGCCATGCCCACAATCAAATAACATTCATTCACTCATTCACACACCATTTGTCGACGATTAGGTTTCTTTGTTGTTGGTCAAAAACGAAGCAAAGTGTGGCTCAGGGCTACAAGTACCTGTACTCACCTGGTCACATCTGTTGAGGCAGCATCCAATCCGTTCCGGTACCGAATGCTCTGCATTAGCCATAAGCATTACTTGTAAATAGTAAACATTACACAATGCACACGGTTAAAGCAGTCAACAATAAATTGCGTATCTGAGCAACCTTCAACTGTCGCTCTATGTGAAAACAAAACACCAAAAAAGTTAAAAAGAAAAAAAACAAACCAAAAAATCGTAAATTAACATAACAAAACGCAAAAGTAGGCATAACGCAAGTGCAATTTGCAACAAACTCAATGCTTAAGCGAGGCGTGAACAAAACAAAAACTATCCACAACAAACACACATATCGACTTGTATCTATGTATATAGATGTATGTATAGGTAGTATGTGTCTTTATTCATAGATTGTTTTGTGCCTGCCACAGCCACAACTTCAAGTTTTACGTCGTCGCAGCTTTTAACGGGCAAATTCATTAGTAATCACTTCACAGCCATTAGGATTTGGTACAAGTGCCTCACACACAATGAATGTAATATCCGAAATGGTATTGCATATATACTATGGATATAGATCTTTAGCATGTATAGTGATCAGTCATATCTCTATTCTTAGAAACGGAATTTTGAGAGAGAACAAACTGAATGAACTGCATTTATAAGTAAAACTTTATCTCGACAATCGTTAGACCTAATTTTTGTAGTGAACAGGATTCTTTAATAGGGTTCCTGAATGTCCTATGATTTGAAATGGAAAATAGATAAAGCAAGAGTACAAAGTCACATTTCTTCTCAGGAACGAAATCTTGATGCGTAGAAATCTTCAATATACAATCTGAAAAAGTATTAAAAAATCTATGTCTTGCTAAAATCAGATCGACCGATAGAACAGATCAGATATATTTATCAACATACTAAGCTCAATATCATGTCTTAGATATTTAATGAAAGCAATCAGTTTTTTATAAATATGAATACTTTTTGTATGTCTTAGGGATGATCATAACCATTTCAACAATTTTTCGACGAAAATTTTCCAGATCTATTTTTAAATACCTTTTTAATATTTTGTTTACCAAAAATATATAAAGAAATAACTCGAACGAGTTCCACACGGAAAGTTTTTGTGAACTTCGTCTTACCTCTAGAGCAATTAAATATTATTTCCTCATTAAATCCGTGGCTTTTTCCACAGTCTTAGGCGCTATTTATACTTCTATTCAGCAGCTTTGGAAACGAGTCTGAATCTGACTGCGCCCAGCTTGATTAGGCGTAACTCAAGCGCAAACTTTGCCCAAAAAGTGTTTAATTAGTCAATATTTGAGAAGTCAGCTGAGAAGGAGAGATAGAATATGATTTATGTTGCCTGCAGGTACCTTTTAGTGTATCTTAAAGTACTTTAGTACTCGTACTCGTATTCATAATCGCACTCGTACCTAGGCCAAATGTGAATCAGGCTTCTGTGCGGTCCAAGTGCTCAAATATTGACGCATCAATCAAGCGCTGGGCAAACATTTTGTATTAGTGATAATTTATTGAGTGCGACTCATTTAATTTGCTGTTGCTGAAAGCAATGACCGATCCGATCCGACTTCATCCGATCCGCTCTAACCTGATCCGATCTCATCCCACACGAAGTTGGGTTTGGGGAAAGCCTTGCTTAAGATAAATCTATTGCCAAATCGAATGGTATTTGGTCAGCTGGTCGAGAAACAAATTCGTAAAACCTACGTGTAATTATGGTGATTTGTGAGCATGTTTAGGGCCAAGTTAGAGAGTGGGTTTAAGCCCCATGCGTTTAACGTGACGCTGCATTGGCAAACTCTTTAAGCTGCACCTTTGTTTGTCGGTCTCCAAAAACTCAAAGCGCTTTTCTTAGCTACAGCAATAATTATGGTAGTCTTAACTATTTGCCTCTTGGCCCTAATTGTTGTTTTATTTTATTATTTGTAGTTAAACAATCGTTAATTCTACGCCTCACATGAACTTTTCACGATTGAGAAAATGATTGGCCGGCATTGCGTTCTGCTCCAGCTTCACCTGCTCCTCGATGCACTCGACAATTGGCCTTTTACTGTCCACGGCGACAGTCAAGCCATTTCGCACAGCCACCGAGGAAATGGTCAGCAGATCCTTGGCCAGATCAAGTGCGGCAAATACCCGTATCATGGTTGACCCAGTGCCCTTGGCATAATCGCCAAACTCGCCACTCTGATAGTCATTGGGCAGCAGGTAATGGAACTGCGGCCAAAATGATTTCGTTATGAAGAAAATGCTATTCGAATCCGTCGGCTTAAAGTCCTTCTGTATGCCCCAAACAAAGTGCGACGAGTTGACCAAGTTGCCCACATTCAAAACAATCAGATTGCGGAGCCAGAAGCCAACGTACATGGCAACGCCAAGGGTTTCTCCATAGTATTGGAAGGGTGTGTTCAGGGGCAGCAAAACATTGAGTACAATGTAAAAGAGCGCATAAAAACTGTGAAGAGGTGAGAGAGAGAGAGAGAGAAGGAGGGAGAATACTTTTTATTATTTTTTACACAATTTAAATTAATTGTTTTAGAAAGTAAATAAATTTAAAATAAATATTCATATCCTTACCGTTTCTGGAACATGACGATCTTATCGCTTTCAATGTCGGACATATCCACAGTCAAAAGCAATTCCTCCTGCTGTCGAGAGTATTTCAAAAGGTTGCCATGCACCTGGGCACGGATGAAGCTCTGTTTGCTGTAGTAAGGATCCTCGTCCTGTTTGAACTTGGCGTGGTGCAACCGATGAGCCTGAACGCGACTGTAAATGGAACCCTAAATCGAATAGAATAAGAAATTTAATTCGAAAATGATAGAAAAATTACATTTGAAATTAAATGAGAATTGAAATTCGGTAACGATCGAGTGATTGAAGAACTACAAACGAAATTTGAGAATGCAAATGAAATTCGGAAACTAATTAACAGCTTAATTGAAAAGCAAATGAGGAATTAACTTAATAGACGATCGAGCAAATAAATTCGGTATCAAATTAGCAACTAATTTCGAAATCGAATGACAATTTAATTTAGGAGTCGATCAAGCAATAAAATTCGGTATTGAATTAGCAACTTATTTCGAAAGCGAGTAATTAGGAAATGATCGAGCAATGAAATTCGAAAATGAACGAAAAATAAAATTCTAAATGCAACTCATGCCAAACCCGTTGATAACCGATTGGGGTTGCAGTACTAGCTGTGCTTTGGTTGTTGTCTTGGCTAAGAAGCTACTTATCAATGACACACTCAACTCGAGCTTCGTCGCAAGCTTTTGGCAGAGGTGTCGCCGACAAGGGGTCGTAGATCAGTTCACTCACCTGTCCGGCCAGTGTCTGGCAGAGCATGAGGAACACTCGCAATGGCGCCGTTGCCGTGAAAGTGCGATGTGCCCATAGACGATGGACGCCCACTGTCACGCCCAATATGCCCAGTAGACTGAGCAGCGCAGCTGTCAGAGTGAGATGGAAGATGTGACGTGTTAATCGCAGAGCTTTACACTCGTTTGACCTGTTTAAAGGGGTCACTCACTGAATAATATCGTTGACCACGAGGCGCTCGCGAATGCTACGTAAACGCCAAAGAGGCCCAGAATATAGACATGGATGTAGAAGAGCACCACAGGCCAATTGGCCTCCCTTTTCTTGAACTCGGCGTTCGAGAGGACATCCGTGCTATCGCTCACTGGCTTCGTATCCATCCTAAAAATTGTCGTTGGAATTGTCCTGGAATGCCTCCGTGTTCGACTGTCACACACGTCAGCTTGAGCGCTACTGAATTTCGACGCATTCCAAACGGGAGATTGGTGGAATCGTATAATCCAAGGGTCCAAAAGGTTTCAAAAGTTCTCCCCACTTGAATATGCATGAACTGCCGACAAATATTCGAAACATCAAGCGACGATTAACAACAAAGTGTGTATTGAAGTGCGGACTCTTTAACGAGGTCTGATCGTATGTGCGAGTTAAATGAAACGAATCGAGCTTTAGGCTGATAAATACAATAGTTTAATGCCCTTGGGTAAGTAACAATAGCAACAACGTAGGCGAACATGTGTCTGTGCAGGGTTGCTTGTGGATTTGGGTTGGTTTTCGATTTGATGGATTAACTATAACTTAGATCTTAGAAAAACACAGGCGTTTTATCGGCTAATACTTGATGCAACCTAATTCTGCATCTTGGCCAACTCGACAATATCATCGCGCGGTAGATCGCAATCCCCAAAGCCCCAGACCTGATTCTTATGTGCATACTCATCGCTGAGGAATCGCGTCCCATCTCCACATTTGGCTGCCCGACGCTTAACCATATCCGGAGAAACTGATTTGCCTGTGGAAGAAGAAGAAGAAAAAGAACGATCACTTGAGGATCTTCAGCTGAAAAATGCATCAACACTTACGTCCACTGGCCAATCCAAGGCGAGCACAAAGGTCAATGAAGGCCGTGGTTATATTCAGTGTGTAGTTTCCGAACTCGCCCGTCTTATAGTCCCAGGGGAACACATGATGATAGTTGTGCCAACCCTCGCCCATGGCCAGGAGGGACACAAGTGGCACCTCCACGGACGAAATTTTTCTGTAGGAATAAGGATTTATTAATAATATATTTTATTTTCGACCATGTCTAAATATTTCATTTTATTAACTTTATACTTACTTGTCATAGGGTTTATTGCCCCACATGTGCGCCACGCTGTTCACAAAGAACGCCACATTGAGAGTCCAGGTGAAGCGCATGTTAAAGTTAATCCAGAAGGACATCCAGAGATCCTCCTGCCAGAAATACCAGGGCACCATAACGGGCAATATGATCGAGCACAGGGCAAAGAGTGGTATATAATATTTGCGTTGAAACATGACGACAGCATCCGCCTCCAGATCGGACATATCGATGATCTTGCGCTTCTCAATAACCTTGGGATGAGGAGTCAGGAAAAGCCATCCAACGTGGGCAAAGAAGAAGCCTCTATTCACATTATGCGGATCTGCATCCGTCTCAGAGAACTTGTGATGTATTCTATGATCCAAGGCCCAGGTGTACGCATCGCGCTAGAAATCAAGTAGAGATTAGAACACTTCTATTTATTTTGGTTTAATGTCTGGACACTTACCTGACCGGCAATGGTGAACATGAAGGCCAAGAGGATGCGCAAAGGTAACGATGCATTGTAGGATTTGTGTGACCATAATCGATGGGCACCCGCCGTAATCCCAATTCCCGATACCCAAATGCATGCAGCAGCTGAAATGGGAAATATTGGAGACATTAAAATCATTTCAATAAATCGAAACATTTTTAAAAAAATTTAATCATTTGAAATATTTGAAATATTGAACATATTAAGAGTAATCGATATACATGCAATACTTGGAATATTTAAACTAATCAAAGCATTTGGAGCTAATAAAATATTTCAAAACTCTGGTGGGCTACAGAATTCACAAGGGAAATCGAACTTAGAGAACAGCAACTCCGCACGAAAACTTTCACAGTGTCTCAGAAATTCGTGGGACTTAATTTTTTAGCATGTTCAAAAACCTTTTCGAACTCGGCTGCTGGGCTTGGCTCCTTCTCATATTTAATTTTCCAAGGGTTTGTTTAGCAACTTTTTTTTAAGCTTATCATTGCAGAATAATATGTTTTTTTCTTTTCTTTTTTTAATAAATATATTTTAATTTATTTATATAATAATTTCTTTTGTAAAGCTTAAAAAAATTTCAAAGTATGTGGAATATTTAAAATCACTGGATTGTTTAAACTATTTGAAATATTAGAATCGAACTTTGTCGCAATTGTATCGTGGTTCGCGCTCTATTTGCGCGCTGAACAATGACCTTGATGACACCGATGACATAACAACATCGTCTTTATATATATAATATACACCGCAGTGCTATTTCTATGGGCTATGCGTCAGTGCCCGGCTACCTATAGAGTTGGGTCTCTATGTACTATATATGAAAATTGTGTCGATCAGCGCCAATTGAAACGTTCGTTAATTTCAATTGCCAACGATCAAAGTTCACTGAACTTGATGGCCCAATTGATGTAAGCATTACCTATGCCAAAACTCAATCAATGCCCTAGTCTAACCATAGAGAACATTTGGTTTTGTTACGAGGGTTCTTTCAAAAGTTCTCCCTAGTTTCTCGTTAATAGATAATAAAATTATGATTGTTTTCCTTATAACATAATCTATATACACAATGAGGGGAACTTTTTCAAAATGTTGTCCATAAAAGACAATGTTCACTTATCAGCCTAAATGTGTATATGTACAGATTGACCGGATAAGTCGTAAGTGGTAGATTACAAATGAATTTAGATTTATAAACTATCGATAAGAAGTTATTGATATTTTTCTAGAATTGACTCATTTCATTCGATTTAAAGGACCGCCGCAATTGTTATTAACTTCTAAACGAGCACATGCGTTGCATTGTTTTTTAGTTAATTACACTAACTAATTGCCGATTGTCCTATGCGACACCTGTGTGCTAGAATATTCGATAGATCCAGCGATAGATAGACTTACCCCAGAGGAATGTGTAGAACTTTGCGTAGAACAGCAAATAGATGCCATAGAGGGCGCCAGCGTGCAAAAATGTTTGGGCGCAAAGGTCGGGCCATCTGATTTGAGGGGTGTAGACCTCCTCCTTTGCCTGCTCCTGCTGTTGCTTCGCCTCCTTGGCGATCAGAAGACACTTCTCCGCATTCTCTTTGTACACTGCATTCTCCTCCTGGTAGCCCAGACCATCATCTAGTGCACCTTGATCTTTGGTTTGTGTCCCGTCTGTGGTTTGAACTCTATGCTTCAGCTGAGCATCGGCTCGGGGGGCGGCGTTACTGCACTTGGCAGCAGGTGAGAGGCAACAGGTGCCGTTGCCGGAGGAGCTATCCGATTTGCTTGACGTGGGCGTAGAAAGGCACATGGTGATCGATTCAATCGGCGTTGGTATCGGTGGTCTATCTGGAATGACAGATTGCGCCATTAAATGAGTTGATGAGTAAGCGAATCGCCATAGACTTGCTAATTGAACTTTAGGACTGGCATAATATCAACTATTTATATGCGAGTACAGCCAGTCAACAGTTTAAATATTTAAACTCGATATGTAATGGGTGTGAAATTTTCAGTATGTCTCCTTTAATAGACTACTAAGTTTTTCAAGCATGTTTTTCAGCTATTGAACTCGACAGTTTGCCTTAGACATTAACATATTCAGACATTCATACTCATATTCATATTCATACTCATATTCATATCTGTGCTAACATTGTGGGCGATTTCTCTCATTTGTCTTATCTCAAGAACCTTACGCAACCGGCTATAACTTGACTTATCTTTTTAAGAACTGCTCGTTTGTCAACAAAAACCAATTGGCTTCGACATTGTCATCATTCCACAACACGATACAAACAGAACTTATCTTGATAACATTCGTAAGTCAAGTCTCTCGAATAAAATGTAATGGTCAGATAAGCAAATGAATCTAATACTTTCAGGTAAAAAGCTTAAAAATACCTAAATATTATATATGATCATTTATTTTTGGAAATATGAAATAATCAAAATAAAACTTCAATGTGTAAGAGATACTTTTTCCGAAAAGAATTGAAAAGAGTTTAAGCTGAACAGATAAAGAAAATAGTCATTTATTTTACATACAACATCTCTACTACCTTTCTTCTTCAGCTGTGGTAATTTTTACTGAAAACAGTTAAACAAGTGTCGCCTCATTAACACAGATCTTTGAAATTTTATTTGAAACAGTTCTAATGAAGCACAAGAGTTTTACCCTTAATTCTTCCGCCCTTAAGGATGATAATTACTAAAAATTGTGATATTTGTGTCAATTCATTTCCTTGAATCCACGGATCTTAGAATATTAATTTCGGGCCAATCAACTGTTAAAAGATCAGATGATTAAAAGTGAAATGAAATAATAACAGTCGCCTAAAAATCCGTGCTAAAGTCCAAAACAATAACTCAGACTGCAGCCGGAATATTTTGGTAGACAAAGATTAAAATAGCTTCACATAATCAGAAACAAACAAACAAAAATGAATTGAGTCCAATGTCTCCTTGCGTTAACCATTTTTGGCAATAGGTAATACCCTTCAAAAATGAATGTCTGTTATCAGTAGCAAAGACCCAAGAGAAAGTGTCAGACATTTTTATCTAAAAGAGGCCATAAATTGGCATTGTGCGTTATGGCCTAGTGATAAGGCCTTAACACCTGGCACAATCAAATCAGGCAAGCAAAAACACAACTGTCTGGCAGCCAGAAGTTCATTCAAAAATATTCCCAAAGATAACTGATAATTTGGGACACCTGCAAACGCATAACATGTTGATGATTATAAAGATATGGGGAGCAATCGAATGAGTCAAAACCAGGTGTTAAATGACTCAATGGGAACCATTTTATAACTTCTTGGTTATACAATAAACAGTTCCTAGGAATACAACATTATCAGGCTTTAGCTATTGACCCTGAGACAGAAAGTTGTTGTTCCGGTCGTGTAATGGATAAGATAAGATGAAAGACAGCTAGAATCTGTCAGCTTTAAAGCAGAGAGCATTTACATGTGAATAGTTTATTTGCCGGCATTCATCATACGCCCTGTGTGACCGATATTAATGACCGACGTGTGGCAACAAACACGCCCCGTTTTGCATTTGCCTTTTAATTAGAAAAATGTATCGCATAAAGAGCAATGAAAGCATATG
Source organism: Drosophila limbata (assembly GCA_963924055.1). NCBI lineage: Eukaryota > Metazoa > Arthropoda > Insecta > Diptera > Drosophilidae > Drosophila > Drosophila limbata. Next base: position 28,858,944 of record OZ001352.1, on the reverse strand, counting down.
CCAAACATGCTAATTTGATGAAGCAAGGAGATGGAGAACTGGAGATGGGAAAGTGGAAGCCAAGCTTTTAATGACCACTAAGGAAAATGGAACCTGTTCGGTTAACCCAGACGGCTTTCGGGGAAGTCGCTCGAGGAGCGTGTCACAGGAATTGATCAACGTTTTCATTGGGCCAACACACGCGACTCGATTATGGCCAGGCCAAGGGAAATGTGTGTTTGTGGTGCGAGCATGCATAAATTATATGTGTATTTAATATACAAAATTCATAGTGTTTTTCTATTTTGTTGGCTGTGCCACAACTTGGCAACGCAACAGGGGCAACGAATTCTATTACGCTTAATAATAAATAATCATAAACAATAAAAAGAGGCCAGCGCCAAGACATCAGTTTTATTGACATTCGTTAGAGAAACTCACAAGTTCTCTGTTTCGAATTGTGGAGGGGAATAGCCATGAAATTGACCGCCCATTAGCCGAGTTCTCCAAACATTGCGAATGGCCTGACGACGCTCACGTACCAAACCAATCACAAAAACAATATCAAACACGCACTCAAATGAAATGAAAGAAAATAAATAAAACTAGAAAATATATGGGTTCTAATCGCCCCTTTTCAATCTTATATATACATATGTATATGGGCCAATTTTCAATGGCAATTTGATTGGAGATTTTCCATAGACATAGATAAAATAATTCCAAAAAAAAAATTGGAGCCCACTAAATTGTTGTTTTTCTCCAATAGACCCCTTGACGCATACATACAATTGCAATTATTGGAATTGTATTTATTTATTTATAATGTGAACTGATTATATGTGGTTAATCGGGGTGTTCAGAAATAATACGTTTCATTACTTATGCTGGCACCTATAAATACCGCACACTTCCCTCGAATCGTAATTTATTAAAAGCCCCTTCAGACGAGCGCTTTTTCACCGACACTTTTTGTAATTTTTTGTCAAAAAGCTGTCCGTGTCGCGTAACCACACAAAATTTCAAAGCGCCGGTGAAAAACCGAAGCTCACCGATGGAAATAGAACACGTTCTATTCCATCGGTGAGCGATGGTGATCGAAACGGACAGCTTTTTGACAAAAAGTGTCGGTAAAAAAGTGCTCGTCTGAAGGGGCTTTAAAACTTTTTTCCCAGTTGACAATTTAGTTTCAAAACTGTTTAATTGGTATCCCAGCCTCATTTGTCAATTGTAATTGAGACACGGCTAACAGAGAGTGACTTTTAATTTGTAACACATATACGAAGCTAACTACTGACTAACTGATTCCGATCGCAATTAAAATCTTTTTTTATGTAATATACATGGTATATATACAGGGATTGGTGTGTGGGACTAAAATATCCATAATAGACAAGAGTATACATGAAAACAATCTACGCGACAATGCTTTATCAGCTTGAAAAATCCCAAATGAACTAAATAAAAATTAAATAAATAGATTTCATTTTGTTTAACTCTTCACTCAGAATTTAGAAATTAAGGGAAATATGTATAGTATACATTGTATACTAATAAATGCTCTTTGAACTACACATTTGTTTCCATTATAAGCTAATTAAGATGATGAACAATTTCAGATTAATAATATTTCGAATAATAATAAAATTATATTCCGCACGTGGTAACTTTAAATCCCAAGTAAAGCAGAAATATCACAAAATTTCGCACATGTTGATTTCGTATTTTAGTTTGTGTTTTATGCGCGAGTTTTAAAATAATTTAGATGCTATTTTTAGTGGCAGTCTTTAGTCCAACAGGCAATTATATAAACCACGTTTATAAGGAAGCGATTTCAGCTGACATTTATTTTCACGGGACACAGCTGCGTGTGTGTGTGTGTGTGTGTGTGTAACAATCTAATTACGAATTACATTAGGGATAGCGGAACACAGTTTGTTGGCACTTTTCAGTTATAGACTGTAATATGACAGCAGCCAGGGCTAACAAATGGGGGCGGGAGGGGGCGGTGTAACACTTTCTGCTGGAATTATTTCTACTGTAATGTTTTACATATATGTATTTTTATTTTAATTGCACGCTGAGTGCGCTCTTGTCGAATTTGAGATATTTGCTGACGTCAGACAATATATTCAAAATTATATTTCTTCTATCTCAGCATTTTTTATTTGAATATTTTTTTTCCATTTTCAATTTATAAAATAAAGTAGTTTTGTAAATACTTTGCTAATATGCGGAACGCACATTTATTGTTGTTGTGTTGACGACACGCTTTATCGCATGGGAGATTCCTTTTGATGTCTCGAAACTATCGCTAAGATAATATGAGTTATTATTTGTAGTAATTATTATTACTTTGTGTTCGCGCGTTCTTGCTGTTCACCAACCGAACGAACTAAAATGACTAACAGCCAATGCTCAACTGGCCGACATTTACATCCACATCCAAGAGCTGACGCGTCGGCGGCAGCAGCGGCGTCGACGTCGTGCTCGAGCATGGAGCGTGGAGCGTGGAGCTGGGAGCGTGGAACAATTGACGCCAGGCAACAGTGTCGCGTTGCTGTCTCTATTCAATTTTTTATTTCACTTTTATTTTGTTGCTTTGCTTGTTTGGTTTGTTGTTCTCACTGCGGGCTATTATCTACCCATTTTTTCATTTCGTCGATCTCCCCTTTTGCACATTTTCATTATTTACTATTCTCTGTTGTGCTCACACATTCCGTAAACATTACAAAATGTCGAGAGAGTAAGAAACCAGCTTGACAGGGCGCCCAAGAAAATTCTAGTTCAAAGTCAATGTCTGAGCGGTTGCGATTCGCTCTCTCTGATTGAGTAGGCGTCGACGTCGACGTCGTGCCGGCGACATCGCTGGCATAACAATAGTGGGAATCGGGAAAGCAGCAAGCGGGTAAGCAGGCAACCGGTTAGGGGTGAGCAGCAGCCGGCATTTCGTTATCGTTATACTTCAAAGCTCGTAAATATCGGCAAACCGACGTCGTCTGCTGATTAATGCTAACGTTAACCCAGTTTCATTTTTGGACACTGAGCACGCTTGTTGCTTCCCTATGCCCTCTCTCTCCCGCTTCCCCGCTCTCCCTCTCTTATAATTATTTGTTCTTGTGTTTGTTTGTTGCTTAGTCAGTGTCATTATCGTTGGCTCGTCTGGCTGGCACGTCTACTTTTGCCTGGGACTTTGGTTTCCCATATCTGAGGGCGGGCACAATGTTTGAAACACTTGCTGAGCGCGTGGTTATCTCTCTTTGGTCTCTTTTGCACAACAACTACGGCAATGAAACGGAAACTTAACATGTGGATTTATTTCGACAAAGGCTGATAAGATTTTAATCAAATATTTATAGAGCAAACTATTTTGTCTGACCGCTGGGTTAACTGGTTCCTCCTCCTCATTTCAATTTATTTTTTAAGTATTTTCTTTTTTATAAATTAATAATGGGAGAAAAATGGGAGAGAAAAGCAGTGCCGTAAGTTTTTTTTTTTTTTTTTTTAATGTTGCCACATCAACAGCGACCGGTTTGATGGTCTGACGTGACGGGGGATGGGGGCGTGGGCCAACGCGGCGAATGATGATGCAATGGCAACGCGCTGATAAATATAGAAAATACTGAGATACATAATACATATGTGCATATATAGAATACAAACATATGTGTATGATCAATGATTGGTTTGTTTCTCCACGCTTATCGCACATAGGGAATCTGTGGGCTCTGCTTCTGGTTCTAAGGTGTGGGAAGGGAAAAAGTGGGAAAGGAGTAACGGAATGTGCTGCTTCAAATACTTTTTTAGATTATGAAAGCAAATTACTGACAGATATGTATATGTAAGTGTGAGCATATACATATAGCGCAAAAGGCACGTACCACCCAATGTGGCGACACTCCCTTCCCTCTCCACCCACCATTGCAGAGTCACCACTGTGGTTGTTGACACAGCTGTGTGGTAAACATGCGATAGGAGTCCATACAATTAGAAGGGTCCCATTGATAAGATGATAAGCTTTATAAGTATATGGGTGTATGAACTATTTATTTATAACAAGTGTTTACAGGGTATACTTAGCCATCCAAATTAAAACAATAAACACTACAAATGACTCATGGTTCGAAGTGATGACATAATTTGTATACTACTCAATAATTTTCCATCCTCATCCCTCAGTCACGCTGGAGGACAACTTTAACTGGATGTCAGCCATAAACATTTTCCGTCAAATGAAATTTACATACAGAGTGGCTGTAAATTCACAGACCAATATGTGTGTGTAGAATTTTAATTGGAGCACTGGGACTAGAAAAATCCAACTAATCCAATACATATCCTTTGTAAATTTGCTGGAAGTTCCCTTACAAGGTCAGCTGATACGATAAATTGACCAAATACACAGACAATTAGGGGCGCATTAATAATATACAATTCATAGCTCCCGCTGGATCCATTTAGATGGATATCAATCGACCAAGTGTAATTGTTGTTTAAGGCACAATAATCGAATCCAACACTCAATGCTGGGAGGTCTAACCATCTGACCATCAATCAAAATATACAACTACAACGACAACAAGAACAGGAACATGGACATCAAATGTAACCCATTTATATAGCGTGGACACTCGCCTGTCTACGCTTTGAACGGCAGTTTCTAGCTGACCAGCCAACCAGTCGACTCTTTAATTGCGAGGGTGAAACATGTCCCTACTCCCTGGGGTAGTTTGGATTGTACGACTGTGTTTGCTTTGTTTGAACATTTCTCCTGACATATTTAGTGAAATACATTTCGAAATTGTTGTATTGCGTGATTTCATTGTTGGCTCAAATCGAACATCAGAATGGCAATCTATGCGATTTGTTGTGGTCTCTGTTTTTGGTTGGCCAGACTGTTCGACATTTGGAGAATAGACAAACCTAGATTAAAATCTTGTCGAAAGTAAACTACAGCAAAAAGTTCTAAGTAATTGAATTTAGTAATCCAATATTAAAATAGTTTTTACTTCGAATTGTTATTTCTTCATAAAAATTAACGCTAATAGCTATGATTGATTCTAAAATATCATATCTTCTCGATATAAAATTATACAAATTACAATAAATATATTTAATATATAGTATTTAGACAAATTTCATGTCAGTCATATTTATTTTAAATTCAATGCATTTAATTCGTTAATTCGTTTTTCATGCAGGATATCTACTATTCGAGCATAATCTTCTTTGCTCGAAAATGCTTTGAATGGTTGAAATTTCCGCTTAATGACAAAGTAAAGACACAAACCCAGTGTGTTGAAATTCAAGTGTGTCGAGTTTCTCCAATATGAATTAGTAGTGACACAAACCAAAACATCTGGTCAACTTTTCAAAGGGTATTTCCAAAAGTTTAAGATAATATTATTACACATCCTTGCCCCCATATCAACAGTCAGGCGCAGATCATTAATCAAGTCAGCTAACAGAGAACAGTTTACTCGGCTACTTTTTATTCTCATAGTATACTTTCACATTAATCCTTTTTGTCTAACAAGCCACCATCTCCTTTCACTTAAATTACACCCCCTTCCTTCCACAGGGGCACACGTGATTATTCAAAATATTTATTACAGATTCCCACATGTGTTGTAATTACAATCGGCGCATGTAAATGAGCCGAGTCGAGTGGAAAAATCCACCCGCCAGCCGCAGGATTAACCCCCTTTTGCACATGTGGCAAAGATTTCACGCATCGCTACCACAAATGTTTGTTCTACACACAGCAGCACTATGAGTGTGCTGTTGTTAGAGGGAAAGCGGACAGGGGAAGCTTCACATAAAAGTTACAAAGTGAATCCAATAAATATGCGCCACACTTTTTAATTAAACGCACATTCAAACTCCACATGGAACATGTCGCCCAGGGACAAAAGGATGTTCATCCACACATGATGAGGTGCGAGATATATAATCAGGGTGTTTCTGGGGCCCTTTTATGGTTGCACTTAATCAAAAGAAGTCTGCGTACATCAAAAGATACTTCTTAGCGCCAAGGAATTAAAAAATTATCCTTCCATAATGAGTTGGTGCTGTTTAAGATTAAATTACATTTAATGCCTAACGTGAAGTTTGATCCAATTTCAAAGGCGTTCACATATTTAAAACAATTGAATTTAATTTTTAAAAATGTTTACTGTTTTATTTAGTTGACGCTGCGTTCTTCAGTTCATCTAAAAACGCATCTTCTGTACAACAGATTAATTTGTTGTTACTCCCCAAAATGAACTGATCCTGCACAACGACGCCGACTGCGGAAAACTCTCTAGACATTCAGGTAGTTGTCTGGGAATTCGAAGGTAACATCGCGGCCGGTAAGCTTCTTGTAGACCGATGTGAAGGTGTCAACCTAAAGGCGAGAAAGCATATTCAAAAATTAGTTAAACTCATTAAACTTATTAACAAATGTGATAGTGTCAAACGGTCAAACTATTTGCTTCAACATGATTAGTTGCAGCAAGATTTGGTTCAACCTGTTTGTTTACTTTTCCGCCGATGTAGGAAGTCCCAAGGCACCAGGCACAAAACGGCCCTTGGGAGGCAAATAGGCGGGGGAAATGAACTTTAGTTTAACCGAGTGTCGAGTTGGAGATGTGAATGTGACCGGCATTTAGTAATGTCAAAGCCATAGACCGAAGTCAGCTCGACATTATGGAGTAGGCGGGTCTGGTGTTTCATGTGCGTTCTGTTTGACAATCACTGAACGAAGAGTCGGATTCAGCGAATAACACAAGAACGGTAAAGGGTTCAATATATATGGTATGGATTACTTAAAGATGCATGTAACCAGCGAATAGTTATGTAGCAGCCTTGGCGTATATTTATAGGCTCAACAATGTGGAGTAAACTGATTTAAAGGTCACTGTGCGTTCTGTTTGACAATCACTGAACGAGGAGACGAATTCAGCGAATAACACAAGAACGGTAAAGCATTCTTCTATATATATATAGTATAGATTACTTAAAGATGCATGTAACCAGCGAATAGTTATGTAGCAGCCTTGGCATATATTTATAGGCTCAACAATGTGGAGTAAACTGATTTAAAGGTCACTGTGCGTTCTGTTTGACAATCACTGAACGAGGAGTCGGATTCAGCGAATAACACAAGAACGGTAAAGGATATCAAAATGTAGCCAATATATGGAGATGCACGCCCGCAAGGATGCGTAAGTGGCGTACAATAACGAGTTATTGGCAGTTTCCTATGTGTCCCCTTTGACAATCACGGCGCTTGATGAACGCGCCGCAAATAACACGGGGACAAAACACAATCCAGACACGACACTCCACTTAAATATGACGAATTATGATGGGGAATGGACGTGACACTCACTTTGTGTTCAATGGTGGTCTGTTGGTTCTTGTCCAAGTGCACCTTAACCAGCTGAGAGCCGTCGAGCTTGACGCGGACGCGCTTGCCCACGATTTCAGCGGGGAAGACGAGATCCTCAAGAATGGCATCGTACACAGCGGTCAGAGTACGGGAGCGTGGGCGCTTCTGTTTCAGAGGATTGCGTGCCTTGCGCGTTGGCTTGGGCAGAATCTTGCGCTCGCCAATGACGACAACGTGCTTGCCCGAGAACTTCTTCTCCAATTCACGGACCAGAATGATCTGGATCTTCTGGAACACCTTCTGCTGTGGAATGGGCACGTAGATGATGACGGCCTGGAGAAACACACACACACAACAAAAGGTTAGTTAGAAGCAACAGTAACAACAACAACAAACTCACCTTCTTGCTGCCAAACTCAATCTCGCGTGCACGGGTAATGTGCAAATCACGGAGGTAGGGCTTCAGGTCGCTGTTGGCCTCAAGCTCAACGAGCGCCTGGGCAATCGACTTCTCGAACTCATCGGGGTCCGTGCCGCCGGGTTTAATAATCTTGGAGCCGATAGCCATCTGCAATTGAATGGATGCAACATTAAAGATACTTTTGATAACGCGTCAAAACAAAGCACAACAGCAAAGCCAATGCCACAAATGCTATTTTTCCCACCAAATGCAAAATTGCCATCAAACATTTTTGTAATCGATTCACATCGGCGTTGTGTGAACGCTTTTCATTCGGCACTTTGTGGCATTTTTATTGGTAGTTATCATTTGACACCATTTCTCATTCATTTTCGGCTTTGTGTTGCATGTTGCGGCGATTTTTCGACATTTTCAAAAGTTTCACAGAAAATTTGCACCAACCTTTGTCGACTATTTTGACAGGAAAGGAAGTCGACGCTGTGACACTGAACTGTGCAAACGTCATCGACACGCAGGGTTGCTCTTAACGTGAAGTTGGCCGCGGCAGTTTGGTACGTGCGCAAGCCAATGGATGGCGCCAGTGTGTTATTCTATGATATGTTTCTATATTTTTAAATAAAGTAATTTTAATAATCATAACCAAAGTAATGAAATAAAATACAAAAATTTATTAGAGCTTTAGCTTAAATATAATTAATAAACATTACTTAATAGTAAATTTAGTTTAAACCAGCAACTAAATTTAAAAAATGACACCTAATAAAAAAAACAAAAAAATAAAATATTTAAAATGAAATACAATTTTGTTATTTTGCAATAACACTTAAAATAAGAGACAAATTGTTAAAATTTGTTACTGACACAGCTGTAGTTCAAAAGAATTGTATACAAATAAAAATGCAAACTCTTAAGAATACGTGCATAAAGTAAAAAATGCCTATGCATCCAATACTTTATCAATTTCACTACACTTTTTATGTGAGGGACTCAAATAATCCGTACTTTTTATTGTAAAAATCCCCTTCAGGGGAATGCTAGTCAACGAAACTAAGGCTTATCAGCATCTATGGGATGTTGGCTGTATAAAAGTGCCGTCGGCAGCCCAGACAAGGTATCAGTCACCGACAGCTTCAGTAAGAGCAACAACAGCTCCAGCCACAGTTCTCCAATCTTCAAGGAATACACAACTACAACATGAACTTCCACAAGATCTTCATCTTCGTCGCCCTCATCCTGGCCATCAGCTTGGGTCAATCTGAGGCCGGTTGGCTGAAGAAAATTGGCAAGAAACTTGTAAGTCCGATGATGCTTTTAAAATTGTAAGCAATTACTCATGATCCATCTGATCCTTACAGGAACGCGTTGTCCAGCACACTCGGGATGCCTCCATTCAGGGATTGGGAATTGCCCAACAGGCTGCTAATGTGGCCGCCACCGCCAGGGGTTAACCCTTAACCCAAGATTTATTTAATTAAGTTTATTTATTTAATCTAAAAAGTACATATTGTAAATAGAAAACAACTAAGAATAATAAAATTATTTCAAAAATTAAATTATTATATACAATCTTTTATATTATTGATAGCAAATATTTAAACCCATTTGTTAAATTGTATTATTAAGTCACTAAATTATATATTGTAAATAGACAGCAACAAAAATTGAAATACATTTCTGAAAAGCGGAATTATTATATACAATCTATGAAATTATTGATAGCAATCACACATTTAATACATACACATATATTTAAATAAAAAAAAAAATATATATATATATATATATGAAGAGTATAACAAGGTTATTTTAAAATTTCCTTTAATCGGAAAGATTTTGCCATATAATATAAAGCAAAGTTACATAAATAAAATTAGTGATGAAAATCCAAACTGTGATTCGAGTTAAATGTAAAAATGAAAAAATAGACAATAATCCGATTTGCAAGCGGAACATTTACATATTTTTTGGTTTGGCTATTATACTGCATTTAAATTTCATTATTTTCTTAAAAAAGATTTTATGAGTCAAGATATTGATTTTTGAGCAAAGAGTCCCCCTTGACTTTTTTTTTAATTCATTTTCTTATGTCATAACTAGTTAAAAACAACATTTTAAATTTGATTCTGAGACTTTTAATTTCATTTTGTTAAAAATCATACCAAATGAAACAAAAATTTGTATTTGTAAAGTTGCCAGGTCTAAACTAATATCAAAATGTCACAACTTTGCCAAAAAAAGATCCGATTTTCCCCTTTGTCTTTTTCGAAAATTCAAAATTTTAAATCTCAAGTTTTAATGTTTATTCAACTCTTTATGTCATAGTTAGAAGACAACAACATTTTAAATTTGATTCTGAGGCGCTTCATTTTTTTGTTAAAAATATAATCAAAAAATTAATAAATAAACAAAAATGTTGACTTGTAACTGACTTTATTCAAAGAAAAAGACCGATTTAACTAGGACGGGGATTTTGTTTGGCCAAAAAGAACACAAAGCAAAGTTTGGAAAAAACGATTTGACATCAAACATTTTTCTGCGAATCAAGTTAGTATTCATCAGATAATTAAATATTTTTAATTACTACTAAAACATAATATAATACAATAAAAATATTAAATCATTTGCTTAAGCGTCACCAAATGCAAAAAACAGTTATACTATAAAAACTTATAAAAAAATCTCGGTATATCAATCGAAAGTGATTTTGTCGGGTAACCACCAAACAGGTTTGTCATGCTTCATACGAGTACAACAACAACAATGGCAACAACAACAACAGATTGAATTTCAAACATTTACTACGAAGCAATTTATGAATGAAATCATGACTGTGGTTTTTCTAATTTGTGACGTGAATATGTGTGCTCCTGCCAATAATATAAATTAAATTTTAAAGCATACGATTAAAAATATTGTGATAAAAAAACATAATAAAGGAGATAATTTGAATTTGCATAAAAACTTTAGCTTAAAGAAAGGGGCTCGGTTCGAATTTGAAGGGTAGAGAATATAAGTATTAGAAAAAAATCACATGTTGTGGATTATTGTACAAAAGTATATTGTTTTAAACCATTATTGTCACAGCTGAAAATAGCAGTAAATGAATTAAACTCAAGTATACAAAAAATATTGCTAACGTTTAAATAGCTAAGTAAATTCTGACATACTATACATATATGCAAAATATTCCCCAACTTTATCAATTTCACTACACTTTTTATGTGAGAGACTCAAATAATCCGTACTTTTTATTGTAAAAATCCCCTTCAGGGGAATGCTAGTCAACGAATCTGAAGCTTATCAGCATCAATTGGATGTTGGCTGTATAAAAGTGCCGTCGGCAGCCCAGACAAGGTATCAGTCACCGACAGCTTCAGTAAGAGCAACAACTGCTCCAGCCACAGTTCTCCAATCTCCAAGGAATACACAACTACAACATGAACTTCCACAAGATCTTCATCTTCGTCGCCCTCATCCTGGCCATCAGCTTGGGTCAATCTGAGGCCGGTTGGCTGAAGAAAATTGGCAAGAAACTCGTAAGTCCGATAATACTTTTAAATTGTAAGCAATTGCTCAAGATCCATCTGATCCTTTCAGGAACGCGTTGTCCAGCACACTCGGGATGCCTCCATTCAGGGATTGGGAATTGCCCAACAGGCTGCTAATGTGGCCGCCACCGCCAGGGGTTAACCCTTAACCCAAGATTTATTTAATTAAGTTTATTTATTTAATCTAAGAGGACATATTGTAAATAGAAAACAACTAAGAATAATAAAATTATTTCAAAAATCAATTTATTAAGTACAATCTTTTATATTATTGATAGCAAATATATAATATACAAAAATATGTGTTTATTAAAAAGAAATTAAAAGCAAAATCTAACTTTGTATTATTATGTAAACCGAATGCTGTACAATTGTGTACATGTGAGTTTACAAATAATTGAAAGTAAATACATTTATTTTGTTTCAAAAAAAATTATGTCTAAATTGTAATTAAGTTTTTTATTTTATTAAAATAATAATGTACCTTCAGGAAGTCTAATCTACTAAAGAGTTAATTTTGATTTGGCAGAATCAAATCCCTATACATAAAATACAGGTTATAATGACCTACAAACTCTGACCAAAATAAAAGTTATAATAAATGAAATTTCCTTAGTAGCATTATTTAGTATCTTATTGTGATTATAAATTTTCATTGCATATGAGAGACTTGAAAATTTTGTTTAAAATCATTAAATAAATTAATTAAAGCAAAGTTACTAAATTAAATTAAACCTGTTCAGATTAATTGTAATTTAATTAATTAAAAGTTAAAATATGTAATATTGCATCAATAAAAATTAATAATTAAAAGTCAAAATATGCAATATTGTATCTAAAAACATCAGCAACATTTGTAGCCTAACATAATTAATTTCAAAAGTCAAAAGTCCTTAGATGTTCTTGCTTACAGCTTAAGTTAGAGTAGTTTATTTTGAATACTTTAAATTACATAAATAATACATTAAGTAATAAATAATTATGGTATTAATTTTAATCTTTAGCCTCTGGCCGTGGCTGCCACATTCGCAGCCTGTTGAGCAATTCCCAATCCCTGGATGGTTGCATCTCGAGTGTGTTGGCCAATGCGTTCCTATTAAATATCAAAGGATTATATACAAACGATTTCACAAATCAAGATTTCAATTAACTTACAATTCTCTTGCCAAGCTTTTTCAACCAACCAGCTTCGGAGTGGCCCAAGCTAATGGCCAGAATGAGGGCAACAAAAATGAAGATCTTGTTGAAGTTCATGTTGAGGTTGAGTAAGACTTGAAGTGTATAAAATTAATAAAGACTTGAGCTGTTGTTATTGCAGCTGAACACAAGTGACTGATGAATTGTTTATCCAGACCATATGGCTTTTATACTCGTATTTACCTTTATTCACAGAAAGAGATCGATGTCTGTAGAACGGGGATTTTGTTTGACCAAAAAGTACAGAAATGAGAGCCAGTTTGGAAAACGGTTTGGCATCAAATACTGTTCTTAGAATCATTTGAATACTCATCAGCTAATTAATTTTTTTTTTTAAATTAGAAATTGTGTACATAACCATCTTCATTTTAAAAGACGAAGGTATTCCCCCAATACAGTTATCATAATAAAATAATAAAATCGTTTGTTTGAACGTCAACTTTATACTCGTAAAATGTATCAAAATCTTTATCAGAATTTTCGGTATTCTGGCGCTCTCTCGATTAGCCAATTCTTCAATCTAGTCATCAAAAGTTGTTTCGTCGGGTACAACAACAACAACCATGGAAACAACAACCACATTGAATGGTATACAGACATTTACTACGAAGCAATTTATGAATGAAAACTTGCTTGGGTTATTCTCTAATTTGTAAAAACAACTTCGACATGAGTGTGTCACTGACCTCTCAGGTATCTCTCTGATGATAATGGCTGTGACTGATCACAAGTAATAAACAACAACAGCAGGTTTTATTTTTGTATGGTTGTTGTTTCACATTTTTAGTTGCACTTAATTGGATTCTGTTGCCATCGAGCTTTATCAGTGTTTCTCCCGAGTTATCAGCTCAGCTCAGCTTTGCTCTGTTCTGTTTTATTCTGTTCTCTTCTGCTCTGGACCTGCATTCGAATCGAAATGTGAATCCCGGTGGTTTCAGTTGGAGGCGAACTGAAGAAAATTCCCCGCGAAACTGTTGATTGTCTAGGTATCCCAATACATAAAAGGGTGTGTGTAGGATGATTGTGCTCAAATAAAAGTGAATTACATACATAATTATAAACTGACAAGAACATGGATAAACAAAGCTGACATTGAGGAATGCTATTAAGAGACATATAGGAAGCGAACAATATAAAGGGATCTTAATGCGAGTATCATATATCTACGTCATACATACGTCGGCATAAAGTATATTAACTTTATAGATAAAAAAAATATATAAAAACCACTCAATATACCATATTTGTTCCCAGCACTATCTATTTTCTGATTACTATTTAATTCTCAACACTTCAATAAATAACTTAGAATTTAATGTTTATAATCAGGTCAATAACTTAACAGATTTGTAAAGTCATTAATAGGTCAGAAGATTATATTTATTGGCTTAAGTTAGCATAGTTTATCTTTTATCTAGACTGGAGATTATGTTTTCAGTGTGTTTGAAAACTATACAAAATTAGTTGCTCAAATTTAAGCTTAAGTTCTACAAAAGTTAACTTCGTAGTTATATAATTTACAATATTATTACATACTTCGGAATTATAATATCTTTCTCATATTCATATCCCTCATGCTATGATAACATCAAGTTCTGTTAGGAATGTTTCCTTGTAAATTCCCCTGCTGAGATATGCAAAATGCTGACAAAAACCAGTTGCATTTATTGTCTTAGTTACGCTTCTCTGGGCGCTCAAAGTCTTTCACCAGAATTTGCTTCATTATGCGAGAGTAGAGAGATACAGACTCAGAGTTGGAGTTGGAGTTGAAGTTGGAGTCAGAGTTGGAGTCGGAGTTGCCTGGAATGTGGCAGTTATGACATACTTCTTGTAGTCCTGGGAGGCTGCTCTTGGTTGTGCCTGTCACTCAGCGGTTAATTCGAGCGATTTTATTTACATTTTAGCAAAAGCATCGCAACAAAAACATCAACAGAGCCGGAAAGCAGCGCACAGCAAACCTAGACTCTGCTGTCAACTGATTCAACGGGGGATGCAGTGGAAGATCTCGGAAGGGATGGGGAGGGGAGTGAAGTAGAGTAGTGGTGTAGTAGGGGAGGCTGAAGTCAAAGCCCAGGACCGTAAAGCGTTTTTACTTGTTAAGGAAATTAGTGGCATATCCTGACAATGCGCATATCCTCCTATTTGAATCCTCGCCTATCCTTGTGTTTGTCTTTTGTTGATTTAATTCATTTGTTGTCTTTGCTCTACTCATATCAAGTCCCTCGATGCTGTTGCTTTTTTTTATACCAGAAATTAAAGTCACATTTTTGGTGGTTGATAGTGTGTGAGTGTATGTGTGTGTGTGTGCCTCACCCCAAGCGTGTGGCAAGCAAGCTTGTAGCATGAGCAGGAGTACAGTTGTGCTTGCCGGCATTTGATTCGCAAAAGCAATGCCAATATTACTTAATAATAACTATAAAAATATCAACAAAAATCTGATAAAAATCAAACAAAAGTGTCATACAAATTTTGCAGCTCCCAAGACAATAAGCCCACCATATTGGCAAACAAGTCATCAGTCCTAGTCTTTACTACAAAAGTTCCAAAAATTAAGAAAGCAATGAACTTAATAGACTAAAAAATTTTGAATAGTGATGCAATTTAATTTTTTAAATATGATAACTTTTATTATTTCAAATTGTCAAGGAACACTTTGACCAAAATGTTAAAAAAGCTGCATCGAAAATCAGCAACTAAAGCTGCAATTGATAGCTGTTAAATTTTAATATATCCAAAATATATAAATTAAAATTTGTTTTAAAATTTATGTTGTTTTAATAGAAGCTCATGCTGACAAATCTTGCTCAAAAGTATAGAGCGGGGATTTTATTTCTTGAATCTGCAATAGCTCAAGATGGGAACCCCCATTTCCAAGATCAGTTTCAATCGATAAAGTTTACATATATTGCATGTTTGCATATTTTTGAAACGCACAGAGTCATCTTATTTAGACTGACAGAAATCAAACTAAATCTATTTCACCCTTTGTCTTTTACAAGACCACTTAAGATGAAAGACATTTCCGGACCTTTTTTATAACATAAATTTACCCTTTAAATTTGTACTTTACCTGTTATAAAGAATTGCCATAAAGAAATTATAAAGAAACTATAAAGAAATTAAAGAACTATGATTTGAATTTGTGGCATTGCCTTTCTTTCAGTTGTACTTTTTTTGCCAGAGAAAATCCCCGAAGCCCTCAACGCTGCTTTGTCTCAATGGACGGAGGCTTATCAGCATCGGTGAGCTGTAGGCTTGGATGACTTATGGTATAAAAAGCGCAGTGTCGGGCCACTCAAGTCATCAGTCACAGTTCCAGCTGCAGTAATAACAGCTAAAGTATCAACTTGTAACACTCCAAGGAATCTATAAACTCACAGCTCAACATGAACTTCAACAAGATCTTCATCTTCGTCGCCCTCATCCTGGCCATCAGCTTGGGTCAATCTGAGGCTGGTTGGCTGAAGAAAATTGGCAAGAAACTTGTAAGTCCGATGATGCTTTTAAAATTGTAAGCAATTACTCAAGATCCATCTGATCCTTACAGGAACGCGTTGTCCAGCACACTCGGGATGCCTCCATTCAGGGATTGGGAATTGCCCAGCAGGCAGCAAATGTGGCCGCAACTGCCAGAGGTTGAAGATATGGAAACATTCTAAGCTATTTTTAATTAATGTACTTATTTATTTAACTTAAGTGATGCGAATCAATAAATATACTTACTCAAAAGAAAACTTATATCTGTTTTGCCATATTTTTAATTTATTATGGATTATTTAGAAATTTTCAAATCCGAAAAAAAATTAAATTTTCAGATTGGATTCGTAATCTCAAAAGAATTTAGTTGTCACACTTTATTCAATAATATAATCTCTGTTTCATTGTGAATTAGTAAATGAAATTTGCCAAATCCAATACATAAAGTCTAAAATAGAGAATCTTCGGCTCAAAAAATGCTGAGTCATGTCCATTCATGTAAGCAAAATGCTGAATGTTGACCACTGTAGGAATCTTCATCAAATCTCTCTTGTAGTATTAATTAGCTCAATAAAATACACAGAAAACAATTCAATACTGAAAAATATTATTGTTTATCAAAACAATAAAAATTATTTTGAGACTATATCAATTTATACTTAGAAATTTTATTGATAACAAGTAAAAACGTTATAATGGAGTCCCCAGCAATGAGCAAATACATTTATAGTTCAGCACATAATAAGTTAATTTTAAAATTGAATCAAAAACAATTTATTTTTTTGTGTATGTATTTTTCAAATATTTGTGAAGAATTTCAACTCAAATATTAACCAAAAATAATGTCATAGGTAGTAATATGACATTATTTTTGGTTAATATTTGAGTTGAAATTCTTTACAAATATTTGAAAAATACATACACAAACAAGTGGGAAAGGCTATAGTCGAGCTCCCGACTATAGGATACCCGTTACTTACCTAAATAAATTTAACTTTTTTTTGTTGCATGCTTTTAGGCATTTTAATTGCTTAAAAGCTTTAATCAGCCAGTACCACCTTTCTGTTTGTCCGATCTTGTTGGGATTTAGTAAAATGATAGGTAAAAACAATAGCTAACGTTCACCGTTTAAAAAAACCTAATATCTTAAAAACTGTGCGTGTGGTGGATTTTCGCGATTTACGGAGGCGGAAAGGGGCGTGGCATAATTTTGAAACAAACTTGACCTGCGTGGGGTTTATAGAAATCTGTGTGCCAAATTTGGTTGCTCTAGCTCTTATAATCTCTGAGATCTAGGCGCTCACACAGACGGACAGACGGACAGACGGACGGACGGACAGACGGACATGGCTATATCGACTCGGCTGTTGATGCTGATCAAGAATATATATACTTTATAGGGTCGGAGATGCTTCCTTCTCCCTGTTACATACATTGCAACGAATACAATATCCCCTTTTACTTATTTTTAATAAGTAACGGGTATAAAAATTAAATTGTTTTTGATAAGTTAAAACTTCTATCTTTTTAACATGAGTAGCTTAACTGATTACACTGATTAAAAATTTGTATTAGTCCTAGCTAATATCAGATATTGTTAAGAACAACCTAGTTTTGATCGCAATTTCTAAACCTGACGTGACGTAGAGATAAATTTAGAATTATGTGAATTATATTTAATGACTAATAACTAGTCAGAAATTTTTTTTAATATGACATGACAATTCAAAATTCAAAATGATTCAAATGAAAGATTTACAAAACGTGCCTGAATATATGCATACTATACTCTATAACAGAAAGACATATTAAGTAATTTACAAATGATTCATGAAAAAAACCGTTTCCCCAAACCTTGTTTGCGGATCAAGTTTATACCTGTTTGCCAATTAAAATTAACATTTTTTGCAGAGTTCTATCTGATGATTTTGGATATAAAAGCAGCTTCTTCAAGCAATTTAATCATTAGTCTCCTGTTTTCAACTGTAGCAGTAACAGCTCCCAGTTGTGTTTCAAAGTTTATAATGAATTTCAACACGATGTTCCTTTTTGTTGCTCTTATACTAGCAATCAGTGTGGTTCATTCCAGGCCTGATTTTTGGAGTGACCTCGGCCATGATCTTGTAAGTTCAATTAGTGAAAGGAGCGTGTCTCTAGAATCTAGACTCTAGATACTAAGTATTAATATTCTCCTGCGGTTTTTTAACATATTCCAGGAACGCGTCGGCCAACACGTAAGGGATGCCTCACTCCAGGTTCTTGACATTGCTCAAAAGGGAGCAAATGTGGTGGAAACCTTTAAAAGGATTGAAGGAAATAATGAAGGACAAAATAATGAATGAATTAAGTAAAATTTGTACCTGTAACTGTAACGTTAGTAATACAGCAAAAAATTAAATAAACCATTTTTTATTTAATTTCAAAAATTCGAATGGATATTGTAATAAACGCATTATTGATTTACAACCTTAGTTTTTAATATATTATTACTTTATTGGAAGACAGAAACTTTGATATATTTTAGAGCTGGATTGTCGATATTTCGCGGCTGATATTTTATATATTTTCTCTTTAAAAACCTTGGTAGTTATTATCATATGGCATCGATGGACGATTGTTGTTTCGGTTGCCTTGATTCCGGTTCAACATCGAATTTATTATTTCTCCTCCAGTTTGAATTGCCTGGGTGGCAATTTTGGACAAGTTTTTCTATTGGACAAAACTGTTGTCTTTATTTGTTCATTAAATAAAAAATTTCGAAAATAACTTACATTTCCACTGTGCTTTCCTCCTTTTTTCTTGGATTTACCAGCCTCAGTTAAATTCGTGCCAATGACTAGCATGAAGGCGAGAAAAAAGAAGATCTTGTAGAAATTCATTATTTAACTCTTAACTTAGCTGTGATTGAAACTTAACAACTGATCATTATGTAGTGAGTACCCCTTTTATAACTTCAAGAGATTCAGATGAGCGGAAATTATGGCTAAAGTTTCCCATGATAATCATATCAATATTGACACTATCAGTTTCTTTTAAGTGTCGACCAAGAGTCGAGTGGCTCGACAAAGAGATTCTCTGTAACTGTATCGCAACAAATAGACTAATGAATGAAAAACTTTAATAATGATTTAAATATTATTATAGTCAAACAGAAAAGCTTTTCGAAATTTATGTGTCGAAATACTGTCCACTAAAAACATTTGCATCTTTGTTAATTAAGCATAAATATTTTCCGTCGTTATAGATGCCTTTTTCTGTGACATACACTGGCTTAAAGTGATTATACTCTTAAAGCCATTGGGTACCGAGTACAATTGATGATAATGCATGGGCATTTCCCAAACAATATCTAAACACAGTGAGAACTGCTTTAGAAGACTGCATCCAATTAACCGAGTATAATCCCAGAGCAATTTTATATTGTGGATTACTTAGTTCGTATTTAGAGTTTTTACTTTACAAATTCTAGGGAATTATTTGCACTAATAGGAAACATGGGGTCAACATGTGTTCAGATTATGCTACAGTCAAGGACTTATAATATTCATCTTACATTATTGCTTTTACATTGATTATTCAATCAGCTGTCATGATGAATACCAAAGGGATTTCATTTGCAACATATCAGAATTATAGACAAATCATATGAATACTTTAAGGATACATTTCAGCACTTAATATATTCCCATCATATAACTGTTAATAAGAAACTCATTTCAATTTACATGCTCATATGTGAGTACAGTTGGTGTTCGAGTTGTTCACAGGGTTGTTGTGCCACAGAATAGTTCTCACAGTAGATGATGAAACCTTCCACCAATTGCACAAGTGTAAGAGCTCCCTTGGCAATAGACCCTTTTGCCATTTGGCCCTTGGCCTATACCCAAAAACCCGCCGACTGTTGCCGCTGTTGCTGGTCATTTTGAGCACAAAACGCGCTAAAATGTCAAAACACTTGTGAATTTCAGGGGTTGGGTTGAGGGAATTCGCCCTGTGCCTCATGTGTGTTGCTGTAATTTGCTTTGATTTACTTGCACCGAAGGACGTCGACACGTGACCACAAAGTTTACATTAAATTATCAGAAAATATAATATAATATATAGTTTGCATTAAAGTAAGCAAATGAAGTCGCTGAAGAGGAGAATGAGAAATTGGGGGAAATATTTGTCGGATTACCTTTTCCATACTTAAAAATGAGCAATCGAATTGAATTTGAATACGAATACGAATGCGAATACAGACGCCTAATTACATGGCATCGCCATCGGATTAGGACAACTCGCCTGGGAAATCGACAGCTTGAATGACAATCCGCGCATCCTTGCGACACTTTTTAATGTCCTCGCATTCGCCCGCGGCCGAGGCGGTTGTAAGGCTCGCAGAACCCGCGGCACATGGTCTGAATTATTGACAGCTTAGGCGGCACAAGTGGCAGTCAATCATTATCATTTGAGCGCCGCAAATGCCCTGATTAGAACGCCACTGTCAGTGCATTTGAATAACAATAAAGATCAGGTTCCATCTCTCAGTCTCTTTGTAATTTATGCATTGATTTCCTCATTCTTTCCCCGCGTGCTCTGCGCTTAAGTAATAATCATTTTTAAATTACAAAATAAAATGAAAGAAAGATGGAAAAACGCTGCGCACATCAACATTAAGTCGTCGTACAAGTAATTTAACAACTTCCTGACGCCCGCCCGTTGCGAGGATTGTAAAATTTCATAAAGCCGCCTCGCAAATCCTGGCGAATCATCAATAAGCTGTCCATGGGGCCATCAAGCAACAGCAACAGCAACACTTGAAAATATGTTGGAAATTGTAAAATGCGTCGCAGCATCTACTCATAAATAGATACAAGCACACATATATAGTATACTTACTTGCCACAGTGTGTGGCACCCCGCGAGGCAGCCCCAAGCTGCCTCTTCAGCCAGCGTTTACAATCCATTGAGAAGCCGCCGATGTATTAATAATATTTGCTCGAACTCGAGCTCGAGTTCAAAAAGGTGGTGAAAGTTATTTCAAAATATTCACTGTTGAGGAAGAGGAGGGAAAATGTAAGAGGGAGAGGGGTGGGGTGAGAGAGATACCAGGGCTCAGCTAAAAATAATGTTTGACTTAATTTCTTTTATGGCTCAATATAACCATTATTCGCACTACTTGAGCCCGACCGTCGACATAATCAGCAAATTTAAATTCAATTCGCAGCGATTTTAAAATGCTGCCCCTTCGACGGGGGCGTGGCGGGTGTCAGAAGCACTTCCAACGAAATCGTGCCGAAAATTTACTGACTTTTTCCCTGGGAAAATCGTGCCACGAACTGCTAGCGATTTTCCTTCGTGTAAATTTAACTGCATAATTTATCATATTTAAGAATCTATAATCCCTGTACGATTATAATTCGTGATTTCATATTCAAGCTGGACCTTTAATGCCGTCTAGCTTCAATTCTTCGAGTTTCATCAACTGCAATCAGAGCCGGTTTTGTTCAAGCCAACATTCTAAACGCGATATAAATCATACAAAACAACCTTTTATTCCATTATTTAAGAATGATTTTCTATTTTGGCTAAAAATAAGAATAATATTCGCTGGGCAACGACAGGGAAAACAATGCAAAATAATTCAATTTATGAAATATTTGTGCTTTTGCTTTAATACCCTGCAAAGTGAAGTGATGAGGGTATTACTTGTAGTTGATTTGACTTGTATTAAATCTTTCCTTATATGCAAGACAATTTTAATTATTATATGTAAGTAAATTATTTTTCTGTGTTATCGAGAAGATTAAGTTTCATAAAACTCTTTTTGTTAGACTAGTTTTTGTTTGAAATTTTATTTATTCTGAAATTTTCTGAACATTTCAAGTTACAGGATATCTCCTAGTGAGTACCATCATAAAAATATTACTTGTTCGCTTTTTCGAGACAGTATTGAATGAATGGTTGACTGGTTGAATGAATGCAGGCGAGCATGAAAAATGCGATGACGATGTCCTGCCCGAGGGCATGGAACAGGAAGGACATTGAGGACTGAGGACATTGCGAGTACGTGTACATTTCGTACGCAATTCAATTGCTTTACTCGGATGGGATGCACGAAATTCGGTTGAGGTGCTCACATGTCGCCTGCTCGTTGCCAGATTTATGGCCAGCTTGATGATGGCGCATTACATTGTCCAAATTAATAAAGGTGGCCCGACCCCTTGACTCTCCCTCGGATCCGGTCACGACCAGCAGTTGTCTGTGTTCTGTGCCCTTGTCGCGACCTCTCACCCCTTTCGAGCCACGACCTAACAATTTAATAAACACAACAACAACAACAACAAGAGCAAGAAGAGAACGAACTCTTCCTTCTGTTAGGACCAACTATGACAATGACAACAGGCTCACAGTTTTCGGGCTCTTTTGGGTGCATTTCAAGCACAAATGAAATTGTTTTGCCTGCGCATTGTTTGTATCACAAACACAAAACGTTTTTTATTACAACTATTCAGCCAAGCATTGTGTTTAGGCACTGAACTGCGTTCTTAGCCCCTTTCCCTTCCCCTTCCAGTGCCGCATAACTCTTGTGCAATAAATGGGAATTATTGAAATACTGTCGATTTCCACACGAATGCTTCACAATGACAAGCTCTTTTTTCGCCAAATCAAAGCAGATCAGATCGTGTGAGGGTGATAAGCATAAGTTATAAATGCTAAATATGAGCTAAAAAAATGGAAATAATATCTTAGAGTATTTTTCACATATTCATGAATTTCTACTGAAACAAATTGCGCAGTTTCTTGAAAAAGTCAATATATTACTATCGAGATCCAGAAAATTAGGTTTCCATTTTAGAAACTTAAGCGTAAAAAATTTAATACAAAATTTAAAATACTTAGTAAAAAATTAAACAAGTAAAAATTTTAAACAAAATAGATCGACAATAGCAATTATATCCAACTATTTTTATTTGAGTGCAACTAATGAATGTTGAAAAATTTATGAACAAACTTAACAATAATATAATCGTAATAATAATCTGCATATTCTATGAGTAAAACGAATATGAATAGTAGGCTTTAGCACGATTTTTGTATTCAGTGTGAGAACATAATGATTAAAATAATTTCACTCTTCCTTCTGTTAGAAGTTGTCTCAATGATGACACGATATTTTTGAATGTAAAAAATATGAGAAATTTACTATAAAGCAACATATCATTTATGATGACTCTATCTCGAGAAAGTGAATGTAAGAACTCGACTTTTGATTATTAACAATTATATATACAGCGAAACACAATTGTAATTCCAATTCGGAGAATTTGTAAATGTTTCCAGGAAATATATACCGACAGACAGATTGACGCTATTATCGATCCAAGTTGTCGTCTTGACCACGACCATATATATACCTTATATACTTATATGCAAAGTTCATATATACCCTGAATCATCTGCTTAATCTCATTACATAGAATATTCTGTAATCTGACAAAGTAAAGCAGTAAAATAAATACTATGTGCATGAATACAAAGACAACACAGGTATGGATCGAAGGCTTTAGTACGATTCGTATATTCAGCGTGAAAGCATTATGAATAAAATAATATTACTCCTCCTTCTGTTGGAAGTTGTCTCAACACTGAGTCGAATTTGCAACACAAATGAGACCTGTGTGCCATTGATTGAATGCCAGGAGCTTATGTACAGTAGCCGAACAGTTCGGGCAAGAAATAGATGTGACCAGCCCCGGAAATACTGTTGTCCATCAGATTCCAGACGGATGACAGTCAGACTCGTAAATGATCCGAAATTCCCGGAAGACTGTGGATCAACTCCAAAGTATGCTAGTGATCGTGTTGTGGGTGGTCGAGAGATCGAGCCAGATGAGTTCAGCTGGTTGGCCAGTCTGGAGTATGCTCTTCGAGAAGGAACCTCAGGGATCTGCGGAGGAATCGTAATTAATGCCCTCTACGTACTGACGGCTGCCCATTGTGTGACTGGCAGACGCGTTGAAGACTTGGGAGGACTGTAAGTAGTAAAAGGATAACACATATTCACACAAGTGAATGATTTATTTATCTTTTAGCGCTGCTGTTCGATTAGGAGACTTCGGCTATGGGCAGAAATGTGATTATGGCACTCCCACTTGCCAGTATTTTCAGCGATTTGGCATTGAGGGGATAATTGTGCACAGGAATTACTTGGTGGACGACCGAGCTCGAATGCTCAATGACATCTCGCTAGTGCGGCTGAATAAGAGGATACAGTTTACGGACACATTGAAGCCCATTTGTCTGCCCTTTGGCAGTAACAGTCACATAGTCGAACCCACCGCCGACACTTGGCTCACTATCTCCGGATGGGGTCTCACTTCGTCCCTGAATGACTCCGTCGCAAAGCGAGCCGTGTCCATTCCATTGTGGGAAAAGTCCAAATGTCTTAGCGATCCTCGCAGGGATGAGTCCCAAATCTGTTGTGGTATTTTTGGAAAGGGTTCATGCAACGGCGATTCCGGGGGCCCCCTAATGAACGAGTTCGAAAACAAGCGAATGGTTCTCGAGGGCATCGTATCCTATGGCAGCATTCAATGTGCCAGTCCTTTCCCTGGTGTTTTCACGAGAGTGCGTAGTTTCGGTGACTGGATCGAGAGCAATATGATAATGTAAAAGAAACGATGTTAAAGATATTAATAATCACTTTACTAAGCTTTCTTACTATAGAATTATATATATAAAGTGCAATATATATAGAATTGTTTCAATATGTACGTAATGTTTGAAATATTGGAAACAAGTTTTGAATCTACTAAAAGCTCCATCAAATATTTTCAAATATTTTTGATCTGATTCGAACTCATTATGAAAATTGATGTATGAAAGAAAGATGGAAAAATCAGTGGACTCGACGATTCTATATAGCTTTTTAATCATATATGAATATGTATGTGAATTTACATTATATAAAATTATAATACTACCTTGTCAGATTTTTTTTATTGGTTACAGGAAATAAATATTCTCGTAAAATGATTGATGCACAGAATGTAAACAATATAGCATTGATAACCTTAGAACACGCTTAATCCTAACTGAACTTCTGCGGAAAATCGTAATTATTAAATAATAATCAATCAAATGAATTAAAAAAAAAAAGTAATCAGAAATGAAGCTGCTGATGCCACGAAAAGCAGAAATGGATTTTATGAGCCGTCGACATCGCTTTTATAAATTCTCAGGAGACTTATACATATCTATTGGAAAGGGAATTTTTTATCTATTTACAATTAGGTCAATCTAATTAAATTGGAAACATTTTAAATGCCAACTTGACATGACATTTGTCTTACTAAAAATATATATTAAAAAATATAAATATATACTTTAATATCTTAATTTTTAAATTCCTAAAATTAATCTCAATTTAGCTATACTGGCAATCCAATTAAAACTTACACCACGCACTTTTGACTTTCAATTAATAACAATTTAACGCTCCGTTGCCAGTTTGCCAGTTTTTCCGATTATGAAGATAAAAGAAAATGCGGCACAACGTTTTCCTATGACAGGCACACGTCACTTTTTGGTCAGGCGCAGATTAATCTCGATCCTTGGCAGCAATGTCGAAAAAATAATTATTAATGAGGCGCATGTGTGAGTGGGAAAAGTCTTAATCAGAGGAAAATAGAAAAAAAGAAATACAGCTACAGAAAAAGCAAAAGCCGACCCTCATTAAGGGGAAATTAGTTTTGCCAAAGTGTTTGGTCTGATTTCACGAGCGGGAATTTCGAACTGGTGTCAAAATGAGATGAACAAAGACCCAGAGACGGTACAGAATTTTGGGGTGATTAAAAGCGGAAATGAAGCAAACAGCTCGAAGGACCCGTCGACCAGTCGACCAGTTTCCTTGTGCCTTTTGTGACGTTGACACTTCTGCGATTAGCGCAAATCAAATTCAGTCAGAGAGGTGTCCAAATTGCAGAGGATTAACTCGAGGTTGAACCAAACTTGGCCAGTTACGTACTTCTATTGTCATCAGGAGTTTCCCAGGCATTTGTTTCTTGTTCCGTGCGCATTTCATTTGAATTAATTTGTGGCACTCAAGTGGCACACATAAATCCTCTGCCGCGTTGCATTGTCTTGCTGTGTCCTGCTTCTTGGGTCCTGTGTCCCGTGCAGGACTCGAGTGGACGTCGCCTTTGAGTGCACTTAATTATGCGGAAATTGGAGTGCCAATGTATGCGACCTCCTTTTTGCCTTAATTTCTCACTTATTTAACACCAAATGTGCGGCAATTATTTTCCATTTTCCGCCGTCTGCCGCTGATGAGCGTCAAATGCAGCGCAAAAAACTTGAAAAAATTGTAAAAGCTCTGCATTGAGTACAGTTTCGCACCTGGAACGCAGCTATTTCAGTCTAAAATTTCAATTGCCAATCAAACAGTCTGTCTGCCTGTCTGTCAGTTGGTCCAATTTCTATGTTTTTTGTTTGGTTTATTGATACGCTTTGAGATCCCTCGAGAATATTGGGTACTCCATGCTGCCTGTCATTTTGCGTTTGTTTTGTGCGGTGTTGTTGTTATTATTCTTGTTGCTGCCTTTGTTGTTGTTGCTGCCATTGAAGCCATGTCAATAATTTGTTTAATGGTAGCGTAAAAAATTAGACCATATTGAATGTCAATTGTTTGATTTTTTGATTAAGGGCCCCAGACCCGAATCTGATGCCGATTCCTGTTGCCTGTTGCCTGCCCCTTGGATGACTGTGGACTCTCCACACTCCGCACTGATTAAATATTGGCAGAGTCAAGAGTATAAAGTAATATGAAGCCCATCTGAGTGCGGCTAGTCAACCAGAACCGCAGACGGAAGACCCTTTCTCCGTGTAAGTGGAGAGATTTTCACTCTACTTATAAACCTTTTTCATAATCATGCAAAAAAAAAGTAGATTTCAATTTGACTAATAATTTTCTTGGGCCTCGGCCAGCTGTTACTTATATTTTTTTTATATTTATGATTTTTACATTTTATACTTTTTCATCATTAATCAAAACTCTTTTTCGGCAACAGGATATTAGCATAACGAGCTGTAGATATCCTTGTATAAAGTTGCCAGCAAAAAGCAAAGCTATGTCAATTTACGCGCCAAAGAGTCGGAAATGAAGGAGGGAAAAGCTTTAGAAAACTCCATTTTTTGCATGGCTTAAAAATTGCAATCGGATATAAAAAGTCAGTCAGTCAGTCAGTCAGTCAGTTAGAGTCGCACATGTGCGTCAGTTCCCAAGTTTTCGCGCTTTTCACAATGGCGACAACTATTTTGAAGGAAAACATCATTAATTTTGCGCAGGAAAAAAAGGGAAAACCGAGGGGGTTGGGGGAGTGGCTGAAGGGGGTCGCAGGGTGTGGCAACACGGATGTTGATGATGATGCTGCTGGCATTTCACTTTGGAAACGACAACGCCCAAATCGTCAAAACGCTTTCACTTACCACCGTCAACACCGCTGTCGTTCTCGTTCTCGTTCTCCTTTGCTGTGCAACATTTGCAATTTTTATATTGTAAATTTTGCAAAGTTAACTGAAACATATGTCGAAATGCTACGCGTTACTTTTGACGTTACACTGATTGGCGCCAGTCTCAGAGGGAAACAGGGATTGGCAATGATTGTGGGTGACGCCAGCTTCAGATTGCTAAATGAATGCAAATTTTTATTTAAACATTACGGTAATGGCATTGAGCTGTCAATATGTTTGTCTCTTTATTGTTGAACGCAACAGTCCTGATGTGTAGAGCCAAGTGCTGCAAAAGGTGGATAGACATAGGGGCATGTCTGTGTGTGTGTGTGTGTGTGTGTGTGTGTGTGTCGTGAGTGTTGCTGACAGCTGGAAAAATGGCAAATAAGATATGAACTTGATGTTGTCGCAAGTGATTCAATTTGAATGAGTTGTGAATACTTGAGTTAAAAGGTAATGCGGGGCAATCATTGAAATGTACTCAAATTAAATAATATTAATGACATAATCATATCATTAAAAAAATGCACAATTAACTTTATTTTAATCAATTAATATGATTTTCAAAGTTATATTTTAAGGCCTTCTTAAAGTAAAAAAATTACGTTAAATGAATATTTATTAATGTTAAAATGAAAACTCTATCTTAGATAAAATATATATTACCATTGCAAAATCGTTTTTAGGCATTTAATTTTTTAAGAAACATTTTTTTTTCAAAAATATTGATATAGTACAGTAGAACTTAGCTAACTCGACCTACTACAACTCGAATTTCTCTCCAGCTCGAGCTAAATGAGTGGCAGTAAAATTAATAATCTTAAGAAAAAGAACTCTATAAGTCAATTATCTCCACAACTCGAAGCTTTTCTTTGGATAATGGTGACTCGAGCTAGGAAAGTTCAACTGTATTTAGAAATAAAGTTTGAGAACTTTTTCGCTGCAATTATATTTTCTTTCATTTTTCAGGTGAGAAGTAAGTCTGTCTAATTCTATGATTCACCTCTGATAAATTTATTATAAATATTTGATTCTAAACTACACAAATATGAATTAACATTTATGAATAAATTCTTGAGTAATGTAAACTCTCTTTAAATTCAAACATCTTGTTGTTTTGAAGTTGACGTAGAATTCATGGAGAATTACATACAGTCGAATGTGACTGTAACGACCATAAAAATTATTAATGATTAAAATACACTTACAAAGAAATGAATAATTCGAGGCAATAATCAAAAAAGAATGCAGAGTTCCCCGTCTGTGGTAATATCACATTACAGTATTTCGATTAAAGAGGAACTGGAACAGTTGTGGTCGAATCGCGTGTTGGCCAGAACAAAAAACAAATCATTAATCATCGAACTGTTGCAATTTCGATGACTGTGGTTAAAATTAATTTTGTAGAAAAGTACAAAACGCCCCAGGCGACTTGGGGGGGGCAGAGAGTGGCAAAAGCCTCGGGGACCAAAACAACATTAAAAACTACTAAAAAGGCGCCGCAGACGGCAGTTGCAGACAAGTGAGGGGGGAAATGGAGTCTGGAATGGGAGGGGAGGAGAGGGGAGGGGAGGGGAGGGAGGCACTGAGGCCTGTGTCTGTGTCTGACACATGCGGCGCTTCATTTTTTACGAGGACCGAAAAAAACTTTCACACATTGTTGTAAGGATGTGTAGCGAAAGCGCCGCGGGATATTTGTGACACTGAAGTTGCCGCCAAAGACATCCCTTCAGCAGGATCAGGACTCTGTTGCGGCGTGAAAACGCACACATTACATTCAAGTTAAAGTTGCAAGGGGCAAAGGGGCAACGAACAGGAGAATTGTTGTGTATTGTAAATAACGATTTGCGACGATTTGTGTCATAGGTGATGACGTCGAAGTCGACGTCATGGCATTATGCCATCATCATCGATATCATTGATACTTTGTCAAACGTGTAAATTACATGGCGCATTCCCCACTTGCGATTTATTTTCACATGCAAATTTTCCCAAAAGAACCCGTTAGACGACGCGACGTCAACGTCGACGGCGACGGCGACATCATCATCATTATTCAAAGAGCTGGCAAATCCCAAAGGGTTCGAGCTTGACGCGTGTGCGAATCCGCGAATTCATTCTCGGCTAGCGGCAAAACTACTTTAAAATTTCAACCAATTTCAAATGACTTCTTGTCACACATGTGGCCAGAAGATGAAGGGCAGTGAAGGGAAGAAGAGCTGACTGAGGCGTTGCATCGTTAGTGCAAATCGCATCAACGGGCTTGTGAGTTTTTTGATTGATGTCAGACGCTTGTAAGTCGGAGAACAACTCACAGCCTCAGTTCAACTCATTCCCCTGCGGTTTGACTGTAAGCCGGAATTACCTTACCCCTCTCTTAACTTGCCCAGGCACTTTGACATGGCCTCGTCATCGAGGGGGTTTTTCAACCGTTTTTCACGCGTTCATATTTCGTAATATTTTAGAAGAATCTTAAACATTATTTTGGCGTGATTTATGAAGAAGGGTCGACATCCTCGACAGCTGTGACTTGTTTATAAGGGTTAAGCTGTTTCAATTTCACTCAGTTATTAGGTTAGATAAAGATGATAATGATAAGGTTGTGACATGTTGGGGCGTTTCCCTCCCCACAGTTTTGCATATGAAAGTGTGACTGCCGACTGTCATTCTCAGCACGTGCAACTGTCGAACTTGTGTGCAGCGACGAGTGAACTCCATCTCCATTCCCATCTCCATATTCTATCAAATTCTCTGTCCATTGAGGCGCAACAATTGATGTGGAACCTGAACTTGACCAGTCACAGCCACAGTCACAGTCACTGCCATTTGTCAATTTTGACAGCTCGCTGACTGTGGAAACTCTGGTCAGTTGAAAATACCGGCAGCTGCTCAACCTGTTTGAAGCCTAACAAATGTTTTGCCAAAAAGAACAAATGCAGGTTATTTCCGCTTAATGACTTTCAATTAGAGGAATAACAAACCCTTCTTCCGTCTTCACATCTCCCTCCGGTTACTTGTCCTCTGGTCAAGTTGCCACGTTGCTGTTGTTGCTATGTTAATTGGCTAACACCCAAGGGTTAAACTTGCCCATTGTCCACCCCAATCAGGAGTTCAGGCATCGTTCATCATCCAATTGTCATGATGAGGCTGCAAACTTCAAAACACATTTTCTGCTCGTTAAATTTTGTAATTTCGTAAATATCTGATGTTCAGACTGTACCCCAACTTTATGACATTTATACGATTTTTCTTTGCTGGTCATTTTGGGAATTGCCTGCTTATCAAACTACAAAATCATTAAACTGTCAAACTGTTACCTTAGTTAACGCTTAAAATTAATAGCACTAGCTTAAACTTGCAGCGAGAAACTTGATTAAATTTCCTTCATCTTCCTTTTATAGATCTTCGATGTATTCGAAATATAGTTTCGTATATGCCTGTGGCCTTCTATCAAATTTCCAAGTTATAATCACGCCATATTCCCCCGTTGGCATCGGAAGTTTCATCGATTCCGGTGTTAGATACAATTTATCTACTAGTACCGGACCCTATGAATGTATTCGAAACTTGTATATTAAGTCAATTTGTCGATTGTATTTAGATTTAGCTTACCACGTAGGGACATGTGTGATTCAAATTGGATTTGTCCTTGAAGATATTGTACACGAGCTTAATAACAGGATGGTTGTGCCTTTTCATGAACTCGCAGACATCAAATGGAACATCTATTAGCCATGGCTTATACCCATTAGCCTTTTTAACCAATTGAACTCGGCCTTTCAGATCGTATACTGGATGTAGAATCGTTCCATTGAAGTTAAAGTCGGTTCGGTTTCTCTTCACTGCCCTCAATTGGCATTTGTGTATCAAAACCCATGACTTATTAGTCGATTGGCAAATAACATTCGTAAACTTAACACTGACAGCATCCTGACAATTTTTAATTCATTTATTTGAAAGTATTTTGCATGCTAAAAGATTTCAACTTACGTTATACATACGTTCATTGAAAACAATCAAATAGATTACAAAAAATTGAAGAAAAATATTGTACATTTCGATTATACGCGGTCCACAGCGGTATCACAATAAACTCAACGAGCTCATATAGTCGAAAATAAATACCATAGACATTTAAAAAAATTGTAATTATTCGGCAAGCATATCCGGTCTATAATAGCTTTATTATAGTAATTATTTAAGATAAAACTTATTTACTCTAACCACATACTGAGCTCACATAATACCAATAGAAGTGGAATGTTGAAAATTCCATTTACTTATATTTCCAACTTTAGCCCTATTTTTAGACCCCGTACTTGAAAATAGTACAGGGGTGTATTAACCTTGTCACAAAAAAATGTGCGTAACAGGCAGAAGGAGGCGTGGCAGAGTCCATAAGCATCATGTCCGTCTGTCTGCCTGTCCATCCGTCTGTATTGACGCCTAAATCTCAGAGACTAGAAGAGCTAGAGATTCCAAACTTGATAAGTAGATTAGTATATATTGCACGCAGATCGAGTTTGTTTTAGATTTTGGATCGGACCACCATATCATATAGCTGCCATAGGAACGATCAGTCGAAAACCAAGTTTTAGTATGAAAAACTTTTTTGTTACTTGAAATATCTGAACCAAACCAACTGAATATTCATATGGAATAGTTCAATACGTCCTGACCAAAATTGGTTGAAATCGGACCACTATATCATATAGCTGCTATAGGACCAAGTCTTAGTATGAAAAACTTTTTTGTTGCTTGAGATATCTGAACCAAACCAACAGAATATACATATGGAATAGTCCTATACATCCTGACCAAAATTGGTTGAAATCGAACCACTATATCATATAGCTGCCATACGAACGTTCAGTCGAACATCAAGTTTTGGAATGAAAAACTTTTTTGTTGTTTAAGATATCTGAACCAATAGTGATTGATGTAATTTTATTTTAAGCAGTGTTTGCTTTTCCATAGTAAGTACGGGGTCTCCGACAGTCGAGTATGCTTGACTGTAGCACCGTCCACTAGTTTTACTTGCACAAATGCGAATGGAGATGTAGAGAATCTGAGATAACAAATAAGACTTTAAATACTTTCTGAATAATAAAACGTGTTTATCATAATAAGTTGAAGTGAGCTCTTCTTTTAGAAATACTTATTATTTAACATGTGCTTGGCATCATCGCACTTCAAGTTCTGAGTACAGTTGCGCCTAAAATATAGCACATCTTATGCAAAAGTCGAACATCCTCTTGTTACATACTATATCCTATGTACATATGTATGTATATACCATCAGAGATTGGCATAGAGCATGCAAATGGCGTACGTTTTTCTTTCATCATATACAATTTTTGCAGTCGTCCATTGAAAGCAATTGAAGCAGAAATGCCTCAAATCATGTTCCACATGACAAACAGGACTAATGTGGTGGCCACCAGGATGTTCTCGGTTGATGCTGCGTTTACTGGTTGTTGGCAAACTTCACGACGTTTTTTTTGCCAAGCAAATAGCCCCCTCACAATCTCCAAGTTTGAACTCCAACCCTTTAATGAAACGCCGCACGGTCGACACAGCAACCAACAGTGGCTGCAAAAAATCTGCAAACTTTAAAGCAAACAACAACAGGCAGACACAACGTTACCCCCGTGGGCGACAATTCTCTCAAAATGCGTTTGACAAAATGACATCCAGACCCGCTTACCCCGCTCCGAACTGGGACCATTGATTGCCCGGTAGACAGGCAGAGTTTTTGAGCGAGCCTGCTCCTGGTGAAGGATACTCTTACACAGAAAAAAAATAGGAATCTTTTCAGGGAAATCAAATGTTTTTTAGATTTTTTTTTAACTATTTCAATGCCGAGTGCTTGCCATTTGATTCGCATATTCATAAAAACACATGCTGGAATTAAGAAATTTAAGCTTACATTTTAGAATATATTTTGTTCTCAGTGTACCCTCCGCCTGGTGTCTTTTCCCTGCTGCCCTCTGTCAGGTTCCTGGTGTTTGGCGGCCGTCTGCGTGCTTCACGGTTTATTGGTTCCATTTCGCATGTGAGTTTCTCCATCCACCATGAGGCTAATTTGCAAATAATATCAATATGTGTGACTGTGTGTGTGTGTGTGTGTGTGTGAGTGCCTGGCATGTAAATTCTGCCCTAAAAGGGGTTCTATCTCATATTGACAACGACGTCCGCCCTGAAACTCAATGGGCTGTTTGTTCGCTTTGGCGGTTTGCTTTCAAATATTTGAAATTAGATTTTAAAATCCTTTTTGCGTGCAGCTTTGGCTTTTCGTTCCTTTCCCCCTTTTTTTTTGCCCTTATTTACTTTTGCAAATTAAGGTCACAATTTGTGCGTTGGCTTTTGAGGCAATTGTTTGGCCATTGGTTTTACCTTTCTTTGAAGATCTGGCTTTCAACTCACGTGTCCCACTTGAGTCGCAGTGCAAATATGTAACAAATTGTTGTTGTTTTGTTCACAAATCTTTTGATTTTTCAAGCGGTTTATTTGCTGCTACTATCTACCAGTGCTACATGCCACATGCCACACCCAGAGACGCTTTATGCAAATGACATGGCGATAAGAAGAGGCGCAGGTAAGCTCAGTTCAGAGCGAGTCGAGAGAACAATTGATTATGATTATGATTGAGCAGCGCGCAAAAGTCAATAACAATAACAATAACATAATGCAGACACTGATACAGCTGCCAACAAAAGCCAATAGCGGCCGACAATGGACGCCAACTGGCTCAGGGGATGGCCAACACCCCTCCCCGCCTCCTTCCCACAGCCAGAAACGCATTCCCAGCTTCAATTCCGTGGCGGAAACTCAGCGCAGCACTTAAAATTAATGGAAATATATATCCAAACAACACACACACACACACACCACGCACAACAAATGAAATTTAAATAAAAAGCATTGAAGCTCAAGTGAATCTCACAATGCTTCACTTGCTGCCCAGTCAGACTCAGATTCCGACTGAGTCTCAGTCTTAGAGGCAGTTCCTTTCTCCTTCTCCAACTTCAGTTCCTTCTCCGTGTCTCTGTCGAAGCGTAAAATATTATGTCATTATCAAGGCAACGCAATAAATTTCTCTGGACGCGCTTTAGTCAAATTTCAATACAATAAAAACAGGAGGGAATGCGCTAGTTGAGTCCCCGACTATAAGATACCTGTTACTCTATTTATAAATATGTATATTTTCATTGTAACCAAGAATTTTAAAGTGCAACGGAAAAGAAAGAAAGAAAGGCAAAAGCAATCGAAAAAAAATGATTTAAATCAAAAATTAAAATTATAAATATAATTTTAAAATATTAAATAGAATAAATTATTGATAAATTTTAATTTAAAATGAATTTAATTCGAAATTAATATTGAGTAATAATGTTCAGACAGGCGAGCTGACGAACATGGCTATATCGACCCAATACTTGATGCTGTTAAGGAATATATATAATTTATGAAATATAAAAATTTCTACCTGTTACATACATTGCAACGAACACAATACACCCTTGAACTCTACGAGAAACGGGTATAAAAACTGTTTGAATTTACAATTAGCTTGGGCTGGAGGTGGAAATATGGATGGGGCTGAAGTTTGAGTGGTGTTGTTGTCATGGTGTGTGTTTGTGTGTGAGTGTGTCAATTGATAAAGTGAATGTTGCAGTGTCCTGTCGCGTTTTATTTCTATTTTTTTCCCTCACAGGCCACTGACGAGTGCCACTCAAAGAGGAGAGACCACCGCGGCGTTATTATCTTGGATTTGGCATGCGTTGCGCCTGGCATCTAATTACAGTGACAGGAGCCGCCAGGAGGATATTCAAATGCGGTCCAGGACACGGCATGAAGACTGTGACTGACACCCGTTGCCTTAGCCGCCATTCCGTCTGCACAGTGGCCCAGTGAGAAGATTGGTATTGGCCATGGCAACAGTCTCGGGCACTTGGCCACGAACTTCAAGGCGAGTGTTACAAGTCATTAAGCCGCTGTAATTGCCGCGCTGATAACTCGTATCTCCCGAACTGGCCAATAACCATAAATATGAAGTTTCTATTGCCGCACCCCCTGCCGTTTTTATTGCTTGGTGGGCTGTACCGACTTTCACTTGATTTGCCAGTGTCACAAAAACTGTTGGACACTCAATTCACATATGAATTGTTTATAGACCTCAAAACAAACCCAGTCCATTCTTTACTCTCTACTCGCTACTCATATCCGACTTTCATAAAGGAAATGACATTTCTCTACGCCACTTTTCGCAACATTTCGTCGAGTGACAAACATATATCACCTTCATGTGAATCTCTTCCTTGGCGCTTAACGTTCCACATTTCCGCTTTTGGTTTTTCCCCTTGACTGCTTCATGGAGGAGAATGCCGTTGTCGCTCTTCTCTTTGGTTCGCTTGTGGCGTAAGTCGATTATATGCGGAAATGAAAACCCATAAAAATCCTTTCCTACGGTGATTAGTTAACATATTTCTCGTCGCACATTCCCAAATTGTATGGGCTACCAATTTTTTGGGATTTCTGTGCAAGGGAAACAATTATTTATGTGAAATATTATTTATTATTTATTATTGTTGTTCTTTTGGGTATTCTTTTGTGCATGAACTTGAGACCGAAATTTGCCGTAGTGAGTGGTTGAGGTCCATTAAACTTGCGAGTGGTCGGTCCTTTGTGAGTTATGCATATTAAAAGAGGGATACGAAATATACTCGTATGGGAAATGGAAAACATAAACGTATTTCAGCTCTTTAATTGGACTTGGTATTGACTATTACAGATCTTCGATAAATTCAAACTGGTAATTTGTAATTAAT
Source organism: Drosophila limbata (assembly GCA_963924055.1). Classification (NCBI taxonomy): domain Eukaryota; kingdom Metazoa; phylum Arthropoda; class Insecta; order Diptera; family Drosophilidae; genus Drosophila; species Drosophila limbata. Next base: position 28,822,620 of record OZ001352.1, on the reverse strand, counting down.
GTCGGTTTTTGATTAAAAGTCCAATTGATAGCCACACGATATTCGCCACTTGGCATTGGCAGCGGAACCAACTCGGTTGTCAGGTATAGATCCTTGATTATTACGGAACCCTGTTTTTAATAAGAACTTTATTAAATTACTCCGATATAAAATGGTTTACACTTACCAAAAAGGGGCATGTATGGTTAATATTGGAATTATCCTTAAAGGTATGATACAACAATTTCAGAAATGGATTGTTGTTCTTCTTGAGAAACTCACAGACATCAAATGTGATATCAAATAGCCATGGCTTGAATCCATTCTCTTTTTTTAGCACTTGGACTCGGGCTCTCATATCGTAGACTGGTTGCAAGAGTGTGCCATTGAAGTTCAGTACAGTTCTGTATCTTTTAACAGCCCTCAATCGACATACATGCTGCACAAAAATCTTATCGTTCTTACTATAACATACCGCATTGGTCCATCGAATAATAACAGCTTCCTAAACACACACTTTTGAAAAACAATTCAATAATCAAAGTATTATACTTACATTGTACAAGTGTTGATTGAAAACTATCACAAGTATAAATGTTAGCGGGAAATTTATGTTGCTTAACCCCAGCTTGGACAAGTTTTACACTAAACTCTGACAAATCTCTTACTATGTTTTTCACGCTTCAGAGATGAGTTTAATGCGTATTTTCGTTGTAATACTTTTACACAAATTGAACTAACTTTTTATATCAATTATATTTCAATTAAACAGTGATTTACATATTAAGTTTATGCTTTGCTGTAAATTACTTTTTAATTTAGGTCAAATTCGCTGAGCTGTGAATGCAGCCGGCATTCCAAAGACGTCGTTGACAAATAGTTGAAATCAATCAAATTGCTTAAGGACATCCCTTAAAAAAGGTAGTTGATGCTGGGAAACGTTGCCAACTAATCAAAATTCAATTTGAGTCGCTAAAATCATTAAAATCAAAATTCGCAAATGATGCGCATAATAGACTCGGCAGCCGTTTGACGGGAGTTTCCCAGGTTCAGGATCGGGATCAGGAACAGAGTGTCACTTTGGTTGATGGGTTGATTCGGTGAAAATTGAAATATAGCTGGGCATTTGTTGCTGCCAATGTTTGCAAACATGTAACCCGCCGTTGTTGTTGCGGCAACGAAGCGTATCAATAAATCCATTTAAAATTGCGTGCAGGCCGCGTGTGTGTGTCGAGTGTTTGTCATTCTTCTTCAGGCCGCAGCACATAATGCAATGGGAATTATGGCTGCTTAGTGCCCCCGAATTGAAGTTCTGAATACATATATGTATGTATATCGAAAATAAATTGGCAGCGACAGCGACAGCAAAACAAAAGCGCCAATTGACATCGATATTTTGAAGCCCGAAATCCTAGACCACGACATTAACAGGGACAGGGACAAAGCCTCGCTCAACCCTCGTCGGCTCATAGGTAAAACCAACTACTACTCGTAGTACCAAAAACAGTCACAATATTTGCCAGCCAATCATTCCAGCCAACCCTCAATTTAAAATGCAAAATCAAAGTTAATCAATTTCATTTGCGAAAACAGAGAAAATTGAGACTGAGACCTGGGCACGTAGTGCCAGCTAAGTTGGCCAATAAATCAAATTGCGAATTTTTACTTTGAGTTTTTTTTTAGCCTTGCCTGACTAAAAATTATGCGCATATGCGCCAGGATACTAAGCACAGGCGACAGGACACATTCCCTGTCTCCTTGGATATTGTAATTTGTGCGAAATCCTCAAAAATCCAACGCATTTATCACAAATATGCGCCCATAAATCAGGACACATCCCAATGGCAGTGAGGGTATCTGTGAAGGAACATGGTTATCAGAGGTGGATGGGGCAGGGGGAGGGGGAGTTGGCACTTAACTTGGCACAGTTTCCATTCGCATCTCGTTGTTCATGGCCATAAAACGCGCATCGTCGCAACGGGCGCGTCTAATTTGCACATTTTCACTATTTTAATGTGTTCTCTCCGATTTTTTAATGTCGTTATTTATGCGGCCTGTTTATGATTTTATGCGCTTTCTATGCAAATCACACACAGCCCACAAATGTGGATCGTAAACTAAAGGTGACGTCATTTATCATGCAAGTTTGCGATGGAAGCTGAACTTTAAGTATCTACTGACAAAGTATCTAGATACGAGAGTACGTGAGTTCTTTGTGATACGAATATGATATATGATATATGGTTCAAGGCAATTAAAATTGCTATTCAAATGACAAAACTGTATTTTATTTATTGCTGTGTCTACAACATGTTGTACAACTATTATTTACTAGGGGCCAAAATATAATTTAAATAAAACTAATAAACTTTAAATGCATAAAAATTAGAGGCTAAAGTCGGAAGTTGCTCTGATTGTTGACAATTAACAAGATTAAACGCCAAGATATGTAATATAGTATATACCAGATAAAATAAAATTTATTAACAAAGTACTCAATAAGTTCTATAATGAAAAACTTTTATTTTACAAGAGGAACTGAATGTTCTTACACTGTATTATCATAAGATATTAGTATTACTGTTATATCTACTACAATCTGCCAACAAAATACTATTATCTCGAACTGTGCGAAATCTGTTAAAAGGAAGAATTTTCTTTAAGTAACTGTCAACCATTCGCAGGGGATTCACGCAACAGTTCAATGGCCACTTTTGCATTCAATCCGTTGTACTAGTGTCGTTAAGCAAATGCTTTTAATAATTTAAGCCAAAATGGCAAGAGCCCAACTATCTGCATATGTATGTATGTGTGTATCGCTGGGTATTTGTATTTACGACTCCCCCGTCATGTTGTCAATAACAATTTCGCAATGACAACCCCTTCGCTGAGACCAAGACCAGACCAAGACCAGAATCAGGACAGAAACCAGGACGAGGACGAGGACGAGAAGCAACTGTAGACGACGCAACAAATCGCTGCAAATTGCATTCATAAAATTTTATCACCCAACATCGGAAATGGATTTCTTGTTGCCGCTCGGACCCCAGACTAGGAGTAATGGCCAACGTGTGACCCCGCGACCGTCAACAACAAAGAGCGACAAACAGAGTTGCCACATCTCGAAGCAGCTGCATGTCATTTGCAGACCATCAAAGTAGTTGCAACAATTGCCAAAAAAAAATTACACAAAATAATATAAAAAAGGGTTGAAATGGCCATTTGATATTTTTTGAGGGCCATAAGCAGTCATAATTTCATTATTATGAAGTGTCAAACTGATTCCATTATGGAAATGGGCACTTTGTGTGCACATTTTTGGGGGACTGTTCGGAATTAGGAACCCATGTTACTTTTAAGAAGCCAAATACCTTCCTTGCCAAGTCAAGTCGTCAAGTCAAACGCGTCTAATTACTTTGAATTATTTGCCTAATTTGTTGCAATATTTCGTTGCCAAGGCGATGATTCATTTTGAGCCAGTTGGCCAAATCGAGAGGCAGTGAAAGGACCAGTCAATCATGCCAACTGTTGCCATCCGTCAAGTTCAAATTCAATCCGTTGTCGCCGTCAAGACAACGGAAGGGTGCCACGGATTACATAATATCAAGAAACGCGCCCTGAGGAAAAAAAGCCTTCGATTGAACTGAAGTAAGAAGACACTACTTGGTCAGCCCAGGGGCAACTGCGGTCAGTGAAGGGATAACCCGCAATATATGAGTGCGAAACTAACCACAAAGGACCAACAGACGACCAGTCGACCAGTCAAACCACAAAACGGCTTTTAGTCTTGAGCACAAGGGGGGGAAGGCCCCCTTGAGGGTGAACAGATTAATCCGAGTATTGGAGACTGAATTCAAATAAATGCGATGATATATTTGAGCACCACATGAGCTAATGTCGTAGAGTTTCCATTTAATTGCGACACTCGAAGGACTTCAACAAATTACAACTTTCAATCAAAGCAATTTACAAAAAAAAAGAAAGTAAACATCAAGAAAATCTATCAAAAGCATAACCAGCAAGCTCTTGAAACATTTTACTGACCCCTCGCTAGGAAAACATATTTTGGTCGACAATAAATTATCAAAACTTGTGGCATAAATCACAGACTCGAAGGACTTTTCACTTTTCAATATTTGTTCAGGGGGCTGTGGAACGTGTGTGTGTTTGATTTGTTTGGCATATTGAAGTGGTCAAGCAAAAAGAGCGAGGGAAAGGGAGATTGTGACAAGCGTGCCATGTAAGTGGGCGTAACCCGGCTTGTGGGCGTAAAGTTAATTGATTAACGGCCCTGAAAGTGTGTCAGCCCTCTCAGGATGAAACCATAGAATTCGATGGCGATTGTTAGCAAGTAACAAATTTGAAGACGCACATCTTTAGCCTTGATTTGTGACCATTGTCCAGGCCTAAATGATGCAGCCTTTGTTGCGAATTGATTGGAATTTTATGAGCGTTTACCTGCTGGGGCTTCTCTCTTTCACTGTCTCTTTCTCCCCCTCTATGTCTCTGTAAGCAGTGGGGCGTGTTCCATTTAACTGGCTTTAACTTTACGAGCAATTCTGCCCATATTCAGTTATATTTATGCGTTTAATAAGCAACATGACATGTTGGAAATGTCACGAGTCGACTGTCATTCAAATGAAACAACTGCCAGCCGCAGGATACGGGGATACGGGAATACGGATCCCCTTGAGTGGACAGCAACGTTGCACAGGATGTGCTTGATTACTTGACATTTTGCATGGTAGATCCCAGTGTATTAATGAACGAAATAAATTTAATTTTGGCAATTAATGGACTCGATGGCAGCAGCAAAGACGTCAGCAACTTTTTCCTTGGTCCTCCCCACGCAATCTGCCGCTTTATGTTTATCATTATTGACTCATGAGTACACTCGTACTCACTTGTCGTTGTCGCTCATAATGAGCGACCCCTGTCAGGATGCGGAGGCGGTTGTGGGCGTGGTCCATGTCACTGGTTAAGATTGGTTCACATTTCGTAATCAAATATCATAGCTGTTCTTTCGCTTTTACTCGTACTTTCACCAAAAATGTTCGCAAATTGCAATAAAGCGGACAGCAGGAAGGGAGGGGAAATGGGAAGGGGAAGGGGACAACAACCGACTAGGGGGCATCCCTGAAGTATCCTTTTTGGGGTGGAAAGACAGTCGCAAGTGGCCAGAGCGCTTAGTCATCAGTGTTTCTGCCTGGAGACGGCTTATTGGATTCTCTTCGGGTGCTATTTATGAGACAGTTTTATAAGTTAAACGAGACTCTCTTTTGGGCCACGTTTGAAGCAACAGCTGGCATTGTTCTGGCCAACTCTCAGCTCACACCTGGCTAACAAAATAAAACTAGAGCCATTGTCACACTTCAAAGCCACTCGAAACAATTGCAATTAGGTTTAAAAGCCACGCACAAAAAGTAGCCAAGAACGTAGCTAATAACTTGATTAGAGATTAAACAGCACTGAGTAGTGACTTAATTAAATATGTATTAAAAGCATTCATCCTTCAGAAGCCACACAAGAAGTTGCAGTTCATTTTCCCGGGCAACGTGTGTCGCGGTTTAGCCACATTTTCCCCCTTTCCGTTAGTCGACAGTCAGTTAATCGACGCTTTTCCATGCTGAAAAGGATAATATGTCCTGGCATATCGCATGTATCCATTACACTCGACTGCCGCTGACCGGAGGAGGGTTGAATTCGACTTTGGGCGATTTGTTCACTCAGCCGCGACCATCTCCATGTCCATGTCCATGTCCATGTCCTTGTCCAGTCGTGCATTCGTCCTAGTCCAAGTCCAAGTCCATCAACAGCACATCAAACTGTCCGAGCAATAACAACAATGGAACCATTCAATCAGCGAGCATAAAAACATAAAGAGATTTTAATTTTTTGATTATGCTGCCTTCGATTGTCCTGGCACACACACACACACACACACACACACACACACACATGACGACTCTGATATGGATGTGCGTGTCCTGCTCCCGAGGGAACTTTTCCTTTAGCCCTAGCTACAGCTTTAACTACAGTTCCAGCTCCTTTTGTTCAATCGTTAATCAATGAAGTTCTCGTGACTCCCCTCCTTCAACGTCCCCTGGTCAGTCTTGTGCTGAGCCCTGACCCCTGACCCCTGACCCCTGATTGACGTAGAGGGCAGCTCATTTGTGCGTTTAGCATAATAAAAAAATCAACAAAACATCGATGACTACGAGTAGTTGGCCAGAAAAACCCAAGTTGATTAAATTTCAATGTCGCTGGGGAAACGCAATTCACATATAAGGAAAGATGTCCAAGGCAAACTTTGTGCTAATGCGTCGTAATTTCGATTTAAGTCATTTCCGTAGTCCATTCGGCATAATTGCAGTTGATCAGGCAAACACAACGAACTGCTCCTTGTAATGAATAGTTGTAACAGCACCTGAGCTTTTTATTTTTCCATCATCCCTCCTTTGCGTTTTCTCTGCTCTCCTCTTGCCGCTCAATTAAACAATTCAATGCAATTTAAAGCCTACTCCAAGGCACAACAAAAGACAAATCATGGCTATTAATTCCGCACTCGTGGAATGTTTCATTACTTGTACATGACAGAAGTACCAGAAAGCCAACTGGCACTGGAACTGCCTCTTTATCCTTTTGTGTGTGCTCCTTGGGCGCCTTGAGCTCATATGTGCCGCAAGGATGCTGTGCAGCTTACTTTTAATTTCCTTACCCGACGCCTTATTACGTTCATTCATATGCAAATCGCTGGGCTGGAACACATCGTACACAAAAGCCAGCAGAGGGAAAAAGTCAAGGAAAGCGGAAAAACTCGTCGTAAAGGTTTTCTTTCTTTCTTTTTTTTTTGGCATTTTGGCTTTGAGCGATTAAAAAATAGCAACTGCCTGGTTTGGAGAAAGGCATATGCTTAGCATATGAATGCGAGTCCTTTTGCCATCTTAAAGTGCCAGGACCCATTGAGCTCGAGTACTCGAGCACAGGATTTTCACCTCATAACCCAAAATACGCGTCATGGTGGTGTTTCTGTCTTTTAACTACCCGCGAATGGACCGTCAAATGCTTTATGGGGTTGTTGTTATTATTATCCTCCTTGCTATTGGGACTGTACTTTTATCCACGTAGTATTATTATTATTATTTCGTTTTAAGCATCCCATATCAAATTTAAATGAATCGCTTTCGTTTCGTTACGTTTCCCTCTCCTTTGGGACTTCATGTGGCGCTTGCCGTTTATAATAGTTCTATAGATTTAGGGTTACACATACCGAGAGGCTTATAATTTACATGAACATGACTGCGATTTGTGAATTGTATCACTTTGGAAAACAGTTTCACATTTTCAATTTCCGCTGCGATTTTCCCTTATTATTATTGTTGTTGTTGTTGTTCATTTCCATCGCCTTTGTTTGCCAAAACAATTAAATGTTATTTGCATAACAGTCGCATCACACAAAGGACCAAGTGGACCTGGCCATATGTGGTCCTATTTACGACAAAAAAGAGGAATTATTAACTGGCAGATGCCCTGTAGATAGTAGCTCCATTTATTGTTTATTTCATTATGTTATATTTATTTCGACATTTTTGAATCTATATAAATGTGTTAAATTCAAATTTACTTTCATTTATTTCATTCTTTAACTTTTTTAATACTTTATCACACCCGTTCTACACGACTTACAGGGTATATACCCTGTAGTTTGCTCACGCCCGCGGCGAGTCGTTGGCTTTTGCTTTGTCTTTCGCATTGTCAGCTCGTCTCAGCTTGCTATTAAACTGTATTTGACTTTGAAAATATTTTGGCAAATCCGTGTGTGTCATGGGCACAAGTGGCAATAGAGCTGTAGGTGTGTGTGTGTGTGTGTGTTAAGCATGTATCCCACTGACAGCTGGCAGTTTCGAGTGCTCTGGCTCTGGTTTAGTTTGTCGCATTATCAGGCAGCACTTGAAATAGAAGCAACTTCCGCTGCACATGCTCAAGTGTTGTTGTCGCTCTGCTAATGTGCAAAAAATGTTCCCTAACTTCACACCAAAAGAGAGAGATAGCGACAAATTGCAGATACTTGCCGCGAGTGCCACTTGAGTTTTTGGGAAAATTTGCCAAAAGACGCAAGTGTTGCCTACACACACACACACACACACACACATACACATGTGTATGCGGTGCTTTAAGTTTTCCGTCTGCTTATTTATTTATTTGTGCTTTGTGTTCAAATGACACGAATTTGTCATCTTGTTGTACAGTTTAACCCACACCCCTCTAAGCTGTCTAGATCACCCCCATCTCAGCCAACACACACACACACACACAAACATGTACATACATACATTTACGCTTACATATGTCGTTGTTTGCATAGCCACACCCACTGTCCAACGCCCAACGCCCACCCTGGGGCCACCTTTGTGTTTGCACAGCAGTTACAAAATTTCAATTAGTACAAAAGAGAATAAAAAAAAAACAAGAATTAAAGAAACTGTTACAAAATGTTTATAATTAGATTTTCATATGCAAATTTAATGTTATTTTGTGGAACGCCAAATTGAAATTAAATATTCTTTTTGTGGTATTGTGCGTGGATTGTTAACAGAAGTCTTTGGCCTGCGGCATTGACCCATTGCCTTAGAAAGCCCATTTACAAGACCTGGCTGACTTTTGGCCTACACTCAAAAGTGGAGAGTTCATTGCTTTGAACACAGTTTTAAATAAAATTTAAAATGGCAATCGACAGACAGCATAATTATAGGAAGAAAAAAAAAAGAAAATTTATAATTTGCACACTTTTCAAGAGAGACACAAATGAGATAAACGGAAGGAAACGACGGCATCATCTGCTCAACTGCCACCCTCTGAACGATGTTTTAAATTCATTTCGACAGCTTGTTGCTAATTTTTAATAAATATTGAACAACTCAAGTGGATGGTATGGGGAGTCAGCCTATAAATGCTTCCCTGCTAATATGCAAATTTTTCCTCTCTCTCTCATAATTTTCGCACAAAACTGAAAGTCATAATTTTGGCATCACGTGCGCGATTATTGTGATGATTATCGGTAAGGTCTTTGCCGTTTTCCCATTATGCCCATGTTGATTAAAAATCTAATGTCGATTGCTGTTTATATTTACTGCAACAGATTTTGTTTATTCTGTGTTATTGCCACGTGGCACGCCATTTTCACTGTGCACAGTTGAGCATACACATATTATTCAGAGAATATACTTGGATTATTGCATTCAACTTTAATTTTTATTGAGAACAACAATGGGTTTCTTAAGGTTGAAAAAATTATTGTTTTCCGTATCGAATTTCTATAGCTTCGATAAAAATATTGATCCATAATTGCATTTCTTATTCTTAGCTTGAAGTTTATTTTCATTTATCAAATTTCAACTTGCAGGTAGACAATTAGTTAGAGTATTCATTAGTCTTCACTCGCAAACAAATCGTCGCTTACTTTATAGATATTTTCATTGCATACTTTTGGGCGCCGCTTTTAATGACATCAAAATTTTTGTTGCAAATTTTTAGCTGTAGTTGCTTTGTCTGAGTAATTCCTGAAATGCTTATGCTTTCTTCGCCTGGTGCGTCTTTTGGGTTTGTCCTTTTCATCCTTTTTTTCATCCTTCTTAACATTGTGGACAAACATCTTTCGTCTACCAAATTTGTGACGAGGCGGATTTCCAAACACAATGGCTGCAGGTTCCTGATAGGAAAATGACTCAACGGGCTTGATTAAGTCCACATTCTGCTAGCATAAGAATTATGATATAAATTTGACACATAAGATACGATTTTTGCTCCTTACCTCTGTAATCTGAGCGCTTTGCTGCTGACAATTGATGATCACAAAAGAAAGACTTAGTACAGTCAAGCAGATGCAACTGCAGCCCATTTTATCTTACTACAAGTACTTGTGGATGCGTCCACTTAGTTCAACATTCACTCAACGAATGATAAGTCAATTATTGTTTTGAGCTTCCCAGTTGCTTAAGTAGCAGTAGAGATAATGAACTATATATCTTGGCAGCGTACATAGTTATTTATGATACCCTATACATTGACTTTGAAAGATAGTTTATTGCTTGCAAATATTTGTATGTAGTTATGCTCTTAATAGATGAGGAAACTAATGTACCGATCACTACAGAGTACATGCATAGGGTTCATCCGGAAATGTTATATCTTTGATGCAATATGAGCTGAAAGTTTAAGATTATCTGGGAATATTAAACGGCTTACATGTTGAGAATTAAAAAAAAACTATTGAATAACTGAAATAATATTAGTTCATAAAGCAATCTACTTGTATAGTTAAATTTTTTAATTTTGCATTACAATAGTTCGCTTTCAAATTTGTTTCTGTTTAGTTTTCAAGACGCAAAATAAGCAGTCATTGATATCTGTCTCGACATTTCGCTGCTCACTTGGCATTAATTCTGTTTTTATTTCCTATTTCAATTCAGAATCCATTAACTAATGAAACCGATCCGCAGCGCCTTTGCCGTTTATACATTATGCTCATTTCTTTTATTTTTTTCGCATTCTAATTTCATTGAATTTCCACGACAATTTGGCCCAAATGTTACCCTTGCCCTTACCCCTGTTGGACAGGGATGCAAAGCATTTGACGATTGTATCCTGTATTCGTTGTGTGAATGTCCTGTTTAGTGGCAAGCCATTTAATGGCATGTCAATGTCATGTCGTCTGCGTCGCACGTTGTCACATTTATTGATCTGAGTCGAGCAATATTAACAACTCGATAAACTTTTATCGCTTCGCATTTGGGCTCAGCTGCAAATAAATAGCAAAGCAATTGCAAAGGGTATAAAATCAAGCGAATGAATGAAAAGAAAATAACAAAGTGAACTCAAACCATTTAGGACCAACTGTTCTGCACCTGTAGAACTCTTGTAAACATGTATGGCATATGGCTAATTTTATAGTCCACCTTCGCAATTTTCTCATTTGGCCAAGCGAACTTTGTTTAAAAATGCCCAAAACGCCGCGGTAACAAAACGTTGCGTAACTCAATTATTTTTTAAAAGGGGGGTTGTTTACTTCCCTAAACTGATTAGTCGACCTTTTGGCGTACAGTAAACTTTACCGACTTTACCAAATTGCCTCTATAATTGCTTTATGGGCGTGGCAGCTGCACTTTAAATTTTTGCAGTAATTCTATTAGTTGTGTGCGCCTCATACAAATACGTATAGTACTTTAGCTGGTAATCAATGAAAATTTTCGAAAATTAGAGCAGAAGAAGGAACGAAAAACCTTTTCGAATATTCATTTAGCTAAATACAAAGCACACAACGTGTAAATGTTGATTTTCATCCAAACCTTAAATGTGGTTACTCTAAAATATAAATATTATGTTACAATTGGAATCGATTTTCTAAAAAATTTTTGAATTTTCGATTCTATGGTAGTTATATGATAAGGATCGTTGACTTTGGTTGGAATATATAAAAAAGTCACAAAGTTTACTTTGACTAAATGTTAAAACAAAAAAATTTTGCAAGTTATTGGGGCCTGTTTTAAGTTTCCAGTTTAATTATATAAAAGCAGGGATTAAAACCGATACGAATATCGGTTTCAGTTACGGTTTCGGTTATATTCTCATTTGAGTTTAAGGTTATCGGCTACGCTAAATATTTAAATAAAGGTTCTGTAACGCTGAACCGGACTTGGTATGTTTCGGTTTTGAAATACCGGTTTGGTTTCGGTTCAAAAAAAAAAAAAATTTTTTTTTCTCACTGATTCAAGCACATTTTCTATCTATTTATGAAATAAAAAAAAAATTTACTTTAAAGGCTCTGCTACATATATACATTTCACAAAACCAATATACCCAATATACCCAGGGTATAAAAATTATATTTTTTTCCATGTCCAAACAGATACATACACTCGCCAGAAAAACTTTGATCGTCAAAAATTAATACTTGTATTTATGATATCGTCTTGATTTTTTTTATAAATGAACAACACATTAATCATTAGTATTTCCAGTAATTATTCTTTTCTTAAGAATTACATTTATTTTTAAAAATTAAAAAACTAAAAATTCCACTGCATCTTGCTTTTATTTGTTTCCTTTTTTTTTTGTGTATGTATGAAAAACGTAAATTAACCCTTATAAATAAATCGGTTATTTCGGTTTACAGAGTTTCGGCTTAAAGGCTTTGGTCAAATGAAAAATTTTTTTATCGGTTACGGTTTCAGTTTAAAGGTTACTGTGCCGGTTAGGGTTTTAATCCCTGTATAAAGGAGTTTTTTTTTTCAATTTGACAACTATGTCTATTTATGCATTTAAGTCCAAATAACTCTTGAATATTTATTAAGCCACTAGATATTGAATGAATGTGTCTTTTTTCTCCATATTTTAATTTAAATGAATGAGTCTTAATGTTGATCTTAAGTAACATTTTTCTATAGTATTATTTGTCTGATAATTTGCAAGCCCTTTTCAATGCCAAAAGTGTTTGTCAATTCGCAGAAAAGAGTCACAAACTATGTAAACATAAATACATACATATCTATGTAGTTCAAGGTTAACAAAAATCGCCAAAGCTTCATAATGAGCTGAGCAAACAGGGCGATAATAATACCAACAACAACAACAACAACAATGGTAGTAGAAATGGCCACAGAGAGCGCCAAGCTGTCTTCTCGTCAACATCATCATGAATATTAATGTATCAGATACACACACACACACACACACACACACACATATATATATATATAGACATATCATATCAGCAGGTAGCATTAAAATTAACATTAACATTAACTTCAACATCAACATGAGAGCGTCAAAGAGTCAAGTTCACTTTCACTAAGCTGACGCACCATCATCATGATGATGATGATGATGATAATGATCATTATTAGCAACAGCAACATCATTCAGGCATTGGCCAGGCCAGGCCAATTTTGGTCAGTGGCACAGTGGAGAACAAGTAGGAGAGAGAGAGAGAGGAGGAAGAAAAGGGGCAGCAGCTGACAACAAAGTGTGCATACAAATGTTGTGCTTTGTTAGCGGCTATTTTTGGCCAACTTGGCTGATGGATGGATGGTTGGATGAATGACATCGATTTGAATTTGGGCAGCAGTTGGACTTGCGCTTGCATTGCATCATTGTCGCTCAAATTGGCCAAGTCAAGTCGAGTCGAGTCAAGTCGTTCCGACGGTCGGTCTGAGCCATGTGTCAGCCATGTGTTTGCGGCTGGAGCTACGTTTTTGAGTGCACGCGAATGGGGAGTGAAAGCAAAGTGTGGCAATCAATGACGACATCAACAAAACTGCAATATCAAGTTTAACCAGCTTCTGGAAAAGTGAGGTGAAACAGCTGATGATTGTCTGCTCACCTGTCTGTCTCTCAGTCTCCCAGTCTCCCAGTCTCCCTGTCTCCCTGTCTGTCTGTCTCTCAGTCTGTTAACCATTTTTATTTAAGGACAAGCAGCAGCAACTCCTCTTTCATTTACAGCACTTGCAACGCAAATGATTCATCGTCATTTGGCCAAGAAATCTTCAGCTTCATATCGTCATTTTAGCCAAGGCCAAGTTGAAAGGGATCGTGAAACATTTCAGGCATTTGATTAATTGAAACCGCAAGTGTGTGTAAATATTTTAATAGATTATTTATATAGAAACATGTTTTTCAGACTTTTGTTAACAACACACACACACACACACACTCACACACACACACACTACACTACTTGTCAAGTGAGAAAATGTTAGATAATTAACAAAATATGTACAAATATTTAGAGACACAAACAGTACAATGCCCTCTTTTCAACCCCCTTTTAGCTAGACTCCCGTTTGTTATTCAATCTTTAAATAACAATATAAAATCTGACGTCAAACTGCCGTTCCACATTCCGCTGATTCTTCAGCTTTGCGGCTTAATGATGCTCTCAATCCAGCTAATGTAGCTCAGGACGGACGTATAAACTCCGGGTCCAGAGCCGCACTGTGTGAATCCGTAGCTAACGATTCCATAGGCCACCCAGCGCGAATGCTGACGATCGAAGTACATGAGAGGACCTCCGCTGTCGCCGGCACACGTATCCTTGGACTTCTCGCCGCCGGCGCAGAGTTGCTTGGGACCCAAACGAACCCCAAAGAGATCGAGAATCTTGCTGCAGTTCTCATTGGAAACGTACGGAATGCGCAGCTTCAGCTTAATGGGGCTGTGTGTGTTTATAAAGAACTTGTTGACTGCAAGCATATACAAAACAAAAATTATTATTCATTTCTTACTTATTATGGCCAAATACTTACAGAGATCGGTGCGTCCCCAGCCGGAGACTGAGAACATTTGGCCCTCGACCAGCGGCGTCTGGGCGCTTTTATTTGGCAGGCAAATGGGCATAATAAAATGCGTAAATGAAACCGGATGCTTCAGTCGAATTATGGCAATGTCATTGTATTTATAGTTGGAGTACTCCTTGTACTCCGGATGCACGTGGATGTGCTCATAGGCAATATTCAGTGCAGCGTCCGCACAGCTCAAATAATTGGGCTCTTCAATGCAATCCGGTTCCGTCTTCACATTAAACTCGCCCAAACGCACGTGTTTCCTGAGTATTACGAATAAAGATGTTATTAGAATTCAGAAAAGAATTGAAGTGGATTTAAGAACTCACAGTCCACGGCGTTCCCTCACGCCCTCGCCCTGGACACAGTGAGCTGCGGTCAGAATATGACGATCATCAATCAGAGCTCCACTGCAGCCGTAGTTGTCTACGGAAAAAAGAGTCAACAATTAATTTACATTTAATTTGTTTCTTTTTCTCAATTAATTTGAATTTTTTTTTAAATCAATCAATTTTTTATATTAATTTACATTAATAGAACTGCTTAAAAAGAGTGAAGATAATGATTTAAAAATCGCCGCTTTTTTTATGAAAATCTTATATACTTATTGATGCGATAAAAATGGGAGAATTTTTATGAGCTTATTGTTGCTTTCCGGGCCGAATCTTTTTTTCTTTCTCTGACTTTTAAATATGCTCTTATTGGAAATATTAAATTTTAAAAAATAAAAAAGGTTTGTAAAGAGTTTCTTACTCCGAATCTCTTTAGTCATCAACCTTAGACAACTTACTTGAATGATAGACCAACAGTGCTAGCCAGGGATATTCGTCCAGCTCAGCGATTTCGCCGCCATATATGCGATTTGTGACCTGCTTGCCGCATTCGTTCAGCAAATTGAATCCCGTGCTCGGTTCGACAGTTTGAATGCGTCGCTTCAGTTTCTTGCGCTTGAACCTGGCGGTGACATCGAGAAAACGACGATACTCGAACTTGGAGAACTGTATGACCGGATAGAGGTAATCCTGGCCATTGGCCGGGCAGCAGACAAGCGGCCTATAGTCCGCAGCTTGAGATGGCTCCACATCACACTGGACCTTCTTGAGGAAGTTCACCCGCTCGGAGCTGAGATTGGTCACATTGCGCACCTGGAGATAGGCGGCACATTGGCTCACCTGGACGCAGATGCCGCGCTTGGTCTCGTTGGGTATATCACAGGTTGCTGGACTGGCGCTGGTCTGCCCAGCGAGGGTTGTCTCTGCAGTTGCAGTTGCAGTTACAGTTGCTGTGCCACAGCAGCTGAAGGCGATGCCAAGGGCAAACAATGCGCTGGCCGCCCACAATGCGCCGTTGTTGGGATACAGATACAGGTACATCAGCGATCGACTGAACAAATCGATTGATCGACTAGATGTGACACGAGGCGACACGAACCACAAACGTGGCACGAACAACAAACGAACGAACGTAATATGTAAACAACGAATGACAACAAACAGACAACAGACGAGACGAGGGCAGACGCGGCGTATACGCAATCGCAAACCGTTTAAACAAACGCTAAAATGTCGCTGACAATCCGCTCGCGTGAACGCTCCGCCGTGTATTGAAATTCAATTTGAATGCCGAGCGTCGACTCAGCCGCAGATTCAGTCGCTGCCGCTGTCGCAGCCACAACCGAAACTGAAACTGAAACCTCAGTTTCGGAGTCGGAAGAGCCGAAGCTCAAAGTGCCAAAAAATAAAATTAAACAAATAAGCGACAGCTCATCGCACCTCCGTCTCCCACCCCTTTCACCATCAATGTCTCCCCGCCAACGCTTCTGACACCAAAACGAGCTCACAAACTGCAGCAGCTGTCGACTGCGACTTCAACGTCAGCGTCAACGTCGACGTCGGCGTCTGCAAAACGGGAGCAACGGTCAAGCTTTATCGTTGCCCTCCCTCCCGCTGCCCGTTACCCGCTAACCGGTCCCAGGGGCCGGTTATGCAATCAGACCTGCCAGCCGCTCAGCATTGAAACCTTTTGTTTTTGTTTTTATTTTCAGTTTCACTTTCGTTCGCTATTCGAGCTTAATGCATTGCCTACTTTTCGGCCGAGCTTTTTAATCGCACTTAAAAGCTTTGTGAAGCTTTGATTAAAAGTTTCGGTAAATAATTGTGTCGATCGATTGGTGTGTCAGCTTTAAAGTGTTATTCTTGTCAGTGATAAGATTGCCAATTTGTGTTTGTTAATTAGTTCAATTTAAATTTCGATTTTTATTAATTTTTACATTTTTTTTTGTTCACCTAATGAGGAGAATATTTGAAAGGTTTTTTCTCATCACTCGAATTTATTCGACTTGTTTCAACTTGTTTTCAGCTGTTTCATAAAGAAATGTTGATTTAAAATTGTCCAAAAATTGTATTGTTGTAAATTTAAGGATCCGTTGGCCCTCAGGCATTGAATTGAAGTTATTGAGTTTCGTTTTTATGTCGGATTACATTATGTATCCTTAAAATCCAACCAACTGAATTGATCTGGCTTTCATACAATTTTAAGAGTGCTGTTTGTGAGCAAATATATTAAATGAATCTAATACAAAAAAATAATAAATAAAAAATCGCTTTTGATCAATCATACTCGTAATAAAAATTCCCAAGCGTTGGTGGCTGAGAACAATGTATGTATGTAAGTATGTATGTATATCATAACTATGAGTAGGTGACATAGATTCCCAATAATCGTCTCATTCAAAAACTATGCACTATTTAGGTTAATAACATTTTTCGCTGCTTAATCAAGTTAATTAACAACAACTTAACATCAACTGTTTAATTAATGTAACCATGAAATAGTCATATGAAATTAACAAGCAAAATCAAAGAGAGTTAGTTTCAAAAGCGACATATTAAAAAAACTATAATCTTGATTCCAGAAGGAGGACATAAATTTTGTACCTGTAAATTTCCCTCAGACGACAATTTTGAAGTGGCGCCAACTGAAATCGTGCCGACAATGAAACGTGACCGCAGAAGCATTGGCCAAAGTCCAAGTCGAGTATTTAAAAACAGGCAGCTGTTGTGACCAGTTGTTACCGGAAGTTTTCTTGTGGCTTATGCTTATTGGCGGTGGCCAATTAAAGCGCGATTGCAATGTCAATGGCTGGCGATTGTTTCTTGGCCCAAAGCCGTTTGGAAAATCCAAACATTTTTCAAATACACTCAAACACACGCAGTTCATTCACATGATATTGGGTAATTTTTTATTCACTAAATACGAGTAGCTAACACTTATGTTTAAATATTGTAAATACTTGTTTTCCTAATGAATATGATTATATGCACGATGTACGATTATGAAAGGCAAGATCACAATATGAGCTTAAATAAGTTAACCTAGATAGAGGGAACTGATTATTTTAGACCCTCACATTTTGCTTTATCCAGATGTCGTAGGCGGCGACATTCGTGTAGACTCCGGGCCAGTCCTTGAGTCCGCACTTGTAGCCAAAGGACACGATGCCTTCGAGCACCCAGGAGTTGTCACGGAAACGCATCAAAGGACCACCCGAGTCGCCATCACAGCTATCTTGGGCATATTTCCCGCCGGCACAGAGCTGGGTCGGCACAATGCTTATCTTGCGCTCGGCAAATTTGCGTTTGCACTGCGCCGGCTCCACGTAGCTGACGGCCAGCTTCTGTTTGACAGGACTACGGGAGGTCTGCAGCGTCCTGCCCCATCCGACCACCGTGTACTGTTGACCAGCTTGCTTCGTTTCCGGCGCCACCACAGAAGGCAAGCAAACGGGCTGAATACTCTTCGAATATCGCACATTGCGCTCCAAACGAATGAGGCCAATGTCATGCAGTTGATTTGGCGATGATTCCTTGTACAGCTCATGGACGCGCATCTCCTCGATGCCCAGGCGCTGGGCAGCCGGTGCACAGGTGCCACCTCCATTCGGACAGTCCACAGTGCTGCGTGTATCGTGCTCCCCAAGTCGCGCCGAGGCACTGGAAAATTGAGTAGAAATTAAAGTTTGTGTTTTTGAGCTTTTTTTTTTTTTGGCTGCTCATTAAGCAGGAAATCAGATATAGCTAATTGAATTTTAAAAGTGCGAACGTGCCGGACAACAGACAGACGGACAGACTCAGGCACCCAAGCATCAAAACGAACCGGTCAAGTACAACAAATTAAGAGCGTAACGAATTGTTATCCACTTTGAACTCAACCCAACGTCCCAATCATTGAATGATTCACGAAAACACTTTGAATCTGGCTTGGCCGTTTAGTTAACTAATTAATATGCTTGAATTTAGAGAAAAACAATGTATAATAAGAAAACAAAACAAAAAGAATCATAAACAATGCCCGGTTTGCTATTGGGGAGTGTTACATTTTGGACGCGTTGCGGGGATTCCTTTTTTGGACTTAATTGGTTTGCTGGAAAGTGTTGCTCAGTTCAAAGAATTCGCATAGAAGGTGCTCGTAAAAAGTTATGAATAAACAAACTGAATGAACAGACAGACTTTCGTTGTGAATACTAAGAAACCAGTTTACAATGGAACTTTTTGGAAGGAATAATCTGTTAAGTATGAATCTTTTTTTAATCCATAGCAATTCTAGCTGACGTTGTTTTGATATATAATTAAATAATAAATAAATTAAAATTAAAAATAAAATAAATTCAAACTCACAGAGGTCCAATCTCTCGCACAATGCGGCCAGTTAGACAATGAGCTGCGGTTAGAATATAACGCTGATTGATCAAGGTGCCCGCACAGCTGGTGGACAGTCCGTTGCCCGAGAGGCGTTTGTATTCCAAGAGCACGGTCCAGGGGAACTCGTAGAGATCAGTGTCCTCGCCACCGTAGATTTTGTTGTCGATGGTCACGCCACCACAGCTCGGTGGCTGTGGCAACAAGCTGGAGCCGTCGCCCTGCTGTCCTTGCTGGAACTGACCCTGTCCCTGCACCACGTTTCGGTCTAAGCTCTCTTCTCCGAAACTCCAGGGCCTAAAGTCCTGGCTGGGAAAGAGCAGAGTGCGTTGTGCAGCTGTTGTCGGTGCTGGATTCCAGCCATAATCGAAGCTGTTGCCGTTAAAGTCGTTAAATTCAGCGTAGTCCTGGAACGAGGGCGTCAGACGGCGACTGCGAGTGTAGCCTGTATCCCTGGTGCAGCAGACAAAGGGTCGATTATCGTTGCCCATGCCACAGCCGGACTCGCGGACGAATTGCTTCTCCGCGGGCGACAGGTTGGACTGTTGCAACACCGAATACAAGGTCTGGCACTCATTTATCTGGACACAGAGACCCGCCCGCTGATTCGGGTTTATGCATCGAGCATCTGCAAGGAGATGGAGACAGAAGACAGACGATCAAAATCTGGTTCTTTATTCTCAAAAGGGGAATCACGCGCCACACACGCGACTAGAATTTTATTGCGACATTCTTGAGGTGCGCACGACACTCAGCCAAATTTAGCATAAGGTTGCTAAGAAAATATTTTTAAAATCACCACAAATTATTTCACTTTAACAACATTTCAGAAAAAGTTTCTGCAGACATTTAAAATGTTTTTAAATATAAAAAAAAATATCTTAGTTTAATTTCTATTTAAGTCTTTTGACTTTTAAAAAGTATAAAAAAAACATTTTTGAGTGTAGTGATTTAAGTGTGGTTTCTGTTTGGCAAATTACCAAAATATTGAAATTAATCATTGGTAATATCCCAAATGCATTCAGTTTGGCACGCGATTGCACCGACAACTTAATCATTTTTTTTCCACAAAAAGTTCACTTTAAATTTGAGTTTTTCCACGGATTATGGGTATTTTTTTTTGTTTTTGACACATTGGACCATTAAAATCCCGGTGATTTTGTGGTCAACATTTATTGGTGTGTAACTTACATCGACCATTTGCTAAGTCCACTCCCCAAATGCACAGCAAAAATATAAATACTTTCATTGTTAGTTTAGTAATAAGCGAGAAATTCATGCGATATTGTTATAATTAAGTGCGAGACTAGAATTGAGACTGTGAGATGATGCAAGTTGGGGCAGAGCTTTTATAGTCGATCGGGTTAACTGAGAGTCAGAGCAGTTTTAAGAACAAGCCGAGTTTGAGTTCGAGTGTGCAAATGAGTATGAGTATGAGTATGAGTATGAGTATGAATGTGAATATGAGAACCGGTACTAAGAAGTCGCTCGCCACTTAATCAGCAGGTTGATCAACATCAATGAGACGCTTTTGTTAGCTAAAAGGGGCTTAACTTGTGGTCAAGACAATTTCTAGTAGCCTTTATGGATCAAAGTATCTTCTCGGCTTAAAAATGCATGTCACTGGGTGACACTACACAGCATAAAAAACTATGCTAAATGGGGAAACTATGAACTAAGGGTGCAATGAACTAAGCCAAAGTCAACATTAATAATAATATAAAAAGCCTCAAATCAATGACGTCTGACCAGAATCCGCATTCAACGCAACTGATTAGGTATGACGAAGTTTCATTCAAGCGATTCTAAATTGCGTTAACAGGTTACTCATCTGGCTGATAATTGTGATCTACAACAGTTTCACATATTATGAGAATTCTATCGGCGATTTGCTGAGTTCAAGTGTCAAACGGTATCAATTATTTAATCTCTATAAATATTTCTGTAAACTATAGTTGAGTTTCTATTTCTGTAAAACATGCAAATGTGATTTACACGGCAAGCGAGGAGCGAATGAGATTTGTCGACTTATTCACTAAGCCTGTTGTCTAGACTCTAGACTATCCTCCCACTTTTTGACCGTGTCCGTTAACAAGTTCCTAATGGTGCATGTTGACTTATTGGCTTTAATATTACAAAATTTCCATAAGCTACCTGGAGACAGGTGAGCTGAATCAACAGAATATAATTTGCAAGCAAAATACACATATGAACCACAAATATTAAATTAATGACTAATAGAATCTCACTAAGCTCGGGTTGAATGAGAGCCAATTATACACTCAATATTTGAAAATTCCTAGTCGATAAAATATAAATCAATTGCTTAATCAAATGAAGATGCTTCCCAGAAGATTATTTTATTTATCTATAATTTTCCCACTTTATTTTCTAATACATATATAGGAACGTAAAACCCTCGCAGAGATAAGGCTGAATCTTCTCTAAAGGGTATTACCCAACTGTTCTGGAGTTTTACTCAAATTCCATAATTTACTTTGCTGTCATTAACAAATAAAGAAAATTACCACAAATAAATCGTTAAATTTAATGAACCTCAAAAATAATAAAATTTTTTTTTTAATTAAAACATTTTTTTTTTTCACGCGTTAAGAGAGATCAATCGCTTATAAAAGTGAGTGATACAATCAAAATACTAGTTTACGAACCACCTTAAACTTGATTTTAAATAGTCTGCAGGTGAAAGTAAATATGTTATCAGAGCACATTTAGCAATTAGAACAAAATCGTTTAGTTGCGGACTTAAGGAAACCTTTGCCATTCGCTTACCCAATTAAGCAGAAACACTTTTGATAAACTTAGATATTTTACAGCTGCCACAGAATTTGATTCTTTCATTGAATTTCAAAGTTCGCCCCGCAGCGAGGACAGTTCGCTAGTTGATGGTGGAACCGCAAAATCCTTTAATTTCCTGTCATTTCCCTTTCATTTCGTTTCCAAATTGGACGACCACGGCGGGTTACCAACAAGATCAACATGTTACCGCAGAAAGGGTTCAAATAAACTTAAATACGCGCACGCGGGAAATGTCAACGCCAGATAAGCGTTTGTGCCGGAAAATGGGCGTGGGGATGGTCTAATTAAGCGTGGCAAGAAGCAGTATGCAAAAATATACCGCTCAACCACCAAAAAAAATAAAAATTAAATTTCCTTCTGACAGCGGTGGGATTCGAACCCACGCCCTTTCGGACTGGTGCCTAAAACCAGCGCCTTAGACCGCTCGGCCACGCTGCCGTATGTCGGCGAGCTGATTCTAGACCCACAACTTACACTGGCATTTTTGTAAATAGAAGCATTCTATTTTAATGAATCAGTGTTATTTGTAATGTGTGTGTAATTTGACCAACATATTTGATCAAGATAATGAATGGTCAACGAGCTCGTATCAAATATTCTAAAATTTATAAAAAGCAAGTGTCATTCCCAAACGTTTCAAAGAATCCTGCGAAGCATTTACTTTTTAAATGTTATATAAAAATAATAAAAGTCAAATAAATAATAAAAAATAATGCTTATAAAAAAAATGTTTAAAAAGATGTGACAGCGGTGGGATTCGAACCCACGCCCTTTCGGACTGGTGCCTAAAACCAGCGCCTTAGACCGCTCGGCCACGCTGCCTCGTTTCAATCTGTGTCAAATGTACGTTTTGAAGCAGCAGCACAGCAAACGACACTATATGAAAATGTTGGTATAATTTTGGGGATGATTTACTCAAGTGTTGCTGAACTGCAGTTGTAAAGAGTAGCAAACTGAAAATAGTAGTAGACAATTTTACTAAATATGAAATGAAATCGTAGTAAATATACGCAATATGCTGCAACAGTAAAGTAAAAATTTTATTATATGTAAATGGTAAAAAAATGTTGCTACCACTTTATTAAATAGACAGTTTTTAGAAACTATTTAAATTATTTTAATCGTATAAATTGATTAATATTAATTCTGATAAGTTTTGTATTTTAAGGGAAATAGAAAATATTTAAATATTTCTTTAACAGAAACTTTTATCTCTTACAGTACCCTGAATATTACTGCGATAGTGATAGTAAAAAACAAACAAAAGTAACTTAAGCAACAATAACAATGCCAAAAAGTTTACGAGCCTTTGCCATCTGAGCGATTCTAATTCATTGCCAAACGCATTTTGATTTTGCGATAATGGGGCAACAGTGAGCGGAAGTGAGAGAGGGAGAGAGAGAGAGTAAAAAGATGTAAACGGTTACACCTTTGGGCGCCTTTGCCCTTTGAGGTCGAGAGGGCTGCACACCCCGTAGTTTGTTTTTTTCTATTTTTTACGATTTGTGCATTTTGCAAATTCGCAGGCGACAGCATATTTTATAGCATTTTTATGGCGCTATAGTTTCGTTTTTTTTTGCGATTTACGATCGTTTTATAACTTGTTTACATTAGGCAAAAGTGTAACGGTAACCCTGGGAAGCGTTTTATGCAAAAATCTATTAAAACACTGGCGAGCTGCATAAAAATCACAATAAATGCTCAACGATTACAATTGCGATTGCGGCAAACCCGCCACGGGAGCCACGACCCTCACATTGACTGGGCCACAAAACATTTAACACATTTTCGGAGTTTGAAATTGAGTTTGAAGCGACAAAAACCGTTGCCAATGGGCCATGAAAGTCTTTGGCACAATCCACTTTAACACTTTTGCCCCCAGACAGCGTGTGATTATCCAGATGACAAAATGTCAACATTGACATCAGCTAAAGTTCTGTTAATTATATTTCTAATATTCATCGATAGAGATGCAGTTCATCCATACGACATAAAACGATTAGAGCACAAAATGCATCAAATGGCCAAAGATATGAAAAACCAGAGATATAGCAACGAGGGCAAGCACTTATTAAACGAATGGGTAAGTGCACAAAATACGTTAATAACTTAAGCTTAATTAATTACTTAATTACAGAACAAATTTGGCGATTATGTTGCTAGAAAGACCAAAGGCAGCCCTGAAAATACCAAAGTTATTAGCGGACAATCTGGACAATCCTATTCGATATACTTTGATTTCACACCACAAAGGCAAAACAAGGCATCCGAAGAATACAAATATTCATATCAGTTCAATAATAAGTGATAAGTCAAATGTGTTACCCTAAAACGGGAAAAAAACCATAAGAAATTTAATTTAAGCAAAACAAATTCAACTTAACTGCCGCAAATTGATTTTCCAGACTAATTTTCGAGACTTAGAGATATATGGAATGCAGCTACTACCCGTAGAGTAGACTGTAGAATGTTTCGAACTCTACAACTCAGTTTATTGATGCTGACAGTACTGTCAAATCTTCAAGCAGTTGCTGGGAACTCTATGGAGCGCAGAATGAAAAGACAATTTGTAAGTCCGCTCTTTGAAATCAAAGTTGAAATATTTTTTTGACAGTAATTATATTTACAACAGGCCAAGTTTGAACAACTTTTTACAGGAATCCAAAACAAAAATGCATTCAAAATAGAACCAGCTGACAATGCCATTATGCGAATGTCTTACTCAAAATCGAATAATAGCGATAAGAAAAATTCACATAACAACAAGAAGCATCCTCAATATTACTTAAACTTTGAATTCAAAAATTATCGCAACCCTAAGAATGAAGAAAAAGATAATTCCAGAAAGAATCCCAGTAAAAGTTTTCCCCTAAAGGGAGAAGATCTTTTTAACTAAATAAAATAAAAAGAATTTGGTTAAACATCTATATTTTTATTTATTAACCTATTTATTTAATTTCAGCTTTGAAATAACACTTAAAAAAATATCCGTTAAGAAGAAAGAAGAATGATATACATAGAATTTCTTGACAACAATAACATTTGTAAGCATATGAACGCTCTTAAAATCATAGTTTTATTAATTATTACAACAATTAACAACTTTGAACACGACATACATAGGTAAACTTAGGAACATGCATTAAACTATAATTATACTTATAAGGAAAAGAATAAACAAAGTAATTTATGGCATAAATTTGATATCCAGGTACTTGAAGCAGATCGGTCATTCACTTTCTCAGACTTTCTTTTATAATTGCATCGATTGCAACCCAAAGATAAATACACGAGCTAGTGGGAAAGCAAAACAATAAAATTAAAACAAGCAAAAATTAAATTTAAAATGTAAATTTGAATTTAAATTTAAATAGTTCATGAATTTAAATAATTGTTCATAAAATTCCCCAAATTATTAATTGGAATTTAATTCTCTATTTTCGATAAAACTAAAATCTTAGAAACCCCAAATAATAAAAGTGCCTTCTCGGTTAACAATAACATTCGTCATCAAATATTTAAAAAATAATACCTATACCAAAGTTGATTATAAAGACATTATGACTCATAATTGAACCAGCACAGACAGACACTTCTAGCCAGTTTCAAGATAAGCACGTTCCAGCTATTTTAAGCGATATTCAGAACAATGGGACTGCTACGCAGAAATTGGAGGAGCTTTATAATGTTATTTTGTATTATACTATTTATGCTTTTAAAATGATATTTCAATTCGCCAATGATATTTCAATTCGATCAAACGAATGATATTTAAAAAGTTTTTAAAACTCAATGTATATTTAATCTTATAAAAAACCTCTTTACGAGGTAAAAGTCTAGTGACGAAAACATTTTCATGCCCCAAAATTTTTGATATCCAATTTTGTGACGAAAAATATTCAATTTTACACATGAATTATTATAAAAAAATTTTTGTCACTGGCACTGCGCTAAAAAGTACTATTTATTAGGTTTGCGCAATGTGCCTAGTGACTAAAATTTTTTTATAATAATTCATGTGTGTATCTTCTGAACCAATGATCTGATTTTGATGATTAAGGTGTCATTCGACGCGTATTTTTGATTGGAATAGTAAAAAATCAAAAAGGCTGCAACGGCCACATTAGCTCCAATCATTTAAATTTTTCCCCTCCCACTTACACCTGTTTATCTCATAAACCAGGTGAGTTTCCAAAAGTCTTGGTATGCACATTTGTAAGTTAAATTGATACCTTTCGATCGGTATATAACTCGACCTGATCGGACAGACATAGCAAATTTTCCATTCTTTCTGTGTATATATGCTAGTCGCCTTCGCACCCTTCGTGCTGCTTTCGTCACTAGCGCGGACTGCCGCCCGCAGTGATTTTTTTAAATTTAGCTTGGAAATTAATAGACTTGAGCTTTTTAGCTACTTCTAAATGTAGCAA
This sequence comes from Drosophila limbata, assembly GCA_963924055.1. Lineage (NCBI taxonomy): Eukaryota > Metazoa > Arthropoda > Insecta > Diptera > Drosophilidae > Drosophila > Drosophila limbata. The sequence continues at coordinate 28,796,361 of OZ001352.1, read as the reverse complement.
CATTTTCGGAAATTTTCAGGGATACAGAAATTTAGATTTAGCAATAATGCACTATTTCAATCTAATTTAAAAATAAAACAAAAGTTGTTATTATAATGAATGGATAATTTTGGAAACAGGAAACTATTGCAACTACTGTTTGTAATTGGTTTTTTTTTTGCAAAATTTGGTAGACCATTCGTCTTGCTGTAGATAAAAAGTAAACTCTAATAAGTACGACCCGAAAATTCCCTAGATAACTTTGGCTAGATAAATGATAACAATATCGAAGTTTATCGAATACCACTGCACTATAAATACAGGTTGACAGTGCAGAAAGCTTTAGTACAAAAAATAATTTGAGTATAAAATAACATATCTAACCGAAAGTTTTGCCATGAAATTCATTGTTATTCTTGTGGTGGCGGTGGCAATTGTGGGTCAGCATAAAGCCAGTGCTAGGAACCTGCTAGGCGATCTCGGACAAACCTTTGTATGTTATTGTACTACAAATACCCTCTAACAACATTGAACATGCTGGTTATTCATATTTAGGGCAATATCGGCAATCAGATTGGACAGGAAGCCTCGAACTTTGGCAACGCAGTGGGTCATGCGGCATCACAATTTGGCAATGATGTCGGACAAGCCGCTGATAATCTCGGAAATCCAATTTCCAGTGGCGAAGTAATTTTGAATTGTGAAAATTCTTTGTGCTACATAATTTAATAACTTTCCTTTTTCTATTTAAACTAGTCAAGTGATCCCACAATCGTGAATGTTGGTAAGAATGTTGCTTCTGCTGCTTCCAATGTTGGCCAAACTGTGGCATCAGATGCATCCAATATTGCCAATAATGTGGCATCAGAAGCATCCAATGTTGCCCACAACGTGGCATCAGATGCATCCAATATTGCCAATAATGTGGCATCAGAAGCATCCAATGTTGCCCACAACGTCGCTTCTGCTGCTTCCAATGTTGCCCATAACGTGGCATCAGATGCATCAAATGTGGCTTCTGCTGCTTCCAATGTTGACCAAAATGTGGCATCAGAAGCATCCAATGTTGCACATGCTGTGGATTCTACTGCTTCCAATATTGCCAAAACTTTATCCTCCGATGCTTCAAACGTGGCTAACACTGTTGCCAAGGACGCTTCCAATATGGCCGGAAACATTGCCTCCGATGCTGGTCACATTGCCACTGATGCAGCCGGGGCTGCTGCCGGCGTTGCTACAGGTGTGTTAGAGGGAGGACTCAATGTTACCAATAATCTACTCAATGGTCTTGCCAACTTGTTTTAAAGATTATATCTTATTATTGAAAAGAAATAAAAAGTATAATATTTGTACACATTAAATATATATCTAAAACGATTATTGCAATCAAATTCGTTGCTTTCATTTGAGAATTGCAAATATTATTTTTAGGGCGCAATTTGGACTTTGTCAGCCTGATTAAAGTTTCCAAACAAACGCAATTTACCATATCTAATACAATATTTATACCCGTTACTTATTAAAAACAAGTGGGAAAGGCTGTAGTCGAGCTACCGACTATAGGATACCCGTTACTTACCTAAATAAATTAAACTTTTGTTTTTATTGCATGCTTTTAGGCACTTTTATTGCTTAAAAGCTTTAATCAGCCAGTACCACCTTTATCTTTGTCCGATCTTGTTGGGATTTAGTAGGATGATAGGTAATAACAATAGCTAACGTTCACTGTTTAAAAAAAAACCTAATATTTTGAAAACTGTGCGTGTGGTGGATTTTCGCGATTTACGGAGGCGGATAGGGGCGTGGTAAAATTTTGAAACAAACTTGACCTGCGTGGGGTTTATAGAAATCTGTGTGCAAAATTTGGTTGCTCTAGCTCTTATAGTCTCTGAGATCTAGGCGCTCACACAGACGGACAGACGGACAGACGGACGGACGGACAGACGGACAGACGGACGGACGGACAGACGGACATGGCTATATCGACTCGGCTGTTGATGCTGATCAAGAATATATATACTTTATAGGGTCGGAGATGCTTCCTTCTCCCTGTTACATACATTGCAACGAATACAATATCCCCTTTTACTTATTTTTAATAAGTAACGGGTATAATAAGTAAAAGGGGATATTGTATTCGTTGCAATGTATGTAACAGGGAGAAGGAAGCATCTCCGACCCTATAAAGTATATATATTCTTGATCAGCATCAACAGCCGAGTCGATATAGCCATGTCCGTCTGTCCGTCTGTCCGTCCGTCCGTCTGTCCGTCTGTCCGTCTGTGTGAGCGCCTAGATCTCAGAGACTATAAGAGCTAGAGCAACCAAATTTGGCACACAGATTTCTATAAACCCCACGCAGGTCAAGTTTGTTTCAAAATTTTGCCACGCCCCTTTCCGCCTCCATAAATCGCGAAAATCCACCACACGCACAGTTTTCAAGATATTATGTTTTTTTAAACGGTGAACGTTAGCTACTGTTATTACCTATCATCCTACTAAATCCCAAAAAGATCGGACAAACAGAAAGGTGGTACTGGCTGATTAAAGCTTTTAAGCAATTAAAATGCCTAAAAGCATGCAATACAAAAATTTTAATTTGTTTATGTAAGTAACGGGTATCCTATAGTCGGGAGCTCGACTATAGCCTTTCCCACTTGTTTTAATCTAAGATTAGTTAAAAAATGATAAATTGCTGACTCAACTCGAGTATTGAAACTCTTCGCCTTCAGATAAGGAATTTGAACATCACTCAATGCATACCGCCGATTCCATTTGATTTATTGACCACTTGAGAATAAGAAGTGTGATTTAAAGGCTTAGAAGTGACTATTATTCAAAAATTGATTTTATTGCGACCTAATTGAAAAGAACTCACCTAAAGCATATAAGACAAGGTGTTCGCTGAGAAACTCAAACAGTACTGAGCAAAGTTGAACAACATGCAAGTCAAAATTTTTGCTCTATTGACCATCATTTTGGTGGCACAAAATGTAGAAGCTGGCACCATAACATTCGGTGGCTTAATGGGCGACATCTCCAAGGTGGCAGTGTCCGGTGAGAAGTTAATACACCAAATGGAGAATCAGTTGGAAGCCTCTCAGGCTGAAACTAGCTACATTAAACCTGAGACTCAAAATCTGTTAAGTGACATGGCTAATGCATTGGGTCAACTAGCTGTAAGTAGAAGAATTAACCTATCTAATTACTAATGATATAATTTATAACTTGACTTTAGAACACTATAACTCATTTGAGAATTCAGTATAATTATGTGGAACCTCAGCCCAGTAATCTGATTGGGGATGCTTTGGGTGATATGGGAAATGCTCTCGGAGATTTGGCTGTAAGTTTACAAAGATTGGCTTAGTTCTAGTGTAATTTTATTTTATGCCTTAGAACACCATTACTAAACTTAGTGTGGAGATTGAGTCAGAGCCCAAAACTCGCAGTCTTTCGGTAAGTAACATTTCAATTACACTGAAAGTTTATAAATAAATTGTAATTTCCCTTAGACTTCGGGAGCTGCAATCATTGGCGAGCTGGGTGTAAGTCTCAAACGTACACTTTTCAATCAAATTTCCAATTATCATCTAATGTATTCATAATTTACAGTCGATAAGCGCCAAAACTATAGCAACTGCTGCCAATGAGGCTGCTCCCTACATAAAAAAGCTGAATGCTGCTCTGGGAGATCTGGCTGTAAGTTGAAACTACAGTATGTTTCATTAAAAAAGCTCTACTAATTATGTGATTCCATTACAGAATGGCCTCACCCATCTTTAGATGAACTATGAAGAGTTTTCGTAAATAAATGCATGTATTTTATCAATCAGCTTATGAGCTAAGCACTTGGTCTTCTTTGTTGGTTTCGTTCGTTTCAATTAAGTGAGTTTATCAACAAGTTGAACATCAATTAGTGGAACGAACCTTGGGTCTGCTCTTGTTTTGAAACCTAAGAACTGTAAACAAGGTCACTTGAGGGAGATTCGCTTGAGTTGCAAGTTAAAATTTCATACAGATGCCAGATTCTCTCCGTTCCTGTTGTTGATCTACAAGCTGGCAACGAAATGGGGTCAAATGATACGTGAATCAAAATCAAAACACGTGATTCCCTACAATATTAGGGGATCAAATTACCCGAAAAACAACCAGCACCACAACCAGCATCAGCAATCTTTGAACTTTGCTGCACAATTTTAATTGTATACCCTAACATTGGATATTTAAACTTGTGAAAGACATAAACATAAAAAAATTATTGTAAAGAAGTTTTTAAAAATATGAATAGTTTAGGAATTTCAGTCTTTATAGCTTTATTTCAGCTATAACTAGAAGTTTAAATAAAATTTAAAATCATATCTTAAAAAATTCCTAACTACAAGTACATATTTAATTTAAGATAATGATATTATTTTTATTTTTCCCCAGTTTGAAAATCATTTTATAGTAGGGTATTTAACTGTCGCCTTTTAACTTAAAAGACAGCTGTTGTTCTCTTTTTAATAATTTTCTTACTACAAGTATATAGTTGCTGGGCCATTGCTTTTGACAGTTGCTCAGTTCTCGGTTCTTTCAGATGTTCTTGTGCATCTGAAACTGGGTCATTTCAAGGGGTGAGTTGCCATAAGAATCTAGACGACAAGCGGAAGACAAGCATATAAATATATGTATGTGAATATGTATACAAATCCCGTTGTTGTTGTTGTTGTTGTTGTTGCTGCTGCTATTAAGTCGCTTTATTGAGCGGCAAATTTCGATTGTTTGGCATACAGGAAAAGTCCACAGCTTATACGCACGACTTTCCACAAATCGTGGACATTATAACAAACTGTAATTATGAACAATTTACAAGCATTTTGTTAATTAATTTCGGCACCCAAAAAAAAAAAATATATAAATAAATATGAACCCTTTCTGTGCAACACGCCCCACAACTTCAAGTTGTATATTTACGTATTCATAGTCGTATTATTTTATATCAATTAAAATTCAAAAGCAAACGAACACCTAAGCACGACTTGAAGTGCGTGTGACTGAGAAATAATGACGAGTTTTTAGTTGAAATCATGGTAGATTAAATGGTAGAAATGCAAGGCGAAGAGATACCCCGTACCCCAAAAATAACAAGATACTTTCAAGAACGTAGGTAAACTTGACTGTTCAAAATTAAACACATTCTACATTTTGTAAATTTTGAAAACCTTGGACTAATAACTTTTTTCATTTTTTGCTACAGGGTATTAAGTTAGGCATTCTGGCAGCAACAAGTCGTCTAGTCGGCGTGTTAAAGTCCCATTTATTTGTTCGGTTGACAGTTGAAGACCTCAAAATGAAATTAGCTTTAAATACAACGAATAAAAGAAACAAAAACCAAACCCGTTTGTGGGTGTCATTTAATAATTAAATTACCTGCTGGCTCTCGACTCGGTCAACTATTCGACATTGTGACAAAATAAAAAAACTCTGGCAAACAAATGTTGAAAGTCGGAATCGAAATCGGAATTTGAATTGGACTTGGGAACCGGTTCGCAGACGTTTCTATGTTAGTGGTCAAGGTCTAAGGAGCAGGATACAAATGGCAAGCAGACAGACGGACAACAGAATGCAGTCAAAGCGGAATAAACAATAACATTGCACGGAGCAGCTGAAGCAAAAAAACTCGTAAATGCAAAAAAGTAGAATAAAAAAAAAGAAGCGACGAGAATTGCATAAACACTGAAGTCGTATTGTGTATATAAAGTACATGCGTGAGTACATAAGAATATATGTACATAAGTTTAATGTGTATACAGTGTGTATGTGTGTGTGAGCTTGCGAATGCTATGCTAAAAATAGAGCTTCAGCAACATTGGGGTGATACACTGCAACAATTGCAATAAGTTGAAGCTCAATTGAAGTGTCATAATGTAGTATATGGAAATTTGTTGATACTTAAGTAAAATTAATAAGAATTGTTTTTAAATAATATTATAATGAAACAAGCTAGTCGATCATTATAAATTCAATTCGCATGGCACTAGAAATACACACTGTACTATATATAATAAAGAATAGCTTCTTCATGAAGCTTTATGCAAATTTAGAAGAGGCACAGAGGTATATTAATAAAAATATAAAAAATATAATAAAAATATATATAAATATAATAAATATGTTACGACAATTCTGAGTAACATCATTATCATTGTATGGAGTTTCATGGCAAATAAGATTCAAATTATTAATAAAAAAATATTGAATAATACATCAGCCAATAATTATTACTAATAAATTATCAAAATTAATTTTAATATAACATTAACACATGCCTAATTCACTTTTTTTACAATTTAAATCTTTAAACATTTAAAAGTTTAATTTAATCTTAACTAAAAAGTACCGCTTATATTTTCATTTGAACAGATAATGTGTTATTTTACTTGGCTGAGACACCCTACTTGCAACATGCATCATGCAACATCAACGTGTTTGCACTGCAGCCGAAAGTTGCATGCAATGGTGAGAGTGTGTATGTGAGTGTGTGTAAGTGTGTTTGAGGAACAATTCGACTGTGTTTGTGTGCCAAAAGGGTTGCCAAACCACTTGCCTTATGTACAAAGTGAAATACATGCAATGCCAGCCAAAAATAAAAAAAAAGTAAATAAAAATTAAAAAAAAGCGGGCTAAAAAATCCCTATAATGAAATTTTTAGCAATGCGAATACATTGCTGCTGGTCGCATGTTGGAACTGGCAAACTGGTTTTTATTGATTGCGTCGCACACCCCTTGGCAGCCCTGGAAGCAGATGCCAAAGGTTGCCTTATCTTATCGACCACGACCACGTCGTGGCCAACTTCTTGGAACAGACACTTGACCAAAAAAAAAAAAGCCACAAACCAGGCGAGTCTTTTTTTCAAATCGACCAAGAAACTGAAACTGCAGTGCGAGTGAGTATTAATCGTCACAATTTTCAGCTGTCAACTGTCACTTCAAAACGAGCCTGCAATAAAACTTTGTCTAAGCGACACTTCACACGCACGCACAACAGCAACAGCAGCAACAACAACAACAACAGCTTCATTAAAATTAAAATTAATTAATGCCTGAGCACACACACACACTGACACTCACACTCACTCCCAGGACCATGGACCCGACAGCGGCAATAGGTGTCAAAGGGGGTCGCCATCATTAGGCGCATATCACTTTTTCGGTCTTCTCTCTTTTTTCTTTTTTTTTTTTTTCTGTTTGGGCAACCGAAAAATATTCACAAATTAAATTAAATGAAGTGAGTGTGAAAATGTGGGGAATGAGTAAAGCAACTGAACAACTGAAAAGCCACACAACAACAAACATTAAACATTTGTGAAACGGGCTGGCCCAAAAAGGAAATACGCTCAAGTGATTTTCATACCAAGCCGCCTGTCAACTTGTTGTTGTTGTTCGCCTGTTGATGTAAAAATCAAGATAAGCAAATTGTTGCCGAAAAAATGTTGGTATAAAGGAAGCGATTTGGAAGTTTTAATGATGATAGAGCATGACACTGAATAAATGAAAAATAAAAATCCATTTAAATTGTATATCAAAGTGTATTGTAAAAAGGGGCAAGAACGAAAGAATGAAAACGCGCATTTCTCTCAGCGCAATAAATTTATTTGGTGTGAGAAGCCGAAGTGTCAATTGCATTATTATTTTGATAATTATAATGAAAAAATTTTTACAAAACGATTTTTAGAGTAGAAACAACATTTAATTCGGGTAAAAAACACGACAGATGTGGAATTTGGTTAAAAAATAGTATCTCTGTTTTGAATGAAACTTTTTTATGTAGGATGAAGTCTCTAGATTAGATGTGGAGAACTATCGATAGGCGGCGACATCGATAGCCGACGATAGTATTTTCAAAACCAACGATAGTCGACTATAGTACTATTGATAGTCGACGATAGTCCCGGACACAAAAAATACATACAGTTTGTCAAGAAACACTTTACACACTGAAGAAAACTTAATTTTTTGACTTTACTTAAGAAAATAATAGCTTTATATTTTTGTAAACATCTACTTTTTTAACTTTTTTTGATGCAAAAAAAATCTTCAAACAATTCTAAGAGTAACTGAAAAAGGAAATTTTCAAAAATCTCTACGCTAGTATTTTTTATGATTTTGGAAAGTTGCCTGCAAGCCACTTTTTGTATGAAAATGAGGAAAAAGTGGTTAAAATAGTAATTTTTAGCAATTTTTAAACTATCGATAGTACTTCGGGAACTATAGAAAGTGGGTGGATCATATTGATAGTAGCTCGATAGCGCCCAACCATCGATAGTGTCGATAGCGCTATCGATAGTTCTCCACCTATACTCTAGATACTTACTTTTGATTCTTGGTGATTCTGAAATGTTTGTGATTAAATTTTACGGTGTATTTTTAAAGTCTCCAAAATCGACTGCTATAAATTTATTTCAAATCTCAGCAAAATTACTAATTATTATTATAATACATATGTTATATCTGCTATTAAACTTTAAAGTAAAATAAATTAAATTCATTAAATTTATAATGAAGTTTCCCTTTTCATTAAGAGTTTGTCCTTGAATTAAAAGCATGCTAAAGTATACATATATGTATATGGATATATATACATTGTACATATACAAATAAACACATGCCGAATTTGAAGTTGAATGCAGCACATGCCACTGATGATTGTCTGACATGAACAAAAGTTTCGATAATTATAATAATACATTTTTCATGCACGGTTTGTCAGTCGCCGTTGCCTGTCAAATTGTCGTTGTCATAAAAATGAAATGCCCAAAAAAATACAATAAAATGTAAAAAAGCGTCAAGTGTGTGCAAATGGTTTTATGTATCTTTATCTGTATCTGTATTTGTATCTATAGCACTTAGCGCAACCTGTTTCACATGTGCAACAGAAATGAACCTGCAACTACCAAAAAAAAAAAAAGGAAAAATAATAATAACTGAAGGCGACAGCGAGTGCTGCCAGTTGATTATAATAATTTGGTAGCTGTTAGCGTTTTGTGCTCCTTTTGGCCTTTCGTGTGATATGTGTGCGTGTGTGTGTGTCCTTTTTGCGCAACAAGTGCAGACGAAAAGATATGTTTTGATTTCATTTGGATGAAAATGGAAACCGGTCCTCGAAACTGGTTATCGACAACAAAATTTCAAGTTCAAAAGTGAATTAAGTAAGTGAAACAAGTTGCTCCATTTAAATGGGATTTTGGGGGAGCATCCATTTACTTAATATTGGACACCCCTATGAAGGTCTTTGCTGTCAACTGATAAAGAGATAATGCGACTGCAAAAAAAAAATTAAAAAATAAAAATAAAAGAAAATAAAACTCAGACAGTGTCTGTCCGTTTGTCCGACTAGCTGCGCAGTCAGCCCGCACATATAAGGCAATGGCAATGATATCATCACCACAGATACACACACAGATACACACACACACACACAGCAAGAGACTGTAGAAACCGCAGATACTTAAGTATTTCAACTGGCAAAGCACAGGCATTATTTTTGTATTTCACTCTTTCCACTGCAAATGTTGATAATTTGAAGCATGAAATGCAGAAATACCGCGCACATACACACACACACACACAAGTTCAAGTTTGACATACAGGATCCCATTCAAGGCCCCAGCAACAACTACAACAACAAGAGCAATAAAAATACAAAACGAGAGAGGCAAAAATCGCAAACAAGTTTCGCTTTTATTTAATGCCTCGAGCAGCGCCAAGTTGCAGATTCCACATGCAATTGTATGTGTGTGTGTGTATAGGTATATATCCATGCCCGTATATATAAAAAGCTATATACAGCGTCCCGTCGTTACGTGCCGCAGCATAAAAATGGAACAACTTATGTACTTGGATCGTGAACGGGCCTCAGTCCCGGGTCTCGTCTCTGTCTCTGGGTCTGGAACTCCGACTGGGACTGGGACTGGGACTGAGACTGGGCTTAATGCTCCACTGATTGCACAACGATCGTCGCTGCTGCGCAAACGCAAACAGCGACAGAGAGCACCATAAAAGGGCGCTGAAGCATACGCAGCTCTGAGATACAATTGTATCTGCACGTCATAGGACGGACGGGGAACGTCCCAGTCCCAGTCCAAGTCCCAGTTGCAGTCGGTGTCAGTAGGTAGACTCATGTTATATCTATCTATGTGTGTCAGGCCAAGGAGTTGGAAATTAAAGTAAGGCAGGAGGTTTCTTGTGCCAACCATATGTTTAGGTCGCATGTATCTGCTAGATACTTGTACTCGTACTCGTACTCATACTCATACTCATACTCGTGCTTTTGTCGCTCACAATGGCCATTTAATTATTTGCACTGTCCAGACTCTGTCTCTGTCTCCATTTCTGTTTCTGTTGCTGCAACAGGGCAACTTTGTTGCACTGGGCCAAGCAGGGGGGCACGTTGATTAAAGCCAATTTCCACAGCAAGGATGTATCGCTGCTCTCGCTTGATTAATCGCAAATCGTGCGCACACTATCGTCCAGCGATCACGTTTCCTCGTCAAGCCCAGCACTGCCCAGTTTTACTTTGAGTCTTTAAAAATAGTCGGCACGCTCGATTGCTGGGGCTCAGATACATTCAGATAGGAGGCAGCTACTCACTGCAAGTGTGGATGTAGTCGTCATCTGGGAAATATCTTGTTAACTCAAACTAATCACAAGTCTTCAGTTAATGTTGTATTGAACTGACCAGGACCAACGAGAACTCATAGCAATATAAGTTTTAATATAAATGAATTGTAGAGTCTGTATATGAACTTATAATTTTAATGACTTTTCAATATGTCTTAGTTCTTCACTATATTCACACTGACATTTCTTAGTTTTTTTTCTACTAGATGTTGCTTTCAAAATTGTTTTCGAATTTTAGCGCACTATAGCAAGACTTTTAGTGAGTACAACACACTTCAGAGCTCTTCTTATTTATCATTTTGAAATATGTAATTTTATATACATATTTTATTTTTTAAGCATACACAGTTTACCGGCAAAATAAATTCTTAATTTAAATTAAAACACTTTTCTCTCACTAGCTTTGTGATTATTGTATAGTATCAAACGGTATGTTAACAAGAACTCGAATGAATCTCTCTTATATATTTCAATATTGAATGTAACTTCTTTCGCTCAGTTTATCTAATAATGTACTATATGCATATAAATACTTAATTAATATATATTATAATATGACTGTTGAAGTAACTTAGGAATAATCCAAAGACACTTGAGTAAACCTCTGTCTCACTCTCTTAGTTTATCGAAAAACTTGTAGCAATTTAAGAATTTTACAAACATACTTTTAATTATTATGAGATATTTTCAAATCAGTTTTTAATGTAGTTGCAAACAAGGGGGAATACTATCTCTATTTGTTTCTAAGTTTGTAAATAAATTACAAAGATCAGCTCAAGTCTATTTCTCACAGCTCTGCACTTTAGATCTCTGAGATATTAGAAGATAGAGACACCCACTTAAGGGTTACAGTGTTCTGTGTTACATCTGAATAGAAATACTCTTTATTCGATCTAGTTGCAGACGCATGATTTATTCAAGAGACACAATATCATTCCAATAAGATGCTGTGTGGCATTGCGATATTTGGACTCCAAGACACAAAATATTTATTCTAAGCAGCAGCATGTGTTTTTTATTTCAACAATATTGGAAATGTTAGAAGTTGGCGTCCAATTTCGAATGTCATGTTATTTGGGTTGCCCAGCAGTTGCGGTTCATTTGGCCAGAGTCATAAATTACAGAATAATTTCAGAAGCAGCCAAAGAATACACATATTTAAACGCGTAATTGTAAGCAAATAAACAAGACAGTTTCTTTTATGTATTTTTTTTTTTGTGCTGAATGAAACGAAGTGTTTGTTTAGCTTTTGTGAATACAAAAAGAAAAGATGAATCACATGTGAATATGCACATGACCATAAAAGGCTCAATTTCTGAATACTAATTGCGTCTCAGGGATTGATAGCGAAAGTGAAAAAGCCCAAAAGCCAGGCAGAAGTCAAGTTCGAAGTCAAGGTTCGTTCCAATCATAAATCAAAACATATAAGCAATTATAAATCCAAACTAATGGCCTCGCCCGCTGACAGGGTCGACCTTTTAACCCTTTTGCGACAACACTGCACCATTTTGTTACTTTACTCCTTTCGTTGACTTTCTAATTATTCGACAAAGAAAACTCGATGCCGGAAAAAATACAAATAAATTTAAAAAAAAACTAGAAAAAAGAAGCCTAAGAACAGAATGCGAATGCGGCGTGATGTACGACGCCCTGGGGAACGTTTTGTTGCCCCCGAACGGTCGACAAATTGCTTACAGCATAAAATGCAAATCAAAATGACAAAAGCAATTAAATTTAACCCATTTCCAATACGAAAAAAATATATTTGTATATTTCGTGTAAAAAATTTCACTTTTTGTGGTTATTTCATGTGGAAAATGTACTGCATCATGGCCAAAGGGTCAAACGGTTGCCAACAGTTGCAGCCCGGCTAGCTGCAAAAGAATGTGATCGACTAGCAAATACTCTGTAATCGAAAATAGTGTGAATCGTCTGTAAGAGTTTAATGTAATTTAAATTATTTATTTATTTATTTATATAAAGACTTAGAAAAGTTCACAAATAATTTAAAAATGTATTTAAAACTTACTTGATTTTTACACAATTAAAAATTATGTATAAAAATATTAAAAATTATAAGCTGAAAGGATAAGAATAAGGATGTAAAAAGAAATAACAAGTTCGTAATAGAGTTAAATATAAAATCCCTTTTTAAACCCTTTACAGGGTATGCAAAAAGGATAAGGGGCGCTTTTAATTATTGGCGCCTGTGCATGTGTCTCAATTTAAATTAGCTCTTCTCGGGTCTGAGCCCAACACAAAATTAAAATTCAATTTAAAAATGCCACGAAAAGTAGCAAAAAAAAATATGGAATACAAAGCAAAAAATAAAAAAAAAAAAATCTTACAACAAAAGTCGACTAATTTACTTTTGGGCCCCGGGGGTGGCACTGCCTGGGCACTTCAAAGGGTTGCCATTGCTTCTGCAGTTACGGAAATTAGTTTTAGAATTTATTATACTCGACAAAAAAAAAAGGAATAGAAAAATAAAGAAGCGACGGCGCATTTAACGCGCTTTTCAATTGCCATAAAGATGATTTATGATCATCGCATTTAATAAGCATAATTATTTCATTTCTTTTAACAATTTGCTACTAGACAGCATCTGGAGCTGCATCTGTCGCGCCACAATTAACACATGAAGCCATGGTGCATTCAACACTCCCAAAACAGCAGTTGGAGTCGCCTTCACATCCATCTAGAAAACAGCAAATGCAACTGCCGCGATCCTCAGTGACATTGAAATGTGCAATTGGCATGCCGAGAACGAGAAGGAGAACGCGAATGAGAACGAGATGTGTCGTCTTCTCCCGCTGCAGAAACCTTGAAACTGACTGACTGACTGAATGACAGACTGACTGAGAACTGAGAAGGGGCGGAGGAATGGACGGGCGGGCTGTCCCGGTCGCGGGATCAACATAAAAGCGGCGTGCAAAAGTAAACAGCAGAACGAGGCTGCAGCCAAAGTTGTAGACGGAGTTGGCGTTGGAGTTAGGGATGGGATTCGATATATATTTTATTCCACTTTAGCTTCATTCATCCAACGATATTTTTTTTATTTATTTTAGGCATTACTTATTTTATTTCATTCAAAGTCTACCACAATCAGTCCACAAAAAATCACTCTAAACTTAAGACGAAATTTGGAAAAAAATGTTTGAGTTATCTATTTTACTTAAATAAAATATATTCCAGTGCTGTAAAAATGCATCGAAAAATCGACAACATGATTAGTTTTTTGACGTTTAAAACAATCTTAACACTTATATTTGTAGCTCTCTCCATATTTTGGATTTACTAACATATTCTATACAATTATTTACTTAAGCATCGACCACATTGATATCGTCGATATCATCGGCTTTTAGGCTATATAAAACTTTCATATAATTTTAAATGTCTAAAATTTATTTCTTCAAAAACTAGATACCTTTATAAACATATAACATTTAAATGAATATTGAAAAATATTTGAGCCCTTAAATAACTTTTTGTCGACGCCAAATAAGCAAATATAAATTGCAAATACATAAATATCGATAGCCATCCCTAGTTGGAGTTGGAGTTGGGGGCCAGAGATGGATGTTGCTAGCCAGAACAAACATTGTTAGTGCTAAATGCGCCTCAACAACGTTTTCGTTTTCCCTCTCACTCCATCTCTCTCTCTCTCTCTCTCTCTGGACAACTGGCAAAGCCTGAAACAATATTTACACGTCGTGCACGAAGTTGCAACTTGAATGTGGCAATGCCTTTTGGCTTTCGTTGTTGTTGTTGTTGCTATTGTTGCTGTTGCTGTGTTGCCTCTTGGTGTCGACAGATATGCGAAGGCATTAAAGTATAAAAATAAGAAGCATGCCCCATCCGTGAGACCTGCAACCGCACTCTTTGTTGCACTTGCCTGGCCTTGAAACTCCCTCATACAAAAAACAAGTATTATGAACTGAACGCTGTGGGAATGAGCCAAGTTGCCATGAACAGGCCAAAATATTTTTTGGCAACAAATTTTGTTCACATCGAAATAAGAAAACTCTTCAGTTGAAGTTAATTTTTTTATAATTATAAAATTTGTGTCTTTAGTATAATTATATTTCATTTTGAATTGAATATATTTTTTTTTTATAAAACAAATAAATCCAATTTCTTTGATGGCCATTGTGTCCAAAACGAGTCTCAGTCTGTGTTGCATTCTCTTCTTGCTAACTTGCAACCTTTTGGTCATGGCCTTTTGCCACTCGAGCTGACATTGGCGCACATTTGTTATTGTTTATGCCCCAGACAGACAGACAGACAGACAGAGACAATGCAACATCATTTAGACTTGTTGCCGTGTCAAGTTCAAGGGTTCATTTTGAGGAACAGACAATGCCGAGGGCTGTATAAAAAGAGACCTGCCAAAGATCGTTGCAACATTTGTTCATTCTAACATCATGCCGGCATTCATGAAACGTAGGCGAAACGTCGAGAGTTGCAGCTTTGGGCTCAGTTAGTGTTGTCGTAATCTCCATTGTCAGCTTTACATTGCTCGCTGATACGTGTGACCTTAATCTGTATTGACATGTTTCAGAAATTAGATAATAAAGTTGTCGTCAGCATATGTGCAAGTAACCAAACCAAACCAAACCAAACCCAAACTCAAGCTCAAACCAATTCAATCCAAAAACCCGCGCAATTGATGGGCTTGCCTTACATTTGAATCGGGGATGCCGACGAGGCGGCTGCTGCTCCTATGACAACAATAACAAGCACATCTCATAGATAACTCGTTTACATTGAAATTGAAACAAACCAGCCAAGCATAATTTAATCCAATTAAACTATAGATTTATGTACCAGTACTCAACTCAACTTCACTCAACTCAACTCATCTCTCGGCCCATCCTCGTCCCGTCTCGAGTAATAAACCCTTTTTATGGCCAATGCGTGCAGCGACTTTAATATGGGAACTGAGAGATACTACGACTACAGTTTAGACTGTTGTTTCAGCCACAATATATGTATGTATTTCTTCATTCTACGCCTCTTCTTTAATGACCAAATTTACTGCAAATAATCAACAGCTTTAATCTGACAGCAACTGCAACTTGCAGCTTGCACAAAATGCATTTCAAGATCACTTCAGTTGATGACAAATGTCGTGAAGGTAAAAAGAAACGAAATGAAATGAAATAAAAAGAAAGATAAACCACAAACGACATAAGTTATTACATATGAAATGAATGTACTGTGTAGTATATAAGTATTATTCAGAGGTTCATACAAATAGGCGCAGCCAGAGGCTACAAAAGAGAAACAGCGATATATGAATGGTTTGACTAGGTTTATGCGTGCACACAATTCATGATTAAGCCGATTTAAGCTTGACTTAGTTGAGCAAAAAATTAGAAATTATACTTACCACAAAAGTAACAAATTAAATAAAATACAAAATACAATCAATTCAAAAATTTATTAAAACTCGCACTACAAATATTTAAAAGCATGCTATGCACTTTTAAAAAATATATGGTTTCTGTCTTAAGAGAAATCTGAATAGTCAAAAAAATATATGCAAAAATTAAGAAATATATACAGAAAGTTTTTATAAAATAATACAAATAAAAAGAAAAATTATATAAACGGTTGGGATTCATGTTTGATCATAAGTTCTGAAATTCTGCATTTGAAGAAGGTATAACTTCAATACAGAAATAAAACAATTTAAATATAATATAAACGAACAAAGTATTACATACATTATAGAAAGTAAAAATTTATAAAATTCCATAAAGAAAATTCGCTTAAATGGTGTTAAATTTATGTTATCTATTTAACCAGAATATCTTATTTTTAATAAAAAAAAATCCTATGCTAGAAAAAATTTGTTGTATGACCATTTCTTTTTATATTTCTCATATTTTGCCATTCGTCTAACAATATCAACATTTGCCTAAATCCTTGACTATGTTAACTTGTTATCTTGTTAAGTGTAGGCATAAACGCTTACACATACATGCAAGAATGTTGCACATGTATGCATAATTAGCAAGAACGGCACAGAATTGATAGCGTTGCGGGTTTGCGGGTTTGGGGCGGACTGTGTGGCAACTGCACGATTTAACGAGCTGCGACTGCAGCGGCGACGTTCACGTCAAAGGCTTTCAACGCAACATGCCCCCATGCAGCCAAAGACGCAAGGGGGGCACAGAGGGGGTCAAGAGGGGGCAAAGGAGGAGGCAAGCAGCCAACAGCCCAGAAACCCCACACACGCATTTGAGGAATTATGAGGCGTTGGCAACGCACATTTCACTGAAGGAGCTGTTGGCGGCGACGACGGCGGCGGCGGCACCTCAACGGCCTCTTCGACCCCCCGACACCCCCTCCGCCCCCCTGTCGGAGGGACTTGGCCCCCGCTTGGACTCTTAAGCAGACGCAGTGCATGCAACGTAGCGTTTCAATTTATGCGAAGTGATTCGTCATGCGGTTAACTTTAGAATCTGCACACACACACACACACACATGGATGTATTAGTATTAGTATGTATTGGTGTGCCACGTTTCAGTCTGTTGCAGCTGTGTGGCAGCATTTGCATTTGCATTTGCAGAAGGGGCATTGAAACATAGACGACGACAACAACTTCACAGTCAAGTCCAAGGCGAGGCTGCCATTGAATTGACAGCACGAAAGAGACAGTGAGAGAAAGACAGAGAGAGCGAGAGAGAGACACATAGGCAACGCCAGCTCAATTGACATTTTCTTGCAACTCTGTTTGACTCTGTTTTTTGTGTTGCAACAATTGCAGCAATTACAAAAGCCCAGCGCTTTGGCCATGAAAAAGTTTAAACACCTTAATGCCTAATGAAATGGCCAAGAAGACGACGACGACGCGTCGTCTGTCTGTTTGTCTGTTGTATGTACGCAGTATGTTGGCAACAAGCCGGACGAGGCTGGGCAACGTGTGACTGATTGATTTGGCCAGGCCTAGACGTCTCTATTCACCTAGCCAAAGTTCTGTTTCAGGCCATATCGCTGCATAATTTGTCAAAATGCATTTGTCCAGATAAATTGTTGTTGCATTGCAGTCGGCTTTTGTTTGGCCCTGGCCATTTTAGGGCTGGGCCTCAACTGATAACCAATAGCCAATAGACCTGCTAATGAAGTGGTTAAGAGTAAACTCATACGTGCCCATTGTTTGTCCCATTCAATTGGAGATTATGGGGCATTCAACCTCGACTCGGGGCTGTTCAAACAGTTTCGTGAATTCCATAGCAGCATTTTAGGAGGATGTTGATTATTAAGCGAGTATTCGGAGAATTATGAGCTAACGATTTCCAACGAAGTTGAAGCAAGAACACACAATTAAACTACAAAAAGTTATTAGCTGATGCAATAGAAAATTGTATAACAATTTAAATGTTCAATAAATCAATCAATGCCTCAAAGGAACGCTTTAATTTTACAAGAAATTCGAATTTATGATAGGAGAAATATTAAGGAAGAAATATGAAATTATATATCTATGTACATAGTATTCAACCTCTTTGTGGCAAACACACAAAAGTACAATATAAGCTCATAAATATCAATAAACTTATTATAATAAATCGCAGTTGTTTTAATCACATTTTCCACCTTTTTGATTGAAATTTCAGAAATTTGTAAAAAACAAATTATTGAATAATTTTAAGCAAATATTTTTAATTTCAAGATGTGCCCTCCTTACTTTTATCATCACCTCCACTTCAGCAATAAATGTACTTTTATTGTCTCAATATGTTCCACATTATATCATTAAAGCTTATACCTTTTGAAAAGATACAAAATGTCGAACGCTGAAAATTGAAAAGGTCATAAGCCGAGGATTACTTTGGCTTCAAAATATAAATAGTTGTTGCATAGATTTATTACTTAATAATGCGTTATAATTTTTGTTCCTAATAATAACTGAAGTAGACTTTAAGAAGCAGAAGAAACGCAACAAACAGTTCATAAGAAGATCACATTCTTTATTTTTTTTTTTTTTTGTGTACGCAAAAATGATCAAGCTACGCACAGATTGATATTTCGAGGCGGCACTTTGAATCTTTTTTATTTTTTGTTGTAGCTACACAAAATCTACGACTATAAAAAATTAATAAATTCACATAAAATGCCCACAAGAATAGGCTCAGCGTATAAGATTTCCGATAGAGATGGAGAGAGAGACCTTTGGTGTGGCCAGAGCTGATCTCAGTCAGAGGCAGATTCGGAGACGAAGACGAGGCTCCTAAAGCGGACCATTTTAATTTGTTAATTTACCACAATGTATGCGCCGTTGGTTTGCCTAGCTTTTAATAGGCAGCTGTGGACCTCTTCAGCTCTTCAGCTTCAATAAAAAGCAGAATTTTTCTCATGCTGTCGATGGCACAGCAAAATGTTTATACGACGCTTGTGACGCTTTCTTCGGCGGATTTTTGATTTGGATCGCGTTATTTCACTGCTGTTTTCAGGCACTCTCTTTGAAGAGGGTATATTCGTTTACTTAAATTGAAAGTCGTGGCTTTATAAATTGAAGATCTTAAAAGGTCGTAACTTATGTTAAATTCCTTAAAAGATATTTTGACTTAAAAAAGTATAACCTCTTCTTTATTTATATCAAATTACTTTTAAGAAACTTTGCTTACAATCAATCGACCATCATTAAATTTTTGTTAAAGTCATGTAAGTTTAAGTTTTTTTAACATCTTATGCGTTTTTTTTATTTACACAAAAATTAGTTTTCATTTTGTTCCGAAAATTCTTGATGAAGTTGTAGAATATAGTAAATACGAATAAATTCTAATTGTAATGGGGAAATCTGGGCAAAATAAATTCTAAATGCTCCACAATTTTGATACAATATTCTACAGCCGACTGAAGGGTATTCCCCGTTAAATGTGATAATACAAATACTTTCCCATCACAGACTCATGTGCCATTGGCATGTGAATGATTTATGTTCAAAAATTTGTTTCGCTTCGTTTGGTTTGGTTGTGTTTTGTTTCTCGTACTTCAAAATGAGTGCCAAATGCGTAGTTACGCATATTGAGCGTTGATCCACACACACTGCACACACACACACACACACACACATATAGCACCCGCCTATATACCCTGTAAAGAATGTCAATACAAAGATTCAATCGTAAGGTCCTTATCAAAATTATAAGACACATCAATAATTTGTAATCCTCCCCTCGTAAAATCTTTGTCTTTTAGAATTTGATAAAAACAAAAATATAGAAAGAAAGAAAATAGAATTGGCTACGAAGTTTTACCGTTACAGTTTTTTTTTTGCATTGTCTGGAGAACTTCAGCTAATTTTTCGTAAATGTGCAAGAATTTGGACTGTTTGCAACCGTATCAAAATTATAAGACATATTGAATTAAATGAAGTTTAAAGATTATCTTTCCGAATTTTTGAGTTGATTATCTCTCACATAAGTAATTTACATAAAATTAAATAAAATGGGTGGCTCCACATTGCATCGGAAGGATGAAATTTACTCCATTCTTGCCTATTCAAAATCCGGCTGGACTGTGAGCAAGATAACAAAAGAAATCACTCGCTGTCGGACCGCAGTCGCCATTTTTTTATAGAATCCTCAAGATTATGGTGAAACCCGAAGCACTGGTCATAAAACAATTTTAAATGACCGATAGAAAAGGCGCATTATTAAGAAAGCCATTAATTCGACTTCATCCTGTGCCCATCTTGCTGCAATTACCAGCAAAAAAGAGTTATCCATGACTAATTGGAGCACTTTAAATGAGTCCGGAAACATTGTCCGAGGTGAGCACAAAAAGATTCCTCAGTTGACCCCTCATTACAAAACTGCGCGGAGTGATTTTGCTCAAAGGAACTTAATAACAAACCGGGGATCGGTTAGGAAAATGTTGTAGTGGTCTCTTGCATTGGTTATATTGTCTAATTTCCAAAAAGGTACTCTTTTCTGATGAGAAAGAATTTGATCTCGATGGACCAGAGGGTTTTCGCTATTACTGGAGCGATCTGAGAAATAAACCTCTTTATTTCTTAAAGAGAAACTTTGGTAGCGGGGCAGTAGTGGTATGGGGAGCATTTAACAAGATCGTAACGTTAAACCTGCAATATTCCAGCTCTAGGATGAATAGTTCTGACTATATACGGATCCTAGATAATAGCTTGATTCCATATTTAAATGAAAATTGGAAAAATCCGTATGATTTCATTCAGGAAAACGCCCGAATACACACAAGTCGCCCGACAACACTGTTTTTAGAGGTGTGTTCGGTCGATTTAATGAACTGGCCAGCATGCTCACCGCATCTAAATCCAATTGAAAATGTCTGGGAAATACTAACAAGGCGTTTCTATAGGGAAAACGAAAGATACGAAAATTTTAATGAGCTCAAAACTTCATTTATAAGGGAATGGGGGCAGATAGACTCGTAATTATTGATAAATCTGTCAGATTCCATGAAGATGAGAATTTTTGATGTTGACAGATGCCAAGGATCTTTGATAGATCGCTAAACTATCGAAATTCAATGACTTAAGTAGATATTTTTAGCATATAAGTACTTTAAACCAGACATGGCTTATAATTTTGATATGGTTGAAAATCCCATTTTTTGTTATTATTTTAAAAATAAGTAACAACACTTAACATTTTGAAATAAAAGGTGTTGAAACACTTTAGTATTTGTTAATAAAGTATGTTAATGTGTTTTTTTATTACCTAGATTGCGTATCATGAAAAATATTTAATGAAATCAAAGTGTCTTATAATTTTGATAAGGACCTTAGCTCGACTCCCATTGGCTGTAGGGGAACTTTTAGAGACCCCCAAACGTCCAACGACAACAGCTTTTTATTTATTTTTAATGAATAACAATTTTGTTTCGACTTTAATGAAATAGACAGAGAGATTTTGTTGCTGCTGTTGTTGTTGGCTACTGGGCGGTTCCAGGAATTTGAGCGGATGTGTTGATTTATGTTTTTTATGGGTCACAAAGGGGGAATGACGAAGATCTAGGCATTGCGTAAGAAACAGCATTCACATTGTATTGTTATTGTTATGAAATTCTGAATTAAAGCAAATTAATCTAATTGGTTCGTCAAAGTGCCCAAAATAGGAAGAAGAAGGGGTAATAAGTAGGAGCACAAGTACACAATCCTGTGGGAAACTTTCATTCATTCTCTCACGGCCAGTTTCACTTTGTATGCTCGGTACAGGAGTACTATAACTGTGTGGTAATGTATGTAACAGGCAGAGCGAAGAATGTTAAAGTTCGATAATTTCTTAGACATCCATTCGGTTAACTTAATATATTTTCATGAAAGAGAAAAAAGTTAAGTTCAGTTAATTTTTTAAAAAAGACAAGGGGGCCCTGTTACATGAAATGGATATCGATATTATAGATGAAACCATAATCAAAATGACATATCGGACATTCTTGGAAATCGGATCTCGGATCGGATCTGATTTTAGACCTAATAACTTTAACACTCAAAAATTACTTAAAGTATTTACAGTTCTTTTAAGTTTTCTTTTAAGCAGGGATTAAAACCGAAAAGAATATCGGGTTTAGACGGTTTCGGTTATGTTCGAATTTAGATTTTCGGTAATCGGTTACACAAAATCGTTGAATAAAGGTTTCGTTTCGGTGAACCGGTTTTTGTACGTTTCGGTTTTAAAATACCGGTATGGTTTCGGTTCACAAAAAATTTTTTTTTGCAAAAATATAGTTATATTAATAATATAATAATAATAACTAAAAAGGCATAACTTTCTTAATTTTTCATTAACACATTTTTTTCACATATTCTTCAATTTGATGTAGTTTAGTTACATTTTAACAATTTTAATATTTCATTTAAAGAATTTATTTTATTTGTGTTTATTCAATGCTTTGAAAATTCGAGCATGAATATCATACTATAATTAAAAATTCAAAATTAAACATAAGAAAATTAAAATCAAAAATGAAAATGAAAAATATTTTTTTTTTTTTGATGTATGAAAAACCGAAATTAACCCTTATAAATGAAACGATTACTAAACGGTTCACCGAGTTCAGAGTTTCGGTTTTAAGGTTTTGGTCAAATGAAATTATTTTTTTCGCTAACGGTTTCAGTTACGATTTTAAATTGCAATCGGTTTTTACTGGTTAAAGGTTACGGTTTCGGTTAGGGCTTTAATCCCTGCTTTTAAGTTTTCTTATTTACGAAAACTTCATATTATATATTGCTATTATTTCGAGATATGTATCTCACTGTCGAGCACACTTGAATATAACTTTCTTATTTGCTGTTTTTAATTGATGTGGAAAACTTTGCACAGCGGCACCTAGCAGTCATGGTCTAATTGCATTTGGCCCTGCACATGCAACAGGGGTTAAATGGACATGGAAATTTTCGATCAACAAAACAGTCTTCTGCTAAACTCGGCCAATGGGCAATGTGTGTAGTCCGTAGTTGGAGTCGGAGTTAAAGCTGAAGCTGAAGCTGGAACTTCGTTGGTGGATGGCCAACGATCCAATTCCAGCGGATGTAACGGTCCATGGTTGACAAACAATTGCAATGTTGCATGTACACAACACAAAGTTGCAGTTGTGGCAGCTCGCAAAAATTGCATGACAATGTGAAAAGTTTTTTATTTTATTTTTATTTTTGCATGCCAATTGGAAGATTGGGAATTGGGAACAACGCACATATTAATCAGGAAGAGAGACAGAGAGAGAGAGAGAGGGAGAGAAAAAGTTAAATTCGCGTTGGAATTGTGGTCGAGAGTCATGCAATTAATCTGTTAAGCCGCTGTGACGCCAAACACACACTCAGATACATTTATATCTACATAATAATAATGCCGTTCAGAATTTTCAATTGTAATGAAAATTGGCAAAAAAAAAATCAACGGCAAAAGATGCGTTGGCTTTCAATGGGTGGAGCTCCAAAAATATATGTGTGTGTACATAGATGTTGTATACATATATGTATATCCATATCATCCATGTCTATGTGGGGGTTGACACAATACATATGTATGTATGTACACGTATCTGTGTGTGGGGCACTTTCCTTTTCAAATGCCGCAAAAACAAAGGAAAATCCAGTCAAATAAATGCCTGACGTGGCACAAAGTAGATTAGATAAAAGTAGAGAGAGAGAGAGAGAGACGACAAAACACAGAGAAGCAAAGAGACAAAGCAAAGTTACTTATTTACAGTTATTCTAGATAGCTATACCTTTTACAATAAGGTATAAACTTACTTTAATGTGCGAAAAAAAGCTTTGTAAATTTCATGACTAATCAACACTTAAATAATATGTACACATTTAAAAAACAAAGAATAAAGAATGAGTTAGTGAACAGTGATATACCAGTAAATACCCTGTACTCAGTTACTTTCCTTAACTATTTGGTTCCAAATAAGTAGGTTCTTGATAATAACATTTAAATATCTCGCTATTCAAAATTTATAAAAAATAAATAAATATTTAAAAAAGGGAATTGTATTCAATCAAATATCAGATTTTTTATAAAACTAATATATATTAAATACACTATTTTTGAATTGCGCCGACTCTCCTGAATATATTATAAGCATATGGAATTTATAAAACACAATTGAAAATCTTAAATAGTATAAACTTAAGAAAAAAGGTCCAAAGTTCAGACTCTTTTTAAAATAGAACCCTGAGATTTATGGAGAGTAATACACATTAGCAGTAACCTGTACAATTCATTTTAAAAAAAATAGACAACGAACGTTTTATGTTTTTTTGTTCCCCATTCCGATCGAAATGCGCTTGTTTTTACTTTTCAAACTCGGTTCCGAAAACGTTTCGAAAATTCATTTTAGGTATTGGTTGAATAAAGCAGATCTTATAAAAAAACCTCTTTACGAGGTAAAAGTCTAGTGACGAAAACATTTTCATGCCCCAAAATTTCTGATATCCAATTTTGTGACGAAAAATATTAAATTTTACACATGAATTATTAAACAAAAATGTTTGTCACTGGCACTGCGCTAAAAAATACTATTTATTAGGTATGAAAAATTAAGCGCAATGTGCCCAGTGACAAAAATTTTTGTTTAATAACTCATGTGTAAAATTTAATATTTTTCGTCACAAAATTGGATATCAGAAATTTTGGGGCATGAAAATGTTTTCGTCACTAGACTTTTACCTCGTAAAGAGGTTTTTTTATAAGATATCAGAAGTTTTTTAATAAGACATTGGAAATTTTGACAATTGATATATTTTTTGACAGTGTAACTTTGTCAATCGGTGTTTATTGTTTGTACAAGCAAAAGCAAACTGTCTGGCAACACTGGTTTCCTTCATAGTTTAATTCATATGAATAAATTAAAGCAGTGATGGCCACAGTCTCGCACGCGTGCGAATCAGCTGTTCGATTCACTAATACACACACGAAACCCGAGCGCAGCGAACAGAGCGAAGTCAGTCGCAACTAGAACGTCGAACAGGGGGGATATGCGCGCATCGTTCAATTTATGCACCGAAAGAAATAGCTGACCAACTCTATTTGATATTTAAAAATTTATTTGAATAGAATTTTTATTGCAAGCCACAATTCTTGGTGTGTGACCACGTAGTGGCATGATAAATAGAGTTTTAAGTTAAGGGGCATAATTAAGGGCCCACCGCATTCTCACACAATGTGTTGTTGCGGAAGTTTAACTTTTCTCTGAGTGCATTACAAAGCCAACTTAAAAAATCAAGCGACATAGGGTCTGCTTTCATTGAAGGCAAGTTGTGCACTGACTCGAATCGTGTGCTCGCAGCAGCTGCCAACCTCGCATTCGGCATGCGTCGGCTAGTGTCTGTGTGAGCAACCGATAACGATTCGATAAACGTGGACATCACTGAATTAAAGCCCACATTGTTGTAAGACAAAACTGAACTGTCTGGCAGCACTGGTTATTATCGCTTCACATAAATATTTTATTTACATACGCTTCTGGCATTGTTACTTTGCTAGAAGATTTTCAATATGCACACAGACAGATCGACTACAGCGATTCTTTATTTTGCAGCTAAGATTTCTGCCAACACCTTTTTTAAATTGAAAAACAATAAAAAAAACATTAGTGGATCATATACTAACAAATTAATTGCATTTAAAAATAAAAACATAAAAAAGTTTTGTCCGTGCCTGAATTCGAGCCCGGAACCCGAGCTGAGAATTCATGCAAAAATCGGGCGCTCTACACTTTGCGCCACTGGCGATCTTTAAGAACGACTGTCTAATAATAGATTTCATTGTTACTGGACTGTTAGTCAAATAAAATTGCCGCTGCTGTTCTATTTTAATTCAAAGTAAAACGTATATATTCAGTTAATAGGTTATATCTTCCAAACCAATCAATAAAAATTTATGCATGATAATCATCTACTAACAAATTAATTGCATTTAAAATTAAAAAAATAAAATGTTTCGTCCGTGCCTGAATTCGAACCCGGAACCCGAGCTGAGAATTCATGCAAAAATCGGGCGCTCTACACTTCGCGCCACTGGCGATCTTTAAGAACGACTGTCTAATAATAGATTTCATTGTTACTGGACTGTTAGTCAAGTGTAATTGCCGCTGCTGTTCTATTTTAATTCAAAGTAAAACGTATATATTCAGTTAATAGGTTATATCTTCCAAACCAATCAATAAAAATTTATGCATGATAATCATCTACTAACAAATTAATTGCATTTAAAATTAAAAAAATAAAAAAGTTTCGTCCGTGCCTGAATTCGAACCCGGAACCCGAGCTGAGAATTCATGCAAAAATCGGGCGCTCTACACTTTGCGCCACTGGCGATCTTTAAGAACGACTGTCTAATTATAGATTTCATTGTTACTGGACTGTTAGTCAAATAAAATTGCCGCTGCTGTTCTATTTTAATTCAAAGTAAAACGTATATATTCAGTTAATAGGTTATATCTTCCAAACCAATCAACAAAAATTTATGCATGATGTATCAAAAAACGCGAAATATTAAAAGCTCAAACATATTCAAAATTAAAAAAAATCGCTAGCGGCGTTTTCTCGAAAACCGCCAAAATGTGGAAAAAATTACCTTTTTTCACCTGTAGCTTTTTACCTGTGTACTTTAGAAAAAAAGTTTGAACATATGCTAAAAAGCCCTTCAAAGTACCTTTCCAACGACGTATAGATCATATCTGTAGCTTCTATGGTTTGGACTAGAGATGGGCACGGGCCTCCTTCTCAAGGCCCGGCCCGGCCCGGGCCCGAAATAAATCTTTCTGGCCCGGTCCAGGCCCGGCCCGGTCAAATTTTCAAGAGGCCCGGCCCGGCCCGAGCCCGGTCAAATTTCAACAGGCCCGGCCCGGCCCGAGCCCGGTCCGATACAACTATATAAAATTTTTTTTATTCATAATTTTTTAATGTCAAAAATAGTGTTTATTTTATTTACTACCGGGCTTCGGGCTTTTTGGTTAGGCCCGGGCCCGCACGAAAAAAAGCCCGTTTTCGATTTTTATGCACGAAGCCCGGTGATTTTTTGAAGAGGCCCGCGGGACACGAAGCCCGGCCCGGCCCGTGCCCATCTCTAGTTTGGACCCTATAGGGGTTTTTAGTTTTAGCGGTTTTTAGCGATTTCCCGCTAAACTAGCTATTTTTCGAAAAAGTCGTAGAACAAACGTTTCTATATTTTTGAACAGGAACAAGTCCTCAAACAGACAAACAGACAAACAGACAAACTGACTTTTCATCTCATTTTCGGAAAGCGACTAAAAATTTCAAAATTAATTATCTTTTGAACCAGTAGTCGGATTTTGATGATTGAGGTGTCATTCGACGCGTATTTTTATGAGAAATATTAAAAAATTAAAAATGTTGACCAAAAAGCTCCAGCGGCCCTATTAGCTCCAATCATTTAAAATGTGACCCTCCCACTTACACCTGTTTATCTCACAAACCAGGTGAGTTTTCAAAAGTCTTAGTATGCACATTTGTAAGTTAAATTTATACCTTTCGATCGGTATATAATTCGACCTGATCGGACAGTCAAAGCAAATTTTTCATTCTTCCTGTGTATATATGCTAGTCGCCTTCGCACCCTTCGTGCTGCTTTCGTCACTAGCGCGGACTGCCGTCCGCAGTGATAGAAGGTAAATTAGACTAAAACTTCGTTGTTAAAATTTTGTTATTCGCTTTCGATTGCGAGAGTTGGTATCGATAACAAAAATTTGAGGTGGAAGTGGAATTCAGAACAGCTCGGTTTTGTTTCTTATAAAATATTTTATAGAAACTTTCAAAAAAATACACCAACTGTTTAAAGTTGATGAAGTGATATTAATCGATTCTGAAAATGTTCAACATTATTATAATTTTCAGTTTATAATTTTAGGTATTCATTTTAAAGCATTAAATGGCATTTACTTTTAAATCCGGTGACTCTACAGCACACGTTTTGAGAACGACAATTATTGTAGATTTTCGGAATTCGGAACAGCAATCAACTCGCTTTCTGGCCAATCGACTCGTTATCGGAATTCGAAACAGACCCGAATAACAATAATAATAAGAATTATTTTGTGACCTGTAATATTGTTCTACCCTTTAAACACCTGCTTATATTATACTATATTATAAAGTGTTTTACTTGCATTATTATTGATTTTATGCTGTGGATTATCATCGTGTCCTATGGCTTAACTGGATTAAGCTGCCCCAGCGAAAGACCACAAAATAAGCAATTTGATTTTTGTTGTCCAGGCCTAAGCCAACGACAGTGATGACTCAACTAAGGCGACCACAAAAATACACATACATATATTCGAAACTAGATGTAGACACATATGTATCTGTATCTACGCATACAACTGGCAAAACAGAACGAATCTATGTATCTGCGCAGTAAAAACAAATAAGATACAAAGCCTGACTGTAATTTCGTTTTTCTTTTGGCAGCAACGCAAATTGGCAAAAGGAGTTGGCAAAAATTGCAAAAGGAGAGCAAAAGAAAAACCAATATGGGATGTGGAAAATATACACACAGAGAAAAATTCAAACCGCACAGGGCCATTAACAACATGAAACACCTTGTCCCACACACAAGCACACACAGAAACTCCAACGCGACCTCGGCCAAGCCACAAGCAAAGTCTTGGTCTTGGCCAGAATCGAGGGGGAGGCAACAAAAACAGCCTGAAAACTTCGCGTCGAAGCCAAATAACTGGCAGGAAATCCAAAGCAGCGGAAAATAACAAGAGAGACGTGGCAAAGAGGCCAAAAAGAACTGCCAAAGAAAAACGACAGCAAAATGTTTTCCATGCCAACACGACACACACATACACAAGCATACTGAAGTATCTGTATCTTTGTATCTTTGTATCTGTATCTATAGCCAGGCAGGCAGAGTGACATTAAAACTCCGCAGTGGAGACGAGTTTCCCTTTTACTTTGACTTTTGTGGCACTGACGTAATGCGGTAACTCCAACTTCCAGTGCTGCCGCTTCTACCCCACCCCTCCCTACGTCCCTACATCCCTTCCGCTAGCCTCCCCTTTGTTGTGGTGTGTTTTTTTTTGCGTTTCTTTCTTTTTTTGTCAAGGTTTCAAGGCCCAGTAGCATAGAAAATTCACGATCAAGAACGTGGAAAGTTTGTTGTTGCAGCATGTGGCATGAACGACTGAACGACTGCAACCAGCCCCCGGGGGCATGGTCGAGAGAGCGACACGCGTATTGCGAATTTCATGTATGTACTGCCCATGGGCGGCAGGGGCCAGAGGGGGGCATGGTCGGGGCGGAGTTGTCAGTTGTTTTGGTGGTGGATGCCACTGCGTCGGCGCTGTGAGAGCGTCGAGAGTGGAGCACCTCCCGCTTGCCACATTTTGGGATGGGAGCTGCCCTTTGTTGAGCATGTTTTATGTTTTATGTTTTATGCGCACATCGTTGTCGATTGTCGGTTGGCTTTTGGTTTTGGTTTGAGCTTAAGCCCAACATGGTCAGAGTTTGGGTTTGGCATTGGCATTGGCTTTGGGTTCTGTTCTATCCAGAAGAAGAAGAAGAAGTTCCTCCATTCGAGATTGCGTCGTGTTGTGTGTGGGCTGAGGTAGGAGAGACAAACAGACAGATCGACCGACCGACCGACCGGGTGTTGCCTGCACTCTTGCGTCCGTTGCGATTGAGGTTTATTTATGGCCCACGGGTTTTTTTGGGGTACAATTTTCGATACCACGTGTTTGCTGCCAACTTTCAGGCGAGTTTGGAGTTTGGGCAGCGGAAAGCATTGGCATAGATAATGCCATAAACCAGCGTCGAGCAGGAGGAGGGCCAACACAAAAGAGTCAACATCAAAACTATGTTTCGAGTCGGTTCTAAAATCAGACAACACACAAATTTGTGTAGAAAAATAAATATTTGGCTAAGACTGATAAATCTGGAGATAACATTACATTTTTTTGGCATCTTCTCTTTGACAACTTTTTCAAAAATCTTCGACTCCCATAACTTTGCCAAAACTTATCCGATTTCCAGGCGGAATAACACTTTGATTATGGTTTATCTTCTTAATTTTATTGATTTCGTTTAAATAATTTTTTGCCTCAAGATGTCAATGTTTAAGTAAAGGGGTGACACAAATACAAAATTTTAAATCTCAAGTTCTTACATTTAATCAATTCTTTAAATCATTATTAATTGAACTTAATTACTACGATGAACAAAGTCCTGTGACATTGAATTTTCATTAAAACTTATTTACTTAGCTCGATTGATAAATAGTCAATGAAATGTTTGAGTTAAAATACTTCAAAATTTGATTATAACAATAATTGAAGTTTTAAGCTTCACTTTAAAATACATTTGTACATACTTACATATTAATCAATCAATTAATTAAATTAACCCAGCTACAAACGTAATAAGAATGTGAAATATACCAAGCGTCATACTCAAACCTTTCCAACTGAAGATATTCCTCAGATACTTAGACAATATATTATGTATCTTCAAGATACATTTACTTTTTTAATAAGTACATCTGTACTTAATGTTTTATTTTTCACTTTATTCATCAGTTATACCCATGTATATATTATATTGCATATATGTACATAAGTACGTAAATAATAAAATGAAATTTCATTCAATTTTTGAATCCATCGTACATAGAAATGTTGTCACAAAGCCCGAAGCTGAGAACACGTTTAAGGCATTACATAAGCTGAAGAGAAGGCAGCGCCAGCTACGACGACGGGACAGGATTATGGGTCGAAAACAGGAAAGCACACACAAAACAAAAACCGGAAGAACAGGAAAAAGTGGGCGAAATGTCAATAAAGTGGACAGAAGAGCGGAGAGTGACTGCAAAAGCAGTAGAAGAAGCAGCAAAAGCAGCGATAGTACCAGCAGCGGCAGCAGAGCCAGTTCTACGACGTCGCTGCCCACTCAAAAAAGGAGAGAAAAAGAAGAAGACGAAAAACACCATCATTATTCGTTTACCTCCTTATACTTCACACTCTCTTCAACGCTCCGTCCTCTCGCTCACTCTTACGTTAACTACCCGCCGCCAACTCCTGCAAAAAAAAAGAAGAGATAAAGAAAAAAGAGCCATAGAAATGGTGATAAAACAGAAAATGTGCAAACTAATACAAATGCAGCAACGTAATAGAGAGTGCAAGTATGCAAGTGACTGTGTGTGTGAGTATATACAGTGGTGGTAGTGAGAGTATATACAATATGCGAACAGAACACGAAGTTGCTTTCAAGGTCTGGAGAGCGGACAGCAGGTTCTGGAAGGCAGCAACGTCAGCGTCGCCGTCGCCGTCGACGCCAGCGTCAACGTCAATTTGAGCGTCAAGCGCCAACGCCAACGCAGCGCAACGTCGCATTCCATTCTTGTTGCAGTTGCCCTTGGACTTGCACTTGAAAATGTCTGACGGCAGCGTCAGCGACGGCGGCAGCGCTGCTTAGTTGTTGTTGTTGAAGTTGGAATTATGTTGCATGTCAGCTAAGTCCTAAGCATTTGCAATGCGCGCGCATGCCTCAAACCCAACTGCAACAGCAGCGTCGCAGCGCCCAGACTTCGTTGCCTTCGTTCAATTTTCAGCATGCTGCAAATTTCGTTTTCATGCAGCAAATTTCAATTTCAAGTTATAAAATCGCACGCACACACATACAACATGAGTACCTATGTATGTGTGCGTGTAGCCCGAATATGGATTATGCAGCAGACATGTTTAATATGTATGTATACGTACATATGTACTTGCATGCATGCATGTTCGTGTGTGTGTGTGCCTTATGTACATTTAGCTTTTGCCACACTTCTTTTTCGGCGTTTGCCTCTTTTCTGCTTGCTTCGTTTTTTGGCTCTAACCCTGAAAGCAAAATTATGTTGAAGGTCAGCGTGTTAGTGAAAATTACATTATTATTGTATTACATGCACATATACATACATACATATGTAAATACATACATACATCCTTAAATATTTTATAACTTCACACTCTCCACTTTTGCCTGTCCTTTTATCCCTGTTGTGGCACGATAACAGCGTTTAGACTTAGTCCTTTCATTTAGCTGACAATTTTGTGTTCCTTCCATTTCCATATTCAGATCCCAAAGCAAGTCCTTGTCTTGATTAAAAAAGCTATAAAAGAGCTAAAAGTCATTAAGTTTTATGAAGACAGCTTTTTTAGTCCCATTTTGACAGCAAAACTTCTTCATCAGCAGTTTAGGATTCCCTATAATGAATAAATAATATTCAAAAAACGGAAAACTTTTATAAAAACGAATGTCAATGAATCAATTTTTTAAGTCGGCCACTTGTAAACAAACTAAGTAAACTTGTAGGGTTCAAACAAAATCAAATTGTACAGAAAAAGTCTATAATTATAGAATAAACTATTCAATCAATGACTCTGACAAAATTTGCCTGCCGACAAAAGTCTATAACTAAATTTATAATTAACGAACACAAGGACTCATTAGAAAAATATTAATAGTAATCCAGATCGATTAACATTTGCAGACTATATGTAAAAAGTTTAATCAATAACAATAATATTTACTTTAAATTAGATTTAAGTTCTCAAGAACAATATTGTTTGCTTAAAAAATAATTTGAAGATCTCAAAATCATATAGAAATTGTAACTGAAAGTGGTTTTGAGGTTTTCTCGAATTCTGTTCAATCATAGGATCTATAGATTTAATAATTCGTGTATTATTGCTGTAGATAATAATTAAAAAAATTTCATTTTTTCTTAGTCACCCACTGAATTTTTACCAGGGTTCTTATATACAACTAACATTTACCTTTATTTATCTTTAGTTTAAAAATGTCTGAATCGCAGTACTTCTGTCTTATAAGGACGTCTCTCATTCTTTTCCTCGATTTGAGCAGTTGTTTTCCTAAGTCTATGTAAGGATTCCTGCAAGAAATGTATGGGCGGAGTTAATAGACGGTTGTCATGGATATGAATTCGTATGTATGTATGTTTCTTCATAGAGGTATTTAGAACCATTTTATTAGCCTACTGTGACACCCTGTATATGTATTACACTGTTTAACACACACTCCAGTTATGTACATCTGTATATATTCGTAGCCATAAAAAATACCCCCGAAAAAAGTGCGTGCGCCTCGAAATCTTGCTTCGCCTTCGTCTGCATCTCCTTAACCTCGTCATTTTTCCAGCTAAACACGCTCTTTCTATCTCTCTCTCTCTCTCTCTCTTTTAACCAAAGTGCGATGGAGGCGCAAAGGACAAATGAAATTTCAGCTCAAAATTGTCCATCTCTTTCACTTTCACTTTAGTAGATTTGTATGCTCAGCGTATTTGTAACTCACTTATGTGCTCGAAGCTGTAATGAAAATTCACAGTGACTAACAAAAGTATCTAGAATGGGAAATGAATCCGTTTATAAGTGACTGAACGATACGATTAATTAATAAAAAGAATAAATACATATTTTTTATACAATGTATATTCAAAAATTTAAAAAAAAAGCGGATTAGTCGAGTACACTCGACAGTAATATACCCTGAGCCTAGGCCTCGGCACGCCGAAGATTTGATGCCCATGCAATTCAATATAATATAATATAGTATAAATGAGGGATTTTAACCAATTTATACATTATCTTTAAATATACAAATTTATTTAAAGTAAAAATATTTTTAAAAACGAAAAAAATTCGTTGACCTATTCAGGAATCGAACCCACGACCCTCCCGCAATTCAAATAAAGCAGCAGACCGAGATTCGAACCCCGATTTCCCGTTTCGCGTGCCTAGCCCCTATCACCTGGACCACTCCGCCTCTTAGACTAATGCTGGCAAATTCGATTTACATTATCGATGTACATTTTGGCAGAGTAAATGTAAAATGAACTAATTGAACATTAATTCTATTTATATATGTATGTACATATATTCTGCCAATCTTTATGGCTTAATGTCTTCACTTCTTATAGCCCTAAATTAAAGGTGATGTAAGTTTTTGATGAATTACGCCCCCACAGTGGGCGTGGCAAAATTTGAACATAAAATATTGCCTGACATAATAAGGAGTCTTCATTCCAAATTTGGTGGTCCTAGCTCTTACCATCTCTGAGATCCTCGATCGACTCGGCTGTTGATGCTGATCAAGAATATATATACTTTATGGGGTCGGAGATGCTTCCTTCTCCCTGTTACATACTTTGCACAAACTTAATATACCCCTCAGGGTATAACAAGTACATGCATCGCAATTCTATATTTGATAAACAATTCCCTATTTCTGACTGACTTTGGCCTTGATATAAAAAATTTTTTGGAGCTTTTAAAATTTCCCGAATATTAAAGCTACCCTTTATCTTGTGTATAAATACATAAAGATACCTGTTTGAAAACATATAAGTAGTCAGACCGACTTTATATTGTCTGACATACTTTTAAATCAGTGGTCGGCACCAACACAGTCATATGTTTGCATTGCGTTAGTGTGCATTTTTGTTCGCCTAACAGCGGAATAACAGCAACGTTAACAGAAGCAAATCGTAGAAGTGTGTCGTACGTGAGTGTACATGAGCGACAGCGCAGTAGCTACGCAAGTTTCCTATGCCTACGGGATAGGGCCGTGCCGACCGCTGTTTTAAATGCAAAAGAAAAGTTGGTTTTTTCTTTTAGAAAAAATGCAAATCATTCCACAAATCCATTTGCAATTCTTTTTCCACAATCAAATATTCAATATAACGTCGCATATGGTATAAATCTCAAGTCCTACATACACTGCCGAACATAATTATTGGCACATCAAGCATTTTGAGATTCGGGGGCTTATTTGCTCCCTTATCGTTAACATATTTGCATCAATGGGAAGGTCATTTAAATTGAAAATTTCGAATTTATGTAAAAGTTAGTTTTCAAAACTTTTTCCTTGATTTTTTAAAACAAAATTTTGATGCAAAACTATTCTTCTAACAATTTTTATAGTGACTGCAAATGATTTTTATGATTATGATTTTTTGAAAATTGTTAAAAATGACTGTATAAAAAGGAGGAAAAAGTGTTAAAAAAGTAATTTTTAGCTATTTTCAAAAAATCATAAAAAATATTAGCGAAGAGATTTTTGAAAAAAAATTTTTAAATCGAGGAAAAAAGTTTCTAAAATTAACTTTTACATAAATTCGAAATTTTCAATTTAAATGACCTTTCCATAGATGGCTATATGTTAACGATAAGGGAGCAAATAAGCCCCCGAATCTCAAAATGCTTGATGAACCAATAAATATGTTCGTCAGTGTATAAAATAAAAAAAATGTATCTGCAAAATGGCTCTAAAACAAAACCTATAAATAAAAGCATTTCGAAAGGGAAATTTTAGTCTAGTTTTTACCATCAAACGAGTCAAATTTAAGCTAAAAACAAGAAAAAAAAACCAAAAAAAAAGAAGAACTTTAAAAAATGGTTTTTAATTATCGAAAGAAGTTAAAAGCTGAACGATTTTTGGAATCTCAGGACGCTTACAAGTATGTGGAATACGGCTTGGCAATAATGGGCTTAAGATGGATGCCTGAACTAAATGAGAAATACCGAAAGATATTTCATCTATGGAGTTTCACGGTCTTGACAAATCTCGAAGTATATTTACCCATCGCATTGCTGGTAGCTTTTCTGAAGGACATCGATAATATAACACCCGGGGAAATATTGGCATCTTTGGCAATGTTTTTTAATCTGCCCGCTTGCGGAATAAAAGTTATAATATTGTTATTGAATCGTTGGCGTATCGATAAAGCAAAGGATATGCTGAAAACAATGTACAAGCGTTGTATTAAATGTGAGGAACGTTTGGAGATAAACAAAATGGTTAAGCGCTGCTATACTTTTACAATATTATATGTTGTGGCATATATGATGACTCCGATATTAATGTTGATAAGTTCGGTATTATCGGGACATGCTCCATTTAATTTATACAATCCCCTATTGGACTGGCGAAAGAATTTATGGATTGCTTCTGTCATTGAGTTCCTTCTTATGTCAAATGCCATCTCCTGTTGTCTTCTCGTGGATTGTATGCCCTTTATGTTTGGCCTCACTGTGCGAGGACACCTGAAGTTGCTCATTCAACGAGTGGAAATATTGAGGAATGATCCGGACAGCAACGAGGATGATAATTACGAGGAGCTTGTGCTGTGCATATTGGATCATAAATTGATTCTGGAGTAATCTGAAATTAAATTATGGTAAAGCTGTATTATTAATACACTTGTATTATTATAGATACTGCGCCAATATGCGACCTGTCATCTCAAGTTCGTTGTTTGTTCAATTTATTGCAATGGCATTTGTTCTCGCCTTTAATTTGATAAATCTGATGTTCTTTGCGAACTTCATTACGGCTCTGTCATTGATATGGTATATGGCAGCCACTGTCCTACAATCATTTCCCATTTGCCTCACCTGCGATCAGATTCTTGAGGATTGCAATAAACTCTCCCTGGCCATATTTCATTCGAATTGGATTGGTGCCGATCGTCGTTACACTTCGGCCTTAAAGCACTTTATGCATAATGCCCAACAGCCGATTCAATTTTTGGGCGGAGGAGTTCTACCCATCTGTCTGGCGACCTACAGTGAAGTAAGATCACTGATACTTTTTTTGATGTGTATTTTCCAATGATATATCTTCTTTTCAAGATGGTCAAGATGGCGTTCTCGTTAATAACGTTCGTAAGACAAATGAATATATTCGAAGAAGTGAAATGAATACGTTTCTTGAAAATACAAAATTAAAAATTTTATTGTAGAATTTTATGCAATTTGTAGTACCAATAAATTTAAATCTTAGATGCGCACATTGCACACTTAATCAACTGACTTTTTCTTATTCAATTGGGTTTATTATAATAGGAAAAACAAATTTTTGCGCTTATTCTTTTGAATATTTCTTCTAAATGGGATCTTTATGTAATTTCGACGAGACTTTATTAATTTCGATGCCGTCCGCAGTGATTAAATAATAAAAAAAATATAAATCTTTATGTAATATATATTCAAAACTATAAAAAAAATTAGGTACATGCATCGCAATTCTATATTTGAAAATGAATTCTTTTTTCTGACTGATTTTACCCGTAATTAAGGTTACCTTGTGTATCTTGTGAAAACTTATGAATAAGTAGTTAGACCGACCGACTTAAAAATGTAAAAATAAACATGTGGACGGTGCAACAGTCGAGCATACTCGACTTTCGGAGACCCCGTACTTGCTATGGAAATGCAAGCAACGCTTAAAATAAAATTATATAATTGATTTTCGACTGATCGATCCTATGGCAGCTATATGATATAGTGGTCCGATGCAAAAGCTAAAACAAACTCGATCTGCTTGCAATATAGACGAACCTACATACCAAGTTTGGAGTCTCTAGCTCTTTTGGTCTCTGAGATCTAGGCGCTCTTACAGACGGACAGACAGACATGGCTATATCGACTCGGCTGTTGATGCTGATCAAGAATATATATATATATGGTCTGCCACGCTTTCTTCTGCCTGTTACGCACATTTTTTTTGTGACATAGTTTATAGACCCCTGTACTTTTTTAAGTACAGGGTCTAAAAAGTTGGCTTTTTCTTTAAAAAAAATGCAAATCATTCCACAAATCCATTTGCAATTCTTTTTCCACAATCAAATATTCAATATAAAGTCGCATATGGTATAAATCTCAGGTCCTAAATAAAAAAAAAAAATGTTTCTGCAAAATGGCTCTAAAACAAAACCTATAAATAAAAGCATTTCGAAAGGGAAATTTTAGTCTAGTTTTTACCATCAAACGAGTCAAATTTAAGCTAAAAACAAAAAAAAAAAACCAAAAAAAAGAAGAACTTTAAAAAATGGTTTTTAATTATCGAAAGAAGTTAAAAGCTGAACGATTTTTGGAATCTCAGGACGCTTACAAGTATGTGGAATACGGCTTGGCAATAATGGGCTTAAGATGGATGCCTGAACTAAATGAGAAATACCGAAAGATATTTGATCTATGGAGTTTCACGGTCTTGACAATTTCCGAAGCATATTTACCCATCGCAATGGTGGTAGCTTTTCTGAAGCACGTCGATAATATGACACCCGATGAACTGTTGGGATCTTTGGCAATCTTCTTTAATGTGCCCACTACCGGAATAAAAGTTATAATATTGTTATTGAATCGTTGGCGTATCGATAAAGCAAAGGATATGCTGAAAACAATGTACAAGCGTTGTATTAAATGTGAGGAACGTTTGGAGATAAACAAAATGGTTAAGCGCTGCGATACTCTTGCAATATTATATGTTGTGGCATATACCATGGCTCCGACATTAATATTTATTAGTTCGGTATTATCGGGACATGCTCCATTCAATATATACATTCCCCTATTGGACTGGCGCAAGAATAATCACCATTTATGGATTGCTTCTGTCATTGAGTTACTTCTTTTGTCAACTGCCGCCTCCTGTTGTCTTCTCGTGGATTGTATGCCCGTTATTTTTGGCCTCACTGTGCGAGGACACCTGAAGTTGCTCATTCAACGAGTGGAAATATTGAGGAATGATCCGGACAACAACGAGGATGATAATTACGAGGAGCTTGTGCTGTGCATAATGGATCATAAATTGATTCTGGAGTAATCTGAAATTAAATTATGGTAAAGCTATATTATTAATATACTTGTATAATTATAGATACTGCGCCAATATGCGACCTGTCATCTCAAGTTCGTTGTTTGTTCAATTTATTGCAATGGCAATTGTTCTCGCCCTTAATTTGATAAATCTGATGTTCTTTGCGAACTTCATTACGGCTCTCTCATTGATATGGTATATGGCAGCCACTGTTCTACAATCATTTCCCATGTGCCTCACCTGCGATCAGATTCTTGAGGATTGCAATAAACTCTCCCTGGCCATATTTCATTCGAATTGGATTGGTGCCGATCGTCGTTACACTTCAGCCTTAAGGCACTTTATGCATAATGCCCAACAGCCGATTCAATTTTTGGGCGGAGGAGTTCTACCCATCTGTCTGGCCACCTACAGTCAAGTAAGATCACTGATACTTTTTTTGATGTGTATTTTCCAATGATAACACTTCTTTTCAAGATGGTCAAGATGGCGTTCTCGTTAATAACGTTCGTAAGACAAATGAATATATTCGAAGAAGTGAAATGAATACGTTTCTTGAAAATACAAAATTAAAAATTTTATTGTAGAATTTTATGCAATTTGTAGTACCAATAAATTTTAATCTTAGATGCGCACATTGCACAGTTAATCAACTGACTTTTTCTTATTCAATTGGGTTTATTATAATAGGAAAAACAAGTTTTTGCGCTTATTCTTTTGAATATTTCTTCTAAATCGACTCTGTGTACGTAATTTTTAATTGAATTTAGTTAACTCAAACCTAAATTTCATGAAAATCAATATTTCTATTAATCAAATGATCGTATCATAATATTTTTTTTTTAATAATGTGATTTCCTAGAATGAAAATATGTAAAAAATTGGTATTATTCGGACAGAATTAATTAGTTTCTTGATGTATAGAAATGAATTTTGAAAAATTAACTATTTTTTAAAATTTGGAATTGCTTTGGCTGCTTTTGAATATATTTCTGATAGAGTTGTGTATTTTAAAGCCAATTCTTAAACTGATTTTGTTTCTCAAGAGTGACACATGCAAATGGGAACTCGATTATACGAGTAGATTCTCCATATGTTGATATATAGGCCATATACTCAGTGCGAGTGCTGACTTCATTTCTCTTATGTATGTAAATACGACCAGACAGGCATTGTGAGGCTGCAAAGGAGACGTCAATGCCGCCATTGTTGCCACGAAATCCTCCAACCTGGGGCAGGACAAATGTCCCCAAACCAAATTCAAAACAAAACTCCAACTCATCCATTTCCAAATGGAACAAAATGGAGTTTGAGTTTCAACGAAATTACGACACCCTTCGGTCTCAGCTGTTCCATAAAGACCCGCATGCGTGTCTATATACAAGTATATAAGTGTATTCATATAACTGTATATATACATACATATGTACTATGTACATCTTTGTATATATTATGTGGTAGACTGGGCACCGTTATGTGGCAGTGGTTGTCATGCCAGCATTAAAATTTCAAACCCTATTTTGGGTTTCAAAGTTGCTTCCGATTGGATAAATGTGGGAGTATGGGTAATTACAAATAATACCGGGATGTATTTTTGTGCTCAACAGAGAGGGGTAGGCGGAGGGGTTTGGGTAGGGTATGAGCGAGGTGGCTTTGCATCTGTTGTGTACCACTGACACACCCTCAGGATCTGAAGCTACAGCATTTTCTATGCCTTGGGTAGGTGAGTTTAGTGGGGGGAGGGGGCGTTGGTTTGTGGCTGCTACCACCGAATAACGGTCACTTGATTTCTCTGGCGTAAATTTTCAAATTTGGGTATGATTTTTATACCCGTTGCAAAAAAAAATAAATAAAAGGGTATATTGTAACGTTGGAATGTACGTAACTGGGAGATGAAAGCATCTTCGATCCTATAAAGTGTATATTTTCTTGATCAACACCAATAGCCGAGTCGATATAGAGATGAACAGCTAGATATCACAGACTGAAAGAGCTAGAGCTACCAAATTTGGCAAAAAAAACTATGGAAAACATCAAATTTAAATCAATTTTTTGCCAGTTTTTAAGATAAAACTCTCATTTTGTTGACTAACTTTAACTTTTATTATTATCACCCAATAAAACACTAAATCTTAACAAGATCGAATAAATATAACGATTTTTGGGGTTGTATTAAATTTTAAAGCCACTTAAGCGCCTAAAAGTATGCTGTATATTTTTAATTTGTTAAATTAAATAAAAGTTAAATATATCTAAATTGTATAATGGGTATTTCTTAGTTGGGATCTCGTCTTTAGCCTTTCCGGCTTATTTTTTTTAATTTGTTTGGTATAGTTAGAGTTACTGTGATGATCTTAGGAACCGCAGAGTTCCTTCTTCTTAGGATAAAGTTACAATTGATGTGTGTTTAACTTGGCCACGCTTTCACACGCAAAAAACAGGAAGTCTTGGGCATTATTATGATTACTTGTGGTTGGCGGTGCCCCATGACGTGTCAAAGACTGGCACATGTTTAGTCCAAAAATCTCGACGTTTATTTATGGCAAAACTCTCCCCGTTTACCCTCGGGGGCCGTGTACAGCCTTTATACTTGCCATTAATTATGAAAATTAAAGTTGATGCGTGTCGTCGTCGTCGTCGTCGGCGTCGTCGCGCAGCTAAAGCTAAAATATGGCCCCAGCCCCAGGGCTGCAAAACTCTTCCTCCGTCTTTATCATCATTTTTTCATTTTTTATTTTCTGCTTCTGCTTCTTCTTATTACATTTCTCTGTCGGCAAGTCTGGTCATTAAAATTAGGTCAGTGCAAAGCAAAAGCACACAATAAAAATATTCCCTCTTTTCTGCAAACTAGTCTCAATTCCAACTTCCTCCTGCTCCACTGACGCCTCTGTTCTTTGTTCTGTTTTGTCTCTCCCTCCTTTGCCATTTTCGATCCTTTCAACTAGAATAACAACACACACGATCGCGCGCACACTCACACTGATACACACTTTTACACTGTCGAACTTATTACGCAATGGCTGAACGATCTGCCTACCTGACTTAATTATTATATCAGAGCTGTCCCCCCTCCCCTCTCGTACCCTGTTGATCGCAGGTAGAACAACAAAAGGTGGCCACAAACTACGCAGTTTTGACTTTGCCAGTTGGACCTTGACTTTCTGCCGAGTCCTTCGCCTTCGAATCCTATAAGAGAAATCTACACAATCACACACATGCGAGCGCACACATACACACATATACCTGGTATAGGAATTCAGAAGAAGAAATGACAACAACAAATATATACATTGCGCGCTAAATTTTTATTATCACTCACATTTTTACTCACTCATTCCCATTAGAAAATAAGTTATTTTACACTTTTGAAATGTAAGAGTAGTGGGTCAAATAAGCAGAACGCCACTGTATGTTTGTATATATTTTTTAATTTATCGCATTAATTTGTGTTATCGATAGTTCGAGAAGTTGCTGCAGCCAAATTCACAACCTGCGTTTATATACATATGTAAATTTGATATCTTCTACTGAATTTCGCTTTGAAATTTGAATTTCTTGTTTTTTTTAGTTGCTTATGATCCTTGAATACACACACAGATGCATATGTATGTATTTAATATATACACTCATTCATTTAAACGCCATCCTACACGTGCCCTTATTTTGTTTTTTTTTTCTCTTCTTTTTGCAACACGCGCAGCTTTGGGTTTTAATGCAGGACTTTCCATAAGGGAAACAGCAGTCAAACTAACGTACATACACATATACACACATACATATGTATGTATGAATGTACATCTGTACATACGAAACACATAAGAGCAGTCGATGATGTGAAGAGCACAACAGAGGTAAGAACAGCGATATCAACACCAAGAGCAGAAAAAGCAATGAACAAAAGCTAAAAGTCTACCATACAGATCAATGAACACCCTTTAAATGAAGATGAACGAAAGCTTTTAGAATGCACATTAAACATAAAACGTAATGAATATACTTTTCATAGTTAATAATTTATCTACAATATCATTTAATTTTACGTATATTTACATGCAAATATTTAATATTATATAATATTATTATGGCATAACTTTTACAGTGTATTAACGAACTCCACTCGATTCGCACTTTTTAATTCGTTTCTGATGTTTTATGCCTCTTCGCCTTGTTTTTTATTCTTCTTTCATTTTTGCTGTTCGTATTCCATTGTGTTCATGTGCATATGTATGTATTATATATGTACGTACATATGCAGACGAGTGCGAAGTATTTGTGTATTTTGGGATTATGTATAAAATTATCAGTAGACAGACGATGTCGATGTCGATTCTAGTCAGAATATTAAAAGAAAAACAGAATATGAGAATTTGTGTAAATGTGTATATTTACATAACAGGTAGCAATGATAAATAAAATTTATACAATATTTAATATATAGTTCACCATTATGTACAATTTGTCAATTTTTTTTTTATACGACTCGACAACCCTGTTTAACGCTCTCTGTTGATTGTTTTGCCGGCTTTTTTGCCTCACACAAACACACACGCACACATACGAGCAGCTCATACTCTTATCATACAAGTTGGCAGTCAATTGCTGTCGAGCTTATTCACGCGCAACGCAACGCAACACGTTGGAGGGGAAACGATTTGCGATGCGTTTTGTTTGAACCGCATTGAAAGTGAATTTGCTTGAACATTATTGATGCTTCTATCTCCCTCTCTCGCCTCTTCTATGCTGCTTTACGCTCCACCAACCAACCCTCAAGAAAATGTAATGTACGCCATTTCACCCTTCCCGACATGGGAGTTTTTAGCGCCAAATCCTCAGCAAATTTTCCTCAAATGAAAAACAAGCATTTTCCTTGGCTATGCGGCGACAACGTTTTCGGTGGTGGTGGAAAGTGAAAACCAACCAACCAAACCACCCCAACACCCACCCACCCTTGATAACAACAAAAAAAAAAAGGAAAACCTTACAACTTCGCTGCCAGCGTCAAAGCTTGCGCTGTCGAGCCGAGGAAAACGCAGAGGCTCGAATCGAACTTCTGTCGACGTC
Organism: Drosophila limbata; assembly: GCA_963924055.1. Taxonomy (NCBI): domain Eukaryota; kingdom Metazoa; phylum Arthropoda; class Insecta; order Diptera; family Drosophilidae; genus Drosophila; species Drosophila limbata. Next base: position 28,752,529 of record OZ001352.1, on the reverse strand, counting down.
GGCAACAGCAGCGATATCCCATCCACCCACCAACAACAATAGTACGTATGCTTGCCTGTGTGCTCGCATGTTCGCTCTGCCGGCAGCGTTTGTGTGTGTGTGTGTGTTTGAATTTCAGTTTCAGTTTGTTGTTCCTCGTTTTGGTGTTCGGGCCTTCGTGTGTACCGTTCGTTTCGTTAGTTGGAATTTCGCTTTTGATCTGGTTGGTTGTGTTTTTTGCATCGCTCTTCGAATGCCGTACGCCGACAGAAACTGAATTGGAGAAGTGGGCATAAGGCAAAGCGAAAAAATGCAAAAGAAGCGAAGAACATAGAAACGGAAACGACATACGTTTTATATATAAATTACATTTATTCCTGCTCACCATATATCATTAAATAAATACGCATCGATAAGCAATCAAAAAGTGCAGTGCAAAGTTACGAATAAAGAAAAACAAAAACCGGCGCCGCGTCGCTGCTTAGACAATAGTAAGAAAATAATAAAAACAAAAACAATTTTCGCTGTGTGTGCGTTTTCTTGTCGCAAATCAAAAACCAAACATGTAAAAAATAAAGTTAAATACAAAAACTCAAGACTTGATAATTTTTTGATACTAGAAACGTGCGTTGTAAACTCAGCTCAGGTATAAATTTAGTAATATCAATAAATAGACTGCAATTTTGTGTACATACATTTACAAAAAAAAAAAAAAGAAAACCTTTTTATACAGTAAAAATTTTACAACCAAAACAAAAAGTAAAGATGGTTAGACAAGTAGGCGACGCTTAAACGCGATTGCGCGTCGATTCATTGACAAATCAAAAAGCAAAAAAAAAAAGAAGGAAACACAATCTAGAAATCTCTAAGAAAGTAAAGCACGTGCAAATCACAAATTTATGGCGCCGCGTCGCAACAGCAGCGGCAACTCTCAGCAGCAGCAGCAGCAGCAACAACACCAGCAGCAGCAGCAACAACAACAACATCTTATAATAGAGGAGCAGCAGCAGCAACAATTGTTTAATTTTTCTGCTCTCAGCTCAGCAAATATGGCGCCGATGCAGCAAACGGTAAATGTTGTTGGCGTTCAATTGACGCGCTGCTGTTATCCAAACGGTGAATGCGCCAAACTGGACGCACTCATCGCCCTGGACGAACCAGGGCTGGCGGAGTGTGTGCGTGTGTTGTGCAACAATGAGAACTGCAATGTCGGTCAATATATGCATCGCGATTGCTTTGACCAATGGGAGGCGGGCGTGTTGCAGCATCTGAAGAGCAGCGCTCGAGCGCGCAGCTGGTCGGAGCGTCAACGTGTCCAGCAGCTGTGGACGAAAAAGGGCTACGATTTGGTTGCCAAGAGTTGCAACTGCAAGTGTGGCCGGGGACAATTGCGCAAGGATCTCGAGTGGTTGCCAAATTCTGGCAACTGTTTCAACACAACAACAGGAACAACACGGCCGTTGAATGGCGGCAATATCAGTGAGGATGATGACAAAAAGAAGGCCAAAAAGAAGCGTAATCGCAACTCGAGCAGCAATAACAATAATAACAACAACAACAACAATAATAATAATTCGAAACAACCTTTGAATTCAAATGCTAGCAATTTTACGCCCAATCCCAACGTGGGCGTCATTGGCTCCGGTTTGCCACACAACAACAACGGCAACAACAACAATAATAATAATTCTGTGAGCAACATATTGCAACCGAGTGCTGTTGCCACCTTGAGCAATATTCTCATGAGCAACAACAACATTAACAACAGCAACAATATTTTGGGTCTCGATTTGCGTGCTCGCGCCGGCAGCCTCTCCTCCAGCGGCTCCTCTTCCCCATCGGCGTCGCAGTCCAGCGCGGACATTTCACTCTCCCCGGTGCAGCAACAGTTGCACATGCAGCAGCAACAGCAGCAATTGCAGCTGCCGGCAACAATCAACTGCAACAATAATCACAACAACGGCTATCCAAGCAGCCTGCTGCTGCAGCACAACGGTTTGGGCCTGGCCAAAAGCCTCTTGCCACCACAACAACAACAACAACAACAGCAGCCGCCGCAGTTGCCAGCTTTGGCCAACATCAGCAACTTTAAGCCTTTGGCCAGCTACGATCAGCAACAACTCGTGCAACAGCAGAAGAACAAAGAAGTCGAATTATATTCAGAGCGTGTGCGGTAAGTTCTCTCTCCCTCTCTCTTTCTAACTATCTAAGTACATGCAAGTTGAATGTGTGTCGCCTTTTGATTTGTCAGTCGCCAAATTTCCCAACATGTGGCCAATGTCAATAATTCAATATTTTTACATTTAATAAAAAGAAAAATAAAAGAAAGACACTTTCAATTACACTAAACAACAAAACTAAATAAAGCACTCCGTGAATAAACCAATTTTAACAAAATAAATTATATAAAGCGCGCACAAAATTAAAGTTTTCAAATATAATTTAATATAAAAAAGAACAAATTTCAAACTCGTCATAATTCGAAAACTGAATAAAATTTCGAAAAAAAATTTTTTTACTCAAGTTTTGGTGACTAAATAAAATTGTTCTTTAACTTTAATCTTTTAATTTGACAGATTATTAAAAAAATATAAACTTGTACAAGCAATAAGACAATATTTTGATATGTTTCTTATTACTAATTTTTTTTAAAAACTCGCACTAATACGCAGTAATCTGTTTTTCCATTGTTTGTTAATTATTATACTCTTCTAAAACTGCACATATAATTTTAGATTTTTAAATACTAATTTTATTTTTCTGAAAAGATGCCAAACTCATCAAATTTTTAAAAGTAGACAAGATTTAAATTAAACGTAAGCTAACGGAAATTATAAAACTTTTTTATTTTACGTTTTTATTTAAATTTTCCAATAAATATACTTTTTTTAAGTCTTAAACTAATGCTAAATAAATTTAAATCTGTTGAAAAATTTGTATGGGTTAATAAATTTTTTTATACAATTGTTTGTTGTTGACTTAACGCCATCGAATCGCTTATATAACCTTGATATTTCCTTATGCCTAAAACCCGACAGCGATTCTTCTCTCTCTTTCTCCGGCTGAACAGCTGCAAAAAAAACTGATAAATTTATTCAATATTTGCAAGTCTGCATATAAATAAATTAAAAATGTTTTGCAGTATTTTATTAATATAATTTAACTTTTTTTTTTGTTGGCTTAATATATTTAAGGAAGTTCAATTGCATTATGCAAATTAACCAGACAAACTGACTCCATACAATCTTGACTCTCTCTTTCTCTGTCTCTCTGACTCTCGTATCTTTTTGCTGATCTTTCGCTGCAGCGACGACGCTGCCGCATTCATTCTGCTCGCGTTTTTTTGTTGTTGTTTGTGCACATTCTGCTTGTTATTTCCTTTTTGGTCGCACATTTATTATTTAGTATACAGATGAACATACACATACATTTGTATGTGTGTATGTTTACTTGTATTACGAGTTTCACTTTTATCGAATTCAGTTTTATATGTGTGTTTATTTTTTTTGCTCTCTTTCGTTTGCCGTTGCTTTATCTGTTGTGTGTTTTTATCCACGACTTTGGGTCAAGGTTTGGCTTTTTGCTCCTTGCCTCCTCCTTCTCCTTCTGCTTTCCACTGGCGCAATTGCAGGCGAAGATTGAAGATTTGCTCTGACACATGTGAGACGCGGACAGCTTTCCAGTCCGCTGACGCATGCAATACATAAGGAATGATCAACACATGTACATACATAACTCGAGTAAATACATACATACATACATGCACATGTACATTTGGTATAAAAATTCTTTTATTTTTGTTATGCCCAATTTTAATATTTCCGTTTTCAAAGCAAAACGCGTCGTCGAGCACATTAAAAATTTATTCCAGCTCGATAAAAAACACACACACTCACAATCTGTGTATTTGTGTGCGTTCGGCAAAAGCACAACCAAAAAAAAAAAAAAACAAGCAACGAGAAGAAGAAGAAGCAGAAGCAATAACAACGCAAAGAGAAGAGAAAAAATTAGATCGTGTGTTTGTATTTTTGGTTGTTGTGGCCCTCTTTGCTTTTATTTCTTGTTGATTTCTATTGCTTCTCCCATTTGGTTTTGTACTTCACAACAAGATCTGTCGATTTCCCCTCCTCCCTCCGTTGAGAAATACTTTTGGTTCTGAACTTGAGCCTGTGCCGAATATTTAGCCGAGATTACGTTTTCCTTTCTTCGTTGCTCTTTCAAGTGGTTTTTGCAATGCGCGCAACCCTCGACGAATATCAAAAACAACAATAAGACGAACAAGAACAACAACACCAGTAGAAACTTCTAATTCCTTCTAAGGCGCATGCATGTGTATGGGTGTGTGTGTGTAAGACTGTGTGAATGAGTAATTTGTGCTTTGCTTTTTGTCAAGTTTTCAAGGCCGTGATATTTGTTTTTATTTGTTGTGCTCGCATTTGTTGTTGTTTTCAGCTTTGATGCGTTTCTTTCATTCCTTGCTGTGATTTGCTCTTCTTCTCTTCTGATTTGATATTTATCTGTGAGCACAAAATTGATGCTCTCTTTCAGTTTCTCTTCTTCGCCATACATACTTATTTGTTTGTTATGCATTGCTCTTATCATAAAAAATAAACCGGCCGATTTGTGTGCGTTTTTAATTCATAAAATAAAAAGCACTTTTATCTCGCCTCATATTGTTGTTGTCGCTTTTTTGTGTTATTTTTCGAATTTATTTTGGTTTGCTATTTTTAGCGACACACGCGGCAAAAAATCATGTTTCTTGTTTTGTTTTGATGATAACACATTTTATTTTTAAAGCTTTCTCCAGCTTACTTTCAATTTCAGACTTTAGTATTCATTAAATTCTCTTTCAAAGCTGCTGCGATTGTCTAAGCGCCTTATTCCACCCACACACACACGCAGACATTTAGACTCCCTTTCTCTCTATCTCTTCGCATGTAACATGTTTGCCGGCATTTTCTTTATGTATTCATCGTTCAATGTCAAGGTTAAAATTCATTTTATATGAGTTTGTGTGTTTGTGTATGTATTTATTTTTGTTGGGCACTGTTTGGGCGTTTGTTTTTATGATTTTTATTTTACGCTGCTCTTTCGCTGCCTAAAGCAATCTTTTTGCAGAAAGCTCTTCCTGTTTGGAGTACAACAAGAGCGTTAAGACTTCTTTATTTCTGTCTCTCTCTCTATTTTGCTGTTTTTTTGTTTTGTCTGCAAATGATTTATGCCCCCCACTGTCGTGATTAGTCATGGTCCAAGTTTTTCAGCCCCCCCACCACAACCTCTTCACCGTTTCATATCATATTATTCCCCACATCAAATGCAAATGACAGGCTATCTTTTTCACACCCACATGTCGGGTGCTTTAAATCTATTTTCGCGATGTTTCGTCTCGCAGCCTTTCCATGCTGCCTTCTCTCAAATAGTATTCGATTGCGCATTTCGTATCCAAACTTTTGCAAACGCAAATAGGGAACAATAACAAAAGTAAAAACTAAAAAAAATCAAAGAAAATAAGAAGCGCACAATTGCAAATAAATTGTGTAAGGCACGCCAATCGCGAATAGTTGCATTTTAGAACCAACAACAAAATAATAAATAATACATAGTAATATTGCAAAAAAAGCCAACAACAAAATAATAAATAATACAAAGTAATAATACAAAAAAAACACAAAAAAAAAAAAACAAAATTACAAAGCGTCTACGTTTTTGTTTTTATAGTCGCGACCGACGCCTTTTGGTGTGAAACGATTTGTACGCTTCAATTGACTCGACTTTTTATATACCACGTACTATCGAACATTACCAATATCGATAATTCTTAGTGGTGCGAGGCGGCGTAATTAATCGATATTTGCTTTAAGCAATATTTGACAATTTGAATGTTGTTACATATCAAGTAGACAGACAATATACCCTATGTTTATTGGGTATTATGAAATGTTTACAGCTTTCGCACGACATTTGTTGTTGTCGTTGGTTATGGCCTGAGACTGAGGCGTGCTCTCGACATATTAGACTCGCCAAATCCATCGAAAACCATAACTTATATATACTTATTACATATATTGATGCCAAGTTGTGTATACGTATATATTAATAATACTTTGTAGTAAAAATTAAAATTATGAATTGTTGCCGCGCCAGATGTCATTTGAAAATTTGCTAACAATCATTGAAATCTTGTTGGGGGTGTTATTCAAATACACATACGAGTGTGTATGAATGTATGAGTGTATTCATATATAACACTAATTGAGCACGTACCAAAACTGTCGTCTAGACTTGAAGCATAAAATCTATAATGTAATATGTATAATTTTTAATACTGCGGAAGCAAATTGCCATTACATCAATTGTTGTTTTTCTGAAATTTTGTATGAGTGTGGAGAATTAGAATAGGTTCTTTTTATTTCGACGCCTCCACCAGCATTATGTGTATATATTTTATGTAAGGTTAAGTTAAAAACAAAAGTAAAAACTATGAAATAAGCAAGTATAAAGGGGCCGAAGGCAGCGAAGCATAAAGTGGAATAAAAACATCTAGGGGCGGTCAAAAGTTATAGGGGATCGAGGTTCAAGTAAAGTTTTTTTAATTAACAAACCTTGATAAATCATTTAGCAGAAAGTAATAGAAATATGTTAATATGGATAATGTTAGAAACTCGAATCCTTTTAAGAGTGTTCGCATTTCATTTGTACATATATTAAGGCCTTAAGTGGGAATCAAAAAATAAAAGAGAAATCTTGGCTATCATGGTGTGTGGGAGACATTGGTTTGAAATGAAATCAAGTATGCATTGCAACGGGACGCCCTTCCACCTCCGCCCTCACCTGATCGCATAAGCTATTAATGAAATCTTTGCCAAAAACACACGCACAACACACACACATGCACACATACACATTATGCTCCAAAAAAAGACCCAGTCGGACTGCAAAAAGAAGCAGTTCCTCGTGATACTTTGAATTTACACCTATGGGCCCCACTAAAGTGCGCAAATAAAATATTTCTTTTATTTTTTCATGAAAAATTAATGTGTTAATTAAAAAATCTAAGCTTAAGTGAATTTTTTGCAGATTAAAACAATAAAAATTATGTTCACATTTATGTCAAAATGTGTTATTTTTTTTAATAATAGAAAAAATGTAAAATATAAAGACTTTAAATAAATATTTCATATTTTTTTCGCTCAATCATCAGCAAATTTTAATTTATTTCCAAGAAAATTTAGTTTTTTTTGGCAATTTATAGGTTTCTATTTTAGTTTCTAAAAAATATAAGGTTTTTAATTGAAAGCACATGCAAAAATCACTGCTAAGCGAAAGGAGCATTTCATGCGCTTCTTATTTTTTTGCACTAAAAGGCACTAAACTACCTTTTGGGTCCACACTTGTATTTATCTGTATGCATATGCATATGCATATATGTATGTTTTGTATTCCTGCGCCTACGCCAAATATACACACACACTCACTCACACTAATACACACATGTGCATCAAGTACAGCGCCTATCGAACGGCGCATGTCAGCGTGTCTCCTGTTCAGTGTGTGTGTGTGTGTGTGTGTGTGTGTGTTGTGTTTATCTGTCTGCTCAGTGTGTGTGCTTTTAGGCTTTTGTGCGAGCCAAACGAGGCGAGGCTCAGACCCAGACCCAGACCCAGACCCAGTCCCAGTCCCAGTCTCGGTCTCAGTTGCAGATCCAGGGACAGAATCTGGCTCCGAGTCGACCTCTGTCGTCAGTTGACGCAGTTGCCTCGCTGCAAGCTGAAATTGCAATCAATATTGTGGCCCCATTGTTGTAGTTCTTGTTGTTGTTGTCCGTCGAGCAGCTGCCAGACACAAAAACGCAACGTGAAATAAAAATAAAAATAAAATAAAAGCTGGCAAAAGTAAAAACCAGGCTTGTAAATGAAAGCAGCGACTCTGAGAAAGAATCAAAAAAAAAGAAAAAGAAAATAAAAGCCATATACTCGTATTGGCACTCATATACTCATGCTCGTATTCACACACGACGGACGTATTCATGGTATTCGTTTTTGCAGAATACATGCACCAAAAATTGTTTGGCTGCAACTGCCCCCTTGGGCCACTCAACATCACAATGCAACTGCCTGAATTCATCATGCCACACACATTCACAAACACTCACACACTCAGAGAGAAGCACTCAGTTTAGTTGCGTTGTTTGTTTGTGCCCTATTTGATATCCATTAAAACGATTCAGCTTGCCACTTTCTCATGCTCCCAGAGCTGCAATGCAATCTCAATGCAAATGCCATGTGTGTATGTGTGTTTGTGTGTGTATCTATGTGTCTGTCTATTGCTGTGCATTTGATTTGCAATTTGTGTCGCTTTTCGTCCTCTATTTTTTTGTGTGTCCATTGCAATTTGTTTATTAGTTTGGCCACAGTTGCAATTTTCATTTACCAAATGCCAAAAATGGAGGAAGCTGAGGAAGTGGAACAGCAGTAAAAGATGGCAGGAGAATTAGGAGAACATAACTTCCACTCACAGTGCACTCTCATAAATCAGTTTGTAGTACATTCGATGGGTAGTTGTGTACTCATAAACTGCATGTTGGCTAATTAAGATCAACTGAGCCAAACCTAAAACTGGTCAAAACTCTACAGGCAAAGTTTGAATTTACGATTGACTCAAATAGTTTTTGAATAGCATAAATATTGATTTTTGTAAATTTAAAAATATTCAAAAATTTTATTTTAATATTTTTGTTGCTTAATGGCTTCTTTCGCAAAAGTGCTAATTTATATTGGGAATTAAAGGAATTTTATTATATTCAAAAAGATTCATTATATATATAAAAAGATTCATTAAAATTGGAAAAATTATTAAAAATCTTTAATTTTCACAAGAATATTTTTAAAGAATATTTATACAATCAAAGCAGTCATCAATAAATTTGTAAAACAAATTTTAGAATTTAAGTTTTTTTAAACAAGTTTAATTAAAATAATGATAAGAAATGTTTTGCAATTTTCCCTTTTTCTCAGCAATTCATTTAGATATTTTTTCGATGTAATATCAACAGCAAAATCTGCGAAATGATCTCGTATTTAGGAATCGCAATTCTTAATTCCCAATTTTCCATTTCTCGCTTTTCACTCTTAACATTTGGTTAATAATACAGCAATTTATGTACATCTGTGTGTTGTAATTTTTGTTGCAATTCTGGGATAAACTCGTAAAACATAAATATGCCTTTCGGGGCGATTAAGAAATTTGGTAGCCTTTTCCCCATGCAGTGGATCATCATCATTTGGTGGATGATCAACAGCTGCCACGCCCTTGCCGCCGTTTT